>CM059558.1:17753847-18493847 GCA_030386875.1 Morinoia aosen | reverse complement strand
AGCAGCAGCAGCAGCAGCAGCAGCAGCAGCAGCAGCAGCAGCAGCAGCAGCAGCAGCAGCAGCAGCAGCAGCAGCAGCAGCAGCAGCAGCAGCAGCAGCAGCAGCAGCAGCAGCAGCAGCAGCAGCAGCAGCAGCAGCAGCAGCAGCAGCAGCAGCAGCAGCAGCAGCAGCAGCAGCAGCAGCAGCAGCAGCAGCAGCAGCAGCAGCAGCAGCAGCAGCAGCAGCAGCAGCAGCAGCAGCAGCAGCAGCAGCAGCAGCAGCAGCAGCAGCAGCAGCAGCAGCAGCAGCAGCAGCAGCAGCAGCAGCAGCAGCAGCAGCAGCAGCAGCAGCAGCAGCAGCAGCAGCAGCAGCAGCAGCAGCAGCAGCAGCAGCAGCAGCAGCAGCAGCAGCAGCAGCAGCAGCAGCAGCAGCAGCAGCAGCAGCAGCAGCAGCAGCAGCAGCAGCAGCAGCAGCAGCAGCAGCAGCAGCAGCAGCAGCAGCAGCAGCAGCAGCAGCAGCAGCAGCAGCAGCAGCAGCAGCAGCAGCAGCAGCAGCAGCAGCAGCAGCAGCAGCAGCAGCAGCAGCAGCAGCAGCAGCAGCAGCAGCAGCAGCAGCAGCAGCAGCAGCAGCAGCAGCAGCAGCAGCAGCAGCAGCAGCAGCAGCAGCAGCAGCAGCAGCAGCAGCAGCAGCAGCAGCAGCAGCAGCAGCAGCAGCAGCAGCAGCAGCAGCAGCAGCAGCAGCAGCAGCAGCAGCAGCAGCAGCAGCAGCAGCAGCAGCAGCAGCAGCAGCAGCAGCAGCAGCAGCAGCAGCAGCAGCAGCAGCAGCAGCAGCAGCAGCAGCAGCAGCAGCAGCAGCAGCAGCAGCAGCAGCAGCAGCAGCAGCAGCAGCAGCAGCAGCAGCAGCAGCAGCAGCAGCAGCAGCAGCAGCAGCAGCAGCAGCAGCAGCAGCAGCAGCAGCAGCAGCAGCAGCAGCAGCAGCAGCAGCAGCAGCAGCAGCAGCAGCAGCAGCAGCAGCAGCAGCAGCAGCAGCAGCAGCAGCAGCAGCAGCAGCAGCAGCAGCAGCAGCAGCAGCAGCAGCAGCAGCAGCAGCAGCAGCAGCAGCAGCAGCAGCAGCAGCAGCAGCAGCAGCAGCAGCAGCAGCAGCAGCAGCAGCAGCAGCAGCAGCAGCAGCAGCAGCAGCAGCAGCAGCAGCAGCAGCAGCAGCAGCAGCAGCAGCAGCAGCAGCAGCAGCAGCAGCAGCAGCAGCAGCAGCAGCAGCAGCAGCAGCAGCAGCAGCAGCAGCAGCAGCAGCAGCAGCAGCAGCAGCAGCAGCAGCAGCAGCAGCAGCAGCAGCAGCAGCAGCAGCAGCAGCAGCAGCAGCAGCAGCAGCAGCAGCAGCAGCAGCAGCAGCAGCAGCAGCAGCAGCAGCAGCAGCAGCAGCAGCAGCAGCAGCAGCAGCAGCAGCAGCAGCAGCAGCAGCAGCAGCAGCAGCAGCAGCAGCAGCAGCAGCAGCAGCAGCAGCAGCAGCAGCAGCAGCAGCAGCAGCAGCAGCAGCAGCAGCAGCAGCAGCAGCAGCAGCAGCAGCAGCAGCAGCAGCAGCAGCAGCAGCAGCAGCAGCAGCAGCAGCAGCAGCAGCAGCAGCAGCAGCAGCAGCAGCAGCAGCAGCAGCAGCAGCAGCAGCAGCAGCAGCAGCAGCAGCAGCAGCAGCAGCAGCAGCAGCAGCAGCAGCAGCAGCAGCAGCAGCAGCAGCAGCAGCAGCAGCAGCAGCAGCAGCAGCAGCAGCAGCAGCAGCAGCAGCAGCAGCAGCAGCAGCAGCAGCAGCAGCAGCAGCAGCAGCAGCAGCAGCAGCAGCAGCAGCAGCAGCAGCAGCAGCAGCAGCAGCAGCAGCAGCAGCAGCAGCAGCAGCAGCAGCAGCAGCAGCAGCAGCAGCAGCAGCAGCAGCAGCAGCAGCAGCAGCAGCAGCAGCAGCAGCAGCAGCAGCAGCAGCAGCAGCAGCAGCAGCAGCAGCAGCAGCAGCAGCAGCAGCAGCAGCAGCAGCAGCAGCAGCAGCAGCAGCAGCAGCAGCAGCAGCAGCAGCAGCAGCAGCAGCAGCAGCAGCAGCAGCAGCAGCAGCAGCAGCAGCAGCAGCAGCAGCAGCAGCAGCAGCAGCAGCAGCAGCAGCAGCAGCAGCAGCAGCAGCAGCAGCAGCAGCAGCAGCAGCAGCAGCAGCAGCAGCAGCAGCAGCAGCAGCAGCAGCAGCAGCAGCAGCAGCAGCAGCAGCAGCAGCAGCAGCAGCAGCAGCAGCAGCAGCAGCAGCAGCAGCAGCAGCAGCAGCAGCAGCAGCAGCAGCAGCAGCAGCAGCAGCAGCAGCAGCAGCAGCAGCAGCAGCAGCAGCAGCAGCAGCAGCAGCAGCAGCAGCAGCAGCAGTACCCTTACGATGACGTGCACTACTTGCAAATCCTGGCAACGGGCAGTGAAGGAGCGGCGCTGTGCATCACGCTGTTAGAAGCAAGCCAATTTTGAGCTCGAGATGGAAACCTGCGAGAGGTTATGAGCAAAGTGCTCACAAGGTGAGATCAATCGCCGTTCCTCTCTACCAAGCCGAAGCACGTAATGAAAAACGGGGAAAATTTGACTACAAAATGGCGTAGTACGATTGAAATTCTAATGGCGTGAGAATTCCAATATCGAAAGAAGGCCGCCTGCCATGAAAATCAGGAATACTTGAGCTTTATGTTAGATCATTCATTCAAGGCGACCTTAAGAGGGAGACTTGCTGCACAACTGCTCACAAGATGCACCACAAGGACGCCTAGTTTTAGCGACTCGTTCAGTGCCGCTTAAACTGCTGACACTGTGAGCGACAAATGCGCTACCAAGAGCTCGAAAAAAATAGGAGAAAATTGTAGCTGAAATATTACCGCATAAAGCTTCTTGCTTTAGCTATTAAAACGGGTTAAAATGGGAAACTAAAAACACAAAGGTTACTTCAAGTTAAGTTTATCGCTGAGTGTCATGGATTGGAGTTAAATAAAACACTAGAGAACGCGCCCGTTCGCCCAATTGCCAAATTTTAAGTACAAAAAAGCTCTTGATGCACTAGCTGCTTCATCAATTTGCAAATTCAAAGAAAGTTAAAACCAAACTTTTCGAAATGACGTTCAAGATGAATCACCACGCAACGATCTGTAAAAAAGAATGGACGCTCTCGCGTTGATTTGCTGCCCTGGTTCATTTCTCGACATCTAACACAACACCGAGGACGCTGCCTGAAAGTACTGCTGACAGATACAAATTGGTGCCAGAAAGACAGCGCTGTTTCTTTCAGCCGGTGAGCACACGGCAGTCCGGGATTAGCTGAACACGGATTTATACAAGATATTCAAAGTTAGAATTTTATATTGAACCAGGGTTTCTCTAACGACTACTATCCGCTCATCAACACCTTCCAATTCCATCGAGGAACCAAGAGTAAAATGGAGAGGATTATCACTATGGATTCGCATCAAAAAAGACGCATTCGAGAAACATTTGTGACCATGCACTTCAAGGCAAAAAGCAAAAATTTCCACAAAATGAAGATCAGCAAAAGACAGGGATGTCACAACGTGAACTTCAAAGACAGGGATGTCACAACATGAACTTCGAAGACAGGGATGTCACAACGTGAACTTCGAAGACAGGGATGTCACAACGTGAACTTCGAAGACAGGGATGTCACAACGTGAGCAGCTTTCTCCTCTCGTATTAGCACGAGGAGAAAACGCTAGCAGCATCACCAGCACGTCAAAGCGGCGGACAACGGACGTGTATCCTACTCGACCTCATTCTTGGGATCGTAAGTGGCGTCGCGAGAGCGTTGAGCTTTGCATTACAAATTGGAAAAGAAGATATCATGCAAAAGAAGGAATCTGAGAACCATGTCTTGCCTTTCTGATCGCGTTCGCGCTGCGGGCAGACGGAGCGAATCGCAGAGACGCTCGTCATGAATCGTCTCGGGAAAAGAACGACTGCCACGAGTCGTCTCGGGAAAAGAACAACCGTCATGAGTCGTCTCGGGAAAAGAACAACCGCCACGAGTCGTCTCGGGAAAAGAACGACTGCCACGAGTCGTCTCGGGAAAAGAACAACCGTCATGAGTCGTCTCGGGAAAAGAACAACCGCCACGAGTCGTCTCGGGAAAAGAACGACTGCCACGAGTCGTCTCGGAAAAAGAACAACCGCCACGAGTCGTCCCGGGAAAAGAACGACTGCCACGAGTCGTCTCGGAAAAAGAACAAATGTCATGAGTCGTCTCGGGAAAAGAACAACCGTCATGAGTCGTCTGAACATCTGCCACAAGTCGCCTCGGGAGAAGAACGAGCGTCTAAACAAAGCACGCGAAGGACAGACCGGCTCGTCAAGCCATGAGTTGCACATCGAGGCAACGGACGCATCCACGCAAGCAGAACAAAGCGTCAGAAAACAGCACCAGCAACGGGGTCATGTTCCATAAAAGGAACCTGTTTTTCAGGTGCCGAGAATAGGTCGGGCGGTCATTGCAAAACGCCAACCTTTTATGGGCGGAAAGAGGGCAATCGTAGGGCTGCTAAAAATAGATAACATCCAAGAGAAATGCTGGCACTAGCAGGGAAGAAATCGGTCAAAAGGGAACTTAGAGACTGTCCTCAATCTCGAAATAAACGACAGAGCATTGGAAACATGGCACACAAATTTTATCAAAATAATAAGATACGAGTAATACATTATACATGTAGAAATTAAGGGTGATACAAACAAATGTTCCCTAATCTCCACGAAATTCCACACAAACGAACCAAGCTAATGTCTAACAGAACAAACAAATACAAAGCCATAACCTAACAAACAACAAACAGCATGTTCGGTTTTCACAACATTCCCTTATATTAATCCATATTCTGATAACGAAGGCCACATAAACGAACCCATTTAGTTCAACACACATGCCACCAATTCTACACGACGTTCATTACGGTCGTCCACCCAAGCGTCTAGCGCAACTAGGCAGAGAGCGCAAGACATTCACGGCAATAACCTGGGACGGAATTCAATAGGTTTAAAGAGGCAGCGCCAATTAATGAAGACAGACGTCCAGAAGGCTGGAGAGGTTTGCAGGCAGTTACGGCTCAATAGTAGACGTCCAGCAGTCAGGAGTTCACAGGCAGTAATGGTATTGAGCAACGTGGAGGAGAGGAATCAACACCCAGCGCAACTGCGCTCATTGATCAGCTGAAGCCTGATTTTCAAACCGGATACGTCGTCGCAGCGGTAGGCCTGGCAGCGTTTTACCAAGTTGACTTGGCTACGCTACGTACGTGCTGTGCGCACGCAGCTTAACTGTACGACGACGTCACTGTACCGCTACGATTAGATTGAATTATTAGTTAGTTTAAGCCTCCCCATCCGCCACAAAGGCGATCCAAAGAGAGGAAGGAGGAAGGTACCATTTAGTATGGAGTTACAGGAACGCAGAATTTATGTAGAAAGGGGCATATGAATAAAACATTCTGTAATTCTAGAAGAACCGAAGTAGAAAGCTAACTCCATCATTATGATCGAACTCAGGTATGCGAAATAAGATTTGTGATAAAAATACGCGATAATAAAATGAATGACAAGCAAATAGCACAATACAATTCATAAACAAAACCAATAATGTCTAGCAACAGAGCATTAGTTGTTACACAAGTAGCAATGAACCGAAGTAAATGACACACCAAATTAATCACCATTAGATTTACCAGCATAGAAGTAGGATCAGTTCACCGTAGGCTACGAAAAAGACTTAATAATTAATACACAAAACAAAATAAGTAGAAGAGCAGCAAAAGCTTTGAAAGAAGCGGCGAGCCAAAGCAAATGCAAATCAATTGCTATTACATTTTGTGCCTAAGAAGTAGGGTCAACGTACCGTAACTAAAAAAAACATAATTAATACACAAAACCAAAATATTTTAGGCAACAGAAGCAGAAAAATCTTTAAAATTAGCGGCGACCCAAAGCAAATGCAAATCAATTGCTATTACATTTTTTAGCCAAAGAAGTAAGGTCAGCGCACCGTAACCGTAACAGCAAAAAAGCAACAGAGGAAGCGGGCGGCAGCATCAGCGACAGGAAGCACGGCCGGAACACGCATCTCCCAGACGTGCCGGCTGAAGAAAGTCGTGCATTAAGTCAGGCATTCTCTCTCATCCGAAGCAAGCTGCTCCGCTCGCGAACGCTCCTCGTCAATTCCAGTGAATTCCATTGCAATCTACACGCTCAAAGTGTAATTTCTGAACCTCTTGCCCATCCTATGCCTCCTTGGGAGGTTAACAAATAAAAAATGAAATTTTACCAAGAAATTAGAAAACTGAACTGTAGAAGAATACAAAGTTCGGAGGATAACACTTACAGTAATGGAGATAACAGCAAATACGAACCGAAGAGCGAGACAACTTGCTCGAACTAGGTGAACAGGTATTAGATTGAACAAGTTACGTCAAGCCTACCTGACCACATACGAGTGGTCAAAAGAGAGGAAGGATGGAGGTACCATTTAGTATGGAGTTTAAGGGAACACGGTATCTATGTACAAAGTGCATAGAAACAGTACGCTGAGAAAGAAGTTTATGAAACATGATTAAAGTTAATGAAGAAAGAAGTTTTTGAAACATAGTAAAAATTCGTGAAGAAAATAGTGCTGAAAACACGACTACAATGAATAGTGGTAACATGGGTTTGCTATCGCTTCAGTTATTCGAACTATATCGCATCGAAGGTACGACAACAATGAATCGAAAAAAGATGGTCCGCACAAAAATAAAAAACCTATTCTATTCCAACAAAATGATGGCCTGCCCAACCTTCAGTTCAGAGCCTCGCGTTTTCCCGCTGAAAATTTCCACAAATACAATGCCGGTATCTCCCTGAGGGGAACCATACAGGAAACTGAAGAACTAAGGTACACCGAGCAACACAAGAGAACCCCGTAAGCGTCAGCTCCACTAAACTTAGACAATGATAAATAACGGGCATATTAAAAGAATGTTTACGAATGGATTTTTTCATGAGCATAGAATTTTATCAAACCGAAATTGTTTGGCTAGCGATGTGATCAAGATTCGGTGAAGTGAATTACGTCTTACGCACTGAGAAATCACGAGGAAAAAATTGCAAGAGCAAGCAGTCAGAGAGATCAAAACCAAGACACTGCTTACTGTTTGTATACGAGGTAAAGGTTTGAAACATGTAAGAACTTAAAAACAACTTTGTACACATACGTAGCGAGAAGATGAAAAGCTGTTTGGAAACGATAACGTCATATTAGTCGAAATAAATTAACGATTATGTCAAAGTTATGAAAACAAAACAAACTCGGAAATTTTCAGCCCTCCGTCCAAACCGGCCTACTTACGAGTCAACCTTGAGGCATTCAATTAGAAACAATAAAAATCACCATAAAAACGTCTCATAAGAAGTCACATGGTATCATAAATACCTTCTACCATGAAATCAACCAACCGATGAGAAAGAAAAAACTATATATACAATTCGACACAGCTGCTCGCAGCTCGCTACGGTAACTGGGCAGATCCAGCTTAACACTGACTGCGACGTGCGCCACCGGTGGTACACGAAGGCAATTTTTATAATGCTGCTAACCGACCAGTAGTCATAAACTCAATTTTTATAAATACTTAATCAAAGCTAAATGAAGGCACGACCCAGTTAAAGTTTGCTATTTTCAAAGTGGCTTACTACAATTGACTTCAAATTCAAGTTGAACATTGAACTTCAATTTTACCTGTCGCAGTCAAATTGTCAAGGTGCCTCTGTAAGCAAGCTTTACTGTATTTCTTCACATGATGTTATTCATTTCGCAGCTGAAATTTAGGAGAAAGATTGAAAGTGTACGTAGTGAGTTAGTAAGCAGCGAAGAGAGGAATTTTTAATTTTAATGCTAGTAGCAACCCTTTCTGGTAAAAAAAATAACAGCGCATGAAATCATGCATGAAGCTTTTTGTACAGCAAATGCACTCATTATAATTCCCACTAAGAACAAAATGATAATCACAAGTCAATATAAAACTTGCGACATCATGCAGGTACGATTAACAACAACACGACAAACGAAACTCCCCACCCGAAAATTAAAAGCCGCTCGCTGGTGCGAGAGAGACCGATCAAACAAAACCCTACGTTCAATCACCAGCCCTACAATCACACCATCATCGCTCGCAATTACGCGCAAAAACTGTCGCGTCCAGCGCCATCAGTCGGGAATTGCAGCAGCACATACCAGAGCATCAACGCGCAGGACATCGCTGTGATCTGGCCTGCGCATCCATGCATGGAGGGACACGTCACTCAGCAGTGATGGTCCTAGGCCCGCAGAGCGTACTTGTAGAGGAGTGGTTCTTAACCTGGGTTCGATCGAACTCCAGGGGTTCGGTGATTCGAAACCCTGGGTTCGGCATGGTATAGTTTGTGCACTCATACAGTATATAGTTATACACACATGTTTTGAATTTAAAGGAAAAAAGCACGTCTTATTTTTCCAACTACGAAGGGTTCGATGAATGCATGTATGAAACTTGTGAGGTTCAGTACCTCCAACAAGGTTAAGAACCATTGTTGTAGAGTGTTGTTTCGATGTATGTGTTTATTGCCAAAGCACACGTCAAAAGAATTAAATAAAAGAAAATGATATGAAATTTATGAAAATTAAAGGCCATTAGAGAAAACTTAGTTGCATCTTAAACAAAAACAAAAAATACATGAGTAATTCCCATTCGAAGGATGGGTACATTTTCTGGGACACCCTGCATTTGTACAACTAACTTGCTTAATAATGAACAGCAAAGCGTTGTGTCTTTTAGGTCGCTAAATTTTCACAGTGAGGCATGAAAGCATTAAGCGGCTGGCAATTCAACCTGCTTTCGTTACGTCAGAAGGAAGAAATTAATTCGAATGAAGACCGTTGAATCAAAAGAAGTGTACATCGTGGGACTACAACTTGTACACAGCTTGGCGAAAACGATTCAAAAGCATTAACGCTTTGCAATGAGAGCGCAGTGAGATGTCGAAAACAAAACGTTCCATTTGCAAGCAACATTCATCGAAAAAAAAATTCGCAGAAAATGCTGCGCGAAGGCTAACGAATGAACTATATAACTACCATTTAACAATGGTATCATAGATATGTAAGCTTACCTCAAAAACTGCGTCGCTGCCGACTATTTTACAATGTCATCATAGACAAATAAACTTAATTTGAAAACTGTGGCGTAGCCGAAAATCAGCAACAAAAACGTCATGTGTATGAGAGACGTCGCCTGAGGCACCGCGAGCGAATGCGTGCGGTCATGCGTGAAAAATCCCCACCGGAACGGAAGCCTTGACCTAGCACTCGACGCTGAATTGTCTAGTCACGCCTAGTGTAATAATTGTGAAGACTTGAATTTTCGTATTTTTCTAGCTGAATTTTATCCTTGTTTCATTTCACACTCGTATTCAAATTTATGCTATGTTCATCGACTTTTCGTACGGTTCTAGCTGTATTTTAACATTTCATTTTACAACATTCAAAATTTTACTGTGTTCTTCAACCTCTCGTATGATTTTAGTTGAATTTTATCATTATTTCATTTCACACTTTCACTTAAGTTTTTGCTGTGTTCTTCAAGATTTGGCATGATTCTAGCTGTATTTTAGTATTTCATTTCACAGCATTCAAATTTTCACTGCGTTCAATTTGCATCATATCAAAGCTGAAGTAAATTGAGCTAACCAAGACGTCACTGAAAGAAGCACGTACGTTACCGCAGGCATCGACGCTGAAAAATCAGTTGAAATTGTGATAGATAAGACATGTAACTTCTATAATGTGAAGAATGTCGCTAATGATAAAATTGAACAAAAATTAGCTGGATGGGAGTCCTGTAATTGAGAGAGACATTGACTATCTTACTCAGGCTCTTCCGTCGCGACCCCACACCAGACTTGAACATTTTGAGCGCAACGTGAGCCACCAGTAGCCACGGAGGGGATTTTCACAATGCTGCTGACCAACGAAGTAGTCAAACTCAATTTTCATAAATACTTAATTGAAGCTAAATGAAGCCATGATCCACGTAATGTTCGCTGTTTTTAAAATTGCGCACTACAAATGACTTTCAATTTGAATTGAATGTTACACTTAATTTAACTAACTGCGGTCAAAGTGTTAAAATAAAATGGGCGAAGTATGCATGAGCACAGCAGCATAAACACGAAGTAATGTCGTCGGTCGGCAAGCAGTATTTAAATTTTTAACCTTTAGCGTAAATAAAAAAGTACTGTTACACATACTGACATGTGAAATGTTGAAGTGGGCTGGGAGTCAAAAACGCATGTCCCTGAAGCAAACTTTTCCAGTCTCCGGTGAACGATGTCAAAGGTCAACCAGCGAAAAACAAGATTAGAGCGAGGTACGAAATCACGACAAAATGTTTATAAAACCACTGAGAGTAGCTAAACATTCTCTTGTTACAAATTATTCCAGATATTTGTTGTTTTTATACTCAGTAACACCTAGCAAACGATGCAATGGAGAACTAGGACCAGGAAAAATTCGTGTTTTTTCCGAATTCGAAGTTTTATAAAACATCGAAACAAAAGCTTGCTAGCAGGGTTCAAACTACTGAACACATTAGATGACCAAATGCTGGCAAATCTTAGAACTAGCGGCTCACGAGCACAAAGAGGTCCTTTCCACGTTTTTCATCACAATCGAAAATTAAACACGAAGATGTAACTGCTTGGAAACCACGTCTTTAAAAATCATTTAGCGAGGCGGCTTTCTGATTTACAGATGAAAATATCACCAAATATCGCTACGGATGGGACGGAAATGAGGTAAAATTCAGCTCATGATGCCAGATTAACACAGACTACGATGGGTTAAACTGAAGTTCAATATTGAACTCCCATTTCAAGTAAAAAGTTGTTATCAATTTTATTAATACCAAACACTAACTCGATACCATTAACTTCAACGACTTAAAAAAATTCCAAACGCCCCATCGATGGGTCGCATCGCAAGCAACGTGTTAAAACGCACACTACTGAACTTGGAAATCAGGAATACGGATTACGATACCTGGACTGCATGAGCCGCTGCCTCAAGTCAAAGCCTCACCTGCAAAGAAAGACCAGGTTAGATAACACACACCAACCAGCAGTTGAAGCTAGGTTATTCGCACACATAACTGGAAACTAACTTCTCACACTGCAAAAGCAAGAACACAATTTAACTGTTACATTAACACATTAGTGACCTGCAAGAAACTTAAACATGTAGAGAATTCGAACTATTTCGAAACGTTGAGAAATCTGAAAAGGCAGGTACACAATTTAAACGTTACATTAATAATATGTACAGAACTACACGTAAATAACTTCAACTATTGTGAAACATTGAGAAATAAGAAAAGCAAGTATACAGTAAAATACACGTGTCGTAGAGTGAAAGGAAATAAAAGAATCAAACCAACGAGGGAGATCAAAGGCACTGAGGCAGAACGCACCAACGAGCGGCATCGCCTTGATGAACGAACGTCAATAATAGCCAAGAGAAATCATACAAACATCCGAAAATATTCCTCAGGAACTGTTTATGCGATAAGCGAAAACTTCCTTCAAAAGCGAAAATTGGCAATTAACGCGGAAGTTGAAAATTCATCAAACTCGTATGGATACTGAATTAAAATTTTGCATTGATAATTTCAGACGAGGAAACAGTAAAGTTCAACAAGCTCCAAAACTTCACTAAGGATTCATCAAAGACAATGTCACGGATGGGATAAAATACAAGGGAAAATTGGACTGGTGATGCCTGAGAGTCGCATTCAACTCTCACAACCCCTGCTCATGAATTTGCCGTCAGCCAACTTAGCAGGACTCGCCTAGAAACGCTAGAGAGCAACAAAATTATTATTATTATTATTATTATTATTATTATTATTATTATATAAGAAAGTTTTAGCCTCCCTTAACCACGACAAAGATGTTCCAAGAGAGGAAGGAGGAAGGCACCATTTAGTATGGAGTTGAGGGAACGTGGAATCTATGCACAAGGTGCACAGAAACAGTAAGCTAGGAAAGAAGTTCATGAAACAAGAAAAAGTTGAAGAAGAAAGTAGTAGGTGCTGAAAAACAGGACAGCAGTGGACCGAAAAAAGAGGGTCCGTAACAAAACAAAAACCTATTTCATTACAACAAAAGGAAGCCTACCTAACCTTTAGCTCAGGCCCTCACATAGTCCTCCTGGGAGCGCCAATTCCCATAGATACAATACCTGTATCCCCCTGAGGGGAGAGAGCAACAAAAGCACACCACATGCAGAGGGTCGTGAGTGTGATCTACCTATCACCGTGAAGTTCTTAGACTCCAGAACTCGCTCATGAACATTCACCCAGTTGGATATTTCTAATGAACTACATAACTGGGGTCGATGTTGATGTATGTTATCGAAAAGCCAAACATTCACCTTGTTGAAGATTTTTGATGCGCTACATAACTTTTATCAATGCTGAGGTATGTCATCGTGGGGCCAAACGGAGCACCCGCGAAAATCAAAAAGTATAGTCACATTCTGCATAACATTTACCAAAATTCAAGTCATTTCGTAAAAGTAAAACAAAAATTGCAAGCTTTCTGATTAACAGGCAAAGAAGCATAACAAACTCATCATCTTGATACACATACAACCAAAAATAAAGATTTAACACAAGATTGAATATGAAACAACTATCATACAAAATGAAAGATAACTTGGATAGTGCAGTAACTTCATTGGTGCCATGATAAGGCCGATAGCGATATTGCCAGCTAAGTAACTATTATAAAAGAGTTTTCACAAAATTATGACATGGCACACGGGGATTTAATCCTAAACGGACATTACAAATGCTGATGAACGTTTATGGAACAACAAAAAATTTAAAGCGCGTGCAAAAAAACAGACCAACTATCGAATATTGAACAGCGAAATTTTTGTAAAATGTGCGCAAAAAACAAACGCGAACTGACGAACGTTTATGGAACAGTAAAAATCTTGGTATGAATGTGCAAAAAAGTATAAACGAACTAACGAACGTTTGAGGGACAGCAATATTGTTTAAAGCGCATGCAAAATAAAAAGACGAAGTAGCGAACGTTTGTAGAACAGCAAAATTCTTTGAAGTGTGCGCAAAAAGCAGACACGACCTGACGAAGCGAAGTGTACAAAAACAGACACGAACTAACGAACATTTGTGGGACAGCAAAATTCCTGGAAAGCGAGTGCACAAAAACAAAACAGAGACGAACTTGGGAGGTGTAGCGGCAGGAGCGTGAGCTGTCACGTGACGCACGCCTTGAGTGCGTGGCCGAGACGCCGAGGCCCTCACAAAAAATTGAGCGGGACACACGCGCCAAGTCGTCCGGAAAATGAGACGCGCAGCAATGAAGACACACGCGGAATTGACACCCAACGATGCACAGTGCGCCGATACCCCGCAGTAATGCGGGGCAACGAAGCGAAAAATGATTGTGATCTAGCTCAGCACGGTCCTGTCTGAGAGGGAAAAATACTATTTCGGCTATTCTAATAATGTTAATGAATACCACGGTTTGGAACATTTCCACCAAATGAATATCACAATGAGCGAACGCCACAAACCTCGCAAATGGCCCACAAATCAGGCAATTAACGTAGGTGAAGAAAATATATTAAAGATGACGGTGTGAATCAATATCTTTAGTCGCGCTAGAAGCAATCCAAGTATCGATTAAAAACGATATAAAAATGATAATTACTTAACATTGCTTTGTGAAACTGAAGCGCGGAGAGCATGTTTAAGAAGCGAGTAGTTGGGCATTTTGCAAGCGACATAGTGCGCTGAGTTTCAACTGAAGTAAACAGGAGAAGAAAATAGTGATGACAAGAGCCTTTCAAGAAGCACCAAATAAATCAGATAAGGCACGTGGAGACAAGGGAGAAACGACTACGAGGATTTATTGGGCCATTATAATAGAGGAGAGTGCCACTGCTCTGAAGGATCAATGATGTTGAACGAGGCATACGAGGGAAAAATTCTATTGAGCAAAGTTGACAAGCAATTCTATTTTAACAAGCTAAATAGAGCATGGGACACCATACCAAAACTTGTTAACTAAGTAAACGTCCTGAATGTTACCTAATTTTATATGTGCTAAAAGTAGCATACAATGAAAGAAAAACACTAACTCGTCCACAATTAAAGAGAATGAAAATATTTAGTCTAACATGTGAAGAGACTGAACCAATAAATAATGAGAAACACCTTCGAATTCTGACATCAGAACACCCTGGAAGGGGAATGATGTTAACAAACCAGTGCCTGTAAAATGACCGACTCGCATCAACCGTAGAAAAAAACTCGATACATTTTTAGGAAAGGATAATTTCCCAGCGTCGAGTCGGCAATTATCAGCTCTAATTAAAATTGGTAAGTTAATCAAAAAGGAAATGAGAACTTTTAAAATAAACTGCCTCAATAGAATCAGAACTCAACACGCCGCTAAAGTGCAGGGAGCAGCTGGGTGTTGCTCAGGCAATTGGCACTTCGACTCGAAACTTTGATCAACCGTAGAGGTCCAGAAAGACTCTGCTTTACTTGAAATACTGAAGCAAGAGCTTTAAAACTAAAGAAGTTTGTAGAAACTATACTTAATTACGTGACCCAAATGGTAAATTGAAAAAATCACAATACTCATAACAAGAATGATCAACTGCAGCTCATGCAGAAACATCGCATGGGAATCACTCCAAATCTTGATTGTTTTTTGAAATATCGTGAAGAAAATTGCGGGGTTTTATAAAACTACGGAGATTGAAACTATTGCACGGACCACACAGGCAAGCAATCACGCTGCTGCGGCCAGCAACGCAAGTTCGATGCCAGCAGTGAAATGAACATGAAGACAATTCCGGATTCCCACAACTGCTCGCAAGATGGGGCCACTTCACAAATAGAGTCGTTACCCTCAACATAACCGACCTCTGCTTCATAAAATCAGGCCGTAAGAAGCCCTAAAGCTCAATAAAAAGGACGGAGAGTGCGGCTTACGAGTCCTGCTTAGTTTTTGCGAGCAAGTTCTTAGGCGTTCTCCAACCAACATGAAATGACTTCCTCACTTCATGAACGTACAGAAACCCTGCACATTGAATGCGATCCTACTCTAACTCAATGAATACTGTTCAATCAAAAGACTATTCTAGAGCTCGATGAAGTAGATACTGGTTTCAGCCTTTCAAAGAGACGAAGGAGGAAGGCACCATTTACTATGGACTAAGGAACGCCGAATCTATTCACAATGTACTTAGAAGCAGTAAGGCTGAGAAAGAAGTTCATGAAACAAGATAAAAGTTGAAGAAATTAGCAGGTGCTGAAAAACAGGACAACAGTGAACTCAAAACAAGGTGATCCTTACCACAACAGAAAACTTTCAACAAAAAAGAAGACCTACCTAGCTCTCAGCTCGGGACCTCACATTTCCCCCCTGGGGGGGCTAATTCCCATACATACAATGATTGTATCCTCCTCTCGAGAGCAATGTATATGCTACAGGAGAAAAAACTCGAGTACATTCAACGTAGTGCACAACGACCGAGCGATATTAGAAAGCCAGGACATTAGCATGGCTTGTCGGTTTCGCACGAGACTTCCCGAGGCTTGACACGAGATGAAGCGATCAAACACTCCCCAGTCGAACTTTTTCGCCACCTGCATGCATGTTTTCCGCAGCCCAAGTAATTAAATCGCTTGGGCGACAATAAACATGCATGCTCCTGCGGAAAAGAATGGGTCGGGTGCAATTATACTTAGATTTCCTTCATCACACATCGTGCAGTGCGACAGGCACTGAGGCGTCTTCAGAAGCGTTAAGCGAATGAGGAGATTATCTCGTTTTAATTAAGAGTTACGCGCCAAATGCCTCGACGCGCGGCATCGTAATCAAGCGGAAAACCAATATGGAATTACACCTTTGATGATGAACGTCTTATGTAAAGTGTATCGAAATAAACTGAGTTTGTCTTCCATAAGGCCGTTACTTTTGCAAACTATAAGTCAGTACAACTATCCCTTGAAAATTAATACACGGAAGGCTTCTATTCCTTACTATTTCACCCGGTGGCATTTTAAGCAGGAATATACTGCTACAAGCAGGAATAAACTTAATATCTATTAATAAAGACTATTGTAAGCCAAGTAAGCTACGAGGTTCCTATGGCAACATACGAAGAGAGAAAAATTCTGAAGTAAGGCATTAACAAATAACAATTTACTAACATTTGTAACTAAGAATCATGTTACCATACTAAGCAGTATACGCAATAATTAAAACGTACAAGAATTTTGATCAACAGCCTAGTTATAGCTTTTCATAGCCATTACTACACATTAGATTAAAGTCCGAGTTAGTTTAAGCCTTCCAAACCACAACAAAGTTGTTCTCAAGAGATGAAAGGCGACGGTACCATTTTCTGTGGAATCAACAAATCGGAGATTCTCCGCACAAGGCGTCTCCACACCCGATAGCAGTTTTTGAAACATAAGTTGCAGGAAAAGCGAAGAGTGTAAAAAAGACACAGCAGTGAACCGAAAAAAGATGGTTCGTAACTAAAGAACATACCTATTCTACTTGAATAAAAGAAAGGCCTACTTAACCTTCACCTCGGGATCTCGCATCTTCACTTGGGATCGCTTATTTCCATAGACACAATACTTGTATCCTCCTCAGGATAGAAAATGCAAGATGGAATCATCCATACACTTGTTAAAAAGGATACAAGTGCATACCAGAAAAAGCAGGATAGATACCCACTCACACACTTATTCCAAGAGCATGAAGGATAGAATTTTACTGACACTTGTTACAAAGGAAGATACCCTTTCACTCATTCCAAAAGCATGAACGATGGAATTCTACTGAAACTTGTGACGAAAGACACAAGTGCACACCAGAGCATGAACGATAAAATTCTACCCAGACTAGTTACGAAGAATACAAAAGCATATAATAAAAACAGATTAGATGCTCACACATTTATTCTAAGAGCATGAACGAAGGAATTCCACTCGCAATGGTCACAAAGGACACAAGAGCATATCAGAGCATGCAGGACGGGACCACATGCAGAGCAGGGCCAACGACACGTGCGTTGGCCTTATCGAACAAGCAGGATGCGTTGGACGGCCTGCAGTGTGTATGTGTAGTTCAGGCATCCTACAGCTGTTGCTAACTGCATTGCCACACTCATGTATGCCATCAACTCGTTTCAGGTGGCAACAGCTATCAATTTTCACAGTCATGTATATCAACTCGTTTCAATTGACAACAGCTATCAGTTTTTACGCTCACATACATCAACTCGTTCCAATTGGAAACAGCTAGCAATTTTCACGTTCATATTTATCACTAACTCGTTTCGGGTGAAAACAACTATTAATTTTCATTCTCCAACCTATATCTCATTAATTCGCTGTTGATGACAGCTCTATATTTTCACCCTCATAAATTTCAACTCGGTTCAACTCCACTATCAATTTTCACGCATCATGCACATATATTAATAACTCGTTTCAAACGCTGTTAATTTTCCCGTATAGAGCAAATATATCATTAACTCATTTCAATTGACGACAGCTATTTAATTTCACAAAAATATATCATTAACTCGTTTCAATTGACGACATTTATCTAATTTCACCCAAATATATCATTAACTCGTTTCAATTGACAGCTATCAATTTTCACACTCATATACATCACTGGCTCGTGATGGCTATCAAATTTCACGAAGCCAGTCAGCCAGTGCACGAGTGACATCGTAACTTCACACGTGCACTTGCAAATCGCTGAATCAAAAGTAGGTATGTAGGTTGTGAATTAGCAGGGCTAGCTTTTCTCTCATCAGCTCAACGGTCACTAAGTTACATTGGCTGAACAGACGGCCCAACTTGCTAACTTACATTACCCAAGAGGAGACAGGTGCGACTTTAGCATTGGTTTTCACAGACACGAGGTCTACTTTCGACTCGTGCAGCAGACACATCGGATGTTCTGCACGAGTGCCCTGAAGAGAGCGGCATGGGCTGCACAGCTCAGTAACATGCAAATGGAGCATCTCACGTGTTTCACTTGTCGAGGGTTGGCATACACCGACATGGGAAGTACGATTCTGAAGAAAGTAATTTAGAGAGAAATACGGCACTGAAGAAAATTGTTTTGAAGAGAAGTACGACACTTTAAAAAATAATTCATTCGAGTGTCAGAATCGAATTTTTTTTTCAATTCCAACGCACAGAATTACCCATGCTGCACGAGCCTCGGTTCCCTTATTTCTGAAACATAAAACCACCGAGAGAGCTAGATGCCCAAAACAACTACATAATGCAGATCACAAGGAGCATAAAAGCAGAGCACATGTTCAGCAGAAGCCAGATATGGCCCCCAGCCGCTGCGATATAGCTGAGGGCGACAGATAGGACAGGATTTCCCGAAACGAAGTTGCATTGCGAGGTGCAAAGAGAAGCGAGCGCTGAACCGCGGCGATGTTATCAGAGCTTCCTTTGAGAAGTGCAACAAAAGGTCAGGTCTATTTTGAGGAGCAGTAGCCCGTGTCTTTTCGCTCTGATGTCAGCAAATGGAACTCGACGCGTCTTCGAGGATGAGCAGACGACCAAATTCGGTGATACTTGCAAGTAAAGCATTTCATATGAGCGTGATGAGTCGTACTCGTACTTTGAAACATTCATGAGAGCTACACACAAATTTATGTGAGTCCAGTGAAGAAGTTCCACGAAATTTGGAAAGAAATTCCTAAAAGCATCATAAACCAGAATCCACGGTGATGTGAACGATGAAATGTTTGACAACTGGAACTAATATTGAGGCCATTTTTGAGACACTGAAGGTTCCAGTCGGTCGGTCACACCGAGAAGATTTTATTGGACTCAGAAAATAATCCCAACGGAGTTTTCGGAGTTCAACGTTTGACCTTATGTGACAATAGACGGTGGCACGAACAAAGATGTCGCTTATGAGAATTTCTTCAAGAAATGAACACACGTCGAGACATCAAATGGGACGCATATTCTCGAATTACAAAAATCTTCTTTATATCGATCTGACTCATCGGCTGACTCTGTGAACTTTCGCTCGTTCGGTATTCAGTACACCGCAGGAAATCTGCAATCAAGAGGTTGTGATCGTTTTGATATCGTTAAGGTGAATTAAAAAGGCCAATAAAAGCCAGACCTGCAGCAAATTTCATTTGAAGAAGGGGAACAAACGGTTACAGGTACTATGTCGCATGAACTCGTCTTTCACTACGCATTCTGCAGTACTCCCGAAATATGTTCGGTTTTACAAGCCGTTCCCAGAAATTAAGCTCATTAGCAAATTTCTCAACGGATAGCTTATCGAGCAAGCAAGATTTCTGCTACAGGGCACGGCAATGCGACGAACCGCGATAATGGCAAGGATTTCTTCAAATTCAAAACCAGCTCATGAGCCATCGTCCTACTTAACATTAAACGTTATCATCATTGGTTGCAATACAAAAACTTTTTTCCGTACAATTTGAAATCTAGGTTACTTATGAGCTAGGCTCTTATTCCTAGATATCCCCGGCATTATCGCGCAACGGTACTCTATCTGGTCAATTCAATAATATACCTAACCACAAAAAAATACCATGCGGAATAACACTTGGCACGCAAACTCAAACGGAAAGGAGCTGCCGTTGCTGTTACTTGAATAACCAGTAACACATGAACAGGTTTTCCTCGCACAACGAGTGCATCGCGATCACACATCCCAGTCCAACTTTTTCGCCGCCTGCATGCATGTTTTTCGCTGCCTAAGCGATTAAATCGCTTAGGCGGCTAAACACATGCATGCAAGCGGCGAAAAAGTTGAACTGGGATAACATGCACGAGATTATCGAATTTCGAATGAACCGGCACATCAGAATATAAAAATGCAAATCAATAAGTAAATCGTTAGTTACGTTTCGCTGCGTTCAGAATCAAAAGCTTCAAGCGGCGGCGTCGTCACGGTGAAAGTTTCAATAAAAAAGTAAAGGCTACCAAAAAAAATACAAAACCTTAGAAAAAGCCGTCATGATTCCACCGCTAGCTTACGGATTCAGGTCAAGTAACACTAATATCTTTGAAAAGCACAGATAAACGTAATATAAGAACTGAGAATTCATTACACATGAACCAAATGAAAAATGTCTTCTAAATAAACGGGACCTACACTGGAACTTTCAACAGCAATACCTAAACCCATGATCACAATACAAAAACTCATTTAAAAAAATATGTGCAACCAACACTCGTGGTCACTACAAGAACCGTTTAAAAGAAAAAATTGAGGAGAACACCAAAGCATGGCACTCGAAATCCGAATCAGCTTACTTGAGCTGAACAGTCACCGGCTCGAAAAAAAGGGCTGCAGTCAGAAGACGGCGTAATTACACGGCTGGTCGTGCAGGAGGCGATAGAGGGGAAATTGGAAAGGGGATAGGGCTGTTTCCCTGAAGGGAAATTAGACGGAAGGCGGATTGTACAAGTGAAGGGCTCCAGCGGGACTGGAGTGTCGAGTGATTTCGAAAGTACGATAAGCGAAGCAAAAAATGTTCTCTAACGGTGAGTCACATTACCTACTGGTCGAGATTGTCAAAGATTGTCGCCTTTGTAACATGTTTGAAATTATGTCGCCTTTCCGAGTAACACAATTTATTTTAGGTCACCTTTATGTGTAACATTTAAAGTTATGTCACCTTTATGTGTAACATTTAAAGTTATCTCACCTTTATGTGTAACATTTAAAGTTATGTCACCTTTATGTGTAACATTTAAAGTTATCTCACCTTCATGTGTAACATTTAAAGTTATCTCACCTTCATGTGTAACATTTAAAGTTATCTCACCTATATGTGTAACATTTAAAGTTATCTCACCTTTATGTGTAACATTTAAAGTTATGTCACCTTTATGTGTAACATTTAAAGTTATCTCACCTTCATGTGTAACATTTAAAGTTATGTCACCTTCATGTGTAACATTTAAAGTTATCTCACCTTTATGTGTAACATTTAAAGTTATCTCACCTTCATGTGTAACATTTAAAGTTATCTCACCTATATGTGTAACATTTAAAGTTATCTCACCTTTATGTGTAACATTTAAAGTTATCTCACCTTTATGTGCAACATTTAAAGTTATCTCACCTTTATGTGTAACATTTAAAGTTCTCATTTTCATGTGTAACATTTAAAGTTATCTCACCTTTATGTGTAAAATTTAAAGTTATCTCACCTTTATGTGTAACATTTAAAGTTATGTCACCTTTATGTGTAACATTTAAAGTTATCTCACCTTTATGTGTAACATTTAAAGTTATCTCACCTTCATGTGTAACATTTAAAGTTATCTCTCCTTTATGTGTAAAATTTAAAGTTATGTCACCTTTATGTATAACATTCAGAGTTTTGTCGCCTTCATGCGTAACATTCAAAGTTATGTCACCTTCATGTGTAAAATTTAAAGTTATGTCACCTTTATGTATAACATTCAGAGTTATGTCGCCTTCATGCGTAACATTCAAAGTTATGTCACCTTCATGTGTAAAATTTAAAGTTATGTCACCTTCATGTATAACATTCAGAGTTATGTCGCCTTCATGCGTAACATTCAAAGTTATGTCGCCTTCATGTGTAAAATTTAAAGTTATGTCACCTTTATGTATAACATTCAGAGTTATGTCGCCTTCATGCGTAACATTCAAAGTTATGTCACCTTCATGTGTAAAATTTAAAGTTATGTCACCTTTATGTATAACATTCAGAGTTATGTCGCCTTCATGCGTAACATTCAAAGTTATGTCACCTTCATGTGTAAAATTTAAAGTTATGTCACCTTTATATATAACATTCAGAGTTACGTCGCCTTCATGCGTAACATTCAAAGTTATGTCACCTTCATGTGTAAAATTTAAAGTTATGTCACCTTTATGTATAACATTCAGAGTCACGTCGCCTTCATGTGTAACATATTCAAAGTTATGTCGCCTTTATACGTAGCATATTTTAATGTGATGTCTCTTCAATGTTTTATATAAATGAAGTTATGTCGCCTTCACGTGTAAAATATGCGTAGTTTTCTTTTCGGGTCAACGGCGCCTAAACGCGGACTTTCCAAATTGAAACTGTAAAATACGCAAGCAGGGCAACGAAAGCACGTTTTTACCTCGCTGGTCTGCCGCCCCATTAGTTTAATGAACATTACTTTAAGAGAATTGAGCTCGGTAAAACTGCAAGCAGGTTTATTACAGACCACCCTCCCCGCAGACACGTCTCTTTTTGAAACTATGGAGTACAAGGCAAATCCCTTAACACGTCCCCCGCGTATTGTGCTATATGTGTACTAGTCGGTAAATTGCTCATCCACGTACCAGTATAAATGAATCACATTTTATTTGTTTTGAAACCTTTTTGAGAAATAACTTATATCACACCAGGGGAAACGCATAGCGCAATTAAATTTTTCATGTTTCTTCGGAAGGATAAAAATATATTCGAACATCAAAGTCGATTTCCCTATCCTGGTAATTACAACCCAACCAAAGCAACAGTTTACAAACGCGGTCCACGTGTTAACGTAATTAGGCCCGGTTTTAAGCCTCGCAAGAAATAATTAACAGCAGCACGCTCGCCATGCAGTACTCTCCCTATATCTTCAGAATATTTTACACCGTAAAATTGCGTAAGCTCCACTCAGTGAGGAAGAAAAGAACACCTTCGTTATTAAATTAACTAAGCTCTGGAAGCGGGGCCTGTGAGTTTTCACTCCAGTGGTCACAACATGATAGGAAAAGTTATTAAGGGACTCCCGAGATTTGATTGTTTTTGGTACGGGCGGCCTCATGGCAGCAGAATAATTTTACGGTCTCAGTCTTTTTTTCCTTCGGTGTTATGCAATGAAATATTTATTAAAAGCATTGAAGCAACTAGGAGAATTTTTTTTCATCACCGTCATGCTCTAAAACATTTATTATAGAAACTGGTTAGAAAACTGATTAGAAAATATTTATTAGAAACTGCAACCAGGAGAAATGACGTAATTTTTTTCTTTTTCAAAATAGAAGCAGAATATTCAAAGGGTGTATTTGATATATATAACTATTGAGAAAAAATTTTTAATTGCTATATCAACAATGCATGTTATGCTCTTCGAATGATGCCGCAACATACAAAAAATACTCTGCTATTTATATTAGCCGTCGAAATAGAGTTAGGAAGTCCGTTATTTTGATCCCAGCTTACTCTCCCGACAGCAAGATACGAGAAAAGCGCCTCGCCATAACTTCACATCACGCAATCCAAACATAATAAACTCGCAGTTCTTTTCGAGCGAGTATTCGAGGCAAAAAGGTGTTAAGGACATTGAGACTATATAACGTACTTCCGTAATTCTAATGAAATATTACCTCTACAATAATATAAAAGAATACAGCTCATTTGCTATTGTCATTTTAGTATGACAATCTACATAAGAAAACCATGAAGATGAAGCCTGATGATAAAATCCCCCCCCCCCCCCCAAAAAAAAAAAACAGGAAGAATATGGCTCGTTTTGCTGTCATTTAAACATCTCAAGCCACACAAAAAAAAACATGAAATGAAGCCTGAGGCAGGCTTATGAGAACAAGTTTCACGGACCTGCGCGAGAACAATCACTCGACGCGCAACTACTGGGTCTGAGCAGATACAAGAAATGAAACATGAAGAAGATCCTGGTCTTAATTCCGGCTCCAAACTCCCGCCGCGCTGCTGGTATTGGAATCCTAACTGAATAACGCCACAACAAAAGAAAGCGAAGTTTATTTTTTATCTCGGTTCAAAAACTCGGAGCTCTAAAAGAGCACGCCGGATGATCCCACGTTTTTATTATCCACACAAAATCCTTATTCAACGCACTGGCAAATGGTCATATGGAGATATTCTACATCAGAACTGCGGTAACAACAAACTAGACTAGTTTTAAGAGTCTTGAACAGATTCTAAAATTTTACATTAAAGTAGGGTTTGATATGCGTGTACATAACATGACCAGGTAGAATGAGATTCAATAGTTTTCGAAAAATAGCAACAGAAACTTGGGGTTGGTTGCAAGGCGTGACATCAGTACCAAGGTAGATAAATGTTAATCAGTGTGGGTTAACTTTTCTCAGATAAAGTAGCGTACATCGGCGAAAGAAAAAGCCAAGCTCATAAAGATAAAACTAAATATCAATCCATCAACAATCTCAAGCACTGGTGACAACCAACGCAACGACAGAAAGATAAGAAGTACGCGGAGAAAAGCACTCTCCGACTCGAGTTGCCAAATTAGCCTTTTTCGTGCCACAATTCTCACATTACCCTTCAACTAAAATTTGGTCACAAATAACACTACGCATTTGGCGGACACTGAGCGCTCTTTGTGACTAAATTCCAAGACAGAAAAAGCCAAATGTACGAGTTTTAGCCTGAGGAAAGGAGCAATCAAGCATCCCTGTCCCCAAAACTACGAAGTCATTGGCGACCGCGGGCGAAGCATAATTCTTGAAACTTTTAAAAGAGATGCACGGTAATTTGTGTTGTGCAGAGATCTATTGTAGATGGCCAGACTTACATACACGTTTCTTGTAAAAACTGGGTTATGTAGAGCTCTAATGATATTCACACTTACATGTTTCTTGTGAGAACTGGGTTATGCAGAGATCTACTGTGGATAGCCAGACATATACAGGTTTTTATGAGAACTGGGTTATGTAAGCTCCAAAGATAGGCAGACTTACATACAGGTTTCTTCTGAAAGCTGCCGCAAGCCAGACGTACCGCACGAGCAAAAATTAAAGTATACTTCAAACACCATTACTGGGACTTGAACTGAAAGTACCTACAGAAACGAGATACGACGATGCAACCATTTTTGATGCAACCTATGCAACGAAACAGTAACATGCAGACAGAACAATGAAGGTAATGAACATTCCAGCGTGAAGACAATGAGTATTCCAGCGTGAAGACAATGAGCATTTCAGCGTGATGAGAATAAACATTCCAGCATGAAGCGAATAAACATTAAAGCATCCAGACAATAAATATTCCAGCATGAAGAGGATGAACACTTTGGTACATAAACAACACTGCCTCAATTGAAAAACCTGACGTTACACTGATGAATATTATTGAATCGCGTCACTGCAAAGTACAATTGGACTCTACAGCCCTGCCATATGTGAGTATTAAGGTTCTACATTCTTTAGTTCCCGACTCCCTAGCCACAACAAAGGCGATCTCAAAAGAGTGAAGAGAAGGAACTACTTAGTGTGGAATGTAGAAAGCGTAGAATCAATGCACAAGACACAGGATAACCTGCGTATATAAACAGCAAGCGATAAATAAATATCGAGATAATACAAATAAGGGATAGTGAAGGCATGGAAACTGAAGAAGCAGCGTGGGCATCAAAGAAATAAATCCCGAAGGCTTATCTACAGCTGAGGTAACCTGACATTATCTCCCCCAGGGACAGCACCGCCACAAAAAAACATTAAGTTGAAAAAGACTCATTTCTTTTTGCGTCACGATCCCGAGAACCCATTCCATTTGCAAAATCAAAAACAAAGTAATGCGATCTGAAAAGATAAAGTAATGCGATCTGAAAAGATAAAGTTATGCGATCTGAAAAGATAAAGTAATACGATCGAAAAAATTAAATAATGCGATCTGAAAAGATAAAGTAATGCAATCGAAAAAATTAAATAATGCGATCTGAAAAGATAAAGTAATGCAATCGAAATAGATAAAGTAATGCGATCTGAAAAGATAAAGTAATGCGACCTAAAAGGAAAAGTGAATGCACAAATCCCCCCCCCCCTAATACGATACAAAAAAGAGACAGCAATGCGATCTCACGCAGCAAACACGGGCAAACACAGATGTGCACCACCGGAGGAGCCACGCGGCTGCACAGAGGCGAGAATGGCACAGCCGCGGCAGCAATCAATAGTCACGTGCACGAGCTGGGCGGCCGTGCCAGTCTAGGCCTAGTGGGGGCGGGGCAGGAGAGGGGAGGCCGAGGTGTGAAGTATCGAGAGGAGGCGTGAGGCGTCGAGAGGAGGCGTGAGGCGTCGAGAGGAGGCGTGAGGCGTCGAGAGGAGGCGTGAGGCGTCGAGATGAGGCGTGAGGCGTCGAGATGAGGCGTGAGGCGTCGAGATGAGGCGTGAGGCGTCGAGACGAGGCGTGAGGCGTCGAGAGGAAGCGTGAGGAGTCGAGAGGAGGCGTGAAGCGTCGAGAGGAGGTGTGAGGCGTCGAGAAGAGGCGTGAGGCGTCGAGAGGAGGCGTGAGGCGTCGAGAGGAGGCGTGAGGCGTCGAGAGGAGGCGTGAGGCGTCGAGAGGAGGCGTGAGGCGTCGAGAGGAGGCGTGAGGCGTCGAGAGGAGGCGTGAGGCGTCGAGATGAGGCGTGAGGCGTCGAGATGAGGCGTGAGGCGTCGAGATGAGGCGTGAGGCGTCGAGAGGAGGCGTGAGGCGTCGAGAGGAGGCGTGAGGCGTCGAGAGGAGGCGTGAGGCGTCGAGAGGAGGCGTGAGGCGTCGAGAGGAGGCGTGAGGCGTCGAGAGGAGGCGTGAGGCGTCGAGAGGAGGCGTGAGGCGTCGAGAGGAGGCGTGAGGCGTCGAGATGAGGCGTGAGGCGTCGAGAGGAGGCGTGAGGCATCGAGAGAAAGTTAATGTTCATCTAATTTAAATCCTTCAATGTTTAAAATAAAACAAATAAACACAGCATCGCGCAATCCTGCAGATAAAACTCAGATTTCGAGAGGTCTAATTTAACACCAAATTTTTTTTTAATTTCGTGCAGGAAAACCGACACGATAAGTAGTGAAATTAACGGGAACCTTTACTGCCGACTGTACCGCTACAACAGCGTCACGTGTTAGAAAATTTGTTGGTGTGCACCGAAGAATTGAATGTCACGAACTTCATTTTGAAAAGTCCTGAACGTATTCATCCAGTAATATGTCACTAGAAAATCAGGCACCTTAAAACTCGCCTTCCAAGAAAACATATTACTCTATTTTGCGCTGATTACACGCGGTTCACAATGCGATAGCAGAGTGTAGAGTAATGCCTTCAAACAAGTAACCTAGCCACCAGAACATTCATCTCGCAAGAAAACACGCCACCCCAATGGTAAACTTGCGAGCTCTCTAGCAGTCGGGCAACAACAGCACACGGTATAGCCCACAATTGCGTGAAGTCGCGGTCAAAACCCCTGCAACGAAGCCATGATGCGAGTATTAATCATCCCTGCTGCCGAAGAGAAATGGTTTATGCAGATGCGAGTCTCCCTCAATGGCGAAAAGAGGCACCGACCAGGAGTGACAAATGATGAGGAAGCGTCGAGAATTCTCCAGTTCTTTATATCAGATTAGATGTATTAAAAATTAATTTAAGCCTCCCAAACCGCAACAAAGGAGTTCCAACGAAAGGAAAGAGGATGAAGAGGATTTTTTTAGGATGGTTAAGTGAACCGAATGTCTATGCACGAAGTGTTTCTCACAAAAAAATCCCCTACGCACACCCACAGTAAATAAAGAAGCAAGTTCAAGAAACAAATACAAGTTGAAAAGGAAATTAAGCAGTAGATACAGAAAACAGACAGCATTTAACCGAAAAAAATATGATTCGTATGATATATATAAATCTATTTCAAAAAAAGGAAGATCTACTTAACCTTTAACCCTGGACCCAACATCTCCCCCTGGGAGCGCTAACACGCTAACTGCGTGCGGTGGGTGAAACTGAAGTTGAACATTCAACTCAAATTAGAGTTAATTTTAGAGATCAATTTTGAAAATAATGATTATTAGATAGATCGTGCCTCTAACACGTTGACCACGGTTGTGCGTTTGCTACGATCGGTTTGGTTAATTTGAAAGCAGTATTGAAAAATCGGCTTTACGGTTCGGATACATTTTTAACCTTTCTAAAAACCTAAAGAGCACAATTGAACTATAATAAGCTCATTTATAAGCTAAAATTTATTTCGCATAAGGTAGCAAAATAGGTTACATGTTATTTGCTCTTTCCGGCACGTAAATGAGCAATTTAACAAGAGGTACACATCCGTAGTCAACGTGTCCATCTAGTTTTCACATGGCATTCATGAAAACTGCGTTTGGGGCTGCTGGTCGGTCACAGCATTATGAAAATGCTCTCAGCGACCAGCAGTGAGTGGGTCCCCTAGCAGGAAACGTGCAAATTTCGTACAAAACGTACAAATTTCCCATAGCAGGAAACGTACAAATTTCGTACAAAAACGTACAAATTTCGTACAAAAACGTACAAATTTCCCATAGCAGGAAACGTACAAATTTCGTACAAAACGTACAAATTTCCCATAGCAGGAAACGTACAAATTTCGTACAAAACGTACAAATTTCCTCTAGCAGGGAACGTCCAAATTTCCAGACACAATGGTCGTATTCCCCTAATTAGCTCAAGACAAGTATGAGAATAGCAACTGAAAGCACGATTCCACCGCGCATTTCGCACGCTTCCTTATTACCACAGAGCCAATAATCAAGAGATAAAGTGAGAGCACAACGATAAGAGTTCCCCTCATAGACGAATGATTTTTATCGTCAATACAATAGACGACAACATAAGCTCGATCGCTATGAAGAAAAACCAAACCTTGATTTGACTTTCACAAAGAAGAGCAATATCACAAAGCAGGACAATTTTACGTGTGATCAAATTTCAACGACAAAAGAAGTAATCGTGCATCCACTATGAAGAACTGAAATGTACCGGTTCCTTCAATTCGCTTACTAGTAATCTCCGAGTTGCAGTACGTTAAAAAGGCAAACCCCCTAGAGACTTAGAAACTACCAAGTTATCTGCTTGATTCTCCCTCCCGCAACGCCATTGCCTTCATTGATTAGCGCACTGAAAAATTTCGCTTCAGAGGATATTCATGATAACACAAGAGAGAACATAACTCGCGTGGGTGAGAGTTTTATTTTTTAACAATAGCAATGAATGTATTATCATACCCACTATCCAGTAGATAGCTCAATACAGGTCTATGAAGTTCACGTAGATCCCCGATACCCAGTAATTTAAGGTGACGGAAATTGAGATGCAAAACATTCAGAAACATACGTTCACACTTGAGCTAATGAAACTGATGAAATCGTCTATGACTCGACAAAAAAAGACTTTTTGCTTCCAAAATACGAGAAATATTTACAATGAAAAGATGAAAGTTGAAGAAGAAAGCAGGGAGTGCTGAAAAACAGGACAGCAGTGAACCGAAAAAAGATGGTAAATAAAAATAAATCCTACTTTTTTCAACAAAAAAAGACCTACCTAACACTTAGCTCGGGACCTCACCACTTCCCCAGGGAGCACCAATGTCGCAAGCGCAAGATAAAAGCTCTAAGACATAAACCTAATCTTCGATGAACGTCTTTTTAATTCAACATAAAATGCATAAGATCGGCCGTCGGTCGTCGTTTAATATGATAAGACGGTAGAAGAACAAAGCGGCCAGCATCTGATAACACCACTGGCATCGTCTCATGCTCTTGATTAAAAAATAACTCCAAAGGGAGGCTACCGACGTCGATCAAATCTAACGAGAGGATACTGTTACACAACGTAATCTCAGAGGAAACAACGGGATGGCATAACTTTTTTGTACGTCTGAAGAAGTTCAGTTAACGGTAGGCACGCCGCTCTTCATTTTTATCAGCAAAGAGAATTAGTTACGCGTGAACACGAAATAATTTGATTTTGTATTGAAGAAAAAAGACGCTAAAATATAAAGATAGCCATGATGAAAGCATGCGGGACCACACACTACCGTATTCATCAAATAGTAAATCAAGGTAAACTCGATTCTGGATGTAAAAATTAAAGCATGAGGAAGACCTCTTAAAGAATAAAACCATGAGGCAAGAGCTCGATAGTGAGGCACGACATCTTCCGATCGAGCAAATAGGAACAAAATACAAGGCAAATGTGGCTTGGCCACGCTAAGAAATGACCCGGACAGCGTTCTGTAACAATTGCCGGAGATACAAGGATTGTCAGACTCGTCTTCAAATCTGGCTCCAAAGATTTCCAAGACTCTCTAATATCAAGACATTCACCATGAATACAAGTTTCCAAAGAGGTTAAAATCCGAACAAAAAACGCGAAGAGGGTTTTCGACCGTGGCGGGAAGTCCACAAACAAGGCTGAAAATTTCACTCACTTTCAAATCAGAACATCCGACCCGAACAATATAGCCTAAAATCCCAAGAAAATGAGACATTAAACGGTACACGTTCCTCTACGTAGCGGGTCGATTGGAGACAATTATTTGAAGAATATTTCAATTGGTCTCTCATAAATTATTATAGAACTGCTCGTAACTGCAGTGTAAAATGGTCAATTTCAAGGGAATCTCGTACGTTAATCAGGACGACAGACGCAAGAAAACGTTAAAAAACGTTTTGTATGGAGGACAAAAAACGCGTTACTGATGAACAAAAATAAATTCAAAGAGGAGTAATTGCACATAAATTTGAAGGTATTACATAGAAAATCAACAGCACAAGAATTAAACTGTATTTCACAACAACAGCAAGTAAAATAACTATTTTTACAAAAGAAGAGCACCAGTACACAAATTGTCTGCTTCAAATTGTCACCAGTACACAAACAGCATTGTCTAAAAGCAACAACATATGAATTCCCAACTTTTACAAACAAAAATAGCAGCAACAACTCAGTCGGGACATAAACACGAAAAGAATATATAATTTCCAATAATGGGAGGACCCTTCAGTCCGCAATGTTACAGCACACGCGACAATATCGGAGGACACGCGATGTCTCCTAACGAGCGCCACTGATCCAAGTTAGTTTAAGCCTACTCAACCACAAAACGAATGTTCCCAAGAGAGGAATGAAGGGAAGGGAAGTGTGGAATTAAGGGAACGGAGAATTTAAGCACAAAGAGTGTACCCTTTGACGGATAACAAGGCGGATGTTCCCAAGAGAGGAATGAAGAAGCGCCATTTGTATTGAATTAAGGGAAGGGTGAATATACGCACAAAGAGTGTGTTCCCTCACCTAGAGATGTGACTCAAAAAAAACCATGCCGTTTTTTTAAAAAAAAACACGTTTTTTTTACAAAAAAAAAACACGTTTTTTTTACAAAAAAAACCGTGGCCAAAAAAAACGTGCATATTTTGGTTTTTTTTTAAATATTTTGTCTTAAAATAACTTGGCAAGAAAAAGAACCACATTACATTATGTGTTTTCATGTCAGATTATAAAATAAAACAACATACTTCTTAATTGGTGGTTTTCCATGGTTTTATGAAATTTTTCATTTTCTGAGGTTTCATGCTTTGATATTTCATTTATTTTACAATACTTGTGAATAAACTTCAAGTCCCAAAATGGTGTGTTATAATAACATATCTTTACTTATGGTCATTGATAGGGATGTGACTAAAAAACCATGCTGTTTTAAAAAAAAAACATGTTTATACAAAAATTATGAATAAAAAACATGGATAATAATATATTTATGTGACCTTAAAAATCCAATGCTGTTTTTTTTAAAACATTGTTTTTTAACCGAAAAATCTTGACTAAAAAAACATGGCTATTATATTTTATGGGACCAAAAAAATTGTTTATTTTTAAAACATTTAAAAAAATCATGACTAAAAAAAAACACGGATGTAAATATCATGAAAGTTATTTTTCTTTAATCGAATTGTCTTTAGAAACTTATAAACAAAGAATGCTGTTAATATTGAAATCATGTTTATTAGAACTGTACTAGGTCTTAGAATAAAGTATCTACAAAGAATCTATTTACTCCATAAAACCTTTTGGAGACCAGCTCCATCCTCAGTCATTCAGTAAAATTAGGTGAAATGGACAATGAATTTTCACTGTTCCTTTGAAAAACATTTGACTGAATGACTTACTGAGGATAGAGCTATTCTCCAAAAGGTTTTATAGAGTGAATAGATTCTTTGGGGATGTTTTATTCTAAGACCTGGTATGATTCTAATGGATATTAATATATCTTATATGACCAAAAAATCCATGCTATTTTTTGAATGTTTTTGTTACAAAAAAGTTATGACTAAAAAACACGGATATTAATATACTTTATTTTACCATAAACAACCATGCTGTTTTTTTTTAAACATCTTTTTACAGAAAAACCATGATTAAAAAATGTGGATATTAATATATTTTATGTACCAAAAAAAACCATGCTGGTTTTTTTAAATCATGTTTTCTTTACCAAAAAATTGTGACATAAAAACATGGATATTAATGACTTTTTGTGAAAAAAACATGGTTTTTAAAATGTCATGTTTATTTTTGGTCCGATTAAATTCAATAACACTCCTGATTTTTGTAAAAAAAAAACTTTTTTTCAAAAAGCATGGTTTTTTTGGTCACCTAAAATAAATTAATATCCATGTTTTTTTTTACAGATTAGATTAGTCATTAGTTTTAGCCTCCCTACCCAGCAACAAATGCAATTCAAAGAGAGGAAGGAAGATTATGAAACAAGATCAAAGTTGAAGAAGACAGTATTAGGTGCTGAAAAACAAGACAGCAGTGAATCGAAAAAAGGTGGTCCTCAACATAACAAAAGCATTTTATTTTATCAAAAAGGAGGCCTACCTAACTCTCAGCTTGGGCCCTCACATTGTCCTCCTGGGAGCGCTAGTTCCCATAGATACAATAGTTGTATCCCCCTGAGGGGGTGTTTTTTTTTTTACAAAAAAGTCGTGACCAAAAAATGAATCATAATAACTTTTTAATGAAAAAACATGTTTAAAATAAAACAATGATTTTTTTAGTAACATAAAATATGTTAATATCCATGATTTTAAGACAATTTTTATGAAAAATGCATAAAATAAAACAGCATGTTTTTTTTGGTCGCATAAAATATATTCATATCCAGGTTTTCTTATACATCATTGTTTGTAAAAAAAACATAATTTTTAAAAAACACCATTTTAGGTCTCATAAATATATTCATGTTTTTTAGTCATGATTTTTTAGTACAAAAACATTTTTTTGGTCTCATAAATATTCATGTTTTTTCAGTCATGATTTCTTAGTAAAAAACATGTTTTTTTAAACTGCATGGGGCTTTTTAGGTCACATAAAATATATTGTTTTTTAGTTATGATTCTTTGTAAAAAAACAGCATGGTTATATTTGGTACCAGAAAATATATTAATATTCATTTTTATTAGTCAGAATTTTTTGTAAAAAAACATGTTTTTAAAAAAACCGCTTATTTTTTTGGTCACCTAAAATATATTAATATCTATGGTTTTAGTCATTTTTTTGTAATGAAAACATAAAAAAGAAACCATACAGTAAAAGTGGTGGCAGATAACCCACAATTACCTAGAGGAGTCTAAGAGGTACAGCAGGAGCCACAGAACTTATATTGATGGAGTCAAAATTCAGAGCTTATTATCTGTGCGAGCGAGCATGCCTCCCTACCCCTGTGCTCAGAGGTCTTATAAGCGGTGAGCTCTTTAGGGCCCGCGCATTTGGTCCGCATCCCTACCTGTACAACATCGTACCAGTAAACGTCGCAGTTCTCCATTGTTATCTCTGCATATATCTCTGCTATGTCTGATTTTTTGGGTCACATAAAAATATAATCAGACTTAGTAGAGATAGTAAGCTTTGAATTTTGACTCCATTAATATAAGTTCTGTGGCTCCTGCTGTTCCTCTTAGACGCCTCTAGGTAATTGTGGGTTATCTGCCACCACTTTTACTGTATGCTTTCTTTTTGATGTTTTTGTAACAATAAAATGACTAAAAAACATGGATATTAATATATTTTAGGTGTCCAAAAAAAAAACCCAGACATATACTTAACAAAATTTAGGTGAGCAAAAAAAACCAAAAAAAACAAAAAAAACACATAAAAAACACGTTTTTTTTTGCAAAAAAAACCGCAATCAAATAAAACCGTTTTTTTTGCATCACTACCCTCACCCTGCGCTATAGAAAAGCAGCAAGATTAAAATAAGTTCATGAAATAAGATAAAAATGGAAGAAAAAAAAGGTTTTAAGAAAGGTAGTAGAGAACCCTCAAAACCCTCAAAAAGAAAGGTAGTAGAGAGCCATCCTTAACAAAACAAAAAACTTCTCCATTTTAACAAAAGGAAGGCCTACTTAGCCTTTATCTCAGGACCTCGAATCTTCCTCCTGGAAGTGCCAATCCCCATAGATGAGGTGTTCCCAACGATGTTCCAAGGGGTGACGGAAAGTCCAGGTAAATAATAGGATTTTGGCTATGTTAAATGTCGCCTTTTTTATTTCAGGGAATACGCGGTCCGAATGAAATTTCTTCGAGGATGCTGGGCGAAAAAAAGTTGGGAACCCCTACCATAGATGCATTGGTGATATTCCCCGAGTGCGTGGTCATTCCCGTATACGAGTGCGTGGTCATTCAGCAGTAACTACAGAGGAATATCACGAGTAGCATGCTAGCTGTCTAGTAGCATCCGTAACATCAATGAGGCCCAATGACTTCCGTTTCAAACTGAAATTATATTAAATTAAATTATTAAATTAGTAGTTAGTTTAAGCCTCCCTATCTGCAACAAAGGCGATCCAAAGAGAGGAAGGAAAAAGGCACCATTCAGTATGGAGTTAAGGAAACGCGGAATCTACACAAAAAGGGCATATAAACAGTAAGTTGTGAAATAAGTTATGAAACAAGATCAAAGTTGAAGAAGAAAGTAGTAGGAGCTGAAAAACAGGACAGCAGTGGACCGAAAAAAGGTGGTCCTTAACATAACAAAAATATTTTATTTCAACAAAAAGAAGGCCTACCTAACTCTCAGCTCGGGCCCTCACATTGTCCCCCTGGGAGCGCTAATTCCCATAGATACAATAATTGTAACCCCTGAGGGGAGAGCTTACACGAGTGCGTGGTCATTCAGCAGTAACTACAGTGGAATATCAGGAGTAGCATGCTAGCTGTCTAGTAGCATCCGTAACATCAATGAGGCCCAATGACATCCGTTTCAAACCGAAATGTAACTTCGTCAGCGAAAAGTGTCATGTACGCCAGTCAACTACAAATCGGAGCTTGTCATATTCGACTAATGTTACCATCAATTAAGAGCTGCAGTACCTTCATGAATGCTCGCATTCCAGGACAAAGAACGAAGGAGACAGGAAAGCCACCAAAGACAATCTCACAGGAAGCCGACACAAAGAGCGCTCCCGCAGAATTTAAACAATGGAGTTTAAGTGGAAAACAAGAAAGTTTCCGGTGGAAGATTTACGAAGAAAGGCTCGCTGTCGCACTGGAATTTAGAAAGTTGCAAAAATTCAAATGAACCCCAGCGGATGTTGGACGACGTTTCGAGTGGACTTGCGAACCGCCAAAATCGGAAATCTCGAACCCTTGAACTCGTACGCTGTCGACCAACACGGTCACAGGTAACGTAATCTATCGGAAAAATTCAACAATGTACTGATTGCACAGTTAGTTGAAAATATTCAATGCAAGAAGAGGTGCACAGGAAGACACCACCAAGGTAGTCGATACTTGGAGTTATACATCACCTCATGCAAAGAGACAACTTTTGCAAATGAAATTTCGTCCCAGGTTTTTGCAACTTGAAACAAGTATCGTATTTTTTTTTTTTTGAGCAACAGGGAGTCATTTTTCTCCGGATCAGCTGAGGTTCGCACGAAATAACGTATAACTTGAGAATCGACTGCACACAAAGCTGTCACTATAAATCTACAGAAAACAGCAAAAAAAACATAAAACCCAGGAAGAGAAAACCTTTATGTAATGTTTCCGAGTTCCGAGTAATTTATTTTCATTTTTAGCAAGTAGCTTGCTGTAGGACCCATCTTTGGGTCATTTAAAAAATCTTCACAATCTTTTAAAATTTACGGTATTCCACAGACCCAGTTTATGTTTGAAATTTATAAAATTGCTAACAACTTTTGATTTTAAATCTGAGTTGCACATTGAAATACTGCATAACCCATCGCAGTCAACGTGTCAAGTGTTGACATGCCAACCCTAAGTGCATCGCCAGGAAGCCCAAAGAAGAACATTGGACGGGTCAAATGTTGAGATGCCAACCCTAAGTGCATCGCCAGGAGGCCCAAAGAAGAACATTGGACGGGTCGAATGTTTAGATGCCAACCCTAAGTGCATCGCCAGGAGGCCCAAAGAAGAACATTGGACGGGTCGAATGTTTAGATGCCAACCCTAAGTGCATCGCCAGGAGGCCCAAAGAAGAACACTGGACGCAAGCAATTAGGCCAGGCACCTGGAGAGGAGAGTGCGCACTATCGCTGTCCTGAGGGGAATCACTGCCGTATCTCGAGTGATGAGATCGGGTGCCAGACCAGACGACACCTTTGCTTTACGCGCCGTGCCAGACCATCACTTGTATTTATAAAGCACCTGAAGAGTTTTTAGTCCAGATAATGCGAGTCAATTAGTATTTATAGAGCACCAGAAGGATTTTCGGTATAAATAATGCGAGTCAATTAGTATTTATAAAGCACCTGAATGATTTTCGGTATAAATAATGCGAGTCCTCAGAGGATTTAAACAACATTTGGTGTTAATCCGCAATAACTTTTACCTCTGACTACGCGAGTCCTTGAGTCATTCTTCATTAGTATTAAAAACGTGCAAGTGCTATGAAATCCGTAAGATTTTGCCAGTCAATAATTTCAAGTCAGGATTACCTAGCAACTTGTAGTTTTAAAATTTTACTAAGAAAAATATTTTCTCAGTTCCAGCTGTTTTTTTCTGAAAACTGCGATTACCCCATTTTTTTTTGCCGCCGATTTGTTGAGGAAGATCCAACCGCTAGCATTGTTCAGAACAAGAGGACTCGTTTTTGACAATTTTAAAAGAACATGTTTCGGAGGAAAGCCATTCGTACAAGTGATTACTAAAATATAAGGACAGATATTCTAAATCAACATTTCTCGGAGGAAAAACGTCTGCACAAGCGACTGCTAAAATATGACACTCGAACATGTTTCAGCTACAATAACTATCAAGGTAAGTTCACTTAAAAGAAAGCAGCCCTTGAAGAAATCATTTTCCGCGCGGCTCGACAGCTTGTCATGTTTGCTCACAAGCGCCCCTTCGATTACCGATAATTCTCACCGGTACTGAGCCAAGCGTTCTTTTCTTTTCCTTCAAGAAAATCAATGGAGGGATTCAAGATCCCTCATCGCAGTAAACATCGGACGCACGCAGACAGTACCGATTCGCTTTGAATTTATCTGGAATGACGTACCAAAGAGCAACTCACGTCAATTTCTTTGACAAAACGTAGGAACAAGTTTACTCTCCACTTTGGATTTCTTTAGTGTAGTAGTTTAAAAGCATAGTATAGTTAGTAGTTTAAGGCTCCATTTCTATTTTCTATTGTAAAAATATTTTCAGATAGGTAATAGAAGAGATTATTTCATACGGACTAAGGAAAACTAGAATCTCTGCACGAGGTGTGTTCTCACATACGATGCCGCATCCCCACGTTAATAAGACCAAATAACAGAGAATAGATCTTAGAAGAGGTATGAAAACTCGGCAACGAAATGTTGCCCAATTTGCCAGCGAACAGAAATACCACGTTAAGAAAGAAGGGGAACAGGTTCAGCGTTCCAGGGTTAAGAAAGAAGGCAAAGAAATTACAAAGAATAAATAGTAAAGGAGGCATGAAAACGGAAAGAAGCAAAGTTGACACGGAAGACATAAGTCTGAAAGCCCCATCGACAGCTGAGGTATCCTAACAGCATCCTCCCTCGAGGCGCCAGTCTCCATAGCATGGAATGAACAGACAAAATTCCGTCCCAGTTTCATCAAACCTAGCTCAACTAAACCTATTGCCTATCCTAAGCCCCAAGAGAACCAATAATAAAATTACTCAACACTTCCATTAGGTGAACGGGTAGTGAGCAGCCAAAGAAATATTAGTTCTCATATGAATCAGTAGTAAAAAAAAGCCAACCGGGTAATAAGATGAATGGACAGTGAGCAGCATAAGAGCAAAATGATTATTAATGCTTCAATCCATAGTAGTAAAGACAAGCAAATGGGTACTAAAGTGAACAGAAAGTTAGCAGCAAAGAAATATTAGTTCTCACATTAACGAGAAACATAAAAAAATTGTACTGAATGCTAGCACTTTTCGAGCGAAAAGCGTGCCCTGATTTGAGGCGAGAAACATGATATTATGCTACACCACGCTAGGTGGCGACTTCACCAACGACAACATCTATCCCAAGGCAATAACATTCTATCCAACCTGACAACGCACGAGCTTTGCTGTTTCTCCATGTGTTACGGTGCTCTGCGTCCATTTTTTTGGTTCTTTATACCCGAAATGATAACTTTTAACATAAAGCATCATAAAATCGGCATTGATTTTAGATATGGAATACTGAGAGTTATAGATGGGTATCCAAGTTTTAGCCTCCCTAACTACACCAAAATGGTTCCAAAGAAAGAAAAGAGGAATACACTGAACAGTATAGAAGAAAGGGAACAGGGAATCTATGCAAAAGGTATATTCCCCATACAAGATCCCTTAAGCATAGGAAGAGTAAAATTAGAAAATTAATGATACAAAATAAAAGTTGAAGAAGCAAGTAATCGGTGCTGATGAAAGGACAGCAGTGAACTGAACTGAAAAGACGATATCCTTAATAAAATAAAAAAAATTTCACCATAAGGTCTAAATTAGCTCGTGACTTTGATGAGGAAGAATTTCCACGAGAAATCAGAGGCTATGTTTCCTTTATTTTCCTCATTTCGTTTCCAATATCAGAGTTTTGCGATTAAACCCTAGTTCGAAAATGTTCTGCAGATTTTCTTGAAGTAATCAATGTATACTCCGTTTCTCCTCCGTTGTTCAGGGTTGGCACATAAAAAACCCACCCAAAAAAACACCCAAAAAGCCCCAAAAAAAAAACACACTAAAAAACCCACTAAATAGTGTTTTTTTTGGGTTTTTGGGGGTTTTATTATTGTTATGTAAATTTTATTTGTTTTCAAGCTTATAGAATCAAAATGAGCTAAATATTTATCTGGTCAAAATAAGTATCTAAGTCATGTGCATGACTATGACAAGAAAACATTGAAAAACAAAACACCAACCCTATACAAATCAAATCAGAAAAACCTTAATCACAAAAAAACTCGAGGGACTAATATATTTTAATGAATTCCATTTCCAAAGTAAAAAAACAAAAATTTAGAAACAAATGCAGTTTGACTACTTAATATAGAGACTTCTGAATTTTTCCTGTCTTCTAGAGACTAGACTGCTACTACAATACTACTGTATTGTATTGTATCTCTTTCTACATCCGCTGCCATTTCATCGTTGTCATCCACATCATGATCATTTGTGAGGTGGCGATATACTGAGACGATTTCTGTGGGCGTTCTGATCCTAATCTATTTCTCAATTTATTCCACACAATTCCAAATGTTGAGAAAATTCTCTCAATGGATCCTGAATTTGCGGGGCAAGAATGAAGATTGCTTATAAACTTGCAGAAACCCTCTGCCAGTGTTTTTTCATGAATCTGCATTTTCTGCTGTTTCATGTCTTGAATATCCCACCATCAACAAGGAGTCATTGTCTTAGTGATATTCTCATTGAACATATGTTTTGGGAAGATGTTGGAGTCCTTCAATTTATAGGAGTAAAGCGCACCGATGAACTCCGGATTGTACTCAGCCAACCACTCTTCAATATCAGTCTCCTGTGAGAGCTTTGCCTTAAATGTTGTAAAATGAAACATCAATATCGAGTTCATTATCTTGTTGATCAGTCTAATGTGAAACTAGGCTAAGTGAATTAGGTTAAACATTATTGTACACCCTAGAATAATGTAATGGTAGGTTGCCCTAGAAGTCGCTGAACTAATTCGGGCCCACAGGTAGCTATACTCAAATTTGACCATTGTATTAGACTTAAGAAACATTCTACCTCTGTATCACCTGTGGTAAATAAATTGTTTAAATTGAAATAAGTCTAACAATTATAGTCAGATGGGGCAAGACAATCGTAGCCATCATGGGGTGAGAAAGTAAAGAACCTACTGGCCTATGGGGAGCATTCAAGCTGCACTGGAACAAATTTGACGATGGAATCTGTTAGAGCATTTACTTCCAATCATTTTAGTGTTTGTTGCTATCCTGTACTGCGAAAAGTGAATTTTTTGGCAAATTTAAAAAAAAAAATTGGCATGTCACTACATGTTGTAACATGTAACAGTGTGGTTGACTGACTTGACTTGCGCTGCTAAGCACACCAGCTCACACAATACACATGTTAAGTTGTTAACAGCATGACTGTTAACTAAGTGTTAAGTGATGTGCAGCTGTCTTGCTTCAAGTTGCTTGTGGTGGTTACTTATGATCTGCATGGTGCTTCCCTCTCACATGACTTGCGCCTGTCTGCTGCTAAAACAACTTACTATGAATTGATGAGCATAGCAATTCTCTTTGGACATCTTATATCTTTACAGACTGCAGAGCTATGTCTCTATGCATATGGTAATTGGTAAATGGTAATTGTGATGGACAAACTTAACTTGTTCATATAATGTAATAATTCATATAATAATGTAATATAATGTTGGAAATAAAGTAATCAAACAACAATCTTCACTCAATAAGTGTATGTATATAAATCTGAAATAGGGGCAACGGGAGTTGTGTGAATAACTCTTTTACAAAAGCAGGTATTACAAAAAACCCAATAAAGCCCAAAAAACAATAAAACCCATAAAACCCAATGTAACCCAAAAAAACCCAGGTGGGTAGGGTTTTTTAAAAAACCCTGGGTTTTTTCCATCCCTGCCGTTGTTTCCTCCACACGTTCTTCGAAGTAAGCAGTGTCTTTTCCATGTCTACTTATTAGTTCACCTCGAGTGTTCTCTAAAATATTTTATATATGCTCCAAATTGTTCTCCAAATGTTTCGGGTGTTCTCTCATTCCAACAGCTACAAACAATGCTCGGCTTCAACTCAATTCGCTGAAATACCCGATTGTTCATACACGGTCTGATCTAACTCCGGCACATTCGGCCGGTTAGCTTGAAGTATATGCCAAAACACCAGCTAATGTTCACATTAGCTGCCTTAGTTACCCCTCAACTCTTGACTATCTATTCAAGTGTTAATATAAGACCGCTACCGCACTTGCCCTAATGGAACCAAAAGCGCAGGTAGCACGACCAGGTCTTACAGACGCAAGACAAAGAGGAGTCGTGAAACACGACGTCAAGTGAGCGGCAGCGAAACTCCAAATCAGAGTTCAGAAAAAGACATTTCGACGATACATCAAGACCCGAGATTCGTGACTGTGAAAACTACATACAGTCGCGTTCCCACTGATCAACGCTAGCTGAGTGAACATTAATTGCCAGTGTTAATTAACACGATGACTGCGATGGGTTAAACTGAAGTTCAATGTTCAATTCAAATTAATGTCAATTGTAGAAATCAGTTTGCAAATAACACATTATTATTATTATTATTATTATTATTATTATATAAGAAAGTTTTAGCCTCCCTTAACCACGACAAAGATGTTCCAAGAGAGGAAAGAGGAAGGCACCATTTAGTATGGAGTTGAGGGAACGCGGAATCTATGCACAAGGTGCACAGAAACAGTAAGCTAGGAACGAAGTTCATGAAACAAGAAAAAATTTGAAGAAGAAAGTAGTAGGTGCTGAAAAACAGGACAGCAGTGAACCGAAAAAAGATGGTCCGTAACAAAACAAAAACCTATTTTATTACAACAAAAAGGAAGCCTACCTAACCTTTAGCTCAGGCCCTCACATAGTCCCCCTGGGAGCGCTAATTCCCATAGATACAATACCTGTATCCCCCTGAGGGGTTTGCAAATAACACACACTAAATAGATCGTGCCTTCATCTAGTTTTCATTAGGGCTTCATGAAAATTGAGTGTGTGACTGCTGATCGTTCAGCAGCATTATGAAAATCCCCTCAGTGACCACCGGTGGATCGTATCGTTTAAGTGTTAAGGGGAATTGGGCACTCGCCCAATCAATCCTTCAAGTCCCAGGTGACTATAGGTTCCCCTTTCGAAGATTGTCGGAATATATTGTACTGTTTTTTAAACATGTTCCCTAGGACCCTAATGTGATCTTTGAAGATAACTGCCGAGCGTCAGTTCCTTCCTCATCCTGATATCGGTGACAACCTGATGTCAGTGCCAGTGTAATGACGGTCGTTGTGATAACGGTAATATGAGTACCAAAATGTCAACACTAGAGGGATCAGGAAGGGCTCCATGCTTTATCACCCCCAATTCGCCATCGTTTTCGAGCAAGAAATAAACCCCGTTTCCTAGAACAGACACTTATAGTGTAGTTTATTTTTACAGTAACGTTGGTAAGATTCGCAGTCCGCAGAAACTTCACGGTAAGGCTGTCCAGTCGGAAAACGGTAATTAATATCAAGTGTCATTATTGAATACGACTAACACAGAACAAACCATAAATAAAGGTGCCTAAAGCTTCTCAAAGAACGTTTGAAAAGCTCAAGACAGAACTAAAATAATGAGCTGCTGAGAGTTGGTATTTACAATCAGGTTTCAGGTACACCGTAAGTTTTGTAATTATGGATAGTCATTTGATCTATCCAGCCATTGATTTGACATAAAATTATAGTTTTTTAGATTGGATAGTTTCAGCCTCCCTGATCACAATAAAGATATTGTGATCAGGGAGGATACACACTTCATAAAGGGCTACAAATCGAAACTAGAATTTACTTCCACGTATTTTTCTATACCACGGGGTCTCAACCTTTATTTCATCCAGTACTCCTAAAGAAATTTCAGTCGAACCTCGCACCCTCTGAAATAAAAATGCCAACATACAGCCAATATTCTATTATTTACCTAGATTTCTCTCGCACCCCCTGGAATATCGTCTCGCACTCCAGGTTGGGAGCCCTGCTCTATAATTTCCCACAACTCGCGCGCAGGCGCGAGAATATAGATCAGAACTGAATGGAGATACCGGTACATCACGGGGGAATACATTTAGTGGCTGCACACGAAGGGCTTCTATAAAACCATCCGGCAACCGAGTCGTCCGTCTTCGTCGCGAGCGTCCCAAAACGCCCCACTGAAATGCTCCGCTTTATTTGAGCGACTCTCCAGACCAGGCACAAGCCCTGGAAAACACTTCAGTGCTCCAGGAAACACAAGGCGGCGATGCGCTGAAGCTTTGCTGGGAATTTGCTCCGCTAAATTCGAATCGATTAAGAATTCACGTCATGTTACACGTCTTAGTGGTTAGGTGCCTCTTGTTGAGCCTCGTTCATCACAAGTATGTCTTGTGATTAAACAGGTAGGAAGGATTTTTAAATCAAACATCCATACGAGTTCATTTACGTTTCCCATCGAATCAGAACGACTTATTTGAGGTACAATTGTCCGTAGCGTTTACTTAGAAAAAGATTGCTGTTTACACGCTTTCATGAACAGTAATACTATACTTGAAGCGATGATACGAAGTAATTAAAGAAATAAAGTAATTAAAGAAATTAAGTTATTAGTAGTTAACTAACGTTTGACGACCTTTCTTAAAAACGATGAAGAATGTATGTAAGCTCATTGGAAGCTGTGAACACCAAACGCTTCATGTTTAATATTGAATTAACGAACTACTCAATTGTATCATCACACTAATATGAATTTTCTATTCACATCGTCCTTGCTCTTCATACTCACACGATCACTTCAACCCAACTTCATTACAAACTTTTGGTTCCCACATTTTCCCCCAATGCTGCCTTAGCTTCACACATGTTAATATAATCCCTATCCTGAACTCAACATAGTCCATAGTCTGAACTCACCTTAAGCGGACAAAGTTCACCCGATATCTCAAGAGAACTTTCAGCAACTCCGCCAAAAACACAACCCGTTACCCGGGGGCTTTTCAGGGCTCGTGAATAAGTAAGGAAGCGCCGAAATGAAGCAGCAATTAACCAGCTCGGGAGCAGCCAGCCGACTACGGTGCAGATTCGGACAGTTTCAGATACGGGGCAGACCTTGCTCGCATCAAGGCCAACAGATTTATGCAACGGTCTCGTAATCTGGTGACCTAGCGACGTAATTTTACTGAATGCCTCGCATGGCAAAAAGGGTGCCCTTGTTTCAATGAAGTGCGTAGATGACGTTCAAGAGACGGAAGCGTTTTAACTCATTGAGCTGTTCTGTGAATTGTCATGGCATTAACACCCGTTACCGTGACGTCCCAATATAGATATGGGTAATTGGAGGCTCAAGACGTTTGAACTCAAGGCAAGAAACTCAACGCTGTAAATACTAGAAATTGTTCAAAAAACATCACTTCAAACGTCCAAAAACGCATCATTAATTCTCTCGTCAAGGACATAATAGCAATAAAACTTGCTTGGCAAACAATAGCCACGAACAAAAAAATTAAAGGTAAAATTGGAAAATATTTTTATTTTCACCAAAAATGTTCAAGGAGACGAAAAGTGAGCTTCTATTTTTCTTGCCGCTATTTCATTATTCATTGAAATAATTGTACAAGAACATGGTATACTTCGCTTATTATTCTTAACTTAGCGTGATATAGTGATTTCATAGAAGTCTCGTAACTAACGAAAGATCATATGGAACAGGTAAACTGTAGCATTAAGCACGAGAAACGAACAACTTGTAAGTTAAACTTCTTCAATTTTCAAAGTTAAAATAGGAAAACTTCAGTCCAAAAGTATGAAATTCTTTAAGTGAGATACCAAGTTACCAAGCAAGAAACATGTGCAGCATTCAAACCCCCCAAAAAACATGCAGCATTCGATCTATAGATGTCAAAATTTTCAAACACACAATTTTTAATCGTTAAATTTTGCGACCAGCTCAGCAACAACAGCCTTGCATTTCATATCGATTTTGACGATAAAAATACCGGCTTTTCAGCTCGGCAGTTACCAGACTCAAGCTCCATAAATCTTGCATTACTATACTATACGCTCAGCCAAGCAATTCATGGAAGCAAGTCCAAGTTCAGCTGCAGCTACAAGATAAAAGTCAAGGTCATCATATCACGGGATTCAATGCGTACTGAAAAATGATAAGAGTTAACCCAAAAAATAGAGGTCTTTATCAAAACAAAAACCTGTTCTATTTTAATAAAAGGTAGACCTACTTGTCCTGCTCAGGGCCTTACATCATCCCTTTGAGAGCGCTAAATACCGCACACACAGTAAAGGAGTACTGAAGCAGCAAAAGCTGCTCAAAATAAGACAATCATCATACAATAAAGAGGTAGGTACTAAAGTATTAAAAGCTGCTCAAAATCGGACATCACTGGAATCTGGCTGGGAAACAACCCCGGTCTTTCAAGCGCTGTATCGCTCCAACTGCCGTTCCTTCGTTAATACGCTTATAAATAAGGTAATACGCAATAAATAAGCGCAAAACGTACATATTAGAACTCTAAATACCTTTACACAATATATATCAATATATATACAATTTGTGATTCCTCACACAAGTCATCACTGAAGTTCAGATAACACTACAAAGAGCCATTCATCTATGTACGTGCATTTTATCTCTTTGAAACTGGCGCCAATGTTATGACCAGTAGCGTGACGTCATTGTCATGCAGCCAAGTTTAGGATCAGACTAGGAAACAGGAGGCATTGGAATAACGCTCCGACAGTCACTCCGTGGACAAGAAACAGTCGCGACGCTGTGTCACTCGAGTTAACATTACTAGCTTTACAGAATTCAAAACAATAACTAAACAATAGAGCACCGAAAATAATTCGCACATAAATAGATACAGACATGAAGCAACGGAAAACAAGAAAAATTTTGTGAAAATAGAAGTTCGCATGCACGAGAGTACGGACTAATGGAAAACGAAACAAGTTCAGATAGATAAAGTTCGCATGCACTCGAATTATCTGTCGAAGAACTGTATCAGGTGTTCCAAAATGCCGCAGATATTTCCGTGGAGAAATGGGCAACATAAATAGGGTCAATGAGAGTTGAGGTAATCCAGAATACCCACAGTCCGTCTAGAAATGAGCAACATAAATAGCGCCAATAAGAGTTGCGGTATTCCAAAATGTCACAGCTCGTGTAGAAATGAGCAACATAAATAGCGTCAATGAGAGTTACCTCCAGCAAACATCCGGCAGACGAACAAAGAGAGAAGCAGCAATCTCACCAAGAAGGGCAGGCAGGCAGGAGCGGCATTAATGAATAGAAGTGTGTTATCGCGAGCTGGAGAGCGTGGAGTTATCTTATCGCCAGCTCCGGCCGCCACGCACCTTCACGGGACCTGCTATTTCGCCGCTTCTAACAATAGAATCTCTTATGCAAAAAGCGTCCACGTTTACCCTCATGTTTGACGTAATTAGCTTCCAAATCTCCAATTATATATAACGAGTAAAGCTTTCACGTGTACCACCACGTCTGATGTAAAACACTTCCACGTTTCCCATAACGTTTAACGTAAAATTACCACCACGTCTGACGTAACCACGTTTACGTAACCACGTTTACCACCACGTCTGACGTAGATAGCCTCCACGTTTACCACTACGTCTGACGTAAAAAGCTTCCACGTTTACCACGATATCAGCTGGACAAAAGCTCATTATGCGTGAGCGGTTCATGCTAAGCAGTTCTCGTGCGAACAGGTGACGGCTCCACTCGTACGCGGTCCAGCATCCAACTCTAATACTAGCCTCGAAAAAGTTATATCTCACCAAGACAGAACAGGGATCCCAAAAAATGGCTACTCAAAAAGAACAAAGAAACAGCGACAGACATGGAAGAGATTAGATTAGATGTTAGATTAAGCCTCCTTAACCACTAAAAAACGCTCCAATGAGAGGAAGGAAGAAGGCGGCACTATTTAGTATGGAGATAAGGGAACGCGGAATCTATGCAGAAGGGGCATAGAGATAGTAATGTGAGAAAGAAGTTTATGAAACAAGATAAAAGTTGATGAAAGTAGTAGGTACTGAAAAAGAGGACAGCCAGTGAACCGAAAAAAAGATGGTCCGTAACAAAACAAAAAAGTTGTCATTTCAACAAAAAGAAGGCCTACCTAACTCTCAGCTCAGGAACTCGCATTTTTTCCATGGGAGCGCTAATTCTCATAGATACAATGGTTTTATCCCCTTGAAGAGAAACACTACTTTTATGAGGCCAGACAAACTGCACTACTTTTATGAGGCCACACACACTATACTTTGAAGAGGCAAGACACACTCTACTTTTTTGAGCCAAGACACACCACTCTACTTTTACGAGGTAAGAAATTCTGCGCACATTTTGGAAACAATATCCCAGGGTTGCTCACCAACGACTCCATTTGCGGGAGCTCTCTAGAAAGTTGACAGCAAACGGCAACGAAATATAAAGACAAATGGCTTTCATTATAGAGACGAACTGTAGACACTATAGCTCAGACACTATAGACACTATATATATGACACTATAGGCCGGTCAAGGATTGCAAGACGGCTTTTTTGGGGCAGAATTCTCATTTATTTGTTTTTTAACATAATTTGGGTATAAAAAGGCCAACCTGGGCATAAATCAAAGTAATCTGTCTGGGAATGAAAAAGGACAATCTGGGAATGAAAAAGGACAATCTGGGCATGAAAAAGGACAATCTGGGCATGCAAAAGGACAATCTGGGCATGCAAAAGGACAATCTGGGCATGCAAAAGGACAATCTGGGCATGAAAAAGGACAATCTGGGCATGAAAAAGGACAATCTGGGCATGAAAAAGGACAATCTGTCCGGGCATGAAAAAGGACAATCTGTCCGGGCATGAAAAAGGACAATCTGTCCGGGCATGAAAAAGGACAATCTGTCCGGGCATGAAAAAGGACAATCTGCCCGGGCATGAAAAAGGACAATCTGCCCGGGCATGAAAAAGGACAATCTGTCCGGGCATGAAAAAGGACAATCTGTCCGGGCATGAAAAAGGACAATCTGTCCGGGCATGAAAAAGGACAATCTGTCCGGGCATGAAAAAGGACAATCTGTCTGGGCATGAAAAAGGACAATCTGTCGGCATGAAAAAGGACAATCTGTCTGGGCATGAAAAAGGACAATCTGTCGGCATGAAAAAGGACAATCTGTCTGGGCATGAAAAAGGACAATCTGTCTGGGCATGAAAAAGGACAATCTGTCTGGGCATGAAAAAGGACAATCTGTCTGGGCATGAAAAAGGACAATCTGTCTGGGCATGAAAAAGGACAATCTGTCTGGGCATGAAAAAGGACAATCTGTCTGGGCATGAAAAAGGACAATCTGTCTGGGCATGAAAAAGGACAATCTGTCCGGGCATGAAAAAGGACAATCTGGGCATGAAAAAGGACAATCTGGGCATGAAAAAGGACATTTTGGGCATGAAAAAGGACAATCTGGGCGTAAATAAAGGACAATCTGGGCGTAAATAAAGGACAATCTGGGCATAAAAAAGGACAATCTGGGCATACAAAAGACAAATTTGGTCAGGGCGTTTGGTTTCCAGACCACCAGATTGAGAACAACGGGCAACGATTTCCGCAAGGAAATGCCAATTTCCATCGATTTCATAATTTCAATTTGACAAAGCAAGGGAAAAAATCAATCGATCAAAATATAATTACGGAGCCCGTAAAACGGTCGCCGAGAAAACACCTTGTGAAATGCAGGCGGTCAGGAGTATAAGCTTAGTAATATCGACTGGACAGGATAGAATGCACTAAGCAAACAAAAGAAAAACCCAAGCCAGCTACTGGATTGATTTCTATTATGTAAAATAAACGCTGTAACGGAGTATGAATGAGCCCAAACATCAGCCAGTCTCACGCAATTCCCTATAATCATGCAATGTCGTTCCAGTTCGCCATTTTAGGTATGTATTTTCAACGTTTCCAAAATTTACCTCAATTAACGTAACTGCTCGTTCGAATCGAGCCTGTAAAATTGAAAGAATGTCTTCACAAATTTCAATTTGTCATGCATGTAATCGAGGTGAAATCTGTTACGAAATACGTAGCACGATATTTCAATGCGTACTACCTGAAAGAAAAAACAACGGATAAGCACATTTAAGAGAATAAATTCTTCAGCCCAGGTCTGCTACACAGATACGTAAGACACATATCAATGATTTCCCCACTTGCACGTCACTAGAATATTCTAATCCCTTTCATTCGCTTAGTAATGTCAAAAAATAGAGAAAATGCTTCAACACTTTTTTTTTAAACATAGAAAAATAGAATCAAAATTTATTCAAGAGACAGCGTCCTAGAGTGAAAACAATTTTTCCTTGACATTCAATTTACGAAAAGAATATCGAGTTTAAAAGAGGCGACTCAGCCGAAGAAATAGTAGATCTGGGGCATGATTTTCAAACAATTTCCTTCCACAGCGCGGTACAACAGACAACAAATTCTTACGCCCATCCAACTTCATAATTCCTGACCAAATTTAAGCGTGCTTCAAATGAACTCTAACAACCTATAGTATTATTAGACACTAACGTGCACAAATTTACTTCAAAACGCCTCAACTCTACGACTTAGGCTAGAAAAAATAGCAAAGTAGTGTAGCCAAATCAACAGAACTTTAGTTGTCAGCTGTGTAACTAAAACGACATGAATTTTCAAACAATCGGGCCCCCGAGGAGTAAAAGACCACTTTGCGGACAGGAAACTCGTGTGCTAAATCAAAACCTGAAGTAAGTCGTACTTATTTGAATTGAAGGCTCGCGCTGCTGATATTAATTCCTCTGGACATCAGCAGCACACATGTGCGGCGACCAATCGATCGGGTCTGGCGAGCTCAACATTTTCTTGCTGTCATCAGAAGGAATCAACAGAAAGTAGGTTACTTCTACTAAAAGTCATATCCCAATGCAAGCATTGTTCATGGTTAATACAACACTGGTACATAAAACACTGAACTAAAATGAATATTCATACACTTACCGCGGAGAAAAATAGCGATTTCAACTTTTAATACTACAAATAGAACATCGAGCTACAATCAATACTGATATATTACCAAGGAACCAAACAGCGGGAGAATGAGAAGGCAAGGCACGGTACAGCCTAAATAAAGAGACGCATTTCAGGAGTGCAGAGGCCCGCATGCCGCACAAAAGACTACAGGCAGCAAGTGCACGCGGCGGCAAGTGTTGTACGGCACAGCTGTGCGGGAGCGCACCGTCGTCATGCTGCTCAACATGACGGCCTATGGACGCGTAGCAGTTTCTTGGTACGGTATTGTTACCATAGTACAGCACAGACTAGGTACAACTGTGTCATCTCGTCACACACTGTAACACCGTCACACAGTAACACCGTCACACAGTAACACCGTCACACAGTAACACCGACACACAGTAACACCGACACACAGTAACACCGACACACAGTAACACCGACACACAGTAACACCGACACACAGTAACACCGTCACACAGTAACACCGACACACAGTAACACCGTCACACAGTAACACCGACACACAGTAACACCGACACACAGTAACACCGACACACAGTAACACCGTCACACAGTAACACCGTCACACAGTAACACCGACACACAGTAACACCGACACACAGTAACACCGACACACAGTAACACCGACACACAGTAACACCGACACACAGTAACACCGACACACAGTAACACCGACACACAGTAACACCGACACACAGTAACACCGACACACAGTAACACCGACACACAGTAACACCGACACACAGTAACACCGACACACAGTAACACCGACACACAGTAACACCGTCACACAGTAACACCGTCACACAGTAACACCGTCCCACAGTAACACCGTCCCACAGTAACACCGTCCCACAGTAACACCGTCCCACAGTAACACCGTCCCACAGTAACACCGACACACAGTAACACCGTCACACACAGTGCCCCCGCCACTCAGCAACACAGTCTCCCCATTACAAATTAACCCCCCCCGTCACACAGCAACACCAATACACCAAGACCTCACCTCTGCTGGCGGTGGCGTGGTCGGCGAGTCGCTGGAGGGCGTCGAGGAAGCTGCCGACGGTGCCGAGCGCGCCCCTGTACACACAAAACGAGGCTGCGTTAGTGGGATGGCGTGGTCACGGCAATGAGAGTACATCACGGTATGGAGTGCATGAAAGACGGAGGCTGAGAGATATAGTGACAGTGCCGTCACAGGCGACAAAAAACAAAAACATACAAAAACTATGTCGGGAACAAACTTTACTCATTGTGCCCAACTGTAACAATTTCATCACATTCCATCAATGAACAGTTGAGAATATACAGGAAAACAAACGCACACAAGCCCAGATTCAATATATATTACAACTGCCTTTATTAACATAAAAGCACGATCCTTTTATGACTTATACTGCTCTGTGCTTCTAAGTGAGATTCTCATTCCAGTTTTACATTGGACAACTTCACAATGTTAAACTGCTGAATAAACTAAAGACAACTGAAGAAAATTTTTCCTCAACACATTCACCGCGTTTCCGCGGTTGTAAACTGCTTAGTTTGGATTGGTTGTAAGTAGCAGAATAGGGAAACCGACTTTACTACTTAAACACACTTTCATCCTACCTAAAAAGTATGAAAAATATAAAATTCTTCTGGTATAACAGTTATTTCTTCTAGAGGTCTCAAAACATTAAATGTTATTCATTCATACCGGTACGCGAAAGAATAATTTACGGAATGGTGCACATATGGCCCAATACGCAGGAAACGTGTTAATGATTACTTTCCGTCACTCCATCTTTAGTAAAATTCTTCCTCCACAATGATCGAGCGTCCGAACACATAGTTACCTAAATACGAGATTAGATTAGATTATTAGTTAGTTTAAGCCTTCCTATCCTCAACAAATGAGATCCAAACAGAGGAAGGAAGAAGGCACCATTTAGTATGAAGTCAAGGGAACGTGGAATCTATGCAGAAAGGGCACAGAAACAATAATATGAGAAAGAAGTTCATGAAACAAGATCAAAGTTGAAGAAGAAAGTATAATTGTACGTGCTGAAAATACAGGACAGCAGTGAACCGCAAAAAAAGTTGGTCCGTAACAAAACAAAAACCTATGCTATTTCAACAAAAAGAAAGCCTACCTAACCTTTAGCTCGGGCCATCACTTTTTCCCCCTAGGAGCGCTAATTCCCATAGATACAATAGTTGTATCCCCCTGAGGGGACCTAAATACGAGGCGTCACCTATAGTTCAAGATCTCGATCTGACACGGGTGTCGTAGTCTGTGTTTCATGTTCTGCCAGCACCGCCGCTAAAGAGTTGCGGGCAACCCGCGTTGATGACGATCAAAATAGGCAAATGTATTGCTTCTTCAGCGATATTCGCGAGAAATAATAAGGTCAATGTTTTCCTTCCTCACCAATACTCACGGGAAATAATAAGGCCAACATATTCCTTCTTCAGCGGTATTTATGAGAACATATAAGTCAAACAAACAATACCACCGAGTCATTACTAATATATACAATTATACCAGCTCAAAGAATTATACGAACAGAACAACTTCGTCATTACTACGACCAAGAAACAAAAAATTAACCTAGCAAAAAAATTTTTTTTGGATGCTAATACCATGTTCTCTTTAAATCCGAACTAAAGATTCAATCACTGAATAATTTAAAGCTAAGACATTACAATTCTTAGGCACAAAAGACAGAAGCAATTCACTGTATTTATTAGCATTCTTGATGAATGGACAGAATTCATTACATAACCACTGGCGTTTAACACGTTAAGTGCGGCGGGTTAAACTGAAGTTCAATATCCAGCTCAAATTTAGAGTCAATTGTAGTAAGAAATTTTGAAAATATCTAACATTAACTGAATCATGCCTTCATTTAGCTTTCATTTAGTATATGTAAAAATTGAGTCAGTGACTGCTGGTCGGTCTGAAGCATTATGAAAATCTTCTAAATGACCACCGGTGTGTCACGCAGCACTTAACGTGTTAAGAAATAATGACCACGAAACTAGAGTGAAATTACGCGTTAAGATCAGTGCATAAATACAGAAAACATACAACCTCACGATCACTTGAGGGGCTCGGAGACACATGAACAACGTTGGATTTAGTTCACTTTAAATATAAATGCTGGCACCGCTTCGTCAACGCGATTGATTGATCATGAGAAAGTTTTAGCCTCCCTTTACCGCAACAAGATGTTCAAAGAGAGGAAGGATGAATGCATCATTTAGTATGGAGTTTAGGGAGCGTGGAATCTACGCACAAGGTGCATGAAAACGGTAAGCTAAGGAAGAAGTTCATGAAACAACATAAAAGTTAAAGAAGAAAGCAATAGGTGCTGAAAAAAGATGGTCATTAACAAAACAAAAAAACCTATCCTATTTCAACAAAGAGAAGGCCTACCTAACCTTCAGCTCGGGACCTCACATATTCGCCCTAGAAACTAATTCCTATAAATGCAATAGTTGTATCCCCCTGAGGGGATCCCACCCTTAACGACATAAGGAATCAAATAGAATGGAGAATTCACCCGTCGCTGTTGTACATAAATATTAAAAAACCTAAGATAAATAAAACGGTAATTTATTTATAACAATTGATTGAAGACTCTCTAGCCACACTTAAGATAATTGCTAGAGAGCGAAAAGAACAGACTAATTACTATAGGCCGCAGAAAACGATAAATTGATGCACAAGGTGTGTTCCCACATAGGATATTCGTCGCAAAGAAACAACATTACTGGAAAAGAGAAATAAAAATCAAAGAAGAGATTGCGAAGAAGGCACAAAACTGAAAGAAGTAAAGTGAGCATTTTTCGTAGACAACCCTGTATAGGTGTCCTTTCCAGCAACGGCGAACACAGTCGCGTGAATTTAACAGTGAAATCCTGCATTATCTGGCTATGCAGCGCTGCTGAAACGCTCCAAAGCAAGGCTTCATTAATATTTCTGGCAGCATGGGCGCGATAAGCCGCTCAGCAGCACACGTTGAGATCAAACAAACGCTGGTCAGAAGTTACCGTTTTTGTGTTTGCTCTGATGCATAAATTGGAATTTCTCTCGGTTGACAAACTTCAGAAGTTTAGTTGAAGTTCAACACAAGGGAGCCCCCAAGCTGCCGCACGGCACTCTAAGTTTGTTCTCATAGAGCCTGACATATTAATTCACTTCCAGTGTATGCGAGACTTATATCGAACACTGATGGCAAATACAGATTAACACTGACTGCGACGAGCGCCACCGGTGGCCTCGGAGGGGATTTTTATAATACTGCTAACCAATCAGTAGTCACAAACTCAATTTTCACAAATTCTTAATCAAAAATAAAACAGGAAGGCACGATCCAGAGCATGTTTTGCTATTTTCAACATTGTTAACTACAATTGACTTTAAATTTGAGTGGAATGTTAAATTTCAGTTTACCTGCCGTAATCAAAAGTGTTCAATCAGTTGAACAAACAATCGCACATTTACTTCCAGCTCAGACACACCAACTCGAAGACAATACTGAAATCCAAAAGAAACTGAGAACCCAAAAGAAACTGAAAATCCGAAAGAAACTGGACCGGTTACAAGTGCTTCCTAAATTTGTCCTTTTCAGTTTACAAAGGCGAGGCGGCCGGGAAAGTAGCAGCGCTGCAGCTGTTCTCCACGTTGCTTCCTTAAAGGAAACGAATTTATGAGCAGGGCCGCAACTTGGCTTCCTTCCTCAGGACATTTACGACTCGCGCCTCTCAAGTGATAACTCGGGGCGTACCACATGCGCGCGCCTCGCGTCCGTGAGTTTACAAAAGCCACGACATTTGTCACGGTCATTTTATTGCCCCCTGAATTACAAGATTTTCATTGGTTCTTCAATCAAATTTCCATTTGTTTTTGAATAATGCATGAATTTGTGGCCGGAGACTAGTGGATCGTTTTGACACACTCGCGTTATTCTTACACTTGGCAGTCGACACCACAAGCCTGGTGTCGCCTGGCCTATCACGCCGCGAGTCACAAGCATCCCAATCAAATGAGATTAATTGTTAGTTCAAGCCTTTCTAACCGCAACGAAGGGGTTCTAAAGAGAGGAAGCAGGAAGACACCATTATGTTTTGGAGTTGAGGAAACGCGCAACCTATGCACGAGGGGCATAGAGCCAGTAAGTTGAGAAAGAAGTTTATGAAACAAGATAAAAGTTGAGGAAGAAAGTAATAGGTGCTGAAAAACAGGGTAGCAGAGAACCGAAAAATATCTGGTCCGTAGTAAAAACCCCCCCAAAAAATATTTTATATCAGGAAAAAGAAGGCTTACCTAACCTTTAGCTCGGAACCTCGCATATTTCCCCTAGGAGGGAAATTCCCATAGATACAATAGCTGTATCTTCCTGAGGCGGCACCCTCAATCCAAGTGACCCTCCTACTTTGACCAAAGCCTACCACATGCATTAGCCTACCAAGAACTTGAATTGCAACTTAATTTATTGCAGCATGGTGGTATGAAGCCACCATGCAGCACATGTTTGGTGATGTACTCCTCGTGAATCGTGCCCATAAATCACACTTATGATAATCTTCTACGTGATTATGGTCTCCCTGAAACCATTAAATCTATATGATTATAAATGCCCACTGTTATTTCTAGATCACAATCATAGTTGGCCAAAAACAATGCTGATACAAAACCTACCCAAATTCGCAACGCTCGTGGTGGAAGCTATGCGACCCACATCCACGAATAGCTAACTATCAGTTCACGTGAGATAACACGTCCCTGTGGTCTCTCCCCAACTCAGCTGGGATATCCCTCAGTAATCGCACAGGCGATGCTCTGAGTTCATAGTCAATCGCAGATTTTCCCAAAATTACACGTACCGCGTAGGTGACGACAAACCATTTCGTTTCGTACTTTTCTGGTGCTGAGTTAGGTTTGAAATCATTCATTTATAAAATCAATGAATAATTATTCTTTTTTAGGAACAGTTGTTACTCATACAGGGATAATGTGTCGGTATTTGAAGCATTATAAACGTTACTGTTACTTGAAGGGTCATACAGGCAAAACTTACTTAGCTCGTCACACATCGACGCTGAATTGTCGTTATGTTTCTTGCCACTGCGCTCTTTTGCATTTTATATAAGTTTCTCTAAATCTGCATTAATTATAACAAAATAAAGGCAGCTAACATTTTCATAATTTTGTTCGCGAAATACCCTTTATTCGTACCCACATGTTTTAACTAAAAAACACAAAAATGACAACCATGCTTATGATTTTATTAAGAACGTTGATTGCGTTGATGGCAGTAGAAAAGTAAACCCAAACTATACCTTTGCTCGAAACGTAGAACTCTAATTTTGTACTCTGATTCTACGCGAGACATTATTTTAAGACGTCTTTGATAAGAGCATAAACGCAAACGATAAGTAGTTAAGCCTAAACGTACAGTTATCAACAAATTACGCTTTAAAAAAACTCAAAATTGTAGATTATAGATTATAGGCTAGTTTAAGCCTCCCTAACCGCTCCAAAAAAAGAGCGTATCGTAGAGAGGAAGAAGGAAGGCACCATTTAGTATGGATAGTAGGGAACGCGGAATCTATGCAGAAAGTGCATAGAAACAGTAAGCTAAGAAAGAAGTTCATGAAACAAGATCAAAGTTGAAGAAGAAAGTAGTAGGTGTTGAAAAAACATGCAGGACAGCAGTGAACCGAAAAAAGATGGTCCGTAACAAAACAAAAACCTATTCTATTTTAACAAAAACGAAGCCTACCTAACCTTTAGCTCGGGCCCTCACATAGTCCCCCTGGGAGTGCTAATTCCCATAGATACAATAGTTGTATCCCCCTGAGGGGTTTAAAAAAACTCAAAATATCGTGAGACGCAATTGAATAACACAAGTACGAAAATGATTGAACTTACGGTTCCCACTGCAAAAGAACAACGTTAACGATTGCAACAATGCAAAATAAGTAAACTTAAATTTTAGAACACTATCATTAGTTCTAAAGAAAATAGGAGTGAAATAGGCTTGATGTGCAAACTACTGTATTCCGCAATTTTATTTTGGAAGCCAGTTTTCACTTCCTCACACAGCTTTTGACAGATCGCTGTAAGCTATAATTTTCTTTCGTTCTAAAAAGCATGCTTCAAGACATGTTTCTAGAACGACAAAGTAAGCCTCACAGTAACATGTTCTTAAAATAGAAATAAAAGCTCTGCCTCACAGAAACTTGTTCCTTAAATAGACATAAAAGCTGTATGATAAACCGTCGGATGTGAGGTTCAGAGCAACACGTTAAAATTCTCCAAGGGAATAAAGTGCTCAAGACAACTGCTCGTTGAGGTTGACCGCAAGTCCAAGATTCTTTGAAACTCGCACTTTTCCAGCCCTAGCACCACAGGTCGCACACGACAAACCTTTTGCTCAAAGTTCTGCTTTTTAAGGACGTTCGTGACCACAAACGCGCGTCGTAACTTATAAGAACAGATGATGACCAAAAAAGATTCCAATCCACAACCGTCGGAGAGACAACAACACCACGAATCTTCTCGTAAATCAAGCGCGTCTCGCTTTTCTTCCGTGTTAGGAGCACTGACAAAGAACCAGCCTAACGCTGCCCCTTATTCGTCGTATTGTTCGGTATTTTGTCAGCGTTTCTGGGAGATGAAGAAATTGGCCCATCCTCGCAGAGACTGTGACCTGGGTAATAAAGGTGCTTGGTCACGGCAGCACCAAGCAGCTACACTTTAATAGCGGTCATTGTCCCCACATCGCAAGCCTAATGAAGGCGCTCACTCCGAGTTTAACGAAAAATTTCGTGAATTGCTCATTGCATTATTTCGCTGCGAGCGCAGATGATTCCGCTAATACAACTTCCACTTTGCCAGTTGCATTATTTTGCTTTATTACTTTACTCATTCATTACTTTGCTCGCTGCATTTTTTCGTTTCAAGCGCAGATGAAACCGCTAATACAATTTCCACTTTGCTCATTAGATTATTTAGCTTTATTACTTTGCTCATTGATTACTTCGCTCATTGCATTACTTATTTCGTTTCAAGCGCAAATGAATCAGCTACTAAATTGCGACTCGGGAGCATGGCCATCTTTTGTATGGCACCGTGAGGGTAGGAAGAGAAGCAGCACTGCCGAGGCCATCTTTTGTATGGCACCGCGAGGGTAGGAAGGGAAGCAGCACTGCCGAGAAGCCATCTTTTGCATGGCACCGCGAGGGTAGGAAGGGAAGCAGCACTGCCGAGAACCCGAGGGCGCAGAGAGAGAGGGCGACTCGAAGCCCCTTGTTGGCATTTGAGCTGCGGCCTCCAGAGGACATAAAGCCAGTGTCCTGCATCACATAAACCAGGCCGCTCCGGCTCTGTTCAATGGGGCTACTCTCGTTGCATGGCGACGGCCACCAAGTTGTTAAGGTTACAAGGAAACTTCAGCACGAATCTCACAAATTAATACAGACAGGGAAACTTCAGCACGAACCGCAGAAATTAATACAGACAGGGAAACTTCAGCACGAACCGCAGAAATTAATACAGACAGGGAAACTTCAGCACGAACCGCAGAAATTAATACAGACAGGGAAACTTCAGCACGAACCGCAGAAATTAATACAGACAGGGAAACTTCAGCACGAACCGCAGAAATTAATACAGACAGGGAAACTTCAGCACGAACCGCAGAAATTAATACAGACAGGGAAACTTCAGCACGAACCGCAGAAATTAATACAGACAGGGAAACTTCAGCACGAACCGCAGAAATTAATACAGACAGGGAAACTTCAGCACAAACCGCAGAAATTAATACAGACAGGGAAACTTCAGCACGAACCGCAGAAATTAATACAAACGGGAACTTCAGCACGAACCGCAGAAATTAATACAGTCAGGGAAACTCTAGCACGAACCGCAGAAATTAATACAGGCGTAGAAACACTAAGACGATTCTCAGAAATTGATACAGGATTCAAGTTTCGAGTTCACTTGCAAGCAAGATGAAGATGTTAACGTGCTCTAAGACTGCTCAGGCAGATGGAGAACACATTTTTCGCCGGTCACAAATTTTTATCGACAATACAATTCAAGCGAGTCACCGACGTCTGTTTCCGGTCTTGGTGCACGATTGCTTGATTTTAGAACTATGTAGGTATACTCCATTAGTTGTGCTTCTATAGTCTCTGAAAAATCTATCAACTCCACCGTGCTCTGTTATAGAAGACCAAGCATGGTCTCCGTATAGTCGAGGCAGCCAACGTATATCAAAACGTATGAGTTTCCAAAAGCTCAAGGCACAAAAACACTCATTTCGCACATAGCTCTTCGTACATAGATGATAGAAAAGGGCAAAGAGGCCTGGACGGATATTTACTAGCTCGTTTGTTCTAAACAAACTTCCCCTATGACTGGTATACCTTCAAATTTCAATGAGAACAAAAACACAGAAGATCCTACCACAGGTTTTATTTGTAATTTCTTTTCAATATAAAATTTTACTCATTCTGGCTTAAGCACTTGGCAATCACTTAGCTCGTACCCAATTTTACAGCATGCATGGATAATCAACATATAACCTCGCCGCTTGTACCCCCAGTTTGCCCTACGCATAAGCGAACACCCAGCAACATCGCAGCTAGTACCCAAGCTTGCTTCGTTTAGTGCAAAGTGAACAGCAATCGCTACGCTTGAACCAAATTTTGCCTTATTCAGTACGACGTAACCAGCAATCGCTTTGTTTGTATCCAAGCTTGCCTTATTCAGTACGACGTAACCAGCAATCGCTTTGTTTGTGTCCAAGCTTGCCTTATTCAGTACGACGTAACCAGCAATCGCTTTGTTTGTGTCCAAGCTTGCCTTATTCAGTACGACGTAACCAGCAATCGCTTTGTTTGTGTCCAAGCTTGCCTTATTCAGTACGACGTAACCAGCAATCGCTTTGTTTGTGTCCAAGCTTGCCTTATTCAGTACGACGTAACCAGCAATCGCTTTGTTTGTGTCCAAGCTTGCCTTATTCAGTACGACGTAACCAGCAATCGCTTTGTTTGTGTCCAAGCTTGCCTTATTCAGTACGAAGTAACCAGCAATCGCTTTGTTTGTACCCAAGCTTGCCTTATTCAGTACGAAGTAACCAGCAATCGCTTTGTTTGTATTCTTATATAAGAAAGTTTTAGCCTCCCTTAATTGCACGACAAAGATGTTCTAAGAGAGGAAGTAGGAAGGCACCATTTAGTATGGAGTTGAGGGAACGCGGAATCTATGCACAAGGTGCCCAGAAACAGGAAGCTAAGAAAGAAGTTCATGAAACAAGAAAAAGTTGAAGAAGAAAGTAGTAGGTGCTGAAAAACAGGACAGCAGTGAACCGAAAAAAAGATGGTCCGTAACAAAACAAAAAGCTATTCTATTTCAACATAAGGAAGCCTACCTAACCTTTAGCTCAGGCCCTCACATAGTCCCCCTGGGAGTCGCTTTGTTTGTATCCAAGCTTGCCTTTTTCAGTGCGAAGTAACCAGCAATCGCTATGCTTGTACTCAAACGTGCCATATTCAGTGCGAAGTAACCAGCAATCGCTAAGCTTGTACACAAACGTGCCTCAAGCACAGCCAAACGTCCAGCAACATAGTAGCTTACACCCAAGCGTGCTTTATTCAGTGCAAAGTAACCAGCAATCGCTACCCAAGTTTGCTTCATTCAGCACAAAGCATGGAGTCAAAAGATCGAGTAATCGCTCAGCCCGTCCCCAAGCGCAACTCACACCCCCCTCGGCAGGAAGTCGACACGTCGGAGCAGGACGCTAAGCGTTCGCCTGTCACCGCTGCAGTGCCTCATTAGCTCCACGCTGAGTGCGGCGGGCCAGGCCGCCAAGAGGCGACAGAATTTGAGTTCCACCTGGGCAGGTGGGCACTTCATTGTTGTTTTTAACTCGTCATATTCTCGACCGCCGTCAGTTGAACGAGTGTTAAACGTGAGTTGAACCGTAAGTTGAACCGTGAGTTTAACGTAAATTAAACATAACTGTACACCTCAGAATAGCGTTGAAGACAGGATGCCCTAGATGTCGCTGAGCTTATTCGGGCCCACAAGTTGCTATAGTCAAATATGACCATTGTACTAGACTTACTAAACTATCTACTACTGTATTACTTGTGGTAAATAAATTGTTTTAAACCATAAAAATGTGCAAATAATGAAATTCGACGGAGAAATATGTGAAACGATTCCACTTTTTATCATTAAAAGTTATTTTACGAATCTAAGTTCGTCGACCCATGAACAGAAGATATTTTTGAGATGCTCACATGCAGCGTTCACAACACACGCACTACCTCGTGTACGCCTGACTAGCACGGAGTAGGCATGTGAGACTAGATTATTAGATCGAGTTAAAAATTTAAGCCTCCCTGACCTCAAAAAATGTCTTCCCACGAAAGGAAGGAGGAAGGCACCATTTGATATAGAATTTAGGGATTAATGAATCTATGCACACGACAGGCCATACACCGAGCCCAGAAAAACAGCAAGATTGAAAGAAGCACAAAACAAGATGGAAGCTTGAGAAGAATGTAATAGGTCTTGAGAAAAAAAATAGAACTAAACCAAAAAAGATAGTCGAAACAAAATAGAAAAAGTATCATATTTCCACACGACAAATCATTTTCACGTATAATAAACACAACATGGGATAAAAGACAAAATAATCACGTATGGTAAACACACCGTAAGACAAAATATAAGAAAAAATAATCCCGTGCGGTAAGCACCATACAACAAAATGTAAAAAATAATTCCACCATACGACATTTTACACCATATGACAAAATATCATAGCAAAAATGACGCCGTAAGGCTGAGCCGTGGAACATGCTATGGCGGCATGGAAGTCGCGAGGCGCACCAATTTCAAGGGAGCTCAAACCGTAATCCCGGTGCGGGCGCACTGGTCGAGATACACAGCGCGATTACAGGAGCTAATTGGAACTGGTCGGCTGAGAATGCTTTACACGCGTAATTACCAGGTGACTTTATAATGTGGGGGTCGGTGCTACTGAGCTCATTGAGTGACCAGCCTCAGTGAACTTACCACGAAACCAGACGAGGTCCTAATCTTCACGAGGTTTGTGTAGGTAAATGAAAGAAGTAGCCCGGAGACGTGTTACTGAATTGCCGCTACTTTAGCGTCAGCTTATGCAGATTTCTCCCCGAAGTCAACTATCTCATTTCAACACGTTACGCTGTCGAGAGCTATCTAAAGAAAGGAATGTATGCACAAAGTGTGTTCCCACATAAGATCCTGAGCATTAGAAGCAGTTAGTTAAGAAGGAAGGCAATGAAGCATAATTAAAATTGAAAAAAAAAAAATTACGAGGTGCGGACAAACAAGACAGCAGTGAACCGAAAATAGTTGGTCCCTAGCAAAGAATAAAAGAAAAACACTTTAATTGAACAAAGAGAACTATCAAACACAGTTCGGTAACTCGCATTTTCAATTTGAGAGCGCTAATTCCCATAAATACAATGGTTATGTGTACCTGAAGGGTACATTATGAAAGTAAAAGTATTATTGAACTTAGCAAGATCAAATATGATCCCGCATACAAGAAAATTAGAAGAAGGCAACAAATTCCTTAAATATATGTACATTCTGCAGCAGTCGCCATAGAAACTCAATCCAAAATTCAATTCATGTCTAAATATTACCAAACGCTGACCTTTTCTTTAACACATGAACTCGAAAGTAGCAGCAAATGATCGAAAAGACTTTTTGTGAGTATCCCATCTTAGTGTTCGACCATGCACGACCCTATCAATGACTGCACACCCCACACTCTATAGCATCCACAGGTAAGGGACCTTTATAGGCGCAGTATCACATGCTCGAGCGTTGGTCACCTATACAGCAAATAGATAACATATTTACAAGAGCCCATGCTATTATTAAGCTATGCTTCTACAACTCAAAGTACGATCACATGAGGCAGATTTCGAAGATTAGATGTTAGTTTAAGCCTACTTGTCCGCAACAAAAGCGATCCACAGAGAGGAAGGAACCATTTCGCATGGAGTTAAGGGAACGCGGAATCTATCCACAAGGTGCATAGAAACAGTTTAGAAAGAAATTCATGGAACTAGATAAAATTTGAAAAAGATAGTAGTGGGTGCTGAAAGACAGGACAGCAGAGGAGCGTAAAAAGATGGTCCGTAACAAAGTTTAAAAAATATACATTCCTTTCAATGAAAGAAAGTCCTACCCAAGGAGGTTTAAGAATGGAGGCGGCATCAGCGCTCTAAAGTGAAGCCAATTTTCGGTAGCTGTAGGGTATATGGGCAGTGCCAGTGTTGCCAATTTAGCTCTTTTGGAGCCAGATCTGGTCTCTTTTCATAGTGTTTAGCTCCTAGTTTTCATCATCTGGCGTCTGGCACCAAATCTGGTTCCAAGTTTTTTCTTAATATGGAGTAATTTTATAATGATAATATTAAATACAAATTTACCTGTTTGAATAACTTCATAAGTGTTCGTTGAATGTTCGTTTGAATACTTGTAGTGCCGGCCAGGTTTGAAAGAGTTGACGGGCGTTACAACGGTGTTTTAACGGTTTAAAGTCGGTTTAACGAGAGTCTGTCGGTGTTCTGCAGTTTTACCGCCAGTGTCGTCCTGAAGAGTTGTTCGCCGGTGTTCGTTCGTGCTGCTGAGAAATCAGTTAGGCTGGTGTTGGGTGTATAATATTAATTCAATTCTTCTTGAACTGCTACAAAACAACCCCTCACAATGAGTCAAATCGCGAAGAAAAGTTATTCCCAAATGATTAGAAAAGAATGGTAACGGGAGGTACCAGGAGATAGTACATACGCTTACTTTTTATATTGTGGATGTGAAACCGTTGAAAAATAAAGTTTACTAGCAAAATATGCTGAAACGGAACGTGTTACATTTGTGCCTTCTGAAAGTGACCGCTTACTCAATTCATGGAACAAAAATCTAATGTTGTTGCAAATATTGAAGAAAAGCTTGCACGCTATTCCTGTTGTCATGCGTCCATTAAGATAAGTGATTATTTTATAGATCTGTGCAAGCATATCGTGTAAGATTGCGAAGTCGTTTCAAGGGTAAGAATGCACAGAAGCAAATACAATGCTGTGATAAAGAATGTTCTGGTTAAAGACAATTGGTTACTGACATCGGAGATGAAAAATTTAGTTCACTGCTGGATGAGAAGAATAATATATCTATCCATGAAATGTAACGTATTATTATTATTTATTTTAGTATAAGCAAAAAAATAGTTTATACCTTCTTTAAGTCTGGTTGCATTGTCTAGTGATGCAGATGGTATTGTTGAGGTATTGAAAAATGAGCTTCCAAAATGCACATAGCCAACCTTATTAATTGCTATAGGTACTTACAATGCCAGTGTTATGGTAGGAGTGAACAAAGGTATGTTTAAGAAGTTGGAAAAAGAACTTCCATCATTGATTCTTGTGAGATGTGTCTGTCATTCACTGCAGTTAGCAATATCCCACGCCTCACCTGAGGTTCTGCCTAGAATTGGGAATTTCCAATTGCAGAAATATATAAATGGTTAGCCTACTCCTATACTAGACAGGCTGTTTAATGTCAGCTTTAAAAAGCTATCAGTGACAATCTCACCCTACTTTAAAGGGTCAATTACTGTAACATATAATAATAAATATTTTTAGCTCCTTTTTTAGCACCATCAAAAACATTTTTAGCTTTTTTTAGCACCTTTTTATGTGAAATCTGGTACTTTTCTACCAAAATGATTTGGCAACCCTGACGGGCACACACCACAGATCATATACTAGAAGATCCGCAACTTATCACTAAGCGAGTTTCAGCCCTGTCGACAATGACGTAGGTGTCAATTGGCCAATGACGGAGCCGACAAATTGTTACGTGGCTCTTGTTTGAATCTGAAGTCGTTAGTCGGCTGTGAGCCTGTGACAGAGGTGCATCGAAAATTGCAGCAGGAATGGCTCCTTACGTACGCTTAAAAAATGCTCATTGGAAAATTGTGCTACTTATTTATATCAGGTTTTTTTATCACTCAAACATCTTAATTTATTTATTATCGTATTGTTTCGACTGATATTAGAATCTGGTGTTTAATGGTTTAAAGGTTTAAAATGGTGATGAACTCTTTCCGAAAAACTTAATATACGGCACCGACGTTTTATCACATTGTGAACTTGAGTCTAATTTAAACGCACCTTAGTTTTTAAATATAAATTGCATATATGTTCATGAATGCACACTCACGTTTATGTATAGTGAAGGACAATATAAAAAAGTTTTATCAATATAATCGAAATGTACTGCTTTGGCTTTCACTATCCTTATTACGCCAAGAAACGTTTCATAACTTTTGAATAAAAACTTAAGTTCCAATCCGAACGAGTATCATAGTAAAGCCTGGAGACGCAGCCAATTGAAAGCCTTGGCACCAATGACGTCAGCTGCCAGTCATGGCTGCTAGAAGCTGATTGGTTGACGTGCGTGAGTACGTTTGTGTAGACCGGGCTTGCGGTCCACCGTAGTTTTGAACTTCTTCTTATGTAACTGTTCTGTCAACTTCTGTGACACACACGGAGATGGGGCTCAGTGCGTGTCAGACACTCAGAGTGACAGGGCGCCGCTATCCACGCTGCGGTCAAGGACAATTTTCCTCAATATGAGTTTCTTTATCATTCAGCGAGGACGCAATTAAAATATATGCCTAAGAAAAAAACGTATAGCACAGAGTAGCGCAAGTCTGCCATTTAACAGCGCGGTCTTCAGTCGCTGATGATGGAGGTGGTGCTACCCCTCCACTGCAACACCACCTCCACACAGGGACCTAATGCCGGGTGGGCGGGGCTTGGGACGGCAGAAGTGGCTTCACTCGCTTGACTGGCAAAAGATAGCGATGCCGGTTCCATGTATCCAACTTCCTTGGTCCTACCTATTCCTTAGCGTGAGACCTCACGTATGCCCCCTGAGAGCGCTAATTTTTACAGATACAATAGTTGTTTAGATTATTAGTTAGTTTAAGCCTCCCTATCCGCAACAAAGACTATCCAAAGAGAGGGAGGAAGAAGGCACCATTTAGTATAGAGTTAAGGAAACGCGGAATCTATGCAGAAAGGGCACAGAAACAGAAAGCTAAGAAAGAAGATCATGAAACAAGAAAAATTTGAAGAAGAAAGTAGTTGGTGCTGAAAAACAGGACAGCAGAGAACCGAAAAAAATGGTCCGTAACAAAACAAAAACCTATTCTATTTCAACAAAAAGAAAGCCTACCTAACCTTTAGCTCGGGCCCTTACATAGTCCCCCTGGGATCGCTAATTCCCATAGACACAATAGTTGTATCCCTCTGAGCGGAGCAGGTTTCAAAAGCTTTTCACTTTCCATAACGTAAGCGTCTTGCAGTCGTATTTTGGGTCTGGCAGAAACTGCGATTACGCAGAACAACACTCCGCAGTCTGTTAACTGTAATTAACGAATGCAGCTCAACAGCATCGTTAACGTTAAAAAAACATTTTCACCAAGACTAAAACTAATTAACTTGGTGAATGACCACAACTTTCCACGCTTACGCACCGAAAAAACTTCCAGAAATAATATTTTGATCCCTTTCGTTGTCTGTCGAAATGCAGAAACTTATGATCAGAATTAAACCATGACGATGAACTTGGAGTAGTGGACGATCAAACACAAGGACACTCAAGATCGATCATTTTTGCACTTTGGTAAAAATTCCTTAAAAATAGCAATGCCGTAGCAATGCAGTAGAGCTTATGCGGACAAGTACGGTCCATGTAGACCAACAGTTAGTGACACGAACTAGCACTAGTGCCAGCTTATCAGGTATAGTTTTTTCCGTTTCTTGTTAAAGAAAACGAAACATTCCCGCAAAGCAATTGAAGATTGGCGCGAAAGCTGGTGGGGAAAACCACGGGTATGCGTGTGGCCCAGGTATATTTTCTAGTTTCTTGTTCTCAAGAAAACGCATCATTCCCGCAAAGCAATTGAAAATTTACGCATCAGCTAGCATAAAGAACCACCGATGCCTGTGACCCAGGTATATTTTCCCGTTTCTTGTTCAAGAAAACGAATGATTCCTGCAAAGCAATTGAAGATAGCCGCATCGGCTGAGGGGGAGGAGGGGGAGCACCAGCTGGCTCGACGCGAACTAGCACAAGTGCGTGTGGCACAGGTCAATTTTTCCACATTCGAGATATTTTTCCGAACCAAGGAAACGCACCATTCGTGCAAAGCAATTGAAGATTGGCGCGTAGGCTGGCGTGAAGTAACATCGGTGCCAGTGGCCCAGATATATTTTCCCGTTTCTTCTCCAAGAAAACGCATCATTCGCGCAAAGCAATTGAAGATTTGCACGCAGGGAAAAGCACCGGCTGGCGCGAAGCAGCACCGGTGCATGCGGACTGCAAACGACAGCCCAACATCGGCACCGTCAGCTCGGGTGGATGACTTGTCCGGTTTGCAGTGAACTGCAGAAGACATTACCGTTGCAGGACTCAGCCCTCCAGGCGAGCTTGACTAGGCGCTACAGGAAGAACATTAGTTCTTTACCTCCCGGGCGAAGAATAACGTATCGTGACTTGAATGCTAGCGAGGGTTCAGCTTGAAAATTTTTGCACTCTCCACCGAAGAATAATGTATCGTGACTTGAATGCTAGCGAAGGTTCAACCGGAAAATTATTGCACTCTCCAGCGAGGAATACCGCATCGTAACCAGGTTGCGAGGGAGCGTTCAAACCAAGAATAAAAAAATTGCACAAATCATGATACTACTTTAACTAACACATCCTGCACTTGCATACTCTTATCTCCCCTGATTATACGGGTTAACCGTAATAAAAAAAAGTAACGGATGGCACGTGAGCAATCTCCCACACTTGCGAAGAATCACTTAGCTCGTCACCCCAACATTACTTGCAGTTCCTTACAAAACAAACTAACGGAACTGAACCGACAACATCGCTCTTCCATCCACACGGATTCGTTCTGGATCCCTGCGTTACGTCCCAGAATTGTGGAAACCTCATTTTCAGAAGTTAGAAAGACGAGAGCAATTTTTGAGATTATATTAGATTATATGTTAGTTAATAGCGATTTTTGAGGCAAGAATATTAAAATAATCTACAATACGGACTTGGAATCCTTAAATACGAGAAAAAGTAACAGCTCTTTACAATGTACGATAAGTTTTCTCCACTAGACGGAGTCTCAAGCTATGAATTTCAATCTTCAGCGCGCAACTTCCTATCGGCTGCGAGGGGCTACACCTGTACATTTTCCTGCAATGACCGAACAATGCATGGCGCACGCACGCATTGGGAGCGCCATATATTGAGTACTATCGATCCTTACAAGTCTATCATCTTCTGTTAACCTTACCTTATATGCACAAGAATAAGCCCCAGTCGTTCAACTAATACGAGGAATGATTCAAGTCATGAATAGTTGAGAATAACAAGAAATAACTTACGCGCTTAAGTTGATGCAGATGTCATCTAGCACGTGGTTCGACTTTACAGAGAAACGTTCACGATAAGCAAATGACGGGCTGGATGCGAGTAACATTTTCACGAGAAAGCCACTAGTAGCGTTGACTTACGACGTGACGGCAACGCTCGAGAAAGGTTGGATAGTTCGTTACTCGTTTGTCATCAGTCCGCACTTGGGGATGTAATTTCCCGTGTAATTTTGTATAATTCACCGTCCAAATTAAGGACGAAGTAAACCATTTACCTGCACTAATCTAACCAACTATACGCACAATCAACTACACGTAACAACTCTAGAAATCAAATGAGTCACAAGTCCCCAAGATGTTTTGAAGGACAACCCGTATGAGCGCTTTCCTAGAAAAGTCCGAAAATAAAAAATGTTTTGGCGAACATTTGAAGAAGACCAAGCCGCACAGAAATTAGTGCAAGCAAAGACGGGAAGCACATCTGCTACAGGTACAGAGAATCGGACAAGGTCTACAGGTTAGATATAAAGTTAGTTCAATCCTCCCTGGCCAGACAACAATGTTTGATATCATAGAAACCGGATGATATGAACGATATTTGGAAAAGTAACTTGAAATAATGAATTGGAAAACTAATATTGGCGGCATTTGGAAGAAGCATATCCCAGAACAACTTTTTCGCCAGAGCACCTTTGATTTTAGCCGGCCAAGCACAACTTCAGCAACGAGCGACTAAAATCCCGGATACTCCAGCGAAAAAGTTCAACTGATATCAGCTGCGCGCATTGCAACAACGCATCTTGTCTTAGCGGATGGGACAGGAATCGCGTCGTAGAGCTTCAGATCATAATTATCACGACCTGGAACACCTGGAGTCAACTACTGTTCTGTAACTATCGATGTCGGGAGCTTTTCGGCCGTGTTAAGGCGGTCAAAAGCCCGGTATAATACCGGGGTCAAGAGCCAGATTTTTGAGGACATCAATTCTGTGCAACTCAGGCACTGATGACATTCCACCGCCCGCATTCTCGCGATAACACGTCCCGTCCATCGACTGCACTTCGCCTCAAATGCTAGCGTTCTAACATTGCGGAAGAACGAAAAGAACCACCAACTGAGTGCACACACTAATTTTCCTGGAGTGAACTGTTAGAGCCTAGCTCTCCAACTCGTATGGAGAAGGGCCAAAACAAATAATTTAAACCGTCATTCGAGATTTGCGATTGTGTTCAATATTTGAAGTGACGATATTTAGTACGACAACATAGGGCATTGTTGATGCTCTCTACCATTGCTTTTGTTCTGTTAACATCTGTAGGAACAATCCCAAGCGGTAACAGGCTGCAGGGAGACACCCCTTTGTGACAAGATGAGGTTAAGTTACCTATTTCTATAAACCAGTCTTTTCAGTTATTCACAATTTTACAAATGATGGCCCTTTCAAGTTTCATCACGTGTTATTGTTTTTCATCGAGTCTAAATTAGAAACCAAAAGCAAGCATTACGCAAGGCGACTAGAAGTAATATGACGGTAACACTCGGAAAGCAAATTAAAATGTTAGATGATACAACAACCTCTACCGCCGGAAGTTCATTGAGGAATTGAAAACATTTATCACACAAGTCTTTAAATGTTTATTTTTAACTGTGCGCGCTTTTTATTCACGAATACTTCTGAAAAAAGTTTAGGAGGCAAAATTCGCCACAGGAATCATCAACTCAAAAAACACCTCATTGTAGGTTAAAAGTAGAAAGATATTTTTTGCAGGTTAAAAGGTGATAGATAGTGCAGATTAAAAGCTCATAGATATTGCAGGTTAAAAGTTGAAAGATATTTTTTGTATTTTAAAAGCTGATAGATATTGCAGGTTAAAAGCTCGTAGATATTGCAGGTTAAACGCTGATAGAAATTACAGGATAAAACTGATAGATATTTATACTTCACACACACACAGAGTCATAAGAGCAGAGCTAGCCAATGACGAATGTCTTAAAATACTGAACACGTCAGACCACCACTAAATACGGAGTAAGAAAAACAGACTGCAGGACCGCGTGATCCGCAGGTGATCTCACTAGTTCATCGCGCGCCCTGCAACGGTAGGGAGCATTGCTTCTCAAGGTCCTTTTGAGAACATAAGTCGTCGAAGCCTAAAACTAAACAAATTAAGTAAGTGTTTTGATTGATTAAGGTTATTGGGCTGAGTTGTGAATTCAAATATTATAAGTGAGCTATCACACGGACGTGCATAGATAGAATCTTGACGCGTTAACTGCCGTGTGAGCCACCGGTGGTACACGGAGGTAATTTTAATGATGCTGATAACTGACCAGCAGTCACAAACTAAATTTTTATAAATGCTTAATCAAACTTAAATGAAGACACGATCCACTTAATGTTTGCTATTTTCAAAAACTTTCACTACGGTTGACTAAATGTGTTGAACGTAGAACTTTAGCATAAGCCATGACGGTTAACACATTAAACTTCAAACACGAAAAGCCAAATTTAGGCTAGCTGCCTACTCTCTCACGGGAGCTTTTTCTCCCACGATCTGGATGGCGGTCGGCAAACACCCCTTAATCCGACGAGCAGGGCATTCCTCAGAGCCGGAACAAAGGCGGAGCTGCTGTTTGACGTGCTTTCAAAGTGCCAACACAATTCGCTAAGCTGCCTCAGGTAAATGAGCTACTCGAGCTCGTGTTCCAAAGCTGCCCGACGCGTTAGGTGCAATGCCCATCCAATATTCTACAGTACACATGCAACCCTAACGAATCATGCAAGAAAAAAACCATGTATAAATGATATATAAGAATAAATATGTAACCGTGAGTCAAACCAATGATGAAATGTAGTATACGCTCTCTAAAATCAGCGTTTATACTTGCAACAAATTAATTTTTAAAATCAAATGTTACTACCAAATAATTCTGCGAAGTTGGAATATTTAGCCAGGCAGACGTTCCACGGCGTTCCAGGAATGCAGACCAAATTAGTACGAAAATGCGTTCTAAACTCCAGAATTACGAGAGCGTTCGCACGAACCAGTTTTCCCACAATGATGAACAAATGAAGATTCGAAACGCTCTCAAAGCGAACAAAGTTCAAATGAAAGAACTGTAATTTCACGCGCTTGGCCCCGCTACCGTAGCTAAAATAAAGGAATGCTGATAACAAAAATTTTAATACGTTGACCATTAGAGCTCGGTTCACCCGTAACTAAAATTAAGAAATGCTGAAATCGAAAATTGCAATGCGCTCATCAGTAAAGCTAGGTTCACTCGTAACTAAAATTAAAGAATACCCAAGACAAAAATTATGGAACGCGTTAATCATAAGAACTCGGTTCGCAACACTTGAGAAGAACGAACAAGAAGAACTAAAGAGAAGACGCATGTTGTCAACTTGCCTCAGAGCCAATCGCGTTGGACAAGGATTAAGGAATTACGAGACCCAAGTCAGGAAACTAAATCGAGGACTTACAATTGCGGCCCTGGACTCTAAGATCATTCTGACCACATTCCGTTCATCAACTTGAAGGCAGCAAGTTAGGCACGGCTAGCCTCCGCCTCCACAATGGATGACGATGGGAGCTGGAAGGCAGTCGGACATAAGGAAACTTCTCAAAGGAGAGTCGTCAAGAGTTTATCGCTGAATTGTACGGACACGAATCACCAAAACTTGTCTCGGAGTTTTGCAGATATATGATGATTACCGCTATTAATTAAAGCACAGCGCGTTTCGTGATGCACCTCATTTAAAAATCAACATTGTTAAAGGCGTTTTGTGGCACGTATGTTCTACGTATTTATGTTGATTACAAACTATTGAATGATTGATTGATTAGATATTAGTTTTAGCCTCCCTTTACCCCAACAAAGATGTTCTAAGAGAGGAAGATTGAAGGCACCATTTAGTATCGAGTTGGAGGAAACGTGGTATTTATGCACAAAGGTGTTTCCGCAATGGATCCCGTGCGCATAGAAACAGTACGGTAAGAAGAAAGGTTATGAAATAAGATAAAAGTTGAAGTAGAAAGTCCGAGGCACTGAAAAAAAGTCAGCAGTGAACGGAAAAAAGGCGGTCCCTAAAAAAACAAAAAACATTTTATTTCAACAAAAAGAAGGCCTACTCAACTCTCAGCTCAGGATCTCGTATTTTCGGATGCGGGTGCGCTACTTCCCGTAGATACAATAGTGGTAACCTCCTGAGGGGATTAGAAACTGTTTTTCTAATACCACGCCTTCAATTTAAGGCCGTGACGCACCAGGTCCAAAAACAGCGTTTCGACTAATGACATCTCGCAACGAAAGAATAGCCTAAGAGAGGCAAGGAACACAGCGCGAGTGGTGGTGTTCGAGTAAGCCGACATGACACACCGACATCTCCCTCCCCGAAATAGGCAACTTGGAAAGGCATAAGGAACCTTAGAATTAAGTCAAGAACCCAAATTAATATACAGGTAACTCAAGATGTTGAATACTAAAGCTCGGAACTCACGCATAACCCTGGTAGCTCAAGTTATTGATAACTGATGCACGTAACTTAGATTGACACATATAAGCCAGGGACATTCATTACTGATGCACAGAACTCAAATTGACGCATATCACCCATGTAATTCAAGATATTGATTACAGAAGTGCGTAACTCAAATCAACACAATCAGTATTGTAATTCGAGATATTGATTACAGAAGTGTGAAGCTCAAATCAACGCAATCAGTGTAGGCAAGCTGAGGCCAGTTCAGGAGCCCTACTTTCCTATCCTCGAGGAGCGACGAGTCTTCCAAGATACGCGATAAGACGATCTTTTCGACGCAACTGCCTAGGAGGTCAAAAGCATCTATTATTATCGATGCATAAATTATCCGTTCTCATAAGCTACTGTTTAATTTTTGGACCGCGGTTTAATGAACTCTTCGATGGGTTTGAGATAGCCGAGTTCAAGCGGCCTGAAACGAGCGAAGAGACTAGAAAAAGTGCACAAAAAGCAATTCAATAACTCTTAGCAAAACATGTGCGTTCAACTTTACATTACAAGGGGATTCAATACGACATGCAACTGTTGTTAGCTTAAGATTAGAATATATGTTAGTTTGAGCCTCTCTAACCGCTGAAAAACAGCGTTTCGGCGAGAAAAAACAGCGTTTCGGCGAGAAAAAACAGCGTTTCGGCGAGAAAAAAACAGCGTTTCGGCGAGAAAAAACAGCGTTTCGACGAGAAAAAAGAGCGTTTCGACGAGAAAAATGAGGAGGGCACCATTCAGTACGGAGATAAGGGAATGCGGAATCTATGGAGTAGAAAAAAAATTTGAGAACGAAATTCATGAAATAAGATGAAAGTTGAAGAAGAGCGTAGTAGGTGCTGAAAAACAGGGCAACACTGAACCGAAAAAACGTGGTCCTTAACATAACAAAAAACATTTCATTTCAACAAAAAGAAGCCCAACCAAACTCTCAGCTCGGACTCACACATCTTCCCCCTGGGAGTACTAGTTCCCATAGATACAATAGTTGTATCCCCCTGAGGGGCGTTGTTAGCCAAAATGAGAGTAAAGACGCATTTTTTAACGACTAGAAGCACAAAAAAAAAGCAGATTAGCGAATCGATTACATGCCAGTCAGTTTAAGCCTGCCTACATACAACAAAGGTGTTCTCAAAAGAGGAAGCTACCATTTAGTAAGGATTATGCATGCACAATGCGTGTTCCCAAACTCTAATCATAGAAACAGCAAGATAGAAATAGCTTACGAAACAAAATAAAATTTGAAAAAGTAATAAAGGCGGTGAAAAAAAGGCAGCGAACTAACAAAAAGACGACACGTAACCAAACAAGAAGGTCAATTCAAAAGAAAGGCCCACATAACCTTCAACTCACAACCTTACATCTTCCCCCTAGAAGCGCTTATTTCCATAGATATACATTAGTAGTACCCCAGGAGTGGGACAAGTGAATGTAAAATCCTCGTCCGTGAGCAAAGAAGAGAACAGAGAGAAAAAACACAGAAGCACGACATATGAAAAGTAAACAGAAACTTGAGAGCAGATTAGGAATCAACATTCGGCCGAAAAATTCAAAAAACACTACATATGAAAAGTAAACAGAAACTTCGGAGAAGATTACGAATCAATATTCAGAAGATAATGGGTGATAGACGGACCAACAAGATCTGCCCATGAAAGGCTATCGAGGAATCGAAAATCCAGCGCATAATAAGGCTACCAAAACACCAAAATACAGCTTACAAAGTTGGACGAGCAGTTGCGCGATGGATAAGTGAGGAGGCGCAGCTCAAAAACTCCAAGTCAAGTCGTAACGTATTCTAATGAAGCCAGATAACAGAGCACTGTCTGCCTAGGAGTTATAGACCTATCTCTGGAGAATGGTAATTCCCAAGCTTTGACTAATGAAAGTCAAGAGAAGCTGATTGTCACGCCAGTGAAATGGACTTGGCATTAAATTGAGCCTAAAATGTACAAGTACCAGATACCTTCACCTCGAAACGTACGTGGCAGCTTGTATCCAACAAAGTGAGCACTGCCTTTATCACTAGCACGCTGAAATAACCTAAAACGAACGTGTCCCAACTGGTGAACATTGCACATCCCTAATAAGGAGACAAAACAGTGAATGGGACACTCAAAACTCTTCAACTAAGTGAGTACTGCCAATATCATTAGCACGCAGAAATAACCAAAAACTGACGTGTCCTAACTGGTGAACATTGCACATCCTTAATAAGGAGACAAAATAGAGATTGAGACACTCAAAACACTCCAACAAAGCGAGCATTGCCTTTATCACTAGCACGCAGAAATAACCAAAAACTGACATGTCCTAACAGATGAACATTGCACAGCATTAATAAGGATCACACAAAACAGAGACTGAGACATGCACTAAACACGGTCCGCAACTACCTTCAGCGCCTCTGTGTTCGCTTGGTACTGGACGATGGTCGCCCCACACCCAATACCCGCTCAAAGAAACACGACGGCCACAACGCATGCTAGCCCCCTTGCGACACACAGCCGGCGCAACAGTAACGAACTCGAGACGGAAAAAGCGAGTCTCCTGAAATCAAAAGCCAGAGCTATGACCGAGTGAGTACGTGGATCGCGTCGTGAGTCTCCATCATGCGACAAGCCAGTCGGGCTTGCAGGCAGCAAGATTAATGACGCTCTCAAAACGAAGGCTGTTTTTTTTACGGTGACTTCCAGTTGCACCAAGTACTGGCGTTGCTTTTGCATAACACGTTAACTGTGATAAGTTAACTTAAGGGTCGTGCTTAAGTTTTTTCCTTGAGCGATACGACCCATCGGTGGGTCGTTTGAAAAAGTTCTAACACTCTTTCAAAATTAATGGTATTTAATGGACCCAGTTAATGTTTGGTTTTTACAAAATTTCTAACAACTTTTGAATTTAAATTCAAGTTTAATACTAAACTTCAGTTTAACCCATCGCAGTCAACGTGTTAAAAGTGTTACAACACCACACTGGAGGAAGCAAAATTTTTCAACATTCTAACCCATTCAGCTACTTATACTCTACACACGAATCAATCATCAAAAAAAAATACCTTCATTCAAGATTAATCCTGAACAGTTAAATAATAACACTCGGTAACACAATTTCAGTACTTACAGCTAACGGAATTCACAAAAGCAAATAGACACTCAAGAGAACTAGCTAACAACATGCAGCGACGCTTTATGGCGGATCGGTGTCAGTCAACCCTTACAGTTATTCAAATTGACGAGAGCTCTGAAACTGTAAATATCGCAGGGCAATACGAAACCACAGTCAGAAGTCGCTGGTGGCGAGACACAGAGGCAGCACAGTTAGGGAATGAGCTCGATGCTTACGCTCGACTTAAGTAATGAAGCTCATTATTTCTGGGTGACTAGGCCATAAACTTGAAAAAAAATTAAATTGGAAAAACTGGGTCATAGAAAAACGAAGTTATTTCTGAGTGACTAGGCCATAAACTTTTAAAAAATGAATCATATTGTAAAAACTGGGCCATAGAAAAACGAAGTTATTTCTGGATGGCCGGGTCATAAAAACAAAGTTATTTCTGGATGACCGGGTCATAAAAACAAAGTTATTTCTGGACGACTGGACCATAAAAACAAAGTTATTTCTGGACGACTGGGCCATATAAACAAAGTTATTTCTGGACGACTGGACCATAAAAACAAAGTTATTTCTGGACGACTGGACCACAAAAACAGTTATTTCTGGGTGACTGGGGCGTAAACTTGAGCAAGCCACCGGTCAATGAGCGACCAAGTCGCGGCTCGTCTCAGTCGCCACGACTGCCACACCGAGATTCTCGACGATGGTTGACGGCAATGTATCGCTATTATCACAGCATTTCGAGCCTCCACTTCAGGTTGAAAGAACTAATTTATAGTAGTAAGTTGCGTAGCCAAGTCAACAAGCTAGAACTTATGTCATCAGCATCGTTATTTAGGCAAAATAATATCCGGTCGCAGGACTCCAGAGACGACTAAGTCGGTGCGACCAGAATAAGTATTTGACGCACAGCGTGCAGAAGAGAAACACAGATTTGTAATAAAAATCAGAAATAAAAAGTGGGCTTAGTAGGGCACAAGTACAGGAAGAAATGGAACATTGAGATCGCAATCTCCAACTAATAAGCAAACTCTGGACTGGAAAAGCCTGAAATTACAGGACAACATCGAACAAAAAACGACCTAACATAAAAAATAAACTGCGTGTCATTCGACACGAGAATGAGGTCACAACAGCTAGGCTTGGAATTATAAATATTCTTCCGTACTTCATTTACTGATCATTTTAACACGTCCACCACCGCGTGACGTACCAAAGGCTAATGGTCACGAATCCTCCTTCGAAGGTCACGAATTATCCTCCTTCGAAGGTCACGAATTATCCTCCTCCGAAGGTCACGAATTATCCTCCTCCGAAGGTCACGAATTATCCTCCTCCGAAGGTCACGAATTATCCTCCTCCGAAGGTCACGAATTATCCTCCTCCGAAGGTCACGAATTATCCTCCTCCGAAGGTCACGAATTATCCTCCTCCGAAGGTCACGAATCCTCCTCCGAAGGTCACGAATCCTCCTCCGAAGGTCACGAATCCTCCTCCGAAGGTCACGAACTCAATTTTTATAAATGATTTAGCAAAATCAAGTAATGAAGGCACAATCTATCCATTGTTATTTTCAGTATCGAATACTAAAATTGACTTTAGTTGGATGTTGAACTTCAATTTCACTGCTATAATGTTGAACTGGCCAATCCTTCGTAAGAGGCTCAAAGCTGTCGTTGAAGAAAGTAGTCCCTAGTATCGTTAATAAAAACCATGACATTGTGTGCCCGACTGCAAGAAGTGATATTCGAAACTACGGTGTTGTACGTTGTCAAAGTAAAAGTTAGACGTCTGGCAGGATCTAATAATCTTCAACATATTGAAGACAATAAAATGCAACGAAGTGATTCGTCGGAAGTTGAGATTTCAATATGATACAGAGTGTTCACAACACGGTAGATGAAACAAAGTAGGGTCAAACCAGTCTTTTTTCGTCAACCGTACGGCAACGCTGACGTCATGGCAACGAACCAATAGCAGCGCTCACATTTCATCAGGCACAAATGCTAGCCATGAAACTGGCACCGCTATTGGCCTAACGACATGGCGCAATGGTGACGTCATAAAGTTTGTTTGAAATAAAGTCTTTATATTGGCTAGCCGACCAAGAGGTGTATTTTCTCACATAGAAATGATTATCGTGTTTCCTCTACCGTGGTCTACAAACAATGTATCCACGGACCGATGCGTGTATATATGATACCGGAACCATACAACAGTTTAATTGTGATACATGGTTCCGGTATCATACATACATCGGTCAGTGGATACATTTCTTATGGACACCTTGTATCGAACGTAGTCGTAACACTACACGGTAAAGGAAACAAGGTTGGTTCAAACCAGTCTTTTTTTCGTTTACGATGTGGTTATGGTGACGTCACGGCAACGAACTAATAGCAGCGCTCATATAGCATCTGGTAACACTGCTACCCTAAAAAACTGGCTCCACTATTGGCCTAACGACATTGCGTTTTGGTGACGTCATAAAGTGTTTGAAATAAACCCTTTCTATTGGCTAGCCGAACAAGAGGAGGTGTATTTTCTTCTATAGAAATGACCCTACCTTGTTTCCTCTACCGTGTAATACTATCAGCGGGATCACTACTTACTGAAACGTGCAGCTACAGTAGGCGCTAATAAGCAGCGAAACACACCGTAAAAAGCCGAACAGTAGGGTAAATTTTCGATGAACATAGTGACCACAAGATACCGCAGTACCGTTTAACACGAATTATACTAACATACACACATTAAAAGTGACTAAGAAATTAAACAGAATGGTGAGGTCTCACATGGAAAACTCCAGTAGCCAACAAATATGTATGCAAATCTAACACTTATGAACCGAAAAATAAAATAAAACTCTGCATCAAATGAGGAAAACGATCAAAAATAGAAAACTACGCACCATTCGACCTTAGAATGAAGAAACAACACTAGCCGAACTCCACAGCACAACAACCGCCGCACCTTAGAGCACCGCCCAACACTTGACAGAACAGCGCGCAAAATAAAAACGCCAGATGGCACAGGGTCACAAAAAGCCGACAAATTGACTGGTCGGTGACAGCACAGCAAACACCCGCACACGGGCGCATCGTCGCGAGGGAATGAAGAGGGGAGAGTGAGGGCGACGGAGAAGAAGAGAGTGAGCTGGAAAAAGGAAGGATGGGAGAGTGAGAGGTAATGAGAATGGGGAAAAAGAAAAATGGGGAGGGAGGAAGAGTGAACTAGGAAGGGAAGGAGGGAGAGAGTGAGGAGGAGCAGGAAGGAAAAAATCTCGAAATTCTTGATGGACGAGAACTAGCGAACCAGAGGTACACTAACTTCCTGAAGTTTTTTTTTAAATGCATTGATGTCCCCATGAAGAACGATTAATATTCCCGATAAGGCGATGTTATCTTCCGTTCCCATCCCTCAGTTACGCACAAACCTGAACATCTGTACGACGATGAGTGCATATCAACGAAAATCCTTGAACGAGCACTAATACAAAAGAGGGTTCCTCAATCATTTCTAAACATGCGTCACTTGAAGTAAATACGACTCTAAAATGCAGGCCAACGTTGCATGACATGACAATGAAAGACAACAACCAATACACTAGCTGCGTCACCAAAATAGTCATTCTGAATGCATTTGGGGATTAAGTAAGTACAAGCAATAATGTACAAGCAATAAGTAATGTACAAGCAATAAGTAATGTACAAGCAATAAGTAATGTACAAGCAATAAGTAATGTACAAGCAAGAAGTAATGTACAAGCAAGAAGTAATGTACAAGCAATAATGACCGACCGACGCGTCCGTCGGTCGGTCTGTCCGAAGCCAGCCTGCAGTGAGAGGTGAGCGTATCTGTGATACAAGCTCCAGTCCTATACAGGGTGTTTCAAAAATACACGGCATAATTTCAGGTATGTATTTCCCACATGTAGACAATCAAAATAGTTCATTACAACATATGTCCGGAAATGCTTCATTTCCGAGTTATGGCCTTCACAACATTGAAATTCACCGGAACGTTTTTCTTTCCGCAGGTCGTTGCCATTACAGAAGATGTTCAAAATGACCACCTCCTGCTTGAATACAGACCTCACATCGATGTCTCATTGACCTGCGAACACGATCCCACACTCCAGGAATGTTGCGTATGTCCTCAGAGCGTGCCACAATTCGATTCCGAAGGGATTCCAAATCAGGCACCGGAGACGAATAAACCAATGATTTTAAATGGCCCCACAAGTAGAAATCGAGAGGGTTCAGATCAGGTGAGCGTGGAGGCCAAGCAATTGGGCCACCTCTACCTATCCATCGATCAGGAAATCTTCGATCCAAGTACCGGCGAGCCGTACGACTGAAGTGTGCAGGAGCGCCGTCATGCAAGAAGTGAGCGTGCTGACGATCGATCAGTGGAGTGTCGTCATAAACATCAGGTATGATGTTTTCCAGGAAGTTTGTGTACGCCTGCCCCGTAAGTCTGTTTACAAGTACATGGGGTCCAACTAACCGATCACCAATGATACCGGCCCACATGTTGAGGGAGAACCGCACCTGGTGATGAGATACAACAGTTGCATTTGGGTTTTCATACGCCCATACATGCTGATTGTGGAGATTTGTTATGCCATCTCGTGTGAACTGTGCTTCATCTGTAAATAATACTAAGGCAGGAAAGTTCGGATTTGCAGCACATTGCTGCAAGAACCACTGACAGTACCTAACTCGTGCAGGGTAATCTGCTGGTGACAGCGCCTGTACACGTTGCAAATGGTAAGGATACAATTGATACTCTTTGAGCAGTCTCCAGACAGTCGTATGGGGAACATTCACTTGCAACGCTAACCTTCGTGTGCTGATAGAAGGAGTTCTGTTCACAATCTCCAGAATCTCCTCCTGTTCTTCTGGAGTTGTAGATCTTGGTCGTCCCCTTCCCAATCCAGGAGAGTCAAATTTTCCATACTCGCACAGACGCTGATGGAGACTTACAAATGTCTTCCGATCTGGACATTGTCGCTGTGGGTACCTCTCCTGGTACAAACGACGAGCCAGCGCAGCATTGCCGTCTGCCTTACCGTACATCAAGTGCATCTCTGCCAGCTCCTGATTTGTGTACATGACACACAGTCGAACGCCAAACACAACACTGAATTTAACCTTCGCCTAGGAATGATCTGTCAGAGTGCCCTCTTAATGTGTCCTTTGACGGCAACGACCTGCGGAAAGAAAAACGTTCCGGTGAATTTCAATGTTGTGAAGGCCATAACTCGGAAATGAAGCATTTCCGGACATATGTTGTAATGAACTATTTTGATTGTCTACATGTGGGAAATACATACCTGAAATTATGCCGTGTATTTTTGAAACACCCTGTATATTTTGACGGGCCGTGTTCACGCGGCCTCATCAACTCTCGAGAGATTGTATTTTTTTATTTCTTACGGCTTTTCTCTCATTTCTCACTCTTTTTTATTTCAAATAAAGGGGGGTGGACTAGTAATGACAATACCTGGAACCATGAATCAACTTAGAATACGAGTATAACTGCACGATGTGTCCTGCAGTCACATTAGGCTTTCAAAATAAAAACCTTCCAACAAAACATCATAAATTGTGCTTTAGCAAGTTGAATTTGCCCCAAACACATGTTAAATTCTGACCAAGCTTTCAAGAAAATCTTCACCCTAGTCAACACCCAAAAAAAAAAAAAAAAGCATGGTGTACTGTATACATTTGCTGCAGCAACCAAGCCAGAACTTGTACGTGTCAGTATTATTAACATGTTGCTTGCAATACGCCCCATTGATTGATCGTTCTCAAGTTTTTCTGCTGCATAACAACCCATCGATGGGTTCTTTGAAAATTTTCAACAATCTTTTAAGATTAACAGTATTTAATGGATACAATTAAATATTTGGCATTTATAAAATTGCTCACAACTTTCGATTTTAAATTTGAGTTGAATACTGAACTTCAGTTTAACCTATGGCAGTCAATGCGTCAATGCTCAGAGCTAAACTTCTACTAAACTCACTTGAGGGTGGAGTGCATTTTGATGGACCTGCTCAGGAACTCCTCCCATAGCGGACTGCAGCTCTGGGGTACAAAATTAAGATAGTTATTATTCTATTCAAGATTTTCAGTCATTCACTAAGGATGACTCACATTTCACATCACAACAACAAATGAGGCTCCTGACTTTAGAAGGCACAAGCAGAAACTGAATGTGCTACTGCATGATAACAAGACTTATGCGTACTTGAATGACTGAAAACACACCAAAACTGTTACGAAAACACTCAAGCGGACAAAAAAAAATTGGAACAGAACGTTTTTTGAACATCTAATCCCATATTCAAAAAGACATCAAAAAAGTGCACAATGCAAAATTTGCTATAGCATTTCCCAGTAGGATTTGATACATCCAACTTTTTATAATTGAAATGAAACGCCTAATTTTAAGACCAGCTGAACAAGAACAAAACAAAATGGTTCACTATTTTTTTCAAAAATACCAATGAAAATATTTAATCCAAACATTCTTCATTGATTTAACTGTCTTAGCTTGAAAACTTGCATAAATATAGTAGATAGTGCTGTGCTTCACTTCATTAGTAATTAAAAGTTCCTGCTAACCATCACCAATTGAGGTTCCCATGAGTGTCACAGGGCAGCTCAAACTTGCTGCAGACTGCCAGCACTAGTATAAAATGAAGACCAAAATCAATGTAACAAGACTGTACTGGATTAGGTAAGTTACTTTAAGCTTTCCTAACAACAATGAAGGTATTGCAAAGAGAAATAAATCAATAAACCAAGATGAAAGTTGAAGAACGAAGTCAGAGATGTCAATAAACAGAACAGCAGTTAACAAATAAAGATGCTTCCTAAAAGAACAAAAATCCCATTTTGTTTCAACAAAATAGCCCTACCTAACTTTCAGCTTGGGACCACACATCTTTACTCAGGCAGTGCTAATTCACACAGATCCAATAGTTGTATCCCATTTGGGATAAAAAGACTAGAATTATAAGCCACTGAATACAACTCAAATGAGCAGAAAGAATGACAAGGTGTGTGGAACCTATGCCATTTGCTCCTAATAGCCTCCTATTTCAACCCTCTTATAAAAAAAATAAGATAATGGATTAAACGTTCATTGGTTCTATTTAAGTTCCTGAAATTGCTGCCTAAGTTCTTCAAGCATCCACAACTGGTAAAACGGTAAATCTGAAGGATATGTCAGTTATCGATTTTCCACTTTTTGGTGCCTGAACCTAATTAATTGAATCAAAATAAACAAGTTTTCTTCTATGCACTTTCCGTCTCAAATGAGTATTTTACGATTTATAGCGGTAGTTTTAGTTTCGTCTTTGATGATGAATACGCTCGAATAAACAGCTACTCATTGATTTTTTAATTTTTGTAGCTTGAATCGTGGTAACAACATCAAAATAAACAACTTTTCTTCTATACACTTTTTTCGTCAAATGAGTATTTAACGAGATATAGCGGTAGGTTTGGTTTCGTTTTTGATTACGATCGCGCTGGAAGCGAGTGCGCATTGCAGCGTTGCTGTCCGACATGCTCCTTGAATTACTTGCCGCTTCAAACACTGGAGTTGCGGTCAGCCATTTACCGCTATAACTAATAAAATACTCATTTGAGACGGAAAGTGCATAGATGAAAACTTGTTTATTTCGATCTAATTAACTATGCTTATGCATCAAAATTTACAAAATCGATAACTGACATATCCTTCAGATTTAACGGTAAAACTTTTATGCAAGTAAAATCCTTATCTAACTTAATGAAGACATCAATATTATTCTCATTCATTGTTACCTTTAAATAATTCAAAGTTAAACTGTTGATATACACCAATTAGAACAGGTGTCATCACAACAAAATTTATTTTTCAGGCACCCTTTACACACAAAATGCTGCCATTTATTAAAAGTAGAGCAAGTTTTTACAAATTTGAATAAAAATCACATTACATGTACTATAGTGAATAATGAGATAAAACGGTTAGCACGTTGACTACAGATTGGTACATACCATGTGTCCCATTAGGTAAATTGTTCATTTATGTACCAGAATTTATGAATTACAGCTCAACCATTTTGCTACCTTTTTTTGACATAAGTATTAGAGTATAAGGTAACACATTACAGGTTAGTTGTATTCTTTAGACTTTTTAGAAAGGCTAAAAATGTATTAGAGCAGTAAAATTGTTTTTTGATCCAACTTCTAACCTAACCAAACCAACTATTGCAACCACACAACCAGTCAATGTGTTAGAAGACTAAAGCTATATAAAGATCAAACAAATCCTATTGATGGATTAGTTCATATTTTATTCAAGTAATGTTTTCTTTGAATGTCAGTCTAAATCTAACAGAATAACAATGAAATGTTGAGGGTTCTTAATACAATTTTACTAAGATGAACCAAAGCTATTACTGGATTTTCACTAACCTAAACCTAACAAACTGATGCTAAAATTTTATTCACCAAGCCTTACAATAATTGTACATTCCCAGGAGTACATAGGGTTTCAAAAATATTAATCCTTAGATGGCAACTATGTTACTTTGACTTATGATTGCAAATGGGAAAGAATTTCCATACCATGTCCACAGGTAATATACAAGTTTTCTGGTATGTATTATTGATATCAACTTAATAAAGGCTACCGATATACTTAGTTCCTTGGTTTTTATTGATTTCTCGTCCCATTTACCATATAAGCCCATACAATTAAAAAAACTTGCGTATGATTAAACGAGAAAAAAATATTGTACTGTAAGAAAAACGTAAGCACAATTTTAACGCGATATCTGCAAACACCTCGTACCTAAATTAAATCGCTAAAATGAAAGAAAATCCATTCAACATAAATTTCTTGCATTTTATTATAAGAAGAGTACGACGTACCTTCATGTCTGATATGGTAAGCTGGAAATGTCCAGCCAGAGCTGAACACTCTTTATCCAAGAGGGGGAAGCTCTCCATGTTCACGGTAACCCGCACACACAGTTACCAATATTAAATCTTCAACACACTCTTTCTCAGTGCATCAACAAAATAACAGCGCTTACACATATCATTTACACTGGTCACATTTCTACACAAGGCAAGCTTTTAAATTTACATTCACGAGCTTAAGAGATGAGCCTATCGATTATAAGACGCGATCAGTCGGAGCATTGACTACAACACCTCACACGGCAAAGTTCCCAGTAACACTGACTGAGAGTCTACCGAGTACTGACTCAGGGCTTCCACGAGTGCGAAAGTTCCTACCCTAAAACTTTGCTCAAGATTACCCTACAAATACATAAATTACCCTAAAATATGATATATGCCCATTGCTGGTATTACATGAACATATTCAATGTTTCCATGTTTATATGTGTAGAAATAACACAACATCAGGGTCATGCAGGTATTTGAAAATGAAATTCTCTGACTTTACGGAGTCATATTAATTTTGTCAAGTTACGTGCAACATTCTATATTGCTTTCATTATAGTTTATCATCTCTGTATGGTTACCTAGTTACAAGCTCTGTTCCATGAGCGTAAATTGTGAGGCCAGGTGATCTATTCCTGACTGGCAGAAAGAAGCAAAGACATAGTAAGAAGAAATGAACGACAAAGTAATACTCGAAACATTTATTTATGGAACACAACACAAACAGAGTTTCACAATTTTTGCGCAAAAAACTTAGAGGAATGTAGATGTGAATAAGTTCATGTACACCCTAATTCTCGGTGCAATTGCAAAGAACGGGGAAATGAATGTAATGCACTGAATGAAGATTTATTACTTTCCCAAAATTTTCGTAATCATTATACTCAATTGGCTCGAATTTAACTGCGTATAGAGATAATTTACGTTGAGTAAGGCGAAGCAGATGTTACTCAAGGCTCAATGTTAGCCCCATTGAATTACAAATAAGAGCCTCGTTACAATTAAGAATCTCGGCCCATGGCCGGATTATTTTTCGATAGATGCCTACATGTCAAAAAAGCCAAAAGCGTATCGTTGAATACTTGTAGCACCTCCAAGAATCGGAGTCTTACGTTAATAAGCCCTAGTGCTAAGAATAATGGACTAGAACCTAGATTTCTATCTCACAAGCTTTTTTATTCACTCTCGATATATGTATTTCCACCAAGCCAACATTTCTTCTATGAAGACGACAATTTTTTTTAACAAAGAAGCCACAGAATGTTTGGATCCCACCATAACATTAGTCGTAACAAAACATAATCTTATAATGTCGCTCAATTTAATATTTTTATCACTGAAATCTTTTTTATGTGTAGTAAACAATCCATTGGCTATGCTATCCTCTTTTTCAACATGATAAACAGAGGAGCTCTTAATTGCACTCTCACTCCATTATTGGGCGATGACGCCGAGCTGTTTAGCTTTACTGCGATCAGTAACTGCTGTTTCACTAATGATTACAGAATATAAATGTTCAGTAAGGACCACGACAAGATCACTTAGTAGATGTTCACCGCAACATTGTCTAATAATGTTTGAAGCTCTTTGTTTCCCTAAGCGAACTTTCTTTTATGAAACATTTGTTTCAGTAGTTTTATTAATGAGTCACTTAACGAAATAGGCAAATTATGCTCAGAAAGGTAAGCAAATATCCGTAATTCAGTTTTTATACCTGACTTGTCAATTGGATCGTGTGATAAAATGAACAAAGTTATAGTTTCTGTTTTCCTTCGCTGCACTGAGAGATTTTTATGGCGTTGACTCTTAGCATGAAGAATAATCTCAGATTTACCTAACGTAATAGTAGTTGAGCATATAGTACAGTATGCCATATCCTTAGTTGAGGTAGAAGACTGAGATCTCTCTAACCTTTCTTTTTCTAGCCTCGAAACAGTTGTTCGCATCTCCATCCTTCCTTTCATTTTCATGAAAAAAGGTTATCAGACATTAAAATTTTGCTTTCCTTCATAGGTGCTGTAGCAGCTTCATTGGACACAGAATCTATTTAATAGTAGCAATTTTACTGAGACGCAAGTAACCAAATATTTTGTCACAATGCAGTACTGTACGTGATTGCACCTTTCACATTTAATTGCACTCGACTGAAACAAAACTATCTGCCCTCGGCTCTGATAGTGTCGTTTTGTACACGTTATGTAGCTGTTCAATTCCAGTAAACGACGATGACCGATGTTTTGGTGTAAATCGTGATACATTTACGAGTTAGTTATGTAAGGCAAGAAACTATGAAATTCCAAACATTACACTCGTATCAAGTTCCCTATCATTTTAATTATTGTCATTACTATTAATTAACCAAGGTATTATTCAGGCAGCAAATCTCGCAACATTATACTGAAGAGAGATCTGAGGGAGATGCAGCGATGAGCACATCTATTTGCGACTTTTCGTCGTGTGCAATAAAGACTAAATTAATAGCGAGTTCGGGAAAGATTTGCGCTTGTTCCAAACATCTCTCAAATTGAACATTTTCATCAATGCTTTGTTCTGCAATGTACCTTGTACAAAGCATATTGTAGTACATGAAAGCAAACTTGAAATCAGTTTTGAAAACAAGCAATTGCCCCACAATTTTGCTGCGCTACCCCGTCAAAAGTCAAATTACCCTAAAAACCATGGAAATTTGCTTTACCCTAAGCTCTACCCTAGACAACCCCTGATTACCCTAAAATGGGGTATTTTACCCTAAAGTGGAAGCACTGTACTGACTACTGAGTGACTGGGCTTGAACTCGGCATTCGACGACTGTCACGATACACTGGAGTGACTGACCACAATTGACAGTGAAGCGGTCTGTGCATATCACGGTATGTGCATATGTACACTAATTTACAACTTAATGCTTAAAACAATAGTTTTTGTTTTCTTTGCAAAATTTGCAAAGCAAATGTACGTTTTCGTGTCTCGTATAAGATTAATATTTCCCCACACACTTCATACGAACCGTTTCGGATCTCTCGAACTACTACGCTTCTTTGATGTTCTTCGGGGGGTTATTCAATATTTCTTTATCTGCAAGGTTAATTTAGATTTACACGCGAAGAAAACGTCTGCTAAAATTTACACCACATGCTTTGATTTTTATCAAGCTGTGTAAGTTTATACTATTTCTGACTTTTCAAAGCTCTTTTTACACAAATAATACCTAGTGAAAATATTGGATCTCACAGTTTTTGTGCGCTGTGCATATACAGTAGCATGAGAAGTCACACCCTCAGATTAATATACATCTTAAATTATTTTCCCCCCTATTCATTTTTCAACATGCTAATTGCAATAACTAATGAAAAAGTGTAGAATCCAGAAACAACACGTCTGATAATTCGAGATAACAGAGTATGAAACATACCAAGTTTGCCAAGTTTAAGCAAACACAAGTCAACTATGTAATCTTATGAAGATCGTACTGTTTGCACTTGCTATTCATTTTTATATGGAATTTGAACTATATTGTTGGTAACTAGCTCGTCGATATGAGGCTTTTAGCGCTGAAGCTGAGTATGGGCTAGTAATATTCGTTCAAAATTACTAGTTGTAGTATTTTTTCGGATTGTTATTATTCGTATGATTAATTTATATCATTACTAAAATGTTATTACATTTAAGACTCCTTAACCACAACAAAGGCGATAGTTTCATAGCGATGAGAAAAGATTATTTAGTATGGGCAGTGTGGCGAACGAGTTTTCACGCACTAAGTGTGTGCTCACACAGGATGCCCTGCCCATTGAAACAGTAAGTTAAGAAGGGAGACGGAGATAACGAAGAAGACATGAAATTCAAAAGAAGCAAAGTTGGCATGAAAGATAATAGTCCCGAAGGCTTATCTATGGCTAAAATCACCTAAAGGTATATCTCCTGGGCCGCCAGTCCGCAGCAGCATAGAATGGACAAACCTAACCTAAGCCTATTGCCAATCTTACGAATGAGAAAATTCATCGGCCCTAATTGAGGCCCGAGGTTTCCGTATATCTGTCAACAATCTCAACATCATTAGATCGGTGATCATAATTATTTGACTGCTTGATTATATTAGCAACTTAGTATTGCAAATTGCCACATTCGTAGGTTTATAAAAAATTTCAACTATTCCAGTGAATTGTGAAGGAATTGTTAAAGCCTAAGATGTGCTTGTATTATGTCTGTGATGTATATGATTGATTTACATGCCGGTGCACTGCCGAAGTACCCCAGGTATACATTTTTGTTTTTTTTTTCAATCTTTTGTAAAACATATTGAGACCCTGATTAGTTTATTCTGATCAGGTTTATCTAGTAAGAGCTTCTACATTAAGAAATTTTTAAAAGAAATGTAATTCATCTATTCAACATTAACTGTTTTCTTCTTATTCATGCCGTATTATGTCGTTGTTAGTCTCGTGTGCCAGTTTCTCGTTTCTGACGCTCGTGAGGATAGAATGACCGCACTACATATTTACGCATTCAGTTTCACTAACTGTTTCAACTGCATTGTAAATTCTTTTGGTTAGCATTATGCAACCATTCTTTCCATGATTCTGACTACGGTGAACTGTTTTTGGAAGTATTATTTGAGTAGGAAGCAATATAAATTTGTGGGGTGGTAAAATATTTTCTCCGAGCTAGGTATTTGGCATATTAGTTGATACGTAAAAATGAAAAGATAATTCCGAGTACCGACCTCTTAGTTTTTAAACGCAGAGTGATTTAAATTCACCCATTATACTTTCAACATTAATCCCTGATGTCTCGAGCTCCTAAGCCCGTATTTCAACGGAAGTGCGGACTAACTAGAGCGTTTTTCATCAATTTGTCACTGGTTTATGTTCTGTTTTTTTCATAACTTGTATTTACATACATTCTCAAACTTTGATTAACCGATCAAAGTGAAAACATTTTCTCAATCATTCGTTTCGGCCATTGACATGGTGATTTCGATACCTATGTGTGTTAAAGAACTAAGGATCTTTATGTTAACACATTTTAAAGCCAATAATATTTCTTATAGTCTTCATTGGAAACGATCTATTTTCCTTTCATTCAATTTTTCAATTTTAACTCAAGGAATTGAATATGTGCCGTTACAATTAATACTCGTGAAAATGTAATTTATTCCTATACTGGTGATAGATTTAACAGAGCAGGAAAAAAGTCTCTTTTCATTCGAAGCATAATTTCGCAGCAGAATGAAAAAAACCTGCTTTCAAATCCGTCAAAGCTTACCAAATATGTAACACTTTCTCGGCACTCGTTACTGAAAGTTTTTCCTCGCATAATGCCAGTGGGTGAATCTATTCTTATTCATAAAAATATGTTATCAGTGCTATTGATGTCATACCATGACAAAAATTGGCTCTGACGCTATATCATCAGGAAAATTCCAGTCGTCGCCGTAAACAATTGGCACTTTGAGTTTTTTAAAGCCTATTTAACTACCTTAAGTCTGAAGTTCAGACCGTTTTGATTCTGGCGCTTAGCGAAGTCAAGCCAACATGAAAAAATATACGATACCAGCTATACTCATTTAAACGACTTGAAATATTTTCACTGTATGGCCCCTATCGGGCCATGTTACCACGACGATATGTCCCTTTTTAAATCCCAGCTGGCAGTTTCTTTTAGCTTTACTTATTGTGTCTTTACCATATTCTGTCTTCGCTGTGAAAGTCTGCGCCGATTTTCAGGCAACACAACGACAAGGGGCTAGAAAATTTAATCAGAAGCATATTAAGGACATGTCCACAATTTTTTCTATATCTATCAGATGAAATTAACTGAACATACATTGTGAGCGTTCTTGAATTTTCTTAGATCCTTTACGTTGATCAATGAGGGTTTAATCCCATTTAAATAAATATACAAATTACTCGGACCTTAAAATCATTTACAAAGTTTGGATGAATGATGTGAAGAATAGGTGGAAACAACCCTCTTTATACTAAGGGCGCGTCCCACAATTCGTATTCCAGGCTAAATTAAGAACTGTAAAACGTTTCGGTAAATTAGCAGCTTTTCCTTGTATATCATAAGATTTTTAACAGTTAGAAAAGTAAAAGAGAAAAGTAAAAAATGCTCTCCAATGTTATCGATTGACGGTAATTATGAGACAACAGTACTGAAATTCGTTTCGTTATCGGGTTTGTTTCTCATCTGCAGGTTATTGTGTTTGAACTCAATTGGTCACTTAAATATACTCGTAATCTACTACTATTATTTACCTCTCCTAGGCCTCCAGCCAAGCAAAAACACACAAAAATCAACGGGGTAGTTACTAGCAGTGTCATGGGTATGTTATACGAGTTGAGTATTTTACCTAACGTATTCTCTCAAATTTTCATCATATCATTATACACGTAACATCAGATCCATAGCTTTTGTATTTTATTTCAAGCTGTCAAACCATGAATTTTCAAGATAATGTTGATATAATTAAAGCCAAATATTTTAGGCATCTTCAAACGTTAATCAGATGCTGGTTTACATTTTCGTTAGCATGCATAGGTGGTATTATGCGGTTCTGCTTTCATCGTTCATCTTATCAGTGGAATGGGTTACGCCTGATCAAATACAGATGGATCAAATACATGATCAAATACTGAAGGAAAGCAAGATCTAATACAGATAGAACGCATGATTAAATACTGGTGGAACGCATGTTCAAATACTGAAGGAACGCCTAATAAAACACTGATTGATGATGGATCAATTTTGAAGACATGATAAAATACTGATGGAACCTCTAATTTAAAAAAAAAATGGAAAGTTTTATGAAGCTCAAAATAGAGAGCCAGTTATTGAATAATTTTATTTTAAAAAAACATTTTTGATGACGATTTCTGACTTATAATGATAGAAGTGATGCATTTTTGAGTGTATGGGCTTATTCATTGGTCATTTTGCAAGCAATATATTACATTCGTTACACTTTGTGCATCCTTAAAATTAAAGACAAAAAATATGAGAATAATTCTGACACAATTTTATTTTTTGGTTGTCTTATTCTGATAAATGCCCCTTTCACTAACAAGGTGGTCGTTGTACGACAGGGACTGAAATATGAGTGACAGAAATAATAGTATATTCTTTCAAGTCTTCCCAAGGTAGAGCATTGCGCAAACTTCATGTAGGCATCAAAGTTATGGACTAAACTCCGAATGCTCCGCGCGAATTTACCGACTAAAGAAAACTACTCCAGTACGTGCAATGAAGAAATGTGTTCAGACTGGAATCAGAGAAACTCCAATACTTTTTTATTTTTACACTGGGACCAGCGAGAAGGAGACGCGCTGGTACTGTATTAATTATTAAGAAATAAAGGAGTACTTTTAATGTGTGTTGGAGAAGTGACTACGCATATGAGGGTTCTGATACCGTTAATATACATATATGTATGAAGTGTACTCAAGAAAGGTTCTCGGTATGTAAAACTAAGTTTTGTCACTTGTCTTCACTACTATAGCTAAAGTTTCTGTGTTGTTGAACAAATTCGAAACAGTTTTCTTTGTTTTCGCTGATGTGTGCATTGATTTTTTCAAGTTTTTTTCAAGGTTCGCTGACTGACTTATGGTACACGGGAGTAAAGCAGCACACTTCCCTGGGTCAGTTACGTTCTCGTGCCAGCAATATTTTTACGAAAGCAAGCGTAGCTCCACTGGTGATTTTAGAAAACGTAGAAGCCATATAAGAAATGTTATAAAAGGATTCTTCTACTGCGCTGAACGTACACTTCACTCACTCATCCCATCCATTCATCTACGGATTGGTAAACTGAAAACCCATTTTATAAGTAATTGTTATCATTGAGAATAAATAAAGGGATTTAAAATTTTTTTGAGAAGTGATAAAGAGGTAAGTTTACTCTACTAGGGCGAGAAGGAATTGCTTCTGTTTTAATAGCGAAAATGTACCGCAACCTATCCAATATCTAAATATTTATTCTAAAATAGAAATTTAGTTTACGTTAGTTCACTGGTGTTGTGCAGATTTTTGTTAGTACATATTAGTAAATGATGTGTTGGCTTTGGTGTGCGTGCACGTTGAACGGCTGGGTAAGTTAGTTATATAATTAACCTCTCTACGCATAGGAGGGTTCTATTTACCTATTAACCTCCCTTTTTTTTCTTTCTTTCTTTTCTGTTTATAGACATCCCTTATCAAGCTACAATGGATTTAAAAAAATCATAAACACTCATTATTAGCATGTTCAATATTGACTCATATGCAGATGTAACCATTCTTGCTAGTAAATAAATAAAGAGGTGCAAACTACAGCTTCATGTCTAATATGCTGTAATACAGTTTTGCATCAACTACCACATCTCTTACTTGCTTACGAGATTTACCGGACTCTTCTGCTTTTTGTTCTTTCGTGTTCTGTAGAGATTTAAACAATTTATTTACCACAAGCGATACACAAGTAGATTGTTTCTCAAGTCTAGCACAATAGTCTAACTAAAGTATAGCTACCTGTGAGCCTGAACAAGTTCAGTGACTTCGACGGCATCCCACCACTAACGCTATTCTAATGTGTACAATTATGCTTAAGCTAATTTACTTAACCTATTTACGCATTAGACTGATCAAAGAATTAGTTCATTCGAGATTTGATGTTCAATTTTAGAACGTACTTTATATGGGCTGTATGTTAAAATTATATTCTAAAAACGACTTGAGATCATTCTGAAGATCATTGATATTTAAACCAATCCAAATTACCCTATCCAGATGAGTCATTTAGGAGATAAGATTTGACTTGATAATTTTGGTGCTCTCCGTGGTACAGTGGTTAAGGGATCGGGCTCGTATGTTGGAGTCGCGGGTTCGTGTCCCGGCGCTGGAGCGGAGATTTTCCCCGTTGGGTATAAGGGAAAGCTCAAGCACAATACCCCACTCAACCCAGGTGTCGGAAATGGGTACCGGCTTTACGGGGGAACCGTCATGGTGTCCTATATATAGGGTTAGTTATAAGACATTTGAAAAACCAATGCTAAGATCATATGTATCAGGCTTGATTGGAAATAAAGCATCCCAATGATGCCGATGTTAACCTTTAACCTTTAAAGGACCAATATTCCGGTAGGAAAAGGTGTGCAAGATTTATTTTGAAAGCTTTGTAAGAATTTCTTTCACAGATCTCTGCAAGGATTGAGTTCTTAGTTCCAATGAAGAGGATATTGTGTTGTAACCGAGCTTTTGAATAATAAGGAAGCATGAATTTTCTTCTATTTCGGGTTAAGCGGTCGTGATGACCAGTTTGTGCAGTTAATAATTGTTTGAGGTCTATTTTGCCATCATTGGTCAATGTTTTATGTATGAAATTACACATGGAGAGTTTGTAGAGATCAAGAAGTTTAAGTATTTCTAAAATTTTGAATGAATCATCTGTGTGAGCCTTATATTCTAGTTTCTTTACTGCTCTGATGTTTTTTTGCAAAACAAAGAGTATATTGGTTTTATTTTTATCAATTCCTTGCCATGCTTCTATTCCGTATTTCCAAAGGCTATAGCTTTAATACGTTTCAACGTTTAATAAAGTATTAACGTTTAACGTTTAATAAAGTATTTCCAAAGCTTCTTCAGCCGATAAATTTTTCATTTTAGGGAGGATTCAAACGGATTTTGATAACTTAGTCCTATTATTCCTTAGTCCTTTCCCCTCTCACCCCCTCCATTCGCCTGCTTTCTCTCGGGAAATATTTTTACAGAGGAGAGGATCCCCAGTCTCCTCGCTCCGTCCACTGTTGTCGCCTCGTACGACATGCAGCGGACCACGGTGGCAGTATTCTAGAAGCCCCCTACCATCACAAGGAGGGGGGGGGGGGGTTCAATAACATTTTACTTTCCGAAAAAGAGGGATCGAAAACGAATATATCTGAAGAGATGCGAGAAGTTAACACGTTAGAGTTTGAAGATTTATAAAGATAAAATTAATTATTTCTAATAGATGGAACTAAACCAGAAGGTACTCGGATGGTCATGGTCGTGGTTGAATCAATTGCGACCAATGTGGTGTAAATGTATTTTCTTGATTTGCAAGAGGTTAGGAAAAAAGTGACCAAGAATACTTTACTTGTAAGGCCTGTTATTGATGCTGCTTCGGCCTTTGAGTTCCGTTTGAGGCAAGTGAACCAGCGGCCTTACTTACATACTCCTGCGGATGGTATTGGTGATACGCGATGGAGGAGTTGGAACTTTTTTTTGAATAAATTCACATTGAGACATATTAGGATTACTGAACAGTTGCATGACTAGAAATTAGATTTTAAGGGTAACTAAGGTTACTAAGGGTAACACTACATACTAAATCGACAATGATACCGTGTTATGCTTCTCCGCATAACTGTGTACGGAACATCGCTAAGAATCTGGAGAATCGTTGTCTGGCCTACAACATATTCCTTAATGATTCTAAAAGACCAAATATTAAGTCTGATTTCTGCGAGAAAGCATCACAACGTTAAATTCAAGGATAGTCGACTCGTCGGGAACGATGTTCGGACGCCGAGAAAACACGTAACGAACAAACACGCCAAAGGAAGATGCCAAGGACCTCAACGAGTGTCTTCTTTGCTTTAATTCATAATGTTAACATTGTTTTGTGGGGATTTTTATATAGTAATAAGTGTAAGGTTAATGATGTATATTTTCTATTCGATAACAGGGATATATTACGTTCATATTTGTAACCTTGTGAGGTCGTTATTCAAAGTTGGCATCTTAAGCGAAGCCGAACGCTGTTGCTTCAGAGAGCGAGAGTCAGTCTGGGCGAGGTCACCACCGAAAGCAGTCACATAGGAGATCATTCACCTTCCTTGGCCCAGATGGGTCGAGGCTTGCCTCTTAAATTCACTACTTAAAAGTCATCCTAGAACATCTGTGTCCTCATTCACTTGAAAGTGATTCACACCAAGTCACTTAAACTATAGTGCCAATATAACGTAAACCATCGATGTCAACTTAGACTGCTAACCGTCTGTCAATCCCCAACCAAACATGGCGGTTGCCGCTCCAGTGTGCCGGCAAGACGACGCTCGGTCTGCGAGCCCTGATCTCCAAATCTCAGATAAGTTTTCCTCTGAAATCACGTCGATCCCAGTTCCCTCTCACGCTTCTAAGTATATTAGGTTGCGAATGCGTAAATAAGGTGCGTTCAATTAGTTTGCGTATTTTCGATGATTAATGTCTTGATAATTTATTTTGTTCAATAGCGAATTTCTTTAATGTCCTTGTGTCTTCAATATCCTTCAGATAGATAGGAAGAGATGATATAGATGATTTAGAAAGAAAATGATGATGTTTGAAGCCATGAAACACGGCTAAAATGCACGATTAATTTATGGCCTTACGCTCTGAACGCTTACCGAAGATTGAATTAAATGTTTATTCAGATGAAATCTGAATTGGTGGCAGTTACCTTGAAATTTATAACTAGAAAATAGAAGAATTGTGACATATAATGCATTCGTAGGTGTCACGGAACTAAGATCACAGAACATCGGCAGTAATTATAAGATGTGAAAGAAAAGATGACGAGAAACGGAAAAATGATGCGATCACCACAAGATTACCACCAGAGGCAGTCGTAACAATGGTGGCAGCGGTGGGATTTGAGTTTTGCTGTAAATGTAAATGTTACTGTAGAATCTCATGCTGGACTCACACCTCCGAATGCAAATATATACGTGCATTCAAACATTCAAATTTAAAAATTGACATTTGGCCGACTAAAGATAATTTCTTTATCTGAATCATCTCATCTCTCTCTTCCTAATGAATACTTAATTAACGGATGTCATCAAAGCGATAAATTAATGTTACTCTAATGTTTCACCTATTGTTTTAAAGTTAACAACGAACTTACTGGATATATGTACGTTCATGTTCAATGTCTCCTTATCAACCCCATTTCAATTACCTTGGGTATAACATTTCGATAATTTCAACGTTAAAACTCAATGTAATAACGTACTATGTGGAGTATAACATTCCCGGCACTCGAGCCACACCCTTGTTCACGCTGGCATCCGAGCACGAACAAGGCTCCTTTGTTGTCGTCGTGGGAGCAGCCGCCAGGCTCTCACCACAGCTTCGACGATAGGAAAATTTCGTGGAGCACGAATGTAAAATCTCGCGAACCACGGATTGGTAAAATTTAGATGTAATACTTTACGCTTTCAAATAAAAATTTAATTTGATATCGTGCGAGAACAAAATTTAATTAAATTCATTATTGCTACGGGAAATTTATGCGATGTAATCAGTGAATACTAACGATCTTGTGCGAAAGTTGTCTGATAAATTACTACGGATGTCAGGAATTGCAATAACAATTTAAAGTTAACGTATAGTCAATTTAATCTTTTTCCAATATATGATGTGCGAGTTCTTGATCAATTATCAGGGTATAACGTACAATGAATTCAAATCCAATTACCAACGACATTATTCCAACGAGAATGAATGTAAACTGGAGACATTTGTCTGCTATTAGAATTACTAGTGAGTTAAGGTTTCCAAAATTTAATAACGGTTCCACGGATCAATTTAATTTTGGCGAATAATCTAACGAATTAGATTTACTATTACTCTTCAAATAATTGATAACCTGCGAATACATCACATAGGGACTCAAATTGTCACTAAAACGTAGTATAATTAATACGCGAAAAATTTATTACGGCCAGGATTTATTTCAAACGAATGAATCCAATCTCGACGATCTCATATTATTATGTCTGCACAAACATGTTCTACTGATCCTGAACAGGAATATGAACTTCATTGCGTCGAGTTGACCGAATTTAAATACTATGTATAATTTTTGTAATTAATATTTCTGTGTGGGGAAAATAGTTCAATTTATTTCACTTTCATGTATTTCGATAATTTCATAAATGTGTGTGTACTCGTAGGATGTAATTAATTTTAAACTTTGCGATCTATACTTAAAGAAAATTTTGAACCTATGTTCGATTCGTAACTTGCTAATGATAACGTAAATTCAAACATAGGATGCTTAAGTCCTTGTGTGAATACTTGGGAGTTTGAGAGGGGAGACTTGATTGATGTGATGTGGAGGGAGACTTGGAAAATTTAATGAAGGATATTAGAACAAACACTTAATGGGATTGACCTTCCAGGAGTGGTGGATGACGTCGGGTGAGAGCGACTGAACGCACGCGCTGGCATTCAACCACATACCACCTACCATGGTTGGTGAGCGGCACCTCCACGGACGTATCACCATCGCCCTGCTCGGACGGTATCACTACCACGGGTTGGCCGCGCACACACGAACACACGCTGCACCCCTGCTCCCTACTCCACCATCTACCAGACGCTTGAAGCACGGCACGAGACGACAACCACCTGAGCTCGCGCACCGACTCACAGAAAACGGCGAGGCGTAGAAAACTTCGCCAGACGGCAACTGGCTATCTCGGCACGCAGCGGCAGACCTCGAAGCTCGCGCACCGACTCGTAGAAAACGATTACGTGAAGAAAATTTCTTATCAGCGGGCTGAGTCGACGACGGCGGCTAATTTTCTACTGCGGCACTGTGAATAGAAAACGACTGGCATTTAAAAATTTAAAGGACAGCTCAACATTGGGATTTCAATCACGACTTCGGACTTCGGATGGATTCGGCGACGACGGCTTCACATGTAATCAACGACGATGAAAATAATTCGGAGGCCCGGATGAAAATCAACGTATCAACTCAACGATCTCAACATAAAGGCAGCGACTCCTACACAATCTCCATCAAAAGATGACGAACTCCACGAGATAGTAGTCCTCTTCGATTGATGACACACGGAATATTTATTCGGAGGTCTCTATAAGACTTCTGCAAAGTGGTAGAGCAAGTTATGCAGCCCAGGACTATACGACTTGGGTGTTATGGAAGCTTTAGCTACGCTTCCGAGAGTTTTTACTCTCAAGGATTACTGCAGTGATCCATACGACGGAGGGAGAAGTCGGTATCATCCATAGGACGCGGTTCTGCCCAAGGACGACTTTAATGGTACCTTTACGCGACGACTCTGAATCAGCGCTCGCCAGAAGAGCAAACTCCAGTTGTAAGCATATGGACTCTTTCCACGATCCACATTTAAGGTGTCGGCTGCACGTGATGAACACAATTGGAGATAAGCCTTTCGAGCACAAGCGGGAGCTTGTAATTTAATGGGCTATCGGGGATATGTTATGCTTCTCCGCATAACTGTGTACGGAACATCGCTAAGAATCTGGAGAATCGTTGTCTGGCCTACAACATATTCCTTAATGATTCTAAAAGACCGAATATTAAGTCTGATTTCTGCGAGAAAGCATCACAACGTTAAATTCAAGGATAGTCGAATCGTCGGGAACGATGTTCGGACGCCGAGAAAACACGTAACGAACAAACACGCCAAAGGATGATGCCAAGGACCTCAACGAGTGTCTTCTTTGCTTTAATTCATAATGTTAACCTTGTTTTGTGGGGATTTTTATATAGTAATAAGTGTAAGGTTAATGATGTATATTTTCTATTCGATAACAGGGATATATTACGTTCATATTTGTAACCTTGTGAGGTCGTTATTCAAAGTTGGCATCTTAAGCGAAGCCGAACGCTGTTGCTTCAGAGAGCGAGAGTCAGTCTGGGCGAGGTCACCACCGAAAGCAGTCACATAGGAGATCATTCACCTTCCTTGGCCCAGATGGGTCGAGGCTTGCCTCTTAAATTCACTACTTAAAAGTCATCCTAGAACATCTGTGTCCTCATTCACTTGAAAGTGATTCACACCAAGTCACTTAAACTATAGTGCCAATATAACGTAAACCATCGATGTCAACTTAGACTGCTAACCGTCTGTCAATCCCCAACCAAACATGGCGGTTGCCGCTCCAGTGTGCCGGCAAGACGACGCTCGGTCTGCGAGCCCTGATCTTCAAATCTCAGATAAGTTTTCCTCTGAAATCACGTCGATCCCAGTTCCCTCTCACGCTTCTAAGTATATTAGGTTGCGAATGCGTAAATAAGGTGCGTTCAATTAGTTTGCGTATTTTCGATAATTAATGTCTTGATAATTTATTTTGTTCAATAGCGAATTTCTTTAATGTCCTTGTGTCTTCAATATCCTTCAGATAGATAGGAAGAGATGATATAGATGATTTAGAAAGAAAATGATGATGTTTGAAGCCATGAAACACGGCTAAAATGCACGATTAATTTATGGCCTTACGCTCTGAACGCTTACCGAAGATTGAATTAAATGTTTATTCAGATGAAATCTGAATTGGTGGCAGTTACCTTGAAATTTATAACTAGAAAATAGAAGAATTGTGACAAATAATGCATTCGTAGGTGTCACGGAACTAAGATCACAAAACATCGGCAGTAATTATAAGATGTGAAAGAAAAGATGACGAGAAACGGAAAATGATACGATCACCACAAGATTACCACCAGAGGCAGTCGTAACAATGGTGGCAGCGGTGGGATTTGAGTTTTGCTTTAAATGTAAATGTAACTGTAGAATCTCATGCCGGACTCACACCTTCGAATACAAATATATACGTGCATTCAAACATTCAAATTTAAAAATTGATATTTGGCCGACTAAAGATAATTTCTTTATCTGAATCATCTCATCTCTCTCTTCCTAATGAATACTTAATTAACGGATGTCATCAAAGCGATAAATTAATGTTACTCTAATGTTTCACCTATTGTTTTAAAGTTAACAACGAACTTACTGGATATATGTACGTTTATGTTCAATGTCTCCTTATCAACCCCATTTCAATTACCTTAGGTATAACATTTCGATAATTTAAACGTTAAAACTCAATGTAATAACGTACTATGTGGAGTATAACATTCCCGGCACTCGAGCCACACCCATGTTCACGCTGGCATCCGAGCACGAACAAGGCTCCTTTGTTGTCGTCGTGGGAGCAGCCGCCAGGCTCTCACCACAGCTTCGACGATAGGAAAATTTCGTGGAGCACGAATGTAAAATCTCACGAACCACGGATTGGTAAAATTTAGATGTAATACTTTACGCTTTCAAATAAAAATTTAATTTGATAACGTGCGAGAATAAAATTTAATTAAATTCATTATTGCTACGGGAAATTTATGCGATGTAAGCAGTGAATACTAACGATCTTGCGCGAAAGTTGTCTGATAAATTACTACGGATGTCAGGAATTGCTATTACAATTTAAAGTTAACGTATAGTCAATTTAATCTATTTAATTAATTTATAGTCAATTTAATTTAAGTGTGAATGAAGCAAATGATGGTGCAAATGTGACAGATGAGAGTAGAAGGATGAATGAGCATGATGAAAGAGGTACAAATGGAAAGAGAGTGAATGAGCCACCTGTTGAGGTGCCACATGAGGTGCAGGAGCCTGTAGTGGAAGCGAATGAAAGGAAGATGAATGGAAAGAATGATCTGAGTGAAAGAAGTGAGCGAAAGAGTAGCATGAAAGGGAGAGTAAGACCTATGATTAGAATATGTGGAGATAGCATGGTGAAGAATGTGATAGGTTCGTATGTATGAGTGACAGTAGCGGATGTACGAGCATGAGAGGGAAAGGAGTGGAGGAGATTTGTAGGCATGCTGAGAGAGTGATAGATGGAATGGATGAAGGAATGGTTGTACTGCAAGGAGGTGGCAATGGATTGCTTGAATGTGGGAGAGAGCGTACGGTGAATGCAATTATGAATGTGGTTGAAAGGGCGCGGAAGAAGAATGTTAGAGTGGCGGTGACGAGCCTCCTGAGAAGACCTGCTTGTGATGAGGAGTATGAAAGGGTGCGAAAGGAGGTGAATAGAGAGATGCATGAAAGGATTATGAGTATGAGAGCTGAGAGTGTGAGAAAGCGTGAGCTGGGTTCCAGCTTCCTTGACATGGATAGCGTGATCCAGGATGGGTGTTTTCTTGGAGATGGAGTCCATCTTACAAAAGAAGGTGAGATGAAGCTCTCCAAGAAATATATCCGGTGGATCAGGGCTACTCATGTCATAATGGAAAGTGGAACTGGATGAATGAAAATCCGTCAGAGCAAAAGTGAGGAATATCTGGAATTGTCTAATTGTGTTGTAAGGTATGGAAGTATAAATGTGCGTGGATGGAATGCAGGAAAGTTAGATGACCTCGTTGTAGAATTTGAGAATGGAAAATTGGATTGTGTTGGTGTAGTAGAGACCCAAATGAGTGATAGAGTCAGTTTAACATGTAAGGGGAATAAGTATCATATGATAGGAAAAGGGCGTGTAAATTGGCAAAAAAGAGGTGGTGGAGTTGGTTTGATTGTAAACAATGCTCTAAATTGGAAATTAGAGGAACTTCCTGTTGGAAATGAACCTGAAAGTGAAGATTTGTTAGCAAATAAGTGTGAAAGAATGCATGCCAGAGAATGTATTATTGTGATTGAATGTTATATAACAACTGATGGGATTTTAGCTCATGAAGAGAATTTAAAAAAGTATGAAATATTAACAAGGTTTGTACGAGAACACTGCAGGTGCCCTCTGATTGTGATGGGTGATATGAATGGCCATGTTGGTATACTTGGTGAGCCGGTGAATGCAAATGGACGAAAATTGATAGATTTTTGTGATGAGAATGAACTTGAAAACCTGAACGTCACAATAGGAAATGGCTTGCATACATGGCAAAGCAGGGAATGGAAAACTGCAATTGACTATATGATTGTGAATAGTAGAGCAAGAGAGTGTGTCAATGAAATGTTTGTAGATAAAGATGATTTTGATATTGATAGTGACCATAAAATGCTTGTGCTTGAATATAACTGGGGTAGAAAGGAGTAAATGCAGAAGGTCAGTAGTGTGAAAGAAAGTTGGCAGATAAAAAAGGCAAACTGGGAAGAATTTAAGAATGAATTGAGTAGGTATAACTGGAACAGGTGTGGAAATGTAAATGACCTAAATGGTGAGATTGCAAGAACCTTGTATGATGTGGCAGAGCAAAAGATTGGTAGAATAAAATTTAGGAAAGGGACAGGGAATGCCAGGTGGCTTACAAGTGAGATAAAAGAAGAACGAATGAGAAGAAAGACTTTAAATAAGAAACAACGCAGTATGAGGAAAATATATGAAAGAAACAGAATTACTGAGGATGAATGCCAGAGTGCATGGAATGAGTACAAGGACCAGCAGAAGAAAGTAAGGAGAATGATTAATGAGGCTAGAGTTAAAGAGGAGAGACACCAAGTTGAAAATCAAAGAAAGAAAGGTCCGGATGGAATAAAAGATTTGTATAAGTTTATACAAGGTACTGATAGAAGTAGCGAAGTTCAAGTTGATGAATTAGTTGCAGTGTGCAAGATAGGATGCAAATGGTGAAAGCAGTTGAAGAATACTGGGAGGACATTGGTGGAATGAATGAGCAGGTTACAGATGATGCACCCATAAATTTTCTGGTTGATGAACGTGAACTGCAAATGGAAGACAAAATCACTTGTGAAGAGATTGTAAGTTTTTTGAAGAAAGTGAAAAATGGAAAGGCATGTGGCCCTGATAAGATCCCATATGAGTTCTATAAATGTGGAGGAGAGAGTGTAGTCAGTATGTTGAAATGTTTATTTGATGAGATATGGAAGAGTGAAAGAGTACCGGATGACTGGAACAAGTGTAATGTAGTTCTGTTGCATAAGGGTGGACATAAGAGTATGAAAGAACTTAAAAATTACAGACCAATTGCACTGGGTGACACTGTATGTAAGATATTTTGTGGTATTTTGAATGGGAGAATGAAAAATTTAGTTGAGGAATTAGGAGTCCTAGGTGAAGAACAGAATAGTTTTAGGCAAGATAGACGTGGGGAAGATAATCTGTTTGTAGTGAGTGAAATAATCGAGCGAATGAGGAAGGATGGTAAGATGGTGTATTTAGCATTCCTGGATATTGAAAAAGCGTATGACAGAGTGGATCGGGTTAGGCTCTTTGAAGTTTTGAGAAAAGTTGGGTATGATAGCGTGGATAGCCCTACACTGGAGCACAGTATAGGTTCCACATAGACACAACACAGTTATAGTGCTGACAATAATACACAATGCAATGACACATCAATTTAGGTATGGTCACTCACCTCTTGGATACCTTAACTTAATACTCAATTTGAAGTACTGTGGTTAGCAAGAGTAGAGCGGAGATAGACGGGAATATATAGAATAGGGTAGCATAGAATTAGTACATTAGTTTAGAAATTAAGAAGTTAGATACCAACCACAGTAGGTGATTATATACACAATCGGTCAACATTTACTTGTTGCCGAACCCGAGATCACTAGCAGACTGACTTGCGAGTGTTGCCCTCTCGAGCGTTGCCAACTTTTGGTGTCTCTTACTAGAACTTACACTACTCGCTATATTACACCCCTCCCTCCTTAATTAGAAACCCCCCCCCCCTGTATCCCCAGTCCCCTTATTCAATATAGTCAATCCTAAAGGTCCATTCTCACCACAGGCTTCCGAGCCCGGGTAGACCCGCGTGAGATGCTAGCACTTGAAGGCTCGTGCATCCTAGCCTCCTGGGTGGGAATCGGGTAATCAGGTGTTTCGGAGTCAGGTTCATTAGTCGGAGGTGGTGGATATGAATTTTGAGCAGGTTGTGGAAACACAACGGTTTCCTCCGTAGGTTGTTTCAAGGGTTCAGGGATGGTGTTCGAGCAGGTAATAACTTGGTCCTGGTGTCGACGAACGACCTCTCCCCCCTTCAGTTGGCACTTGTAGGATACCGGGCCTGTTTTCTCAATGGTGGTAGCAGGGGTCCATTTTGGAGAACCCGGCGTGTATTGACGGACCATCACAGGTGACTCCGGCGGAATGTCAACCGCGCGAGACCCTGGGTGGTATCTTTTCTGAGCGTCCTGGCGTTGAGCAACTTTGGACGCGATTGCTTCTGACGGCCAAAGCAGATCAAGACGAGAGCAAACTTTCCTGCCTAACATCAGTTCGGCGGGCGTAACACCTGTTGTCGTGTGGGGTGTTAGCCGATAGTTGAACAGGAACCTGTCTAGTGCTAGGCGTAGGGGTTCCGTTGACTTTCGTATATTCTTCTTGAAAGTTTGTACCATGCGCTCTGCCAGTCCATTAGTTGAAGGGTGGTATGGTGCGCTCGTAATATGTCGCATACCACATGCCTTCACAAATTCTTGGAATTCAGCCGATGTGAAACACGTTGCGTTGTCCGAAACAATTGTTACTGGAAATCCAAAGGTCATAAAAGTGTGTTTCAGGCACGAGATCGTTTCGCTAGAGGTTGTAGTAGATGTGGGAAAAATTTCAACCCACTTAGAGTGTGCATCTACGATCACTAGGTAGTATTTTCCATCCATTGGGCCCGCGTAGTCAATGTGTATGCGATGCCAAGGCTTCGCCGGCCATTCCCACGGATGGAGTTCAGCTTTCGTTGGTGCAGCTCGAGTGCTCAGGCACTCGCTGCATGACTTAGTCGTTTCTTCTAGATCTTTGTCCAGCAGCGGCCACCATACATAGCTGCGAGCTAACTCCTTCATCCTGGATGATCCAGCATGGCCAGAGTGAAGTTCGTCCACAATGGCTTGTCTGAGAGCTTGGGGTACAATAATTCTTGCTCCCCAGAGCACACAGCCATTTTGTGTGGACAATTCGTCTCGCCTCCTAGTATACGGAGCGAGATCAGGGTCACCAATTACCGTCGAAGGCCAGCCTACTTGGCAGTATTTGTATACCTTTGAAAGTACTGGGTCCCTTAGGGTGCCGTCGCGGATGTGGGTGCTGGTGACTGGAGCTGACTCGAGGAAGTTTACTAAGGACGTCCATTCCGCAGGAATAGGTGTGGCTTCCTCGGGAGTTGTCAAAGGTAGACGACTGAGAGCATCAGCCGTGCCCAACAGCACGCCAGACCGGTGACACAAGGTGAACTTGTTGCACTGCAGTAGTAAAGCCCACCTTTGAATGCGCCCGGATGCCTTCGGAGGAATGCTTCTACCCGGATCAAATAGTCCTAACAAAGGTTTGTGGTCCGTAACCACAGTGAAATCCTGTCCCCACAGGTAGCAATGAAATTTTCGAAGTGCGAACACCATAGCTAGGGCTTCTTTCTCAGTTTGAGAGTAGTTGCGTTCTGTTGCTGTTAGAGTTCGGGAGGCAAAATAGGCGGGGCGTTCAATCCCATCAATAAGGTGACACAGCACCGCTCCAACACCATACGCACTACTGTCAGCCACTACCACTATGGGTTTCTGAGGGTCAAAGTGGACTAGAGTCTGAGAGTCCAGGAGGGCTTGTTTAGATTTCTGGAAGGCTCTCTCCTGACTTGCATCCCATTTCCAAGGGGTTTTATCCCTCAGTAAGGTATTTAGGGGCTCCAGCATGGTTGCAGATGATTTTAGAAATTTCCTATAGAAATTTAACAGCCCAAGGTAGGCTCTCAGTTGAGTCACATTAGTAGGAGCTGGTGCATTCTGGATTGCTGCTACCTTCTCTGCAGTGGGGTGCAATCCATCCTTGTCAATTTGGTATCCAAGGTAGGATACCTGTGGCACTCCAATTTGGCATTTATCCATTTTCAGTTTTAGCCCTGCCTCCTGTAGTTTAGATAAGACTTGATAGAGACGCTTGTTGTGCTCTTGCTTATTAGTGGCACTCACCAGGACGTCATCCAGGTAGCAGAACACTCCTGGGAGGCCCTGCAATAGTCCTTCCATGGCATGCTGAAAGATTCCAGGTGCGGACGCAATTCCAAAGCTGAGACGGTTGTAGGCAAATAAACCTCTGTGGGTGTTTATTACCGTGAGTTCCTTGGAGTCTTCATCCAAGGGTAGTTGAGCGTATGCCTGAGACATATCTAGCTTGGAGTATATAACTCCTCCTGCTAACCCGCTAAATAGATCTTCCACTCTGGGTATAGGGTAGGTATCAAGCCTAGTGGCTCTGTTGACGGTTAGTTTGTAGTCCCCACATATTCGGATGCTTTGATCAGCCTTGAGCACAGGGACGATAGCCGCTGCCCATCTTGAGTACTGTACAGGGGTGAGGATACCTTCATGCACCAGTCTATCAAGTTCTGCCTCCACCTTAGGTCTCAGTGTGTAAGGCACGTTCCTGGCCTTACAAAACTTTGGTGGTACGGCTGGATCCACTTCTATTTTGAAATTCCTTCCCTTAAAGCAACCTAGACCTGGTTGAAAAAGGTCGGGGAATTTATTTGCTAACTCTTCAGGGCAAGTGATCAATTTGTTGACCTCATTTGCTACTATAATTAGCCCAAGGGAATCAATCAGGTCCCTACCCAGCAAAGCTGGCCCCTCCCTGTCTACAATCACAATAGTTGCTAGCTGAGGAACCATACTACCAGATTCACACTGGATTTTAGCCCTAATCTCCCCACAAATCACTAGTGGGGTTCCCCCATAAGTCCTAAGCTTAACATCAGAATGTCTCAGCTCGGGTCTTGACTTGGCTGATATTTTAGAGTAGGTGGCCATTGAAAGGATAGACCTGGCAGCACCTGTATCTACCTCCATCTCTAACGGCACACCATTTAGTAACAATTTTATTTTGATTGGGGGTTTCATTTCCTCGGCTAAAGAAAATATTTCCCCATAGCATCCTTGATTGGGGGCTGGGTAGTCTGCACTGGTTCCATTGCTTGTTCCATTAGGGTTAGGGTGGTTTTCCCTCCCCCTTTTTTCATGCATAGCATGCACAAAATTATTTTTGTTGCCTTTATCAGATTTCTGCCCTTTTGTTAGTTTGAAACAGCATTTTTTTAGATGACCTTTTTGGCCACAACCATGACAATTACTGTCTTTATAGGGGCAATCTCTACGCCAGTGCAAACCACCACAGCCGCTGCATGCTGATTTAGGGCTAGCTTGTGCCTGAGTCTTGCCCTGAGGCTTGTATGCAGTTTGCTTAACTCTGCTCTGACCTACATTTAGAATTGAATTTGGTTGCCTCAACCCCACTGTTTCTCTCAGTGTGGTTTCTTTAGCAGTAGCTAGATCCATGGCCTTTTGCCATGTCAGGCCAGCTTCATTCAGCAAGCAATTTTGAATTTCATTACTGGACACACCCAAAATGAAACGATCTAGAAGGGTCTCTTCTAGCACTTCCTGTTTGAAATTACAGGTATTAGAAAGGGCTTTCAAGCTAGCCACAAAATCAGCAATGCTTTCCCCTTGTCTCTGGTTCCGCTTATGGAACCTAAACCTCTCAAAGATCTGATTTCTTGTCGGCTTAAAATGCCGTCTCAACGCTTCCACAATCTCGTCATAAGTAGCATCAAGGACTTTTTTAGGAGACACAAGGTCTCCAATGAGCCTAGCAATTTTAGGGCCCACTAGTGAAATTAGTGATGGAGCTTTTCCTTTTTCCCCTATTTTGTTTATTACAAAATAGCAGTGTAATCTAGTTTCATAGTCTCCAAATTCTTCCTCTAAAGGATTAAATTCTCCCACTGAACCTATCAATGGCATATTGAATTTTTAGTAAGTCCACCACACTGTGAAAAGTAAAAAAAATTTTCACAGCACAAATAGTACAATCACTTGATCAATTCTGATTTTCTTTACTAGTCTAGCCAGTGTAGCAACACCAGTGAGCAGAACAACAATAATAACAAAAAAAATCAATAGGCAAATTCTATGTTCCCTCACTAGTCATTCCCAGCAGTTCTACCAACAACTCGTCGCCAGTATGGTAGCGTGGATAGCCCTACACTGGAGCACAGTATAGGTTCCACATAGACACAACACAGTTATTGTGCTGACAATAATACACAATGCAATGACAAATCAATTTAGGTATAGTCACTCACCTCTTGGATACCTTAACTTAATACTCAATATGAAGTACTGTGGTTAGCAAGAGTAGAGCGGAGATAGACGGGAATGTATAGAATAGGGTAGCATAGAATTAGTAGATTAGTTTAGAAATTAAGAAGTTAGATACCAACCACAGTAGGTGATTATATACACAATCGGTCAACATTTACTTGTTGTCGAACCCGAGATCACTAGCAGACTGACTTGCGAGTGTTGCCCTCTCGAGCGTTGCCAACTTTTGGTGTCTCTAACTATAACTTACACTACTCGCTATATTACATTGGGTTTAGCAGAAAAATAGTAAAAATTGTACAAAGTCTGTATGAGAACACAAGCGCTATATACAGGTTAGGAAATTTGGAAACGGGGCAAGTGAGGAGTGTTAGAGGAGTGAGACAGGGCTGTACTCTGTCTCCCCTGTTGTTTGGATAGTACACAGAAGAATTAGCAGTTCGACTGAGAAGGAGTGGCTTAGGACTGAAAGTTGGTAATGAGAGACTGAGCTGTTTGTTGTATGCTGATGATGTGGTTGTGGTTAGTGAATGTGGACATGAACTGCAAAGGATGCTTGACATTGTGAACGGATATAGTACAGATTTCAAGATGAACTTCGGTGCCGACAAAAGCAAGGTTATGGTTATAAATAGTGGAGACTGATAGAGACAGACTGTGGAACATTGGAGAAATCAGAATAGGTAGAACAAAAGAATACAAATATCTAGGTTGTATGATAAGTGAAAATGGATGCATTAGAACTAAGGGTGAGAAAGTGGCAAAAGCTATGCAGTGGAGTGGACGATTAAGTAGCGTGGCCAGATACAGAGCAAACAAGTATGAATGTGTGAGAGGAATGTTGAAGTATGTTGCTGTACCTAGTGTCATGTATGGTATGAGTGCTCTTGCCTGGAATGGAAGTGATCTTGAAAAGCTGGATGTAATACAAAATAAGGTAGGACGGTTAGCATTGGGTGCTCCAAAATGGATAGCTACAGAAGCCATTAGAGGTGACCTTGGGTGGAGCCTATTTTCAGAAAGAATGATGAAAGCGGTGCTGAATTATAAGGTGAGAATTGAAAGAATGCAGAATAGCAGATGGGTAAAGCGAATTTTTGAATGGAACCTGAGTGTAAGCTATTGGGAGAAAGTGTGTTGGGGGCATGCAAGGAAGCTTAATATGCAAAAGATTATCCATGTTAGAATTGGGAGACCTGTGGATGACTGGAGTTTAATAAATCCTGGAGGTGTAGGGCCTGAGTGGGACTGCAAGAAGTGGAAAAAAGAGATTGAGAGGCAAACAAAAGAGTATGGGTTGAATAAGAGGAGGCTTAGCATGATGCGGAAGCCTACACTTGACTAGTATATGAACAAAGAAGCACCTAAGTTTGAGATGTTCTATGATGGTAGTTTTGGAAGTCAACTCTTGTTTGCTGTGATATGTAAGTCATTGAGTGTGAACAGACGTACATGGAGGTGGAATGAGAATAATAACAGATTATGTCAGCAGTGTATTAGTGGAGTGGAGGAAACAATTGAGCCTTTTGTGCTGGAATGTAGTAAGTATGAGCAAGAGAGAGAAAGTTTTATGAATGTGGTGCTTGAGCAGTATGGAGAGAATGAGTGGTATGCTAGATGTGCTGAAGATGATTGCGGTATGAGCTGTCTTGCTGGATTGGATCAGGAGTGTAATTTGAGTATCATTGAAGCTATGAAAATGTTTCTTGTGCGTGCCTGGAGTAAGAGACAGTGACTGGAATGAGCCAGTCAGGTAGAATGGTCAGTAATGACCCAATATGCCTGGGGATGGTGTTTTGACACACTGGTTATCTCAGTGATGCCATCCAATGGCAACTTGTGACAAGGATTGGTAGATCCTGAGTATAATAATAATAATAAATAATGAAGGCATCTACGGATGCTTTATTTCCAATCAAGCCTGATACACATCACCTTGTACATTGGATTTTCAAATGCCTTATAACTAACGCCAGGACGCCATGACGCTTTCCCCCGGTCGAGACCGGTACCCATTTCAGACACCTGGGTGGAGTGGGGTATTGCGCTTGGAATTTTTCTCCTATACCCAACAGAGAAAATCGCCACTGCCTGCGCCGAGATTCGATCCCGGGTCCTTGCCGCACGGCGGCAGAACCTATACCACATGGCTATGGCGGCACAGTTTAGTGGTCAAGTCTGGTACCAGGCGCTGAACTCTTTGTGTGAAAATTGTGGAGGGAATTGTAGGCCGTTACAAAGGCCCCGACGCTGTCGGCCCTCAATTTTAAGTTCAAGTTCAAGTTCATGAATAAATGCATTTTGTATAAGAAAATATTAATGGGTACTGATGAATACATATGTAAGTCAATATATATAAAGATATTTCCGATGCAGGGGCTGAGTTTGTGAAGATATGAATTAAACATGATACATTATATGAATTGCACACTGTATTGTCGTTTCCTTCCAAGCGACCGGCATTTGTTTTCAGGCTTCAGAATGGCAACATCGCCAGCCTGACAGTGCGAAAGTTTTGGGCGTGAATGGCGGAGGCTGAAAATCTGAGTGTTATTTTATTAAAGTTTGTGCAAATTATTTCATGAGTTTGATACGAGTTAAATTCTGATAATGTCTAGAGCTTATCGTCCAGAGAATGCTGAGAAGCGCGCAAAAGGTAAGCCTGCATTATAATGTGGTACAACATTTCTATTCGGCTCAAAGAATGTGTTTAGGGCGCGTGTTCTCATGCAATATGGTTTAATTCGATGGTGAGGTTTTCTGTACTCGTGAATTGATACGAAAGATGTTTTAACCTTCATTATAAACTTTGTTGATTAAAACACTCGTTTATTGTCGTGTGGTGAAAGTGATCTGAATGTCGTGACAATGGTTTTGAGGAAAGGACGTGCTTACTGTATGGAGATAATTTGACTTTTTTTGCTTATTAATGCTCGGTGTTAAATGTGAGTTTGATCAATGTGAAGTTTAATGCAATCACAGAAAATAATAATTGCGGTTGTTCCAGGAATCACTAAAGGAACCCATTTAAGAGTTTTGGTAAATCTGAAGGAGATGACAGTTGTCGATTTTGTAAATTTCGATGCCTTAGCATAGTTAATTAGATCGAAATAAACAAGTTTTCTTCTATGCAATTTTTGTCTCAAATGAGTATTTTATTAGTTATAGCGGTAAATGACTTACCGCAACTCCAGTCTTTAAAGCGGAAAGAAATTCTTTGATCGAGTTGTATGGCAATACTGCAATGGCGTCTCGCTTCCAGCGCTCTGTCTTGAAAGACGAAACCAAACCTACCGCTATACCTCGTTAAATACTCATTTGACGAAAAAAGTGGATAGAATAAAAGTTGTTTATTTCGATGTTATTACCATGTTTCAAGTAACAAAAATTTGAAAATCGATGAGGAGCTGTTTATTCGAGTGCATTCGTCATCAATGACGAAACTAAACTTACCGCTATAAATCGTAAAATACTCATTTGAGACGAAAAAAGAATAGAAGAAAACTTGTTTATTTTGATTCAATTAATTAGGTTCAGGCACCAAAAAGTGGAAAATCGACAACTGTCATTTTCAGATTTACCAGAATTTTTTACAAGAATGACATTCTGCTTGCTGATGTGTTATTTTTGAATTATTGAACTTTGAAGATGGCCTTTGCGCACCATAGGAAATGAGTGCGCGAAACGGAATTTAATAAATAACGGAAGCTCACTCCCTAATACAAACGTAAAGAGGTTGGGTCGCGAGAGGGAGTCACAGTTCTTCTAGTGAAAATTATCAATAAAGCTTCTAACCCACTCATTAGGGTGACGACCGCAATCTTGTTTACATCAGCTCCAAGATGGCGGTGCCCGTGGTGGTCGCCATCTTGGAGCTGATGTAAACAAGATTGCGGTCGTCACTCTAATGGGTGGGTTAGAAGCTTTATTGATAATTTTCACTAACTAGAAGAACTGTGCCTCTTCCTCACGACCTAACCTCTTTAGGTTTGTAATAGCTTCCGTTATTAATTAAATTCCGTTCAACACGTTTGCTTCCTTTAGTGCAAAGGCCAACTTCAAAGTTCAATTATTCGAAAATAATGCATCAGCGAGCAGAATGTCATTCATGTAAAATGTTCTTAAATGGGTTCCTTTTATGATTCCTGATACTGCAATTATTATTTTCTGTGATTGCAATAAACTTCACATTGACGATGAATTTATATATTTTATAGGTCAATATTAAGTTTAGATGATGTGGGAAAATTAAGCATTCCGTTTCAAATAATCGCTTAAGAAGCCCATTTAAGAACGTTTTACAGGAATGACATTTTTTCCTCTGGGCTTAAGTCTCGCTGAGCGGCAAAGCCGCCCGAGCGGCAAAGCCGCTCAGCGAGAATGAAAATATCGATTATAACTGGAGTTTGATGCTGATTCCGAATATGCAATTTGTTTTGACCGCTCTTGATTTTTTCAATTTTTTTTTTTTTTTGGAAAGGCGGCTAGCAACAACTGAGGGGGTGCCCAAAGAATGCCATGTCCGTACAGGTTGGGTGGAACCCGGCCCTATCCGGTACTCAGGTTTTTAAGGCACGGTCTGACCATGTTGGGTCGAGAATGGCAGAGTTCGGATCATGAGGTGGTGCAGGCCAAAGTATGCCAAGTCCGAACAGGTTGGGTCGAGAATGACAGAGTTCGGATCATGAGGTGGTGCAGGCCAAAAAAAAAACATTATAAATGTATAAAAATTTGAAATTAAAAAAAATCACACAAAATAGAGAGCTGTCAAAACAAATTGCAGATTCGGAATCAGCATCAAATTCCAGTTATAATCGATATTTTCATTCTCGCTGAGCGGCTTCGCCGCTCAGCAAGACTTGTTCCTTCCACTGATGCGTTATTTTTGAATTATTGAACTTTGAAGTTGGCTTTCGGGCGCCATGGAAACAAGCGCGCCATGCGGAATTTAATTAATAATGGAAGCTAACCCCCTATTACAAACGTAAAGAGGTTGGGTCGTGAGGGGGAGGCACAGTTCTTTCAGTGAAAATTATAAATAAAGCTTCTAACCGACCCATTAAGGTTTCGACTGCAATCTTGTTTACATCGGCCGGCTCAAAGATGGCGGCGCCCGTGGGCGCAGCCATCTTCGAGCCGGCCGATGTAAACAAGACTACAACTAAAAGACTTTTCACTAAAAGAACTGTGCCTCCCCCTCACCACCCAACCTCTTTACGTTTGTAATAGGGGGTTTTCTTCCGTTATTAATTAAATTCTATTTGGTGTGCCCACTTCTTTTGGCATGCTAATTTACCGCTCTAACTCAAAAAATAAGCATCAGCGTAAAAAATGTCATTCATGTAAAACATTTTTAAATGGGCTTCTTGAGTAATTGTGTGAAACGGAATGCTTAATTTCCCCACATCACCTAAACTCAATATTGACCACTCCATAGATTGTAGACCACTTTTTATGAAAGGCGTAAATTTTTTATTATTTAGGTTTGGTAAATCTGAAGGATATGACCGCAATCGATTTTGTAAATTTCAACGCGTAAACATGGTTAATTTAATCAAAATGAACAAGTTTTCTTCTATGCACTTTCCGTCTGAAATGAGTATTTTATTAATTTTAGTGGTAAATGACTTACCACAACTCCAGTGTTTAAAGCGGAAAGAAATTCATTGATTGCGCGAAATGGCAGTCTCACTTTCGACATGCTCGTCATCAAAGACGAAACTCAACCTACTGCTATACCTTGGTAAATACTAATATGACAAAAAAAGTGTATAGAAGAAAAGTGGTTTATTTCAATGTTATTACCATGATTCAAGCTACAAAAATTTGAAAATCGATGAGTAGCTGGTTATTCGAGCGCATTCATCAGCAAAAACAAAACTAAACCTACTGCTATAACTTATAATATAATCATTTCAGACTGAAAGTGCATAGAAGAAAACTGTCTATGTGAACTTTAATGCAATCACGGGAAATGCAATCATAGGGGACCGAAATTTTTCATTTTTTACTGATTTTGACCCCATATGAAAAGAGAACAAATGGAAAATGGATAAAAGCCCATTTGAGTTAATTAAAAATGTTCCAAGGATTATGAAACTGTCTTTGGTTTTGTTCTAGCATCAAAACTCAATGAGGACTAGGAGATAATTCATTAAATATCAATATCAGTGAAATATCAATACGTAAAAACTAATAAGTCAAATTTTTTCAAAAACTAAAGCCTAAATAAAAAAATAAATGGAATATTTTATTTCAATTGTTTCTTTTTGAAAGTTACATATAGTCAAATTTCATAAAAATCAGACTGAAAAAAAAATTTCATATATAAAAGAAAATTAAAACTTTTTTTATATATTTATTTTGGAAATCACAATTTACAGTGTAAATATGAAGTAAAAAAAAAACTTTCGACATTCAAACCGTATCTCCTCATTGAGTTTTGATGCTAGAACAAAACCGACAGTTTTGGAATCCTTGAAACATTTCTAACGAGCTCACGTTGGCTTTTATTGGAAATTCGAATTTTTTGAAGAAATATATAGCTCTAAACCCAAAAAATTGTTGATTTCAGCAATTTAAATTTAAAAATAAAAAATCGAAAAATTTGAATTTGAAAAAAAGGCCCATTTGAGTTTGTTAGAAATGTTTCAAGGATTCTAAAACTGTCTTTGGTTTTTGTTCTAGCATCAAAACTCAATGAGAAGATACGTCTTGAAATATACATAAAAATATACCAAAAAAATTAATTATTTGTAGAAAAATGAAGCCTAAATCGAAAAAATGACAGGAGTTAAAAAGGTTTACTTCTATAAAATACATATACTGGCCAATTTTCAAACGAATCGGACGAAAGAAGTTTCTCCAACTGGGATGATCTCCTCAAACACGCATGATGAAAAAAAGTGTATAAAAGAATAGTTGTTTATTTTGATGTTATTACCATGATTCAAGCAACAAAAATTCAAAAATCAACAAGTAGCTGTTTATTCCAGTGCATTTGTCATCAAAGACAAAATTAAACCTACCGCCATAACTCATTAAATACTCATTTCCAACGGAAAATGCATAGATAAGAAATTGTTTATTTAGATTTAATTACCTATTTCTAGGCACCAAAAAGTGGAAAATTGATAACTGATCAACGCTACACATTTACCCACTTGAGTTGTGGTAAATCATTTACAGCTATAACTAATAAAGTACTCATTTCAGACGGAAAGTGCATAGAAGAAAACTTGTTTATTTCGATCTATTAAACTATGCTTAGGCATCGAAATTTACAAAATCTATAACTGTCATATCCTTCAGATTTACCAAATTAAAATAGGATAATTAGGTGTAAAAAAAATTAAGTATAAAAAAATTACAAATATTCAGTGTAACCCGTTCACAGAAATGAAAAATTCCATTCCAAAGATTTACCAAAAGAACACATTTAAAAATGTTTTACATGAACGACATTCTGCATGCCGAGTTATTTTTGAGTTATTCAATTTTGAAATTATCATTTTCCATAGCAGTTCCAGTGAGTTTGCGCTTGATCGGGCCCCTCAGGGGGATACAACTATTGTATCTATGGGAATTAGCGCTCCCAGGGGGACTGTGTGAGGGCCTGAGCTAAAGGTTTGGTAGGCTTCCTTTTTGTTGTAATAAAATAGGTTTTTGTTTTGTTATGGACCATCTTTTTTTGGTTCACTGCTGTCCTGTTTTTCAGCACCTACTACTTTCTTCTTCAAATTTTTTCTTGTTTCATGAACTTCTTAGCTTACTGTTTCTGTGCACCTTGTGCATAGATTTTGCGTTCCCTCAACTCCATACTAAATGGTGCCTTCATCTTTCCTCTCTTGGAACATCTTTGTCGTGGTTAAGTGAGGCTAAAACTTTCTTGTATAATAATAATAATGCGCTTGATCAGGAGCTGTTAGAGTAGGTTTGGGTACTTTGTAATTTATTATTTGCGGTCAATATTGAGTTTAGGTGATCCACCTAAATTAAACATTCCGTTTCGAACAATCAGTAAAGCAGTCCATTTAAAAATGTTTTACAAGAATGTCATTCTGGGCGCTGATGCGTTATTTTTGAATTATTCAACTTAGAAGTTGGCTATGTTTATGCACCGAAAACCTAAAAATCTATTACTAGCAATAGCAAACACTTTAAATTTACCAAAGTCGTCCAGGCTCTGCAGGGTTTGTTGAAAATAAATTACGCCATATATTGCAAAAACAATAACTTTTCCCGTACTCCGCGCTGTTCTGGCATTGTTGGAACGTTCGTGGGAAAGCCATTTCGTGAGTGCCGTTTGTATAACTTCAAAGTTGTATAACTCAAAAATAATGCATCAGCAAGCAGAATGTCATTCTTCTAAAAGGTTTCTAACCCTTTTGGTATGATAATTCAAATAGTTTGAGCAAAAACTTCCAGGGGAAAAAGTTCTCATTACCCTGAATTGTCACTGAAATTGTCCTATTGTGGGTGCTTTTAGCTTAAGGAGATCGTCCCAGGCCCCTGTTGCTCCGATGGTCATTTTTCATGTTTTTATTGGAAAAGGACACTTAGAAGATCGACTATTCGGTCCTAAAATTGTATGGCGATACGGACAATAGATCCCCTTCCCCCAGGGGGTAAAGGGACCATAATCTTTATTTTTTGAGCCCATTTCAACCCCATATAAAAAGACAACAAAACAAGATATAGACAATTTGCTTATTTGATTTTGTTAGAAATGTTTCAAGGATTCTAAAACTGTCTTTGTTTTTGTTCTAGCATTAAAACTGAATGAGGAGATACATCTTGAAATACCAATACCAGTGAAATATCAATACCTAAAAACCAATATATAATTTTTTTCAAAAACTATGGCCTAAATCAGAAAAATGAATAGAATAAATTGTGTTCTTTTCAAAGGTTACATATCATAGTCAAATTTCATAAGAATCAGACTGAAAATAAAAAAATTTGTATTTGTGAGAAAATTTATGTATATGTGGGTTTGGGAATCACAAGTCAGAGTGTGAATATGAAGTTATGCAAGGAAATTATTGAAATAAAAATTAAAACTGCATTCAATTACATAAATTGTTCATTATATTACACTTCAACAAAAAATTTTGTTATGGCTTATACCCTTAACGAATAACTTTCAACATTCAAAACAGCACTCGTCTTTGAATTTTGATGCTAGAACAAAACAAAAGACAGTTTTAGAATCCTTGAAACATTTCAACAAACTCAAATAAGCTTTTTTTCAAATTCAAGTTTTTCTAAAAATGTATTGCTCTAAACCCAAAAATTGTTGGGTTTAGAAATTTTAAAAAATTTGAATTTGAAAAAAGCCTATTTGAGTTTGTTGAAATGTTCCAAGGATTCTAAAACTGTCTTTGGTTTTGTTCTAGCATCAAAACTCAGTGACGAGTGCCGTTTTGAATGTTGAAAGTTATTGAAATAGTTATGGGTATAAGCCATAACAAAACTTTTTGTTGAGGTGTAATATAAAAAACAATTTATGTAATAGAATGCAGTTCTAATTTCTATTTCAAAAATTTCCATACATAACTTCATATTCACACTGTCAATTGTGATTTCCAAACCAGAAAATATTGAACATTTTAAACCAAAATATTTTTCAAAGTGTGAAATTTATTTCCAGTCTGATTCTTATGAAATTTGACTATGATATCTAACTTCTGAAAGGAAACATAATTTATTCTATTCATTTTGTTGGATTTAGGCCTTATTTTCTGAAAAAAATTGACATATTGGTTTTAGGTATTCACATTTTACTGATATTGATATTTCAAAATTGGACTCGTCATTGAGTTTTGACGCTAGAACAAAAACAAAGACAGTTTTAGAATCCTTGATACATTCCTAAAAAACTCAAATGGGCTTTTTCCATTTCCCATTTGTTCTCTTTTTATATGGGGTTAAAATGGGCTCAGAGTGGAAGATTTTGATACCCCCCCCCCTGGGGGGATCTATTGTCTGTAGTGACATGAAATTTTAGGACCGAATAGTCTACCGCCTAAGGGTTCTTTTCCATCAAAACATGAAAAATGACCTCCTGAGCGATAGGGGCCTGGGACGATCTCCTTAAGCAGGTGCCTACTTCTTTATTTTAATTTTAAATGTTTTTGAGTCTTGGAAGCTCTATGCTTGGCAAATTTTTGATGTTGATTATAAAGTTTTTGTATATACCAAGAAATTATTTATAAGTTTTTGCTCAAATTTATCATAAATTAACAAAGTTCAGAAAAAACTTGCTCAAGTTATATGGAAAGGGTATTGAATGTGTTGCAACTGACCCTGTAGCATGAACTCATGCATGCCTATGCTAAAGGGTCCTATGGTAATTTACATGTGCAGGCTTCTGTAATTGTTTAAAAACTATTTAAATGAATGCTTGTAAAATCCCTAATTTTGTTATTTACTCCAAAATATTCCCTCACTAGTTAAATTATTTTAAAACTAGGTTAGATGCCCTAAACCGGAAGCACTAGCCAACTTGGCACTGGAGTAGCTGTCAGTACCGAAAGGTTTAAATGTGTTCCTTTAGCGATTCTTTTTAATGGAATTTTTAATTTCCGTGAACAAATTAAACTCAACGTTGACCAAATTTACGTGACATGGTTTTCACAGTTGACAATCTTTGTCTTGTTTTGGTGCAGCGTAGAAGAGAAGTTTTCGTAAAATTTTACTTTGCTCATAAAAAAACTCAAATGTTAATGATTTTATCTATATTAAGTTGAATACATTTTGGAGACAAAGCTCCATCATCAGTTCTGTAAAATACAAAGTGGGATTAATTCAACGCAAGCATAAAAGCGCAGTAGATTATGAATTCCAAACTACACAAAGGGACAACCATGCATCAACTATCTGAAGGAGATACAAGCTGAGCATGTTTAAAATTTTTTTTCTTGAAAATATGCAAACATTGTAAAATCCTAAAGGCCCCTATACGATCAATTTAATTGTCAATATCATTGGCTCAATTTATTGATGAATTTTTTTTTGGTAAGTCAATTATTAGACGGTTGTCAATCAAGCCCATAGACGATCAATTAAATACTCAATGTTCATTATTGTCCATTATATTGGCAATAAAATTCATCGTCTATGGGCCGCCTAAGGTCTACGTCATAGAACTGTCGATTATTTTGAAATTATCACAAGTTTTTTTTGATGATGCTTGTCAATTTTTTTTAACACTCGTGTCAAATTGTTTTTAAAAAACGCATGTCAGTATGATTTTAATTATGCATGTCTGTATGTTTTTAACCCTTTAACGCCCACATTTTTATACTCATATTACCGTTATCACAACCACTGTCACTAAACCGACAATGGCATTAGGTGGTCACTGTTATCAAGATGTGGAAGAAACTGTCTCTCGGCAGTGAAGTTCAAAGGACACATTAGTGAACAAATTGAATAAGAAATACTGCATATTGTTATTTTTGAAAGAGGGCCGTTCAGTCCACTTGGGCGTTAAAGGGTTAATAATGCAGGTCAATCGTTTTTTTTTAGTAATGCATGTCAATCAATTCATTTTAGTAGTGCATGTCAATTAGTTTTTTTATAGTGCATGTCAATTAGTTTTTTTTATAGTGCATGTCAACTAGTTTATTTTGACAGTGCATGTCAATTAGTTTTTTTGACAGTGCATGTCTATTAGTTTTTTTTGACAGTGCATGTCAAGGTTTTTTGACAGTGCATGTCAGTTTTTTTTTGGCAGTGAATGTCGATTAGTTTTTTTACAGTGCATGTCGATTATTTTTTTTTACAGTGCATGTCGATTAGTTTTTTTTACAGTGCATGTCGATTAGTTTTTTTTACAGTGCATGTCGATTAGTTTTTTTTTGACGGTGCATGTCAATTAGTTTTTTTGACAGTGCATGTTGACAAGTTTCTTTGACAGTGCATGTCAGTTTTTTTTGGCAGTGCATGTCGATTAGTTTTTTTTTACAGTGCATGTCGATTAGTTTTTTTTTACAGTGCATGTCGATTAGTTTTTTTTTACAGTGCATGTCGATTAGTTTTTTTTTACAGTGCATGTCGATTAGTTTTTTTTACAGTGCATGTCGACTAGTTTTTTTTACAGTGCATGTCGACTAGTTTTTTTTACGGTGCATGTCAATTAGTTTTTTGACTGTGCATGTCAATCAGTTTTATTTAATAATGCGCGTCAATTAATTTTTTTTAATGATACACGTCAATCAGTTTTTAATAACTATGTTTGTTGCAGAATTCCTCGATGTGGGGAAGCCAAGCCGTGCGCTTGATGTCCTCTATGAGGTCATCAGGCGCGGCAAGATGCGCAACAACCCCTGCGAGGTCCTGCAGCCAATCATGTTCATGTACCTGAGGCTGTGTGTTGAGCTCAAGAAGAGCCATCTTGCCAAGGAGGGCCTTTATCAGTACAGGAACATCTTCCAGAGTGTGAGTAGCCTTTCTCTCACATACTTTATATTTTAGGTGGTGTTTTTTGGACGGGGCTCACTTTGAATTAAGCTTTGAAGTGGAATATATTGAAATTTGCATTATAATATTCTTAGGAGATTATTTGTAAGTTGAAGACCTTGAAATCAATTCACACTTCTAATATTTTTAAGGGAGTTTTTTGGGGGCTTTGCTTGTATTGAGCTTTAGTTTCTTAAAATCAAAAATGCATTACAATAATTATGGAAAATTATTTGTGAATCAAAGACCTTCAAATTTAATTCATATTTCTATTTGCTATGGTGTATCAAATGTGATGTGGCAGAATACCAGTTCATCAATTTTTATTTAATACGTAAGTTGGTTATTTGGTTGACCTTTAAAATCCATCCAGTTAACCCCAAATTCTAGCTTACATAATGAAAACCCAAAATAAATGTTGAGGAATTTATTTTGGTTTTCTGAGTAAAATTATATCCGTGAATCAATTCTCCAATGCTAGACAACTATTCATTTATATATCCAACAAAAATTTTGAGTAAATTAAGCTGCATATATGGGAAGTGGTTTAGGTACATGCAGTGCAATTTTTTTTGGATGTTATGTGCAATAAAATTGTATATCATTTTGACCTCAAGTGCCCAGAAATTTGCATTAACCTTGAGGCTTTTCAGCCCTTTACATGTTATGCACACTGCTCCATGCAAAACCGAATGTTGAAAAAAATTATTCAATTTGTTGTACATTCATAAAGCTATGACTAGTGATGCAGAAAAACGGTTTTATTCAATGCATTTTTTTTTGCAAAAAAACATGTTTTTTGTGTTTTTTTTGCACACCCCCAAATTTTGTTAAGCATATGTCTGTTTATTTTTGGTCACATAAAATACATTAATATCCATGTTTTTTAGTTATGATTTTTTTGTAATAAAAACATCAAAAGGAAACCATACTGTAAAACTGTGGCAGATAACCCACAATTACCCAGAGAACTCTAAGAGGAACCGCAGGAGACACAGAATTTATATTGATGAAGTCAAAATTCAGAGCCTACTATCTATCTCTACTATGATTTTATTTTTATGTGACAAAAAGATCAGACATAGTAAAGATAGTAAGCTCTGAATTTTGACTCCATCTATATAAGTTCTGTGGCTCCTGCAGTTCCTCTTAAGACTCCTCTCAGTAATTGTGGGTGTTCGCCACCACTTTTACTGTATGGTTTCCTTTTGATATTTTTATTACAAAAAAATCACGACTAAAGAACATTGATATTAATGTATTTTATGTGACCAAAAACAAAACCATGCTGTTTTTTCTGAAAAACATGTTTTTTTTTCACTAAAAATCATGACTAAGAAACTGGATATTAATATATTTTATGTGACCAATAAATTAAAAATCAAAAATCATGTTTTAAAAAAATCATTTGTAAAACAACATGGATATTAATATATTTTATGTGACAATGAAACCATGCCAATTTTTTTTTGCATTTTTTAGTCAATATGCAGTTTGATGCACTCACGGAAATAAAAAATTTCGCTCCAGAGAATCACTAGGAACACATTTAAAAACTTTTTACAAGAATATTTTGCTTGCAGATGCATTATTTTCAAGTTATTCAAGTTTTGAATTTTCGTATTCCTTATTTTTTTGTAAAAAATGTCTTTTTGAAGAAACAAGGATATTTTTTGGTCACATAGAAGATAATAGTACCCATGTTTTTTCAGTCATGAATTTTTTCTAGAAAAACATGTTTAAAAAAAACAGCATGGTTTTTTGGTCCCTTAAAATATATTAACATCAATGTTTTTTAAGTTATGATTTTTCTGTCAGAAAAAAATCCATTGGTTTTTTGTCACATTAAATATATTAATATTCGTATTTTTTGGTCATGTCTTTTTTTTGTAAAAATAACATGTTTTTAAGAAAACAGCATGTTTTTTTGTCACATCTCTATCAATGACCATAAGTAAAGATATATTATTACAACACACTATTTGGAAAGTTGAAAGTGATTCACATGCTATGTAAAATAAATGAAATATCAAAACATGAAACCACAGAAAAGTGAAAAATTCAATACAATCATAGAAAACCATGAATTAAGAAGTATACTGTTATATCTTATAATCTGACATGACAACAAATAATGTAAAGTGGTTCTTTTCCTTGCTGAGTTATTTTCAAACAATATATTAAAAAAACTAAAATATCCACATATTTTAGCAATGGTTTTTTGTTCAAAAATGTTTTTTTCAAATAAAACAGCACAGTTTTTTTTGAGTTGCATCTCTAGCTATGACTATAGACATTGTTTCTTTGGGTACATTTTTTGTTGTTCTCTTCATTTTACTTTGAGTTTTGCTGATATAGAGAATCAGAATGTCACAATATTTGTGAAATATGTTACGATGAAAAATCCTTCTATCATTCAATTAATGAGTTAAATTAGACTGAAACATCTTCAGCTACTCAGCTAATATTTTGGTGACTTTCCTTGTATTCAATGAATTATTTTCCATATTTTCTTGTACGTAGAAAAATGAAAGTGAAAATGGTAAAGATGTAAGATAAATTTTCTTTTTCTTTGCATTAAATTGTAAAAAATATTCATAGGTCATTTTTTTCAATCTAGGTAATAATAGTTGATAAATTTAAAGACTGGCTTCTTGAGCTCTGAAAGTGATGAAAATTGGTGATTTATGACATCTGATAAAATTACTGGGTAATTCCATATTTTAGAAATCATTTTCAGTTGAACTGATCGTGGCTGGTAAAATGTTTAGGCTAGAATGCATAATCTGATTTCCCGAGTATAATTATTTCATTGATCATTTATTGGTTCAGTTTAAAGGTGTTTCATATGTTCTGTTGTGCTATTGTGATAGTAGTTAGAGCTTGTTGAGAAAACTGGGCTGAAGTTGTGTAGATTTTCAGCAGTTTTTAGAAGTAGAGTTGTATCAATTAGTTTCATTGTATTCATTTGGATCTGTGTTTTGATCAGATTGATGTGAGCACGCTGGAGACGGTTGTCCGTTTCTACTTGCAACTGGCAGAAGAGCGCACAGAGGCTGCACGCAAGGAGAGCCACGAGGCAGTGTCCTCAGTAGACGACTTGGACAACTTGGCCTCTCCAGAGGAGATGCTGCTCAGCGCCGTGTCGGGCGAGGATGCTCAGGATCGAAGTGACAGGTAATGTTCTCATTTATCATTTGGTGATAAGTTAATTATGTGACATTGGATATAGGGTTTGATGCCCACTGTAGAGTGATGAACTTGAATTTTAATGTTTTGGTGTATCTTATTCTGAAATGTATTGTCCTTGCATGACAACTGTTGAGTTGCAATACTGCAGTGAAAAATAGTTTCATTGAATGAATTTTGTGAGTTTTGACACCGTAAAAATGATGTAAATATCCTCTCAAAATTTTATGAGATATATGTTGAAAATTTCATATGGCCATTACTTGTGAAATTTAACTTTGAATGAGGTATCTGAGGCTCGTCGAGCTGGTGATGTCAATTGTGAGCAATGGTTCTTCTTGGTTTGGGCACGTTCAAATTTGAATTGAAACATAGTTAATGAAATGATTGTTCATGCTTAAATCTTTGTAATATCGGTAACATAAATGATTCAATTGAGGAAGGAAGGGTTAATTGAAGTGTGCAGTGTGTGAAGGTGTTGAAGTGTGCTATGGCAGCATGTAGTGTGTGATGGAATGGGCGACAAGAAGTAGGCAAGTGAGTGACACGATGTTACACAAAGAAAAAGTTACACGGCGTGAATGCTAAATAGTGTTGAATGCTGGATGTGTGTTCAAGTCTTAGCGCATGGATGTCAGGAAGTATTTCAATTGCTGTCGTCCACTCTCTAATAGTTGTAAAAGCTGTCCATTGGTAATTTTTTGCTGTTTTTTACTGTTTATTTTGTGTTGAATATCCTGCTATTCATTGATTTTATTACATTTCTTAAAATTCATTGCAGTACTCGGAATATTGAGGTTATGGTATTTACCGGTATATTTTTGTATTTACTATGCTGCTTTATAGCCCTATTTGAAATCGTAATTTTTTGTGATATGTTCTCCAACTTTTGAAGTTGCCCAAAACTTTTGTGCAACAGCTACAGAGTTTTATCATAAGTGGCCTTAGTAACCTTAAGGAAACCATCCCACTTGTTCAACTTTTTTAGTCCGATTCGTTTGAAAGTTGGCCAGTATATGTATTATGTAAAAGTAAACCTTTTTTACTCGTGTCATTTTTTCGATTTAGGCCTTACTTTTTTTTTTGACGAAAAATGTGTTTTTGGTATATTTATATTGAAATTTCAGATTGGAACTGCTCCTTCAGTTTTGATGCTAGAACAAAAACAAAGACAGTTTTAGAACCCTTGGAACATTTCTAACAAACACTCGTTCAGTTTTTTCAAAATCAAATTTTTTCTATTTTTTCAAAAATTTTTAAAATTTCAAAAATCAGCAACAATTTTTTGGGTTTAGAGCTATATATTTTTTCAAAGAATTCGAATTTGAAAAAAGCCGAACGAGCATTTGTTAGAAATGTTTCAAGGATTCTAAAACTGTCTTTGGATTTGTTCTAGCATCAAAACTCGAGAACTAGTCCCAGGATGAATGTTGAAAATTCTAAGTGTTGGGTATAAGCAAAAAATAAAATTTTGTGTTGAAGTGTAATATAATGAACAATTGATGTAATTGAATGCAGTTTTAATTTTTATTTCGATACTTTCCATACATAACTTCATATTCAAACTGTGAATTGTGATTTCATAAAAAAAAAATTATAAAAATTTTTACTCTTTTATCAAAAAAAATAATTTTTTTCTTTTTTCAGTCTGATTCTTATGAAATTTGACTATGATATGTAACCTTTGAAAAGAAACACAATTGATTCTATTCATTTTTTTGATTCAGGCCTTAGATTTTGCAAAAATTTGACATATTGGTTTTTAGGTATTGATATTTCACTAATATTGATATTTCAAAATGGGACTCCTCCTTCAGTTTTGATGCTAGAACAAAAAAAATGCAGTTTTAGAATCCCTGGAACATTTCTAACACACTCACGTTCGGCTTTTTTTCCATTTCCCATTTGTTCTCTTTTTATATGGGGTCAAAATCGTGAAAAAATGGAAAATTTTGGGTGCTTTTCATTTATATTGATATTTCAAAATGTAACTCCTCCTTCAGTTTTGATGCTAGAACAAAAGCAAAGACAGTTTTAGAATCCTTGGAACATTTCTAACAAACTCGCATTGAGCTTTTTTTCCATTTCTTATTTGTTCTCTTTTTATGTGGGGTCAAAATCGGAAAAATTGAAAAAGTTTGGTCGCCTTACGCCCGCCCCCCCCCCCCCCCCCCCCGGGGGGGGGAAATTATTGTCCGTAGCGCCATAAAATTTTAGGAACGAATAGTCTACCACCTAAGGGTCCTTTTACAACAAAAACATGCAAAATGACCATGGAATCGACAGAATCTGGCAAGGGCCTGGGATGGTATCCTTAAATTTTATTACTTTGTGCAGAACGATCCTGACACCATGGGTGAAATTCCTGTGGGAGAGCTACCGGCAGTGTCTGGAGTTGCTCAGAAACAACTCGCGTGTGGAAAAGCTCTACCATGAGATCACAAAGAAGGTGCGTTCTTCAACTGTACAGCCAAGTCACTTGAAAAATTCAAAATAAAATAGTAAATGTATGAGGTTTCGAAGTGAATTGTGGTTTCTGATGCATAAATTGATATCACGTTTCTGGCGCTATTTTCGGTTCTCAAGTCTCTGAATCTTTAGACTAACGTGTGTAATAGAATTGCTTACTGGCGTAGTGAATAGGTTGAGTCTTCCAGAGGAAGTCATCTAGTAGCATCTAATATCTATGTAATTTGTGTATGAAAGGGAATACAGCTGTTTTAGACCGAGCTGAAAGTTCGCTGCTAGTAGTACTTGACGAGATTGATAGTTTATGAGGCACTATCTAGAAAAAAAAACAAGATTTTAGCTAGGACGTATAAAATTAGGAATACCACGATTGATCCTCGTATAGCCTTTACTGTTTATTTTTTCTCGATTCTCGAGAAGCATGGTTGCGAAGGATAAAGAAAATCATCACTGACAATTAACTTGTAAGCACCATCGAGCTGTTGAAATTATTTTTAGTTCACGTGAAGCTTAACCCAACGAAGGTTGGTTGTGTTATTGGCCGATTTATGAACGATTAGTTGAGCCGATTACTCAGGCATTTACTGAAAGAATGTTCTTCAACTGATGTGTAACTTGAGAAAAAAATAACTGCCTTTAAAAATCTTATGTTCTCTTCTTCACATGTTCTCTATTATTGGGCTTTGAACGTCTCTTAGCATCTCAATCTTCTATCAGCTTATGCTTAAAATTTATCAATTTTTTTTCTAGTTTATTTTACAGGCAAGAATATTTCAAACTAGTTATTTCTATGTTTCTTAGCAATCTCTGGATGTAATATAAGTTAAGCTGGATAGTTGATTTGCTCTAACCGGCATGTTAACCAAGTTGTAAATCTTTCATTCAGGCCTTCAATTTCTGCGAGCGCTACCAGCGCCGCACGGAGTTCAGGAAGCTGTGCGACTACCTCCTCAAGCACTTGGAGCATCTGCAAAAGCCGCCCACATCTGCCACTTCCGTCTCGCTCTCCAACCCAGAAACTCAACAGGTCAGATTCTTGTCTTGCTTGCTCGGTTCGGCGACGCTATGTAGATATCTACGTTTTGGTGCTTTTTCTCATTGTGTTCACTTGGAATTTTGTCTTATAAGTAAGATGCACTGAATAGGTTTCCAAAATTGTTTGGGAAATGGTTTTAAAAACGCCCATTTAGATTTGAGGAAAAATTTTATTAAAACTGCCGCATTGTCAAGTCGGTATTTTTTGTTTTGTCTAGTAATTATTGTTGATATTGTGTATAACTTGATAAGAAAACTTATAACCTCTCAACTAGTTTTCTACGAAAAAGTCCACCGGTGGTCACCGAGTAGATTTTTTATACTGCTGATCTTTCTACAGTCGCTAACCCAATTTTTGTAAATACTTGATGAAATCTAAATGAAAACGCTATTCAATTTGTTTGCTATTTTTAAAATTGTTCACTAAAATTGGCATCAAATTTAAATTAAGTATTGAACTTCAGTTATACTCATCGCAGGAAACGTGTTGAATGAAAACTGTAAATGTGGTCATGAAACAAATTTGAGGTAAGCTTTGTGTTGAATTTTTTCACTTAGATGCCAAGTTCCTTTTTATAGCTCTGATGACTGTAAAGTCTAATTTTTGTGAGTTCATGAATATATTTTTGTGCAGATGAATTTGGAAACTCGGCTGGTTCAGTTGAGCTATGCCATCAAGATGGAGTTGTGGCAAGAAGCCTACCGTGCCATAGAGTACGTCTCAGACCTCATGGGAAAAAGTAAGAAGAGTCCCAAGCCTCAGATCATGGCTACCTATTACCAGAGACTTGCGCTTGTATTCTGGAAAGCTGGTAACCAGCTGTTCCACGCGGCTGCTCTGCTGAAGCTCTTCCAGTTGAACCGTGAGCAAAAGAAGAACATCACTGCCGAGGAAGTCAGCAAAAGAGCGTCTGTAGTGTTGATCGCTACCATGGCCATACCTTTGCCATCTGCTCATCCTGAATTTGACAGGTTCATTGAGACAGAAAAAAGTGCTATGGAAAAGGTTGCTAAACTAGCTGCCCTTCTCAACCTTCCCAAACCACCAACGCGCATTTCTTTGTTCAAGGAGCTTGTAAGGTGTGGTGTCATAGCTGCTGTCCCTGTTGAACTACAGAACCTGTATCGTCTTCTGGAGGTGTCCTTCGATCCCCTCACCCTCTGTTCTGTCATGAAGCAACAGCTCCAGTGGGTCGCCCAACAGAGTGAGCTTGACCAGTACATTCCGGCGATTGAAGAAATGACCGTCACGCGCTTGATCAAAGAACTAGCGCAAATTTACAGTACTGTCACCTTCAAGTGGCTTGTGGAAGTGTGTGTGTTCATGGAACCTTTCCAGCTCGAGAGGATTCTTGTTGATTTAGTTCGTCACAACGACTTGCAAATCCGAATTGACCATCGCAATGGTTGTGTTCACTTTGGCTCTGCTCCGAGTGAATGTCAAAGAGAGGATTTGCCTGAGGGTCCTACTCTCCAGCCCATGCCCTCAGAAACCATTCGGTGTCAGCTGGTGCACATGAACAATGCTCTCAATGCTTGTCTAGCTCTCATTGTGCCCAACTCACGTTCAGAAGAGATGGAAAGCGTTCGCGCCTCTTGCATCCAACTCTACATGGAGACCAAGAAGCGAGAACACGAAAAGATTTTAGCTCGCCAGAATGTTATAGAAATGAGAAAAGAAAGGTTGGAGAACCAAACACTTGAGCGCGAGGAAAGTATTAGAAAGGCTCAAGAGTTGCAACTGCAGAAACAGAAAGCTGAAGAGCAGGAGAGGTTGAAGCGCGAAGCCACTGAGCGAGAGAAATTACGTCAAGAAGAACAGATGAAGCAGATTCACACAAAACAAATTAAAGATAAACTATTACAAATCAGCCAGACCTCCTATGGCCAGAAGATGATGGAGAAGTTCAATGAAGAAGAACTCTTGAGCTTGGATGCAGATGAAATTTTGCAAAGACAAGTCGAGGAGCTTGAGAAAGAGCGCAAGGAGTTGCAGCAGCGCCTGAAAACTCAAGAGAAGAAAATTGACTACCATGAACGCGCCAAGCGCATTGTAGAAATTCCAAGGTACAATGAGCTGTACGAAAAGCAGAAGGAGCAAGACAAGGAGTTCTGGCAGGCTGAAGAGGAGAAACGTGTGTCTAAACTAATCGAAGAGCACCGGCAAGCTTTAGAGATGTGCAAGCGCTTCAACCATATGAAAGGAGACCTTAACCAGTTCTTGGACGGCATCAAGTCAGCCCGTCGTTCAGAGATGGAGAAGAAACTAAACGATTTCAATGCTAGGCTTGACGTCGAAAGGAAGAAAAGGCTGCTGGAGCGGAAAGAACAGCGACGGCGGGAGCGCGAAGAAGCTCACTTACGCCGCGAACGTGAAGAAGAACAGAGACGTCATGATGAGGAGTTGAAGAAGATCAAGGAAATGAAAGAGAAGGAAGAAATGGAACGGCAGCGCTTAGAAGATGAAGAGTATCAACGTAAAAAACAAGAGCTTGATAGGCAGGACAAGATGCGGAGAGAAAAGGAAATGGAGGTCGAGCGCCAGTTGCGTGAAAAAGAGGCGAATCAACAGCAAGCCTGGCGAGCGAGCAAGGACAGTCGCGCTGATGCTGCACCAGCACGAGGTGGTGAGGAAGAAAAAGGTGGATATTGGCGGCCTGCAGCTGGTGCTTGGCGGGAGAAGGAGCAGGAAAAATTGGCAGTCTGGCGTAAGAAGGATGACGCTGATCAACCAGCAGAACCTCCTCGCCGTGAAAAAATGCAACGCGACATCCGCCTTGATGAGGATTTCAAGCAAGAGCAACAGCGGCGGCGTGAGGAGGAGCGTGGTGGTACTCGCGATGAACCTGAGAAAGTGCGAGCTCCACCGCGACGCGATGATGACAAATATCCTCCTCCACGAGACGGCCCCGATCGACGAGAGGATGACAGATTCCAAAAACGAGACGATCGGTTTGGTGGCAGCCGAGGAGGTGGTGGTTTCAGTGACAGAGATCGCAACCGGTGGAACGATGATGACCGCAGGGGAGGTGGAGGCGGTGGTGGTTTTGGCGACCGTCGCGGTGGTGGCCGAGAAGATTTCCGTCGTGGTGATAGGGACGATTTCCGCCGCGGAGGTGGTGATAGGGACGATTTCCGCCGTGGAGGTGGCGATAGGGACGATTTCCGTCGTGGTGGTGGTGGTGGTGGCGGCGGCGGCAGCCGTGATGATTTCCGCCGTCCACCTGGGGGGGATCGTGACGATTTCCGTCGACCCGCGCCTGGAGGAGATCGTGACGATTTCCGTCGACCCGCGCCTGGAGGAGATCGTGACGATTTCCGTCGACCCGCGCTTGGAGGAGATCGTGACGATTTCCGTCGAGGACCGCCTGCAGGAGATCGTGACGATTTCCGTCGAGGACCGCCTGCAGGAGATCGTGACGATTTCCGTCGCGGCGACCGTGATGGCGGCGGTGAATGGAGGAAAGACGGAGGTGGTCCGCCGATGCGCGGAGGCCGAGACAGAGACATGGATCGTCGTGGCCCGGGAGGTCGAGGAGATGACGATGAGAGGAATTGGAGGAGCAAACCTGTCGAGTCTCGTGGTCCTCCTCCTAGGTGAGTCATTGTACTTAATGTATTAGTATAATTTAATGTAACATATTAATATAATTAATTTAATATTTAAACTGTTGCTGGTTAGACGTGATTTTGGAGAGGTCTCCTATTGGCAGACCATTAGCTTAAAATTGAAATAAACATTCTGTGTGTGACAGCAGGAGCTCTTAATGGCTGTTATGTGTAACAATTGATCGAGATAGAACATTAGAGTTGCTGTGTATCCAAGTATGAGGGAAGAATGGAAGCTCAGGAGGAAGATGCCCGCTCGCGTGGACATCGTCAGAAATGGTTTGAAATGCTGTAGGGTTTGATATTTAATAATCCAGGAAGAAACAAAGCGATTATTTCAACCGTTGTTTACTCTATAGTCCTTGGCAGTGTTTCTAGATAGATCAATATTGGACGAGACGAAACCTGAGAATGATTTTTTTATTTTTTTTTAAAAGTAAGGCTGGTGCACTCTAAGTGTGTAAGATATGAGTTAATGTATGCGAGTGGTAAGATGATAGCGTGAGGAGTATTCGGTTGAGCTATGTATCCTTTTAAAAATTGCTTTCCTCGTCATGCATCTCCTTTAACGGTATTTCAAACTATGCTGCCATTCTGAGATGTATGTATTCATTCAGCTATGAATCTACACATGGACTGGATTGAAGCATTGAAGTATGTAGTATCTTTGGAAAATGATTGTTTTTACCGTTAACATGCCTTAATAGTAGATTTCACGTTTCCCTAAGTCTTTACACGAAATTTTCCCTTCTTGTACATTTGTGAAAATATCACTGAAATAGAAACAGAGCCGCAAACCAATGGATATATTACAACCGTGCGGTTCAATTCGTTTATTCCAGGCGTGAGGAGGAGGAAGGGGGCCGCGGCGGTGGAGGCCGTGGAGGAAGTGACGCCTGGAGGCGCGGTGGGGGAGGAGGAGGTGGTGGTGGTGGTGGTGGAGGAAGCGGCGGACGCGATGCACATCCACCGCGACGAGAAAAGCAAGCACCAGAACCAGACGCAGACGGTTGGATAAAAGCGCGTAAATAACTTTGATATTTCACACCGTTTCTGCTGGCGATTGCCGCTTTATGGGCAGTCGTTAGCGGTTTTCGTCTGGAGCTGTTCCGCGAACGTTGGTCGCTGCCTTCGAGACTCCTGCAGTATTCTGTTTTTCGAGTTTCGAAGTTTAAATTCAAGTCAATAGTCGCTGTGCACTTATCTTCGTGAAGAAGTACAGCGGTAAGCAGTCTTCGTCTGTAGTTCTAATTGCTTGTGCCTCACGAATAGTTGATTTTCTCTGCCGCCGATACGATTGGCCAACACTGGTTTTTCTTCCAGCCAGCATCTCATAAGAGATTAGTCGCTCTCGTTGATCTGGCCTACGTGGAATAAGTTATTTCTTCTGTTTTATTCAATTAAATAACTTCTTTTATTGATTGCTCTATTACCGCAATAGTTATGCTTCCTTCTCTCATGTCCACATATTCACCCGATATTCCGCTTGTTAGTGATCCGATGCATACGTTAGGGTCAGAATGTTTTGTTCATTATAGCATTTGTTTTTCTCGATTATTTGTTAATCCCCTCATGCATGCCGTATCTCATGTTTGTCAAAAATTTTCGCTCAATTTTATTCTTTCGCGTTTTCATCATTTCACGGTATTCTGTGCGGTCTGGTGTTGTGGAGGGGAGGATAGTCTTCGCAGAAGCCATTTAAGCTACAAAATTACTTGGATTTATTTGCACCATTCCTGGCTGAGCGATTTCCAATTCACTTGACTTCACAAAACTTAATTTTTCTGAAATTTTAATGTCAACATTCCATTATTTTTCTCTATTGGTACGGAACCATGTTCCTGGCCTAATCTGTACAGGCTATAAAATATAGCACTTCAATATTTATTACCTATGGTAACCTATGTTCGGCTTTAGTCACAGTTCGCTAATTAATAGCAGCACTCATTGGATGAGGTTTTCAAAAATTAGCGGTTCACTTATTGTCACCATACCAGACTAAAAATTTATGACGGGTTAAATTCGAATTCATATCTTAAGGGTAATTAATTCCATTATGATACTGAAAATCATGTCCCAAAATCAAAATCTAGCCGTGCTCTGAAAGTCGTAAAATAATATTTCCGTACGCGTGGCTGTTTGGTTCATCGTAGAATATCCTCCCCTCCGTTGATCTGTTCGACTTTACGTTCGATAAGCTTGCAAGCTTAGAGCGATTTCGTTTAGGTATTAAAGAAGAAATGCTCTTGTTTAGTGTACATATTTACCGCGTTTATGACGGTTAGCTGCAGCTAATTGCGTTGGGAGTTTTGGGAAGGGTCCTGTTGATATTTTCTTTCGAGTTTCATTGCTAGCGTGTTTTCGACGTATTTATGCACAATGGACATACTCTGAATGGTTCTTGATTCTTTCGACTGTGGCGAACTAAATATTATTGGTTCTCTTTGTGGATAGCTCACACTATGTCTGTTTTCTTCAGAAATTTGTGTAACGCCGATGTAATCAAGGTTAATTTCTCGGAAGAAATAAAGTTTTCGACCTTGCATACGTTCTTCTTTAACCAATGGAACTGGATCTTGTAAATAACGAGAAATAGACATCTTTCAGGCAATGGGACGTTAGTGACACTGTGGTTAAGGGCTTCTCAACCTGGGGTACATGTATCCTTAGGAGTACATTTAATAATATACTGCACACGTTAAAATATACAATATATATTTACACACCATCATACAAGTATATATAATCATTGAGTAATTTTAGTTTCTTAAACCTTAAGCTGTGCTGGGAGTACATGACGATACATCATTAAGCTAAAGGGGTACACAATAGAAAGGTTGAGAAGGCCTGCCCTAATTTATATACTGATGTACGCGCCGGGATTTATGCGAGGGCCTTTGTGCCTCTTGTTTACCCACTGCACGTTATACGGCTCGGTAATGATACCTCATTTGTCGGGACGCTGGCAGCTGTTGATACAGCTCATAGGAATAGAATTTTCTCTTCGCATTCATGCGCAGCACTGAAACACAACGATAATTCATAAAGTTTTTATTTATCTGAAAAGGTCAAATTTGAACTCTCACGAGACCGCATTTCTTTGAAGTTGCATGCGCAACAAAATTTTTGCTGCCACGCTGTAAGGCGTTATAGCCAGACGTGATTTTCGTCTTGGAAGTTTTGAGGATGAAGAAACTGTAATATGGCCGGACGCGCTGCGTTGATACCTCGGGGGTTTCAGCGTGGGTAAGGCGTCCGGCCATAAATGGGTGGGCAGCTGAAACCCCCTACGGGGTTTGGCTGCTCAGTGCGTTCGAATGTACTGCGTTGTGTACAAATTTTAATGGGGAGACACTTGTAATTTTGAGTCGTAATTATGACCATGATGCTCATATAATTTTGATGTTTCTAATAATATTGATGTTTATCTTGTGTAATTATTTAGAAGAGTCTGATACGAATTAAATAATGTGACCTTCGGTGCGATATAGTTTGAATAACTGAAGCGCTAGCAAACCCATGTTACTACTACTACTACTACTACTCGACGTGAAAACGCCGAAATCTTCGACGTATTATCGATAAAATGACAACCTCACAATTCAAGAATCTGATGTAATTTCTGCCTGAGCTTCGCTGAACTTCTCTTTGAACTCGATCAGAGTGTCTTTCGCAATCTGAATTTTAGCGCGAAGGTCCATTATTTCTTGGCTTACCTTTTCTTTCCCCATTGCGATGTTCTCAAGCGTCTTTTTCTTTTTGGTTTGGACTGGAAATAAGAAAGCACTTTTAAAGTTGTATCTTCCCTAGAACGCTGAACTTGATCATATTATACCCAATTTTCGAGTACTTGAATAAGTAAATATGAAAAGATATCAATTGAACAGTAACCTACGGAACTCAAGAAAGGCATTTGCCATGATTCAAACGCTGATAGCAGAACACGACAAAAGATTAACGGAAATTATTGCTGCATACGAATATACTAGCTCGGTATTATTCCAGCCCACGCAAGGCATAGAACACTAATATTTATAGCTAGAAAAATATGAAGCTGTGCTATGAATATTTGCAACTGAAATATTGCACCCTGTCCCTGAACGACTTGGACCATCTTTTGTTCCTCTTCATAATTTCGGGGAAATGCTTTATCTAAAGGACTAGAGTCCCCATTGAAACTTCAGCCCTAAAAGACGGCTGTTTCTCAATATTAAATTCAATTAGCTCGGCATTAAAAGGTAAAAATTTCAGGAATTTGCAATAATCAAATACGCTTGCAGATAATAGCTTCAAAAGGGAATAAGGTGCACAGCTACTCAGCCCACAATTTTTCGATGGAACAAAAACATTAAAGTGATTTTATGAACTAGAAGTTCAAAAAGATTGAAGTCTGTTACAGTTCGATAATTTGCATAAAAGTTAGAAAAGATAAATATTAGTTTAAGTCTTTTTAACCGCAACAAAGGCCTTCCAGAGAGGAAGGAAGAAAGCACCATTTAGTGTGGAATTAAAAAAAAACGCGGAATCGATGCACAAGTTTCATAGAAATTGAAAGATTAAAGACAAGTTCATGAAACATGATAAAGAGTGAAAAATAGGAGAGCAGTGAAGTGAAAAACAGGATAGTGAACCGAAAAAAGAGTAACAAAACAAAATAACCTATTCTGTTCCAAAACTAGGCTGGGTGCTACCCACCTAGCCTAGACCCGCACAGCGGGCAACAATACTTATAGATTATGCGAGAGCACAGTTCAGTAGGCAGACAGTCTTCAAATCTAAAAAACGATCCTATAATACACTAGTTTGTCAATATTGAAATGAAATTAAGCAATTGTAAAATTTCTCCACTAGGTTTGAAACGTCACTTGTACCATAAAAAATGCAAGTTACAGTAGAATAATTATTTCTTTTTCTTAATAGTTGTCTCAGAGTAGGTCGGTAAATATGTTTTGTCGAAAAATAGCCTTTAATTTTAGAGATTAGATTATTTGAAAAACGATTGTTGCTGAAAAAGGTTTGTAGAAAATTAAATTCATCATGCATATTACGGTACGTTGAACTTATATGAAATGCGCGATGCAACAAGGTTTTGCAAAACCTACCTTGAAACATGAACACTGAATTCAGCACAGGCTGAATTCATGTAGGTTTTATCGGCAGACAAGGTTTAGGAATGGGTCTCCCATAAGGACCAACTTTCGCAAATATCTTTATGTTTCATAATGAAGTGAACTGGTTGTCTGAGTGTCCGCTCGACTATAAGCCAATTTTTACAGGAGGTATGTTGACGACGCTTTTGTTATATTCCGTGTGGAGTGTCGTGCAAGAAAATTCTTGAACGACATCAATTCCAAACACGCCAGTTCGAAATTTACGATGGAATGTTAGACTAATCGTTAGTAGTAGTAGTATTAGCATCGGTTTGCTAGCGCTTCAGTAATTCGTACTATATCGCGCCTTAGGTCTCACAGTTCAAAAAATACAAAATTCACATCATTTCAGCCAAAGCACATTGTATAAATCGTTGTTCGATGTTTGCCACAATCACCATTATGGAAACATAGCAACAGCCATCACAAAAAACCGCTTTAATTGCCACCTACATTATTATCATCTTATAAGAGCCTCAGTTGATCTCTGAAAAGATCATCTATAGAGCCACGCACAATCCGCTAGCACGGGCAGCCTGTAACCCCATAGGGGATTTCAGCTGCCCACCCATTTATGGCCGGGCGCCTTACCCACGCTGAAATCCCTAATCGTAAGACTAATCGTAAGCTTGCCTTTCTAGACTGTTCCGTGGGCAGGGTGTCGGAGTCGGAGTCGCCGGAGTCGCATGTTTTAGGGTGGAGTCGGAGTCGGAGTCGCTTCTCTGAAGTGTGGTGGAGTCGGAGTCGGAGTCACTTCTCTGAAGTGTGGTGGAGTCGGAGTCGGAGTCGCTTTTCCGAATGTGGTGGAGTCGGAGTCGGAGTCGTTCATTCGGATGTGGTGGAGTCGAGGTTGGAGTCGCTATTTTTTAGTGTCTTCGGTTCTAATTTTTGCTCGTATATTTGATACATACGAGAAAGAAATACAACTGTACTGGAGTAATCATGCATATTTTGCAGTTAAAAAGCAAGAATTGGTAATTGAAAGCATTGCAAATTCGTTCTGTATATTTCTTTTTCGTTTGTTTCCCCTTCAATTAATACATAGGATGTAGAGAATAGTAGTAAATATGTTTCAAGTTACTTGTACAACATTTCAGCTGATGCAATACATTGTACTCACATAATGACTGGTAACTCTCTACGCTCTTAATGATGCATTCATTGATTGATAATGACTAGTCTTTGCAGAAACTTGAAGTTATGTTGTGATCATAAATATTTATAGTCTTTAGGTTATGATGCAATGCCAATGAGTAGTCTTTGCCAAAACCTGACGCTATGATCTGATACATAAAGACTTCTAGTTTTCAAGTTATGTTATCAAAATGGATATGGATTCCTTGTCTTTGGGCCAAGTTAACATGTATTAATAATAACAATTTCTGCTCAATTCTAAAGTTATTCCTTGAATGTTGTTTGGTTCTTTCAGAGTTATATTGTATTTCACTATATCATCATCATGTTTAATTTTTATCTTCGTATCACTTCCCAGTTTCTAAGAAAGCATACGCTGAAATGAAGAATTTTATTATTATGTTTATACAATTTTAAAAAATGCAATAGTATTCGTTTTTTAGCATTATATAATTAATTAATTCTTCTTAAGGAAGATTTGGATATGTTGTAAGGTAATCAATATCGGCGTTGAGACACTTGAAAATAATTAAAATACAATGTAAACGAGCTGCAATGAAAATAATTACACACACTATCAAAAACTTCAATTATTGTCACACACATATTGTAACTGAAAGCAATGCACTATCTCAGCTGGAATGAGTGTTGCATTAATGCGATAGTACAAATTTTCTTGCTGGAAACGTTTCAAATTGCTCCCTAAAAAACATGAAATGAGAAGAACATGGGCGTTTATTAAAATAAGAAAGTGTCAAATACAAAGTAAAAGATGATAATAAGAATAGTATCATATTACACGCAAAGAAGCTAAAAATGACTTTCATTCGTAAACAAAACGTTCCGAAAACGTCAGGCACCTGCGACTAAACCAAAACAACTTTTGCCTATTATAGCCGAAATGTAACATGGTGTTGACCAATAATATGACACCTTTTCTGTATTGTTACCCCGCATAGTGTAGATATAGAGAAGAAAAGGCTGAGTGCAAATCTGGCCTACCTTATCTACATGTATATCAAAATTTTGGGGATTTGAAGCATAGTCGTTGAATTCAGGGCCTACTTTACCTACTCAGAAGACACTTGTCAGTAATATACAGGGTATTTCAGAATAAGAGGCAAAACATTGCACACCAAGTAGAAGATGTCAAAATAAAAGCTTTTCTTCTATGAAATTTTCCGAAGAAAGAGACATTGAGATATTAGTCGTTTATTGTTTAAAAGGATGAAATTTAATGTCTAAATTACCCGCAATATTTATTTTGAGTTTACATTGATCGGGTGAAATGTTCTAGTTGCATGACCTCCTAGATCTCCTGACATGACTCCACTCGATTTCATTTTTGGGGACACGTGAAGAGCCTTGTTTATGCTACACCCATTGAATCTGAGGAAGATCTTGCCGCCAGAATTGCAGTGGCTGCAGGTGAGATACCTTAATGCCAGACGTGTTTCTTAATATCCGGCAGTCGTTAAGGCTAACATTCGAAAAGTGCATTGATGTAGGTGGAACACATTTTGAACAATTTTTGTAAAGTAGATTCAAAATAAATATAGTGCGTAATTGTGCCATTCAATTTCATTCTTTAAAACAATAAACAGCTAATACCTCACAACCCCGATTTTTTGGGAAAAATTTCATAAAACAAGAAGTGTTTATTTGGCCATTTACTACTTGCTGTGCAATTTTGTATCTCGTGTTCTGAAACACTCAGTATACATAATTGCGTACACGACTCGTCATAAATGACGGAATTCGAAATTGTCTGTATATAAATCTTCCAGATGTGGATCATAAAAAAATATATCCATCCTAATACTACCGGCGATTAAAATATTCTAGTACTTGTGCACTGGTGAGACTCGCATCACTGAGACAGTCATTAAGCATCTTTAAGAGCGTGAAAGGGAGACAGAACCAACCTACAAAGACGGACAGCCAATTTTATTTATTCAATGAAATTTCCTGTTGAAAATCTTCCATATTTCTGATGGCGGCTTTGTGGAAGAAAAAGTTTTCTTCAGTTCACAGACAAGAATTCTCTCTTAGTTCACAGACAAGAATTCGAAACTTTTGAAATTAGTTCTTTCTGTTTTTCGTTTTTTGTTTTGCAGCTGCATCTTTTCTTTTCGTTTTTTTGTGTTTAAATTTAACTTTCTATAATTAAGCATGTTTAAGCTTCCAGCAGATCTGCATTAACCTTAAATCGCTTTAATTAACATTACTCGTGACGCTCTGGCGTTCACTCATTAAATTATCTTTAGTTTATTCTGCTTGAGCAGCATGTCGCCCTTTTAATAAAAGTGGGTCTGGTACCTCTAACTTATTTCTCTTGCGTAAAAAGCAGTCTCTTTCTGGGACTTGAACTCCTCGACCCGGCTCTTGCAGCCTCTTGAATAGGCTCATATAATTCAAGGTAATTAATTGTAAATTAATTAGTAAAATCTTAGTGCTATATGCTATCTTTCAATAAGAGACGATATTCAGCTAGTCGGCGACCAGACATCTTAAAACTCTGTCTCTCTACTCAGAAGGCTTCTAAAATTTCCTACCGGAGTACCGTGCTGATGACCGGCCGCGTCCATTGGTTGTCATCTATTTTAAGGAAGTTTCGTTTATAAAAACTAACCTTGCGTTAAAGAAGATCTTCGGTCTCCGTTTTAAAGGAATTTAATAAAAAAAATACTACAGAGGACGCTGCTGTGCGTACTGTTGGAATCCTCAAGATACGCCTAACTTTGGTGCTGTTTTTCTTTTTGCGCATGTCGGGAAACGACTTGCTGTTGTTCCCTTGAAGTTCTTCTGTATTTGAAATAAATGTTCGAACAGTTGCCCTTAAGGCTTAAATCCTGAAATTCCCATGTAATAACATAGGAGAGATTACGCTCACGAAATACCTAAACCAATTTATTTATTTGTTTAAGGAGACACATGCACTTTTATTGTATAAGCACAATCAACACTATTCCGGGTGTTCCTCAAAAATCTTTTACTAACAATGTAGTAAATTTTGTTTCCTTTTCGAATAATTTAAGTTTTTGAAAATCGGTTGAATAACCACTTTACAATGATCGATTTACTGAAAGGGGTAGAAAAAATAATTGTTCTAAGGGAAAGTTTTAAAAACAACACTGGTATTCTTCTTCATTTCTCAATACATAATGTTAAGAATAATTTCATAAATGGTGTATCCTACATACCTCTACGTATTTATACCCTCTGAAAGGTTTCAAGTTTCAAATGTTTTCAATGATATTGTTTCAAGAACTGAAAGGAAACGGTGAAATAATGCGTAAAACTCTTCGTTCAATGGTGGCTAGAAGTAATACTTGCCTTGAGAGTAATGGAGGGTATTACTATTAGTAATGGAATTACTTTATTTGTTTAAACGTTATTTACAGTAATGATTTGTTACTCTTTTATATTTTTGATTGTTCGGTTTTATGGAGAGTACAAAATAAGAAAGAATATCAATATTTTATAAAAAAATTTTCATTTGAACAATTTGTTTTTCTACCTCTTTCAGTAAATCGATCATTGTAAAGTGGTTATTCAACCGATTTTCAAAAACTTAAATTATTCGAAAAGGAAACAAAATTTACTACATTGTGAAAAAAGACAATTCAAATATGTTTATTTAAAGTGGAGATATAACTAATTAAAAATCGGGGACATTTTTGTGGGACACCCGGTATAATAAAGGCTAGGTGTCCGTCAATTTATAAACAAGTATATGTTCTCGTGCGTAATTTCCCCTATTTTATTACAATGGGAATCTGCTTGCTTGGACAGTATCATAAATACCATTGATACATTATGAAAAACCTGGCATCTGCTCGCTTTTGTTTATAAGTATAAATCATTACGTGAAAATCGATCTATTGTCAATAAAATGCGGCTTATCGCAGTAAAACGGTATGGCAAATTTTTTAAAAACTTCTTGGCGAACAATAATTTAAATTATGCTACACAGTTGTTGCTTGCTTGGTTGGTGTGTGCGTCTGTGACGTGCTTAAAGATTCTTAATGACCGTATCTGTTATATGAGCTTTACCTACCAGTGCACAAGTACGAGAATACTGTATTTTAATCGCTGGTACTATTGAGATGGATATATTTGTTTGTCTCGTTTAACTTGAGATTTTTTTAAAACGATACCATTGAATCCCGTCATTTTTGACTAATGATGTACACTAGCAACATGATTAATAATATTCAGTAGTCAATTTAAAAGTCGTTCGTTAATAAAGAATATAATGAACATATCCACAGGTTTCAACACCTGCAACCGTTTACTACTAAGAATGACCGTCGTGTGTGTATTTATACGTTTCGTGTCATGCCATTAGGAATCGATAGGAAGAAATTAGCACTGGCGATCTTGGTTTCAGTTCACGGTCAGTTAATACACTCATTTTCGCTGTGCAAGTGCTCTATAATAAGTCACTTTCAAAACAATTAGAGAGATCCAGAGCCTTATCGTGAAAACCGAGTTCAGCGGTGTATTGTATATTACAATGTACTGTATTGCATATTACAATGTTGTATTGTATATTACAATATACTGTATTGCATATTACAATATACTCGTACATACACAAGCTCGCAGTTGCTTTCAGTAATGCTAAATTTCTGTATCTATAGGGATACGACACGAATGGCCATAACTACTTCTCTTACGGCTCAAAAATACTGTGTTCTGAGTGTTTATTACTCTAATAAGAAAATTAAGTTACCTTTGGAATAAGCTGAAAGCATGGCAACTCCACCCGAACGAAAATTTATCGAAGAAAGGTATTGAATCTCGTCATTTTTGACGGTTCGTGTACACTAGTTAAGAAATAAAATATTCAGCTTATAAATTATGAATAGGTGGAGTTGGAGCCAGAAAATTGTGAATAGGCGGAGTCGGTATTGGAGTCGCCAAATTCTGGAAAAGTGGAGTCGGAGTCGCCAAATTTTGGAAAGGTGGAGTCGGAGTCGCCAAATTTTGAAAAGGTGGAGTCGGAGTCGGAGTCGGAGTCGCCAAATTTTGAAAAGGTGGAGTCGGAGTCGGAGTCGCAGAATTCTGGAAAGGTGGAGTTGGAGTCGGAGTCGCTAAATTCTGAAAAGGTGGAGTCGGAGTCGGAGTCGCAAATTTATTCCTCCGACTCCGCAACCCTGTCCGTGGGAAAACAAAATGAAAGATTGATAACTCCTGTTTATAGGAAAAATACCTCCACGGGTTTAGGCACTAGCTTTTTTTTAATTATTGTTCATTTAGATTTAAGCTCAATAGCGTTAAAACTCTGTTGCATCGAGCATTTCATATAGAGTTTTAATCGCGCATTTCATATAAGTTTAACGTACCGCAATATGCATGATTTTAATTTTCTACAAACCTTTTTCAGCAACAATAGTTCTCCAAATAACCTAGTCTCTAAAATTACAAGGCTATTATTAGACAAAAAATATATACCGACCTACTCAGAGACAACTGTTAAGAAAAAGAAATTCTATTGTAACTTCCTTTCTTATGGTGCACAGTCCGAGAAGCTAGCCAGTGACGTTTCAAAGCTGGTGGAGAAATTTTACAGTTGCTTAAATTTTATTTCAAAATTGACAAACAAGTGTACTATAGGATCGTTTTTTAGATTTAAAGACCGTTTGCCTACTGAACTATGCTCTCGCATAATCTACAACCTATTCTATCTCAACCAAACGAAAGCCTACTTAACCCTAAGCTCGGGACCTCGCATATTCCTCCTAGGAGCGCTAATTCCCATAGATACAAAGCTGTATCCCACCAAGAGGTGCATGGAAGTCTAGAGTTTCAAGCTGTACAATTACAATATAGTAGAACGAACACTTAAAGCCGCACAAAAAAAATAGTCACTGAGACATTCTTAGAATGAAAAATCATTCACACTAGATCGAAATTCCCCTAACAACCTATTTTCTCTACGGTCGATGTTCGAACTGCTCCCAACCGAAAAACGAGGCAATACATTTCTGAAACCTCACTAGTCATCGAAGGAGCGTACTACGGAACTAATCATTTATGATTTTAGAAACTTGCCTCACAACTAGAAATAATATAGTTATCGTACACTAATTTTCATTTAGCTCATAGGTTAACCGCTTACAGGGCAATAATTGTGAAGACACCGTCGGTTACGTAAGTTAACACGTTGACCACAACGTGGTATAGGCTTTTGAGAAAAGTAGGCTTTTTTAAAGTACAAAGCTCAAACTCACAATCTGTGTAGTGACGGTACTCCCCCAGAGTGAGCTTTGGGCAGTTCAGAAGCAGCTGGTGCATCAGGGCAGAAGGCTCCTGACGGACAAAGTAGCCTTTAGAGGGCTTAGCAACAACGAACACAGCTACATGGTATTCAAGGCACACGAATAAATTAAAATTACCGTTCGGTGTGGGCTTTATTTTGAACTTCAAGAAAATTCCCACGCGATAAAGATAAATTCAGTAAATTGAACATTTTCAAACCAGCATACAGTGGGGCAAACAGAACAAATTAGGCGAAATGATGCTTGATATGTATATACTGAATTTCTATGCATATGCTGTCTACACTCGATTAAAAGAAGCATCCAAAACGTTACAGATCACGACACAGCCTGAACCATGCTATTAAATGCCCGCTGACCCGTGGTAAACGATTTTAACACAACAGTATAAATACGTCCTACTCAATAATGCTCTAGACAAGATCGGAGTAGTTTTTCTGTTCTCTCTTTTTATACCAAAAGAATCTGAAGTGCAAGACCGCAGCTCGTATAAAAAATCATCAGAAGCTTCAGATCAAAGGAACTTGACAAACTTTCTTTTCAAATCCCACAACATTGAAATACCAAGCAATTCACAATAAAGAATGATGTAAATACGAATGATTCCACTACTTTTCAATGTGAAAGCGGCTGCAGTTTTAATGTCTTATCAAGCGTAGGTGATTACAGGACAATGAAGTTCTGCTTTATACTTGCATAAAAAAATATTATGACAAGTACTATGATAAATTTTTAATAGCCTAACAATGCTATGAACACAGTGTTTTCACATACTACGTTTTCTATATATTTAGAAATATTAAAACCTCATTCAATACTAAAATAAATTTAGACACCAAAAAAACTACATGCATGAAAATTAATACAACTTCGTCTATTTCTATCATTAACATAAAAATTATTTGCCTCCTCAGAAAACAATACCGTTCTTACAAGCCCCAAGTTTACCCTCACATTGTTCTATTAACCACCTAAATTAAGAAGCACATGATTTAACAGAAAAGCTTAGTTGCGCAACCAATAATTAATCGATGCTCATAATAAAAAGGCGACACGTGCTTTGGCAAAATCTCGAACGTTTAACCTCCTAAAGGAATAGATAAATTAAACATATAAATCTAAAAACGTTTTCAATTTGAACTACACTACTTGAAAATTGTACACCTTTGGTGACTGGCAGCGACTTCAGACAAAGAATACCATAATAATTACCCACAAAATACGACACTGAAACTACTAACGCACCTCGTTTGCTTAACCCTTTAATGCCTGAGAATTATACGCTCCTCTTTCGAAAATAGCCTCAGTATATTGTATTTCTTATTAAATTTGTTCCCTAACAAGTTCACTGTCAAGCAGGCGTTCCGTTTTCATCCTGATATCGGGGACTAGTTCACGTGGCCAATTTTAATAACGGTAAATATTCACGTCACAAGGTCAACTGCGTTGCTTCGGTCAGTTTGATTATGTTAGAAGTAGTAGAATTGAAAAGCGGTCTTTACTGCTTGATTACATTTTTACCCTTTCTAAAAAGGGTGAACATTTCAAAAGCACGACATCATTTCAACTAGTACTCCATAGTTAATTTCAATAGAGGTAGTGAAATAATTGAGATGCCATTCATTGCTACTGGTACGTAAATGAGCAATATTAACACGCATTCAACGTGTTAATGCTCAACTTGCCTGGAAAACTAGCTCCTCGTAAGCTTCGGCAACTAGAATTTTTTTGCCAGGAGGGATCCCCGAGTCGCCGACAGGCGTGAGGGGCAGGACGGAGGGCGGAGTGGAAGACAGGGCGGCAGTGGCCGGCAGCATGAGGGTGGTGGTGGAGCACGTGCCTGGGCTCGACTGGAACAGCTTGAGGATGTGGTAAATGGTCACCTGTAACACAAGCGTCTCATGTCATTCATGTTTGCTTTTGGACTACTGTAAAAGCAGCTGTATCAGGTGAAAGGCATACTTGGATGCTTGGTCACCTGTAACAGAAGCACCTTATGTCATTGTTTTCTTTCAGACTACTGTAAAAGCCGTTCCATGAGGTGAAAATCGTACTGTAAAAGAAGCGTCATCTGTAAAAGAAGCGTCTCATGTCATTCTTGTTTTCCCTCAACAGTATTTGGACTAAAGCAAAAGCAGCTGTACGAGCTGAATGGCGTGCTTCGATAACAAATGCAGAGGGTACTCGGTTAATAACGGTGCCGGCCTACAATGCAATCTTCCATAAATAAATTAAGGGCCTATTTTATATTTGTCTTCCGTGTAATTTTTTTAGGCCTAGTTGTGATTTCATATCATAGAAACATCTGATGTCCTAGATTATGACTTTAATATACATATTGTGTGGAATTAGAATAAGTGAGTGACTCTGGTGCTTATTTACATACATATTCTATTCAGATGTGTTCTGATCTACACTATAATCCGAGCTACAACATATCGCAAGAACGGATCTCTGTCGTATACCGAGGACCCCCTGTACCTTAAAAATCTCCTTAACAATGAAAAAATACACTATATCTAAGCCAGAGATAAATGCTGAAGAACAGTTCCCACTTACAAGCCTTGCTTATCTTGGCGTCCACATCCCCAACACGAGATAACGAAAATGGGAAATATTCCTAATAAACTGCCTGGGGAGGGGAAAACAGGCAGAACACATCGGAATAAGTTCCAAAACTGGAGCTCGTCTCTGCCACCCTCCGCATTCTGCCATAAGATCTCACGCAGAGGAACAGTGCGACATTAGAATTTCAGATTCTGATTTCTCAATTTTAGGGTCTGTTTGTAATGTAACGAAACTTGAAATTTTTTAATCTCTTTAAATCCATAAGAACAAACCCAATCTAAATGATATGCGAAGTGCGCATCCCCTGCTTCTGGTTGAGCAGCTGTAGCTTGAGGGTGCTCTCTGGTATTTACATTTCACTTCATCCCATCACGCATTGCATTAATTTTCTCCTTTACTTGTATGCAGCTTATAGGGTATGCAGTTTGTCCGTGATCACTAGTATTTTAACATCTCTAGTATATAAAAGTAAGAATAAGAGTGTAAGAATAAGAGAGAAAGTAGTTGAATGGGGTGAGGTGTGATCAAGAATAATGTGGGTGCGAGTGAAATGGGGGGAAGAGTCATGGGTGTTTGTGAGCGCGTACGGACCGGGATCGGAGAGGAGTGGGGAAGAGAGAGAGGAGTTTTGGGAGAAATTGTCCGAGTGTGTGGCTAGAGTGGGGAGTGGTTGTAGAGTTGTGGTGATGGGGGACCTGAATGCAAGAGTGGGTGATGAGGTGGTGGATGGTGTTGTTGGTAAGTACGGAGTAGCTGGGGTGAATGAGAGTGGGGATTTCTTGGTGGGGTTATGTGTGGAGAGTGAGTTAGTGGTTGGGAATAGTTTGTTTCAGAAAAAAAGTATTAACAAGTATACATATGTGAGGACGAATGGAGGTGTGATAGAGGAGAGAGCATTGATGGATTATATTTTGGTTAGCAGGGGAGTGATGGGTCGTTTGCTCGATGTGCATGTGTTCCGTGGTGAGATGAATGGGATTTCGGATCATTATTTGGTGGAAGGAAAGCTGAGAGTTAGTGGAATTTGGGGAGGTGTAAAAAGGAGGAGTGCAAGGGAGGTGGTAAATGTAAGCAAGTTACATGATTCTGAGCGTGAGTGTGAGTATCAGGAGAAGATGAAAGTGGAGTATGGGAGGGTGAAGGAAAGTGAGGTGGGTGGAGTGGAAGGGGAATGGAAGTTGTTTAAAGATGCGGTGGAAAAATGTGCAAGGGAAGTGTGTGGGGTAAGGAAGGTTGGAGGGGGGATTAGAAAGGGGAGTGAATGGTGGAACGGAGAAGTAGGAGCGGCTGTGAAAAGAAAGCGGGGGGCGTTCGAAAGGTGGTTGCAACGAGGCAACCAGCAAAATTTTGAAGAGTATAAGGAGAGGAAGAAAGAGGTACAAAGAATGGTAAGGAGAGCGAAGAGGGCGGCGGATGAGGAATGGGGGAGGAAGTTGGGAGGGGATTTCAATGTGAGAAGGAAGGTTTTCTGGAAGGAAGTGAAGAGAATTAGGAAGGGTCAGGTGGAGAATGAGGCAAGAGTGAAGGATACAAATGGTAGGCTGCTAGTGGAGAGTTGTGATGTGAGAAAGAGATGGGCGGAGTATTTTGAGGAACTGCTGAACGTGAGGGATGATAGGATTGCGAGAGTAGTAGCTGTTGGAAGTGATGTTAGAATGCCTGTGTTTGGTGAAGTGAATAGAAATCAAATAAGAAGTGCAGAGGTGAGATGTGCGTTGGATGAAATGAAAAATGGGAAAGCTCCAGGTTTGGATGGCTGCACGGTTGAATGTCTAAAGAAAGGAGGAAATGTGGTTATAGAATGGTTGGTGCGTTTATTAAATGTGTGTTTCGAGGCTAGTAAAGTGCCGGTTGATTGGAGTAGCGCGGGCGTAGTTCCGTTGTACAAGGGGAAAGGTGACAGGTATGAGTGCAGTAATTCTAGGGGTATAAGTCTACTGAGTGTCGTTGGGAAGCTGTATGGAAGAGTGTTAATTGGAAGAGTGAGAGTGTTGACGGATCGTGTGCTTGCTGAAGAACAGTGTGGTTTTAGGTGTGGTAGAGGTTGTGTGGATCAAATGTTTGCTGTGAGGCAGGTGAATGAAAAATACTTATTAAAGGGAAAGGATGTATATTGGGCATTTATGGATCTAGAGAAGGCGTATGACAGAGTGGATCGCGAGGCTTTATGGCAAGTGGTAAGTTTGTATGGAGTGGGTGGGAGACTGTTGAATGCGATCAAGAGTTTCTACATTGATAGCAGAGCATGTGTGAGAGTAGGGAATGAGGTGAGTGAATGGTTCCCAGTTGTGACAGGTGTGAGACAGGGATGTGTGATGTCGCCGTGGTTGTTTAATTTGTTTATGGATGGTGTGGTGAGAGAAGTGAACGCAAGAGTGTTGGGAAAAGGTGCGCAGTTGGTGGGACGAAATGGTATGTATTGGGAAGTGTGTCAGCTGTTGTTTGCAGATGATACAGCGCTTGTGGCTGATTCAGAGGAAAAACTGAGGAGACTGGTTACAGAGTTTGGTAGAGTGTGCGAAAGGCGGAAATTGGGGGTAAATGTGAATAAAAGTAAGGTGATGAGATGTTCAAGAGGTGGAGTGTTTGGAACTTTGGATGTGAGGTTGAATGGGGAAGTTTTAGAGGAGGTAGAGCATTTTAGGTACCTCGGGTCGGATGTGACTGTTAAGGATAGTATGGAAGTAGAAGTGAAGCATCGAGTGAGTGAAGGTTGTAAGACATTGGGTGCAATGAGGAAAGTTTTTGAATGCAGGAGTTTGAGTATGAATGCTAAGAGGGGACTGTATGAAAGTTTGATTGTGCCAGTTTTGTTGTATGGAGCAGAGTCCTGGGGGTTGAGAGCAGCTGAGAGGAGGAAGTTGGATGTGTTTGAGATGAAGTGTTTGAGGAGCATGTATGGAGTAACTAGAAGAGATAGGATCAGGAATGAGTTGGTTAGGGAGCAGACGGGTGTTATCAAAAAGTTGAGCAGGCGAGTGGATGAAAGAGTGCTTGGATGGTTTGGGCATGTAGAAAGAATGAATGTTGAGCAGCTGGTGAAAAAGATATATATGTCGGAAGTGAGTGGTTTCGAGCGCGAGGTAGACCACGGATGAGTTGGATGGATGGGGTGCGACGTGCTTTGTATGAGAGGGGTCTGACTGTGGACGTGGCGAGAGGGATGGCTGCGGACAGAAGTGAGTGGGGGCAGTGTATAAAGAGGTAATTTTATTTTTGACGCGTTACTGGAAGCTGCCCGCATGTGATGGGGTTGACCTGTCATGTGCGGGGGAGGGGCTGCACTCAATGAAGCGGTCGGGGTAAACCAGCTGTTGCTGTCGGGCCTGACTGTGGAAGGTGGTTGTGCTGGGCTGCTGCTGATCCTGGCAGTTCAGGTGCGGCCAGTGCTGCCTCTCTCGCCTCCTAGTGACTAAGTGTGGTGATTGTGGCCTGCTGTCGGCTACCCTCCCATGGGGAGGATAAGCCCGGTATATGTATGTATGTATGTATGTAGTATATAAAATATGTGCAATTACCTAGTTTGAATGTTAATTCTCCATGTTTATAACTGCAGATTTTTGCTGATGATGGGTCAAGGCCCGAAACGTTTTTTATTAGAACTAGTCCGACCCCCTTTATTTGAAATAAAAAAGAGGGCGAAATGAGAGAAAGGCCGAAAGAAATTAAAAAATACAATCTCTCGAGAGTTGATGAGGCCGCGTGAACACGGCCCGTCAAAATATATAGGGCTAGAGCTTGTATCACAGATACGCTCATCACACACTGCAGGCTGGCTTCGGACAGACAGACCGACGGACGGACGCGGCTCTTATTATAGTATAGATTTACCACATAAAATTTTTAAACAATGTGGACTTCTTTGGTTTTTGCCCTTAACTTTTTACTAAACTTCAGCTAAAAAAGACCGAGGAACATACTTCTACAAATGTTTAAACTGCACTCAACATCACTCATGGATACCAGTTCTAATCAAAAGCATATGCTAACCTGATGACTCGCATCACTTTTTTTCAAGAACCCGTTCTAGCTTTAAATATGAGTAGGGATTCATTTCCTCACTCTTTGCTAGGGAGTAATTTGAACACTAACCACGAAGGCAATAGACTATTTAGAGATTTTTTTGGGTGTGAACATAAGTTCAGTGAATTTTTCCTGAAGTGTTCATACAATAGGGTGAAAATATGCAATGGAGAAACTAGTTTTTACTGACCGGTCTTTCATTGGGATCTTGGAAGTAAATCTTGATGTTGATCTCGAACTCCCCCCACCCTGTCTCGGTGACCTCGTACGGAGGTCGTGTGAGCACCCTGGTTTGGTTAGCGTAGCTCTCATGTAATTTGAACTGGACCTGCAGAAAACACGCGGCTGAAAAACAAACACAAGCAACTCAATATCGTCGAAAATAACCTGAAAAGAAATGCATTATTTATACATAATGTTTGTTATTATAGGGATTAGAATCGTTTTATTTAATTTAAAATAACAATTTTTAAGAAAAGAGCGAGATTCCTTTTTGAATACAATTAAATTCATCAGTTTGAAAAAATGACGAAACATGGAATAAAAAAGAAAGAACTATTGCATAACTGTATAATACACCCAACAAAAACTAGATGTTAGTTTAAGCCTTCCTAACCACTAAAAAAAACGTTCCAAAGAGAAGAAGAAGCAAGGCACCATTTAGTTTGGAGATTTGGGAATGTAGAATCTATGCAGAAGGGGCATAGAAAGAGTACGTTGAGAAATAAGTATGAGACAAGATAAAAATTGAAGAAGAAAGTAGTATGTGCTGACTGAAAAACAGATCAGCAGTGAACCGAAAAAGGTGGTCCGTAAACAAAAAGCATTTTATTTGAACAAAAAGAAGGCCTACCTCTCAGCTTGGGCCCTCACACATTGTTCCTCTGGGAATGTCAATTCCCATAGATACAGTATTTGTATCCATGGGTATATCTAACAAAACATAATATGTATGCAGCTTCATCAAAACAACACTTAACGGTCACTGCTTACTAAACAAGTTGAAAGAAAGATAAATCAACATTTAGTTCACAATAAAGTTTTGCTAGTTTTTTATTTAACTGCGACTATGCAAAACATCACCACTAAATCTTGTCAGCACAATTTGTAAATAAAAGCACAATTTGTAAATGTATGTTTATTTCATGCAAGCTTCAATTCTAAAGAATATAATTAAAATCTATTACACTGTTCTCACCAATTAGAACTTAAAAGTAAAATTATTAAGAGAAAGTTTGCAAAGCAGGTTTTCCGTAGTACAAGGAGCCCATAAGATTGCTTTGGTTGTTCTGGGTGAAAGCCAGTCTCATCTATTAGTAGGCTGTCACTTATCCCTGTTGCACTCTCTCTTGCTCTTTCTCTCTCTCTTTCATTAACTTTAATAGTGATTGGGATGCCCGTTTGGAAAACATATCTCTCAAACTTGCATTGCAAATATTTGCTCTCAAGTTCTATCAAGTAAAACCTAACGAATATCGAGATGATGGCTTAAGTGTGGCTGAAGATAAGATTAGATTAAATGTTGGTTCAAGCCTCCGTGATCCCAACAAAGACGTTCCAAAGAGAGAAAGAATGCAGGCAACATTTAGTATGAAGCTAAGTAAATGCAGAATCTATGCACAAGGTAGATAGAAACCGCAACTTGAGAAAGAAGCTCATGAAACAAGATAAAATTTGAAGACAAAAGAAGTAGGTGCAGACGAAAAACAGGACAGCACTGATCCAAAGAGAGATGGTCCTTAACAAAACAACAAAAAAAAAACACCTTTTAATCCAATGTAAAGAATGCCAACCTAAATCTCAGCTCATGATTTTCCATTTTTCCCCCTGAGAGTGCTAATTCCCATATATATAATAGATATATTCCCCTGAGGGGAGTGTAGCCAGAAGCTTCAATTAAAATATAAACATATTAATAAATAGCAAGAGCTATTTATTCAGAAATGGTACTAAGAAATTTTAGTGCTGATCTACATAGTTATCAACTACCCAGAAATATTAGAGAAACTTTAGTTAAAGCAACTTTTCACAATAATTTTACAGCAGCAACAGAAAAATATAGATTATGAAAACAAAGAACGCCTGTTCTCAAAAGTGACAAAATGGAAAAGAAAAACCAACTTATGAATATAACAATGATATTAACCTTTTTAACATAGGTAGACATATCTTCGTTGTGGAATGGCTTTAGGTACACAGTCCACTCGTGTGTGTGACCGTCCTCTTCCCTCTTCTTCCCAAAGTAGCGTGCGATGTTACCATACACCACGGGCTTCATGACGCTCACGCCCTGGAAGTCAACGGTATACATCAGGAATAAACATTAAATTATTGGTTAGGTTGAGTTTACAGCAAGTTTAAAATGAAGGTTATGAAACAAGATAAATGTTGAAGAAGAAAGTAATAATAGCTGAAAATAGGAAAAAAGAAAACAAAACCTATTCTATTTCAAATTTTTTCAACACAAGAAAGCCTACCTAATTATCACTAATGACTTCACATCTTTCTTCTGGGAGCAATAATCCCCGTAAATACAACAGCTTTAATCTTTTAAGGCGTTGAAAATATGGCCCTTAAAAAACCTATTCTATTTTAACAAGAGAAATCCTACAAACTCTCAGATCCAAAACACCAAGTTTTCCCCTGAGCAAGCTATCTGCCCACAAATACAAATAATAATTGTACTCACTTGAAGGCTATCAGTTATGAAAACATTCCCAATACTTATGAAAATGGCTCAACATGCCTATTTCAATACCTAACACATAGATTTTGGCAGCCAACGAAAAGTTCTTTTTTGCAATATTGATATACATCAAACACAAATAATAGGCATATCTTCTTCTACAATTCTTGAGAATAAAATCACTTTATTTAGAGTTGAAAATGGTAGAAGACACAAGTTGATAAAATGATGCTCATTAACATTATCTACTGCACAGGGAATTAATTATTAACCATAGCTGTGCATTCAATACTGCAATTCTGTAATTTTATTTATTCTATGATAATCTAAGCCTGAAAAAATAAGCCCAATAGCAAATGTGAAGCAGAGCACAGTCAACAGTGAGCTGCACAAAGAACAGGGTGAGATATTTATTGCAAGCTCATTTATAAGAAAAAATCAAATTTGTACTTACGAGGTAAAGCTTCTCAAAAATAATTCCCATAAACTAAAACTATGCAATAAGCATGAAATAACAGTATGTAAAGTAATGAGGGAGTGCAAGGTTGATAGAACAATATCAACTAAGGTCGAAAGGATTGAATGCATTTCATAGGTGCAAAGAATCAAAGACTGAGAGAGCTTGAAAAAATGCATGACTTCAAGGGATAGGTGATTCCAAATTTCCAACATAATTAAAAAAAGTAATGTCAGAAAGCAATATGTTGCAATAAAATTCAAAGACCAATATGAGTCAGATACATGAAATATGTACTGGTAAAATAAATGAAAAGATTGATGACAAGGGTAAAATGATTGAATGCTGAATTATTAGAGTAAATGTAGAAGAAACAAAGAATCACAGTGGTGGGTTGGGTTATTTAAAGAAAAATGTAATATCAGGGGCTGTAAAAGCAGCACTGAAATGAAGCATTAGTCTTTACAAGTCTCTAGAATTTGCCAAAGTTTGTCACTTATGATAACCGAGTACTAGAAATGAAGATGTAAACAAATTATTTAAGACTCATTTTGTCAAGTAATGGTAGCCAGTAATTATGATATCAAACTCTAGGGAGCTCCTCAATTATTGAAAAAAATGTGCGCTATAAATGACTAAGTATTTATAGATAAATAAGTACAAGTACTTTTTGTATTTGAGAATTTAAAATTTTATATGCAGTAGTTGTTGAAAAAATCAAATAAACTAGAGTATATATTTGAGAGTACTAATTGGTATCTTAAAACAAAAAGTGATCATTTCAGCAAGTTACACATACTTCAGATTCTTCTGCCTATTTTAACACATTAAGTGTGGCGTGACCCACCGGTGGTCACTTAGGTAATTTTCATAATGCTGCTGGCCGACCAGTAGTCACTGACTCAGTTTTTATAAATACTAAATGAAAGCTACATAAAAGCATGATCCAGTCAATGTTTGCTATTTTCAAAATTTCTTACTACAATTGACTCTAAATTTGAGCTAGATATTGAACTTCAGTTTAACCGGCCGCACTTAACGGGTTAATGAACAAAACATTAGTTTTTTATCGTGTGGAGGAAGCTGATGAAGCTGTATGCCACTTGTTAATCCAAAATGTTATCACAAAAATTATAAGAAGGTTTTCACAAAGAAAATTGAATTAAAGGCTGGAAAATCATACCTTCATTCAGCTTCAACTATTCGGTCCATAATTACAAATCTAAATCAATAAACCTCATATAATTCATGATCAAATAGGAAAAAAAATTCATACCTTCATTCGCCCTCCACTATCTGGACCAAGATCTCCGGACTGAGCTATTACTCCCGTCATCTTGATACACTTCTGCACAATGTCAGGATATGTCTGTAAACTTTGATCAGGAAGTTTCCTTTCAAATCTGAAAAAGCACAATTAGTTAAACACAGGAATTGAGAGATTATTTAAAAAATTGGTGATCCATAGTTGTCTTTGACTTCAGCTACGGTTAACGTAGAACCTGACACTATAAATGTGAGAAGCTCATCAGTCTTTACAGAAATCTCTTTGGGTGCCCCAGAGTCCAACTTCCTTTGCAGTATGTACTACTTTAGGCAGCATAACGAATAACAGTTCAGTCAGTTAATAGTCCTTGGACACCTCTAATTTCTCAGCTTAGAACTATTACAAACTGCCCCTTCTCAAAAAGAGTCAAGGCACTGAATTAGACTTTCATTTTTAGCTTTTTCTGATCCATTGGGTCCAGGATGCTAGGTAAATGTTTACGACAGGACACTAATCGCGAGTGACGTCATGGCTGCCCTGACGTGTACATATCATTTGTGTAATTGAATTATTTTAGAACGATCGATAAATTTATAGAGAAGAATGATGAAGCAATTGCACTTCCAGGTTAGTACAATTGTTTAAATATGATAACCTAAGCTAACCTACCCAACTTAACATAATGTAACGTTCATTCCAGCCATGAAAAACAAAAATTAAAATACCTATAACACGTTTAAATACTGATTTACGATGGAAAGTGCATAGAAGATAAGTTGCTTATTTTGATCTGATTACCATTACACAAGCAACAAAAATTAAGAAATCGATTAGCGTCTGGTGGTAAACAAAAACCAAATGCTGTTCAGCCAAAGTAGTATATTGTAAAATAGCTGCAGAAGCCACCAGAATCATTAAGTGTTTCTCAGATAGTGAATTGTTGCTTTAGGTATTCTAATATTGGATGTCATTATCATGCTCTCCTAACATTTTCAAGGTAAGAAAAGCAAGTGGAATCAAGAAAAAGAATTAAAATGCGAATTTTTTCCTTGACACTCAAGAGAAAATATTGAAAACATTTATTTCATTTGCCCACCATTAAGCTATTTGCTCAATGGAACATGCAGATCTAGCTTAGAAATTACAATTATATGGAACCTAGCACATGCAATTACATGGAACATGCAGACAAGCATAGAAATTTATGTCCCCTATAACCAGAAGTAGAAGTTGCAATCCATTTAAATACTGCTACACATGTAACAGTACAGAACATGTAGTATTTAACTAACTCAATTCTAATAGACAATATCATGAAAAAATTCTATATTTTAAAAAAGTTATGACATTCATTGTTAGAGGAATATAAGATCATTTCATAGAGTTTGTGTTCCCAATAATAGTAACTGGAAATAGTTATCAAGTTGTTTCTCACAAACATTTCTGAATGCTATGAAATACTAACAAATGAGAAAAGTTTAATGACCAATTTGGATTAAATTGAAGCAAATCACAACAATAAGAATTCACATAAATTTCTGCCTTTTCTAGAATGAATCACATTTATGATTGCATTTGAGATTTACACAATTAACAGTGATACTGTGCTATCTAAAATTTTATTATACATTGCTGCATTTTATATATCATTATATCCTTTTAAATTGAAAACTATACTGAAAAGCATTCTTAATAAACCCTTTTTTTCATCTTTGCTACTTCATGAATATGAACTACATACTAAGTACATCAAATCACATTAATTCAGCTGTGAATCAGACTTGGATATTATTGCAGTAGGCGCACATCTTTCTGATAATACTTAAATTTTTCATTAAATTTTCATCTGTATATTACAAACTAGGAAATTGGAAAAAACAATTTTAAGTACTTTATTTTTGGGATACTGATCATTTAAATCAGTACTATGTAAACATTAAAATACATTTTAGTTGTCGAATCATGCCTGTATATTATTAATTTGCTGATAAAAGTTATTGCAAAAATTAATGGTTTATGTTAAATGTTTGCCAGTAATCTATTTTTGAGTTTTTGGTGCCTAAACATAATTAATTAGATCAAAATGAACAAGTTTTCTTATATGCACTTTTCGTAGGAAATGAGTATTTTACGAGTTATAGTGGCATGTTAACTTTAGTCTTTGATGACAAATGCAATTGAATAAACAGCTACCAATTGATTTTTGATTTTTTGTTGCTTTAATCCTGGTATTAACATTGAAATAAATTACTTTTCTTCTATACACTTTTTGCGGCAAATGAGTATTTTTTGAGTTAGAGCGGTAGGTTTTTTTTTGTGAAATTGAGCTGTTAAGAGTATGTTTGAATACTTTGTAATTAATAATTAGCTTACCCCGCAGAGCTTGCAAAGCCTGAACCCACTTCTAGGATCTTTTAGTTAATAATATAATAGAAATTATCACCCACAAATAACGAATTAAAGCAGTATATTAAGTTTCATCTTGGGACTTAGATGGCAGGAATGTGCTTGATCATTCAAGCGCGTCTGAAGAGAGCGTCCACTGCAGTGTTGCTATACAACGTGCTAGATGTATTACTTCCCGCTTCAAACACTTGAGTTGCAGTAAGTCATTTACCGCTATAACTTATAAAATACTCTTTTAGGACGGAAAGTGCATAGAAGAAAACTTGTTTATTTCGATCTAATTAACTATGTTAAGGCACCAAAAAGTGGAAAATTCATTACTGACCAACGCTACACATTCATCATTTATTTATTCTGTGCTTGCCATAACAACCAATATCTCTAAAATAAGCCAATTGAGAGATTTTATTACCAAACTTGTACTCTGTGGATTCAAATAACTATACAACCTACCGCAAAAATTATATCGTTAATGTTGAGGATTATTCGGGAATCGATATTTGATTTATAGGTGACTTAACATAGTTAAAAAACAAAAAAAACAAAACCGTTTATTTCCAAGTTGTCACATGAGATACATATGCCAACATATTGGCTTTTAAAAGTTCCTTAATATAAGACGTCCTAAAACAAAAGATCCGTACGAGGAGTATTAATTGACAAACCATCCGAGGTGTAAAAATAGATAAGCCATACGAGGCATAATAATCGACAAACTATATGAGGTGTGCTAATAGATAAACTATCAGAGGTGTACAAATAGATAGACCATACGAGGCATATTAATAGACATAATATACGAGGCGTACTATAATAGACAAACCACACGTGGTGTGCTAATAATCTAACAAAGTTCCATACGAGGAATTCTAATTGACAAACCATACGAGGTGTACAAATAGATAAGCCGTACGAGGCATAATAATAGACAAACTATACGAGATGTAATATTAGACAATACTATCATAGGTGTACAGATAGATAGACCATACGAGGCATATTAATAGAAAAAATATATGAGGCGTACTAATAGACAAACCATACGGGTCGTGCTAATAGTTTAACTCTGTCAAGGGTAGTTGAATGAGAAATGAGAAATATTATCTCTTGGATATTTTATATTCCAAGAGATTCCGGTACAGCGCTTCTTGCCTTTTTCCTACTTCGATAATTTCAACTAAGAACTTGGCAGTTTCGAAGAATTCTTTAGTATTTTTCGAATTATTTATAAGATCATCGAAGTAGGAAAAATACAAAAAAACGCTACACCGTACTAGATTGAAACAACACCGTAAATGACAATCAAGTATTGAGAAAAAGATAGTCTCGAAATAATTTGTAAAGAACATCGCGCAACACAGCACGCACATCTAGGAATGCGTAAACAAACTTACACTCAAAATTGAAATGCGTGGCTTGTTCGGCATACAAATATAGAGATAATTTTTGCACGAGTGCTTTATTTCCTTTGTCTGTTTATACTTTTTAATTTCTTCTGTTCACAGAAATGCCCTTCGGGGTCGTGATAGATCGATTTATAAATCATAAAGCAAGCGCAATCAATTTGTTTATTTCTGAAATTTGGTGCAGTGTTAACTGATCGCAGAGCTTTAGGTAAAATGTAATGTGTCTTGAGGTTTTGCTTTTTATGCAAAAGTAGAAACCGATATATGTACATGTGCGCATATATGTGTGCGAAACGTGTGCATCTTTACACTGATACATAAACATTTATGTTTGCGTGCGCACACGTACATACTCACGCACACACCAACACACATATTCATATATATACGTATTGAAAACGAATATAAGAAAAATGCTAATAGACATGAAAAATAATCTTACTCTTTCAATATTTAAAATGACAGCCCAAGCTCTGATGAATCGTAAGAAATAACCTGAGGAAAGATAAGGAATAGAAAAGGACTTCGAAAAACGTATAAATGGAATGGTTTTTTAATTTCCTAAAGGAAATTTTAAGAAAACTCAAGTTACCGCTGAGGAACAAAAAAAAAAAAAAAAACATACATCTTCAATACATATCATATATCATATCTTCTCGATATTCTCTGCAACATCATGCGGACATGGGTACATGGGATAAAATGGAGATACAGTGTAGGCCAGTTACCACTCATGATTGACAAATATCTACAAAATTTTGGCAGAAATGCGCAAACAAACATATACTCAACATCAAAATTTGCTTGTACAACATACGGACAGAAAGATAATTTTACCACGATTCATACGCTCAAATTACGATTAATTTCATTAATTGTATTTGTCATTTATCCGATTCACAGAGACGTCCTCTGATGTAAGTGGGAGATCTATTTTTGAATCATTTCGCTAGTGCAATAAAATTCATTAACCGGATGGTTTTTGTGTAAAGAAATGAAATAGAAACATGTATATCTATTTATGTAGATATATATATACCTATATACGTACACACACATATTAATATATGTACTTATTGAGAATGAAATATAAGAAAAAAATACAAATATAAAATAAGAGGATAGAAACAACCTACCATCTATTACACCGATAATGACAGTTGAGCTCATTGTAATCCTAAGAAATTATTTGAAAAAAAAAATAAATAAAAGGAAAAGAAGACTTCGGAAAACGTAAAATGAACTGATTTTTAGTTTCTTCATAGAAATTTTTAAGAAAACTCAGGTTACAGTCAAGAAACAACACAACTCTTCAGCATTATACAGACATGTGTACATGGGATAAAATGGAGTAACATTGTGGCCGGATATCACATTTGAGTGGAGAATATTTACAAACTTTGGCACATATAGGTAGATTAAGCAATGGTCCAAAGTGATAATTTTGATAACAGAAATTAACAGTTTTTTCGATTTTAAAGTTTAGTGCTGGTGTGCACTGAACGCAAGGAAAAATATTCAAAGACTAAATGAAAATGCTTAAATTAACCTCTCCCCCCAGCTCAGCCGAAATCGATTGAAAACATCTTCGAGAATGATTTTGAAATAACGAGACAACGTTAGCCAAAATTTAATTCATTATAAACTTTGCACAATCCTCACATTTATAAACCTGCATATTGGTGTACACACAAAATGTATTTCAGAGTATGTTTTCCATACGGATGTTAAATATTAACACAGAGAAGAAAAAATAACAAAATAAAAATGAGGAAATACTCCTAATTATGGAAAAAAACGTTCATTCTGCTGTATTGAACTCACGTCTGGGGTGCTCATTATTGTCGACAGAAATAGTTAAGATGAATGCACGAATGGCTTAGCAAACGTAAAATGAAATAGTTTCTAATTTTCTAACAGAAATTTCAGGAAAATTAAAATTTCTGGTAAATGGGAAATTCACACCGAAATGCTGCAGGTCTATAGAGATGCAAAATGACGTGACACATTTACTCTAAATTCTTTTACAGTTTTAGAGTTTTTGATATGCTGGGGAAGCTTGTTCCACAAAAAAGCTCCAGAAACTGAGAGAGCTTTTTGTCCCACGCTAGATGAACGGTAACTGACTAAAACATCATTCCTCCGATTTGGTTTTTTGTTTGGGATATTAGATGGAAAAAATTTTACCACCTCTGCATTACTTTGGGGGAGGTACAGAGAGGAGAACACTCGTCGAGCTTTTTGGATCATGAATCTATTCGGTATTGGGATCCAGTCGAGTTTTCTTAAAAGAGGGGTGACATGATCGTATTTATTGAAATTTCCTTTGCACACCACTTTGGCGGCGAAGTTTAGACATTTTTGCAACTCTTCCTGACGATATTGAGGTAAATTTCCCCATACAAGACTGCAGTAGTCCAGGCGCGATAAAACTAAAGACTGAATCACTAACAACCTAGATTTTTCGTCAAGTGTGTTCTTAATGCGATGAAAGAACATTAAGGTTCCGTTTATTTTGTTGCACATTGTTTCGACGTGTGAATTGAAAGTCATATTTTTGTCAAACCAAACACCCAGATTTTTTACCATCTCTACTGGTTCAATTGTATCGTCTCCAAATGTTAGCTTGAATGGTGGTAAATTTTTAGTCGCATTCTGTGATCCAAAAATAATGCATTGCGTTTTACTTGCGTTAAGTTTGAGGCCATTATGGTCATACCACAATTTAACGTTTCTCAGAAGGTTTTCAGCGTTGGCTTGTGTTTCTTTTAAATCTGCTGTTGAGCTTGTCATGGCAATTTGTTTTTTAGATTTGTTAATTAGATCGAAATAAGCAAGTTTTCTTCTATGCACTTTCCGTTGTAAAAAAAGTATTTTACAAGTTATAGCGGTAAATTAGTTACCACAACTCAAGTGTTTGAAGCGGGAAGCAATTCATTTGGCCCTGCAAATAGCAGCGTTGCAATGGCGTCTCGCTTTCGGTTTTTTCGTTATCAAAGACGAAACTAAACCTACCGCGCTAACTAGTAAAATATTCATTTGACGAAAAAAATGTATGGAAGAAAAGTAATTTATTTCAATGTTATTATCATAATTCAAGCAACAAAAATTAAAAAATCAATGAGTAGCTGTTTATTTTAGTGCATTTGTCATCAGAGACAAAACTAAATCTACCGCTATAATTCGTAAAATAATCATTTACGACTGAAAATGCATAGAAGAAAACTTGTTTATTTTGATCTAATTTACAATGTTTAGCATTCGAAAAGTAGAAATTGATTCCCAAACAATCCTCAACATATACCAAATATATTTTAGAGGTATATTTTCACTTTAATTATACCCAAAATTTCTAAAGGAATAACTCATTTACTCACAAGTCATTTCAGAAAACTCAACCCTGAGGCCATCACAAGGATGTAGAAAATACCTCATTATCTCAGTCATGGCAGTAGGTATCACCATCTGGTCTGACTAATTTAATAATTAAAATAAAGGTCTTTCATTTGAGTTCCTGGTCTAAAGTTTAAAATTCTTTTCTACATCTACAACTGCCAAGTTAAAAATATAGGTATGGCATGCCACCAGCTCTTGATGTACTGAAAATTATATATTATTAAAATCCCTTTTATCCTCCTACCTGCTCTAGTTGAAGATTAAAATAATCTTTTTCTTCACATTTCAGTTTTATCATTTACATCGCATTTTGTATTATTCTCATTTCATTTGCATTTATGAGTCAATGATGGTCTGTCAATTTTATTCTTTCACTTCTTGCAGACCACTCAGGCCTTTCACCTTCATTGTACTGAAACACTATCAACGCCTATGTCTCTCAATTTTACCCGAATATTATTTTCTGAGCATTGATAAATTGAAAAGTTTTTGTGCGTACGTTATTTGGAAACCCATCCCCCTGATTTGACCACATGCGAGGGACAAGGGCGGAATGATACTTACTTAGTTACTTAGTTGGTCTTCAGACGCCTCACCAATTAAAGGTATTAGTGCCTGATATTTGAGCTTCTAGGACGTGGTGCATTTTTAAATTTCAGTGGCAAGCTTACTATTGTTCAGAAAGTCAAGCAGCAGCTTTGAATCAAACTTGTTGCTTAGAAGAGTTTCTATGTTGAAGGTTATGTTATTTGTATTTGCCCATTTTTTGAGAGACATTCTTTGGACATCATGCATAGGGCAATCAATTAGCACATGGCGTATGCTGATTTGACATCCACACACCTGGCACTGAGGATGTGGAAGCTTCAGGAACAGATGCTTATGAGTTAACCGTGTAGTAAGTAACCGAAGTCTAGTAAGAATAACTTGGTGTCTTCTGGGTATTGTGGTATTTACTGATGGTTCTATTATAGGTTTAATGTTGTGATAGTCTGTTAGGTTCAGATCCCAGCGGAATGATGAACATTTGTTTACAAACATCAGTGGTAGTAGAAAACGTGAAAATAATTTCAACGCCCACTGCCATAAATAGTTCCAAACCCCCGTGATGCCGTCCAATGGTAGTTTGTGAGATATATTGATGGATCCTGAGTACCTTATTGGACAAGTCTAAACCACAGGCACTGAATTCTTTGTGTAAATATTGTAAGTATTCTTCTTCTTGATCTGGGTGAGGCCTCTTAAAATCTCAAATCTTTCCAGCTGGAAGACAGTCGGACTACCGGCGTGCCAAATTGCGACCAGTCGCGCGAACGGAAACTCGAACGCACTCTTTCTCCCTAAAAACAGGGTAAAGAAGACCGGCAGGCGGCAGCAGAGGGACTTCATAACGCCGTTAGGTACAGAATTTCTGGAGATTTCTTGAGTTCACCTCGTGCGACTTTACACTTAAGTTTACCGACTCGTAACTTTGGAACGGATGCACCCATCGACTTCAAATTACTCTCAAATGAAAGAGCGAAAGTCTCTCTCCCTCCCATATCGAACACAAGCCCACGACCCTAACGGTTCTCTGAAAAATACTGAAATTATTCGATAAGCTTACCCGACTCGCGCGCCGTCAAAAGTAATTGCGTTTACCGACTCGTAACTTTTGAAAGAATCCACTCATCGACTTCAAATTACTCTCAAATGAAAGAGCAAAACATTCTCTCCCTCCCATATTGAACACAAGACCACGACCCTAACGGTTCTCTGAAAAATACAGAAATTATTCGATAAGCTTACCCGACTCGCGCGCCGTCAAAAGTAATTGCGTTTACCGACTCGTAACTTTTGAAAGAATCCACTCATCGACTTCAAATTACTCTCAAATGAAAGAGCGAAACATTCTCTCCCTCCCATATTGAACACAAGACCACGACCCTAACGGTTCTCTGAAAAATACAGAAATTATTCGATAAGCTTACCCGACTCGCGCGCCGTCAAAAGTAATTGCGTTTACCGACTCGTAACTTTTGAAAGAATCCACTCATCGACTTCAAATTACTCTCAAATGAAAGAGCGAAACATTCTCTCCCTCCCATATCGAACACAAGACCACGACCCTAACGGTTCTCTGAAAACTACAGAAATTATTCGATAAGCTTACCCGACTCGCGCACCGTCAAAATTAATTGCGTTTACCGACTCGTAACTTTTGAAAGAATCCACTCATCGACTTCAAATTACTCTCAAATGAAAGAGCGAAACATTCTCTCCCTCCCGTATCGAACACAAGACCACGACCCTAACGGTTCTCTGAAAACTACAGAAATTATTCGATAGGCTTACCCGACTCGCGCGCCGTCAAAATTAATTGCGTTTACCGACTCGTAACTTTTGAAAGAATCCACTCATCGACTTCAAGTTACTCTCAAATGAAAGAGCGAAACATTTTCTCCCTCCCATATTGAACACAAGACCACGACCCTAACGGTTCTCTGAAAACTACAGAAATTATTCGATCAGCTTACCCGACTCGCGCGCCGTCAAAATTAATTGCGTTTACCGACTCGTAACTTTTGAAAGAATCCACTCATCGACTTCAAGTTACTCTCAAATGAAAGAGCGAAACATTCTCTCCCTCCCATATTGAATGCAAGACCACGACCCTAACGGTTCTCTAAAAACTACAGAAATTATTCGATAAGCTTACCCGACTCGCGCGCCGTCAAAATTAATTGCATTTACCGACTCGTAACTTTTGAAAGAATCCACTCATCGACTTCAAATTACTCTCAAATGAAAGAGCGAAACATTCTCTCCCTCCCATATCGAACACAAGACCACGACCCTAACGGTTCTCTGAAAACTACAGAAATTATTCGATAAGCTTACCCGACTCGCGCACCGTCAAAATTAATTGCGTTTACCGACTCGTAACTTTTGAAAGAATCCACTCATCGACTTCAAGTTACTCTCAAATGAAAGAGCGAAACATTCTCTCCCTCCCATATTGAACACAAGACCACGACCCTAACGGTTCTCTAAAAACTACAGAAATTATTCGATAAGCTTACCCGACTCGCGCGCCGTCAAAATTAATTGCATTTACCGACTCGTAACTTTTGAAAGAATCCACTCATCGACTTCAAATTACTCTCAAATGAAAGAGCGAAACATTCTCTCCCTCCCGTATCGAACACAAGACCACGACCCTAACGGTTCTCTGAAAACTACAGAAATTATTCGATAAGCTTACCCGACTCGCGCACCGTCAAAATTAATTGCGTTTACCGACTCGTAACTTTTGAAAGAATCCACTCATCGACTTCAAATTACTCTCAAATGAAAGAGCGAAACATTCTCTCCCTCCCATATCGAACACAAGACCACGACCCTAACGGTTCTCTGAAAAATACAGAAATTATTCGATAACTTACCCGACTCGCGCGCCGTCAAAAAACTTAGGTTGACCGACTCGTACTTCGCGCGTTGTCAAAACATCCTATCCTAACATACGAAATAACAATATCCGCAAATTTACTTACAATGAACAGACCTTTTCATGGCAAAAGAAGGCATGGGAAATCAATAACAATTATAATTAACCTCAGTGTCATATCATTTCTTACATCAATATTTTCGGAGAATAAAAGCTTAAGTTTTTCCTGTTGTGTCAAGGTATATTTTGATCCCTATTGAAGCCTTTTTTAGCGAATATTTAAATTGTTTTGTGCTTATGTACTATCTTTAAGCCCTAGAAAACCTAGAATATTATTCTACTTCCATTTCAAGCATTTGTGGAACCTCGAACTCAACTATTAGTTTTTTCCCCGCGGTTGCTGTGTCTAGATAAGTTGTGTCACTTGTTTTTTCTTTTGTTTTCATTTAATTCAAGAGTTCAACCAATCAAATTGTCATTCGCAAAGCTGGTTTGGTTGGTATATTTTCCAAAATTATATTGAGTGACCATTAGGGCGAAATATTTTTGATAAACTAATTTATGGCAGTGCATAACGAATTATTATGGACTGCCTGTTTTTATTAATATTCTTTTGAATCAGTTCATTGAGGCGTTTATACATTATATCCGCTACAATTTTTGTGTTATGTTTATGTTTATTCTTAATGAATCTGTTTCGATGCCTCAACGCGTTCTTTCAGGATGTATGCTCAGGTATTTTTGGTTACTTTTTTCAAAATATATTTCAGCTCAACAGGCGTTTACGATGCGTCTAGTTCAATATTGACGGGTTTATCACATTTTTTACTTGAAATTCGTAGCTTTAAGTAAAAAAATTTCGCGTTGATTTTGTTTTTTAAAGAATTAAATTGATGGATGGGTAAAATATAAAAGTTCTGAACATTTCAAGAATACGTTCTTAAAAGTGAGAACCATGCTTCTCCGCCATGAAATATTCAAAAATTTTAGCTAGTCCACATTTTACCTAGTCCAAAATTTTAGCTAGTCCAATACTTCATTGTTTACTTTACCGGCAGGCCGCAGCCGAGACGGTTCAAATTTGATGTGTTTTCGGTCTTGATATTTTATCGAATTTTACGACGAGCTCCAATATAAGCACTAAATACTTTTTATTTTTTCCTTCCAATCAGCTTTTCTACAAGCAACAAGGCAATTACCTTTTCTTATATTTTATGTGCCGCTTAATAATCCTGATTTATTTATCCATGTTTCGCTAAATTATAGCAAATAAGAACCGCACATTTTTACGGCTTACTAGCCCCAGATATAACACTGCCGAATTAATTTATATGTTTTGATTGAATTTGTTTCAAATACTACTTTCAGCACTTTAATTTCTTTTAAATCATTCTTACATCCCAATGTATAGATTCATCGTATCAGCATTTTAGAGATAAAGATTTTTCAGTTTCAATTTTTCATTCGTATGGGTAAGTTACGTTGAATTTTTCAGCTTTAAGAAACAACGGATGGGTTACAGAATTCAGTTTTCGCATGTAAAACTGTAAAACTTATATTGTAAAAAAACAATTCTGTTTTCTACTTCATATTTAAAGTGAGACTCTTTAATCTGACTCATAACAAGTGGACAGCTAGACGCCGGGATTATTTTGCGCACACTGCATATTTCTGCTGACGAAGCCCTTAAATGTTTTTGAGGCCCAGAGGCTTGCACTCGGGATGTTTTGAGATCTCTCCTGCAGTTGCGCTTGGGATATCTTCTTGCTCCGTGCATATTGCGTCAGTTTTATGTGAAGAGTTCTCGTGCTTGGTTCTCCTTTCCTTTAGTCACAGCAGACGATCATAAAAAATTTGACTAATCAAAGATCAAAACTAAATAAGACAATCAAAAAGTGCACGTTTCAATATTGTGAATTCTTTCTTCTTTCAAAATGGACAGTGTAGTCGAGCTCATGAAAACGTTTCCGAGCAAGAGTGTGAGAAGCAAACATGCCCTTTATATACTATTATCTAAAAAATTAGGAAGTAGAAGACCAGAAAGAGACAGAAATCGCTTCAGAACACTCGAATCCTCGAATGCAGCTTTCAACTACCAAGTGGCAAGAATAGTTCAGGTAAATTTATAAACTTTAAATTAGTTTGTGCGAGTCCGACTCCGATGTATATATATAATACATATTTATATGAGTGAAAAATTCTTATCTGAGAAGGATTTCCTAAATTGCTACAATCTTAGTCACTTTTTCTTCCTGAGAAATTTGATGCATCTTTACGAAACATGTTATTTTTGTTTGTTTATGTTTAGTGCTTGCAAGAAGCAAAGCCCTCCTGCAAGAGGGTGCTTTGTTCCAATAGATTTTTTTTTCTCAGCTACTAGTTGAAGCAACTAGGTCTACAGTTTAAGGCTTCACTATATTGTGTTCACTCTTTAGGTGATGTAACAAACCACTGGTAGACCAGCCTTTTCAAAGTAAACTCTTGCCGCACTGTATACACTTCGCACTTTCTCCAGTTGCATCTTTAACATAGTATCGCCCCACATAGGCTTTACTTTCTACAACATCGTCTGTTGCCATTGTATCTATTACAGTATATTTTTTATTACCTGCAAAACCAAACCCCTAAATATATTCTGATGAAAGAGTTGAACTATATTATGAGCTAGTCTAGACTACACTGTGTAGCGATAGAAATTGCAATAATATTAAAACACTAAAGTCCTATCTGTACCATTTACAAGTTGATTTGCTCCAAGTGAATTTTGATTTGCTCCTCGTGAAAATAGAATTGCGCCAAGTGAAATCTGATTTGCTCTTTGTCAATTTGCTATCCATTTAAATCATTTTTAGTTTATGATAGTTACAATACCCAAATTACGTAGTATTTTTTTCAGCTTGTGCATTTAAAATATATAAAATACTATACATTACCCTAACCACAGGGTTGAACCTTGGTCTGAACCTTTCTTGGTTGCCAAATCTGTGCTCTTATGGTTAATTAATCTTAATTGGTAAATATTTAAATTTTATTTAATGTTGATTAATAATTAATTACCTTTCCATCAATTTTGCAAAAATCCTAATTCATTTACCCTATTATTAAAAGGCAAATAAGCAAAGAAACCCTATAAGCAATTACCCAATGGTTATTTCCTACCGACGATCATCCGGTAGATGACACCCTATCAAATAAACCATTTTTATTATTATCCTCATTAAACACGTTTAGGTCGCAATCCCTAGCGGAATTGGACAATAAATTGATAGAAAGCGTTTGAAAATAACAAAAATAACATATATACATTTTTCTGATAACTCGTGTACAAATGCACTTTTATGAAGAAGTACAGTAATGTAATGGAAAGAATAATACTGCTGAAACATCATAACTAAACATCACAAAATGAAGTGTAAAGCATATATTACAACGTTTGCACAATTTTTGATAATTATTTCCTCATTAACATATTTCCGTTCTTTTTATTATTATTATTATTATTATTATTTTATATAAGAAAGTTTTGGCCTCCCTTAACCCCGACAAAGATGTTCTAAGAAAGGAAAGAGGAAGGCACCATTTAGTATGGAGTTGAGGGAACGCGGAATCTATACAAAAGGTGCACGGAAACAGTAAGCTACGTGGCCTGATACTCACTTATGGTCGCTTTTCTTTTACTTTCAAGTTGAAGTGCGACACAAGCAAAGGACCTCCCACCGGAGGTGTTCGTCTCAATGAATACTTTCACGCTGAAAACGCTTCAGCATCTACGGCGAAGTGCGCTAAGGTGAGTTCTAATTTGTTTCCATTCTCTAAAGTGATTTGATGAAGCGATGGTTTCTTCTTTGTGCTGAGCGAAAAGGATTTTAGACAGAAGATAATACAGAAATCCGACTCACATATGCTGAATTCAATGTATCCACTTTTCAGATACCTATTTGTAATCTTTCATGTTGCTGTCGCTCGGCTAACATCGTCAGTTGTTGTAGCTACTCACCTCTCATTTGTTGTCTCAACATTTGCTCTTTCTACTTTTTCTCTTAATAATATGTTCAACCGTTGAATGTTGATTTCATTTGTATTCTCATTTTTACCTTTATTTTTTTGTGTCAGTTCAGTTGTGTCAGTGTCTATACTTATTACCTAATACTATCATTGATATCTAGTCAGTATGGGTTCGTATACATACAAAATGTCTCAATAAAATGTACGTGCTCTTCAAATGATGAGAAAACTTTATTTACATACATAGAGTGACATAAATGGACTTCGAATACAGAAGACAAATGTAATTGAAGAATCATGTTCGCAAATATTTAAGTTTATGACCGTTTTTGCCCAGACAACGCTGATAACGCGCACCAAAGGATTTGCAAACGACGCGAAAAATGGAGAAAAGGATGAATCATCGGAAAAAGATGAATCATCGCCGGATTCTCAAAAAAGATCAGAGGCCAATTACGAAGTGAAATCTGAAGATGAAAACTTAGAAGAAGACGCATTAAATAAATCTACGGAGAAAGAATTTGTTATTGAAACAATTTTTGTCAAGATCGAAGACATTTAGCTTGGCTCCTGATCAAATGGCTCATGTAGAACGTTTGTCTTCAACTGTTAGAAAATTTAGTACCGACAACAAACATTTCGTAATGCATTCATAAACAAAATATCTTTTGTGTCACACTTCCCGTGTAAGATATGGGAAGAATAAGCTGCAAATCATAAAAAGCGTTCCTGTGTTGCAGTTTCAATTGTAAAGTAGGGACAGGAATAATATTTAAGAAAGGAATAATATCAAGACTGATATGTTTCTTTGACGTTCATACCTCACCGATTGAAATTGGTTCAATGTGGTAGGTATTGAAGACTCCGGCTCAGATACGCCCATAAAACACTTCTGTAGAATAATTTTGCAAAGGTTTAACAACTTTTAATTACTTTAATATTTTTTAAATATTTAGAAATGGTGTAACTTCTGAGATAATTCCTTATGTTTGAAATTCTAAGATTATACCTAATGTTTGAAATTTTTAGATAAGATGAAATGTTTTAAATTCTTCGAATAAAGGCTTCTTTATAGCCCAAGTTATAGCCTCACTATAGCGGCAGACTGATTTTTGGCAGTTTTCCATTATAGTGGGGTTGTAATGAAAGGCATAATCACAAAGCATCGAAGACGAGAGCACTAAATCAGACCAATGGAGCTACTCAAGCTTCGGCATATAGGATTCACCTACAGAAGAAAAAATGGGTCGTGGTCGTCGTCTTCGCTGTACGCTATCTCGAGAAAGCTGAGAAGGTAAGCTAAAATAAATGTAAAGGATGTATTCAGTTTATGTGTAAAGAGTCCAGACCTTCAAACGATCATGTGCAAGTTGAATTCATCCTAATTATGTTGTAATTTTCACAATATCTTCCCCCAATGACAGAGTCAAGTTGACAGTATTAGGCATCAAACTTATTCAGAAATTAACATGACTGCAAGTACAGAAAAAATGAGACTTACAGATACTAATATTACCCCGTTTGAGAGTTATTTGAAGTCGATGAGTGGATTCTTTCAAAAGTTACGAGTCGGTAAACGCAATCAATTTTGACGGCGCGCGAGTCGGGTAAGCTTATCGAATAATTTCTGTAGTTTCTAGAGAACCGTTAGGGTCGTGGTCTTGTGTTCGATATGGGAGGGAGAGAATGTTTCGCTCTTTCATTTGAGAGTAATTTGAAGTCGATGAGTGGATTCTTTCAAAAGTTACGAGTCGGTAAACGCAATTAATTTTGACGGTGCGCGAGTCGGGTAAGCTTATCAAATAATTTCTGTAGTTTTCAGAGAACCGTTAGGGTCGTGGTCTTGTGTTCGATATGGGAGGGAGAGAATGTTTCGCTCTTTCATTTGAGAGTAATTTGAAGTCGATGAGTGGATTCTTTCAAAAGTTACGAGTCGGTAAACGCAATTACTTTTGACGGCGCGCGAGTCGGGTAAGCTTATCGAATAATTTCTGTAGTTTCCAGAGAACCGTTAGGGTCGTGGTCTTGTGTTCGATATGGGAGGGAGAAAATGTTTCGCTCTTTCATTTGAGAGATTTTGAAGTCGATGAGTGGATTCTTTCAAAAGTTACGAGTCGGTAAACGCAATTAATTTTGACGGCACGCGAGTCGGGTAAGCTTATCGAATAATTTCTGTAGTTTTCAGAGAACCGTTAGGGTCGTGGTCTTGTGTTCGATATGGGAGGGAGAGAATGTTTCGCTCTTTCATTTGAGAGTAATTTGAAGTCGATGAGTGGATTCTTTCAAAAGTTACGAGTCGGTAAACGCAATTAATTTTGACGGTGCGCGAGTCGGGTAAGCTTATCGAATAATTTCTGTAGTTTTTAGAGAACCGTTAGGGTCGTGGTCTTGTGTTCAATATGGGAGGGAGAGAATGTTTCGCTCTTTCATTTGAGAGTAACTTGAAGTCGATGAGTGGATTCTTTCAAAAGTTACGAGTCGGTAAACGCAATTAATTTTGACGGCGCGCGAGTCGGGTAAGCTTATCGAATAATTTCAGTATTTTTCAGAGAACCGTTAGGGTCGTGGGCTTGTGTTCGATATGGGAGGGAGAGAGACTTTCGCTCTTTCATTTGAGAGTAATTTGAAGTCGATGGGTGCATCCGTTCCAAAGTTACGAGTCGGTAAACTTAAGTGTAAAGTCGCACGAGGTGAACTCAAGAAATCTCCAGAAATTCTGTACCTAACGGCGTTATGAAGTCCCTCTGCTGCCGCCTGCCGGTCTTCTTTACCCTGTTTTTAGGGAGAAAGAGTGCGTTCGAGTTTCCGTTCGCGCGACTGGTCGCAATTTGGCACGCCGGTAGTCGGACTGCGTAACTTTGGATGAAGCGGTTGGATGAAGCTATTCCGATGGCGAAGACAGTCTTGCACAGTTGAAATTTAACACTAGCAGCGAGCAGCATCAAGTCTCTGACATACACATTTCGGTATATCAGAAAGAAAACATTTCAATTTTTACAACTGGAGTAAAAGATAGTGACTGGAATGAGCCAGTCATCTAGAGTGAGCAGTTGTGACCCACCATGCCAGGGGATGGTGTTTTGACGTACTGGTTATCCCAGTGATGCTGTCCAATGGCAGCTTATCCCAAGGATTGTTGGATCCTGAGTATTTTATTAGAAAAATCTGATACGCAGGCATTGAATTCTTTTGTGTGAATATTCCTGAGGAAATTGTACGCCGTTAAAAATGCCCGGACACTGTCGGCCGTCACCTTCAAGTTCAATTTCAACCAACCAAGAAATCAATGTATAATTACTGACTGAAAATTTGCAACGAAAAATTTTGCGTGTAAATATAATTTATCAAACTAATTTGAACTTACATTACGTCAATGTAAAAATTGTTGATTGAAAAATCGAAACACTACATTTGAGACCTTTTGAGCAAACATCAGGTAAGTAATTGCGTTTAAAAATATGATGGTTTTAAATGACATCCAAAACTCATCTAATTTATTTACTGACAATGATTTCAAATTTGGATGACAGGCATGTAATACCTCTACGAGTATTTAAGCTTATGAAAAAGTGGATGCGTGAAACGGATCAACACAGATTGTGAAGCTTTAGCATAAAGATAAAGGCCCCGACGCTGTCGGCCTTCAATTTCAAGTTCAAGTGTAGCCTATAAAGATTCCTAATAGTTAATAAAAATCGTTAATATATGAGGTAATTTTTTGAGCTACACGTTCAATAATCCCATATTTAGGTACAAAATTGAAGCAACAACTAAGTTACCGAGGATTATAGGAGGTTAAGGGAAGCGTACCCCTTCAGGAAGGTTTTTTTTAGAATTGAACTTGAAGCAATGAAATTTGGTATACTGATAGGAAATGCAATTTGGAATCCTTTGCCTTCTATAAAAAATGCAATTTTCTGTAAAGAAAACGAGATATTGAGGGGAGGTTTTCAAAATGCATCGCCTACAGATTTCAAGCTACAGTGATAATTTTGGTATCATTGGATGCAAAAAATGTGGACATTCCAAAAACTTGAATGGAATTATCAAAACTTATAGTTTGAAATTATCAAAACAAAAAATTTCAAGGCATGTATTCTTTTGTAAAATTTCATACTTTATGATGTCAAAACTTTTGATCAAAAATGAATTTTGAATTTCCATTGGAGTTTTTAGAATTCCCACGTGTTTCTGCATCAAATGATACCAAAATCATCACTGTAGCTTAAAAACTGTAGGAGAAGATGCATTTTGAAACCCCACATTCCGATCCTACAAAATAAGGCAAAACAGGTGAACAAAGAAACAAACAATCTCAATTTTTCTGTATTATTATTGGTTGGATCAGCTAGGACCCTTGAAATCATTATACGATAATAAAGGGACATAGAAGTTGACATAGCAATGTTGCGCTATTTAAAAAGTGCTAAGGGGGAGGTGTAACATGGTAAAATATCACTTCCCCCTCTCCTTCCCCCCATATTTTAAACCCCCGTAGCGGGCAAACGAGTGAACGTACAAATCTGATTTTTTCACCACCGGATGTACTTGACATCTTACCCTTCCTATAGCAGCTAAAAATCAATATCTCTATAGAAAATTCTACATTCTAGGCATACACTCCCCTTAAACTGTGATAACGACATTTAAGATGAATCAATTTGTTCATTTAGTTCTTTGTTACTGACCTATTGAATCCTACGCTTTGACAATTCAAAGATAATTTTAATTGGCATAATATTTAAAGGTGAATGTTTATGACAGTACACTAATTAATTTTTATACAATTGATTCTTATATAATGGTAATGAGATTGAAATGAACAATTTTTCTTCTCTACACTTCCCGTCGTGAATGAGTATTTAACGAGTTATAACGGTGGGTTAATTTTTGCAATTCTAGTCTTTTAAGCAGGAAAACTTGTTGGGCTCCAAAAAAATCTCTGTTTTGATGGCTCTATTGCGCTCAAATAATTGTTAGGTTAGTTTGAGTTACGTTAAATTAGTCAAGGTACGTTACTTTACATCAAGTTATTGCCATACTTTTTTAAATACTCATTTATGACAGAAAGTTCATAGAAAAAAAGTTGTTAATTTTGATCTCATTACATTATCCAATCAACAAATGAGAAAATTGATAAGTGTCCAGTTTTCACCATTTACCCAAATAAGTTTAGTATGTGAAAGGTAAATTTGAATTCATAATGTTACATAATGGAAAACAGAATAGCTCAATTTTTGCTTAGATTTCCATCATTCAAATGCCTAGGTACAAAAGTTCTCATTTGTACAGCATCATGCATATTGGAAAGCTTGGCTACCAAATTTATCATTATGTTATCCATAGAGTTAGATCATAAATAAAAGTTTGCAAAATTTTAGGGGAAATTTAAGAATAAATGTAAATGAATATTAGCATGTGAATGATGTACAATACTGAAAAATAATTCTTAATTATTGAAAAAATTGAATCATTCAGTACTCACAAAATTGTGTTGTGAATATTTATGTTTGTAATAGCACATATAATGTTTAAAAGCTGGTTCTAAATTAGAGAAGTCTTGCAATAAAAAAATGCAGAAGATTTACTGGTTTTTAAAGATTAATTTAGTATCTTTGATCAATTATCACATTTTTGTCCTATGTTTTGGCTGTAAGAGAAATATTATATTTTGTGTGGTAACAATTTAAAAGAGCTCTCAGCAGAACAGGAATAATAGATTAATGATTATGCACAACATATGAGTACTTCATTAATAAAATACCTTAACCAAAGCAACACAAATTACTTGACTATTTTTAAAACAGAAATTGTTTATTTTACTTGGGGTTTATTATTACTAGTTGAATTCACACTTTAAGCTAATGCAGAATTATTTTGTATTTTCTAAAAAGTAGAGAATAGTTCATCTTCTCTGTTTTGTATGTGCACACCTTCAGTTCCAGAGCACTCTTACTTATTTTTCCAAAGTAGAGATCTTTGGTGATGCACATTACATTTTATTTAATACATAAAAAATTTCTAGTTTTAAAAAGGTGCACTGAATTACTTTGGTCATTTGTTTGTCTTTTATGTTTTTCAAAACTTTCTTTTATGCATGAAGTTTTCTATTTATAGGCTAGCTGAATGAAATTTTGTGTTAAGTAAAATTATTCCATTTAATTTTTGTCTTGGTTGTCTGTTTACCATAATTTATTTAAAGTCTTCAGTATTTTTATTAATATAACCTAAAAAACTAGGGGAGAAAATTGATTTTGAAATAAGTTCCAGTTTATTGAAGAACGTTCCTCATAATAAATTTTTCACTTCCAGCCATCTAACATGATCCTATAGCTGTATTGGTTTAAATACCTCTTCAGAGTACAATTACTTTTATACGACATAACATACTTCAATTTGTCGGAAACACAGGCTTTTATTCAATTGATAAATTTATTCCTCAAAATATATTAGCATAAATCTTCAATTATTTCCTCAGGATTATAGGAGGGCAACAAATTGTGATGGAGCTTACCATTATTCAATACATCTTAAAAAAACATATACTTTTATCCATTTAAATAATTCATTCTTCAAAATATATTAGCTTAAATCTTCTATTATTTTCCCAGGATTAAAGGATGGCAACAGATCATGATGGACCTGCACCCAAAGAATACAGCCACCTGCCTCCTCGAATTTCTCACCTCGATGCCCATCATCTGGATGCTGAGATACACGAGCTGCTCAAGTCGACCCTCCTTGCTTCAGTCCAACTCTCAGGTGTCCACTGGTTTACGAAATTTGAGCCAGAAATTGATGCGTTATTGAAATATTCCATTTTGAGGATGACGCTGTTGAGAAAAAGAGCTTCCTTTGGTCAGCAATTGCTACAGATGAAGTATAGGCACACAGTTTCTGACAAAATAATCCATAGCTATGTTATAGCCGCGGTTCTTTTCCCGTGGTTACAACGGAGAATTACTGACATACTCAACTTTTTTAAAGTGTCTGAAGGGAAGAAAGAAAGTGCCGCCTACTATGTCGATAAAATAGATTTAGTGTATAGGATTGCTCATATTGCCAACTTGTTGAAATTTCTCCGAGATGGCCACTACAGCACAGTTGAAGAAAGAATATTTGGTTTACTTCCTGTACCAACTGCCCCACCTCATATGCGATTTATATCATACACTTATTTTAGTCGTGATCTTCTATGGAACGGCTTTGCTGAGCTTTCCGGTGTTTTGTTACCACTAGTCTCTTCCCAAAAGTTCCATAGCACTTTGAAAAGCCTTTTACCTAGTCATAAAGAGCGAGAGGTGCGTAGCACAGACGATAACTCAATCGTGCGTCCTGACACCGTGTGCGTTTTGTGCGCAAAGATGCCCATTCTTCCCCATTGTTTTGGCTGCTCCCACATTGCGTGCTACTACTGCATTGCCGTCAAGTGCAGGGAAGAGCAGTATGTGGAGTGCCCGCTCTGTGATCATGTGCTCGAGAATGCAACTGATATTATGCCTGCTCGTGGTGCGGTCATCAGTAAAGATTCTTGAGGTCCAGGTTTAAGTTTCATTTTGTTATGGATACTAGTTTTGGAAGCTATTTAATTGTTGAGTTTTGGTAATGCAGACTAGCTTAGCTCCTTTATAAAATTATATTTGTCCTATTAATTATTTTGATATGTCTAATCGTTGAAAGAAAGAAAGAAAAACAGTGGATTTCTACTTAAGTTAATCTTATACAGAAAAACTTCACTGGTTAATAATGTAGTTTGCTGGCTTCTATTGTTAATTTTCTCGCTCAGAATAAATAATGGATGTTAATGGATTGTGCGGTATGCTATAGCTGTTGTTTAAAAAGTATATAATATATTTCTATTCTTTTGTGCGTTTTTTAATTTTCACAGCAAGAGCTGTATTGCTCTATTCGTAGTCAAGTTCAACACTTGACAGAGTACAAATAGCAACTAACTTCAGATTTAGGGAACGAAGTTACTCTCGTGGATTATATAAAAAGGCATCTATTCGAGGTATGAAAGGTTCACCAAAATTTGCTAATGCGTGACAAAAAACGGCAGCCTTATCACATTGTAATGAGCGTGTGAAAACGTTCAAATGATAGTGTATTTGTGTCTGCAAGCATTTTTTCTTATTTAACCAAATGACAAACATTATAAAGTTACGATCGACTTGAATGTGAAACTTGAGAGAGAAAACTTTACGTGAGACGTTACGATGTGTAACGTCATGTGACCGTTTTCAGGCTGTAGAAAGGCGAACGTGTCGTGGAAACCAGCCGTCGCTCATCAAACAACAACCGACGGGATCTACGGATGCTTTATTTCCAATTCCAAGACTGATACATATCACATTGTACATTGGATTTTCAAATGCCTTATAACTAACACCAGGACGCCATGACGCTTTCCCCCGGCTAAGACCGGTACCCATTTCAGACACCTGGGTGAAGTGGAGTACTGTGGTTAGAATTTTTCCCCTATACCCAAAAGAGAAAATCGCCATCCAGCGCCGGGACTCGAACCCTCGGTTGCCCGCACGGAGGCGGGTTCTAAAGACACACGGCTATGACCAAGATATTTTTATTTAAACTTTGACAAGGAGAGCTGCAGAAAGACCTGGAAAGCTGGCGGTAATTAAAGAAGCAGAGTGTGCATGTCAACTTGTGTAATTTCACCGCAAAATAGTAAGAAAAACAGAAATAGGAAGATCGTATAGGATCACAATGGGAAAGACCGTCGTGGTAAGTAATGCAACAGCGAGCCAAATCATCCAGAAGTTCGTGAGTCAAGTGTTCCGATAGAGTTTGGAGAAATAAAATGCCCTTCGAAAATCTTACCCTCACGATTAGATGTGAATTAATACTACGCCCTACAGTAAAGTTGATTCAATATTGATCATATCTCGAGAAAAAAAATTTCAAGGTAATTTGTTATTTTCCACAGATTAAACACGTCGGGGTGTACGCTACTTAAGTTCAAATTACTTAGAGAACAGCCTACAAATTTAAAGATGCTTAGCTGACGCAGGAAGCATGTTAAGATTAAGATTTTAAGTTAGTTTAAGGACACCATCCCAGGCCCTTGCCAGATCCTGTCGATGTCATGGTCATTTTGCATGTTTTTGTTGTAGAAGGACCCTTAGGTGGTAGACTATTCGTTCCTAAAATTTTATGGCGCTACGACAATAATTCCCTCCCCTCCCGGGGGGGGGGGGGGGTGAAGGGACCAAAATATTTTAATTTTCCCGATTTTGACCCCATATAAAAAGAGAACAAATGGGAAATGGAAAAAAGCCGAACGAGCGTTTGTTAGAAATGTTCCAAGAATTCTAAAACTGCATTTGTTTTTGTTCTAGCATCAAAACTGAAGGAGGAGTCCCATTTTGAAATATCGATATCAATGAAAAGCACCCAAATTTTTTCAACTTTTTCGTGATTTTGACCCCATATATAAAGAGAACAAATAAGAAATGGAAAAAAAGCCGAACGTGAGTGTGTTAGAAATGTTCCAGGGATTCTAAAACGGCATTTTTTTTTTGTTCTAGCACCAAAACTGAAGGAGGAGTCCCATTTTGAAATATCAATATTAGTGAAATATCAATACCTAAAAACCAATATGTCAAATTTTTGCAAAATCTAAGGCCTGAATCAAAAAAATGAATGAAATCAATTGTGTTTCTTTTCAAAGGTTACATATCATAGTCAAATTTCATAAGAATCAGACTGAAAAAAGAAAAAAATTATTTTTTTGATAAGAGTAAAAATTTTTATAATTTTTTTTTAATGAAATCACAATTCACAGTTTGAATATGAAGTTATGTATGGAAAGTATCGAAATAAAAATTAAAACTGCATTCAATTACATCAATTGTTCATTATATTACACTTCAACATAAAATTTTATTTTTTGCTTATACCCAACACTTTGAATTTTCAACATTCATCCTGGGACTAGTTCTCGAGTTTTGATGCTAGAACAAATCCAAAGACAGTTTTAGAATCCTTAAAACATTTCTAACAAACGTTCGTTCGGCTTTTTTCAAATTCGAATTCTTTGAAAAAAATATATAGCTCTAAACCCAAAAAATTGTTGCTGATTTTTGAAATTTTAAAAATTTTCGAAAAAATAGAAAAAATTTGAATTTGAAAAAAACTGAACGCACGTTTGTTAGAAATGTTCCAAGGGTTCTAAAACTGTCTTTGTTTTTGTTCTAGCATCAAAACTGAAGGAGTTCCAATCTGAAATTTCAATAAAAATATACCAAAAACACATTTTTCGTCAAAAAACAAAGTAAGGCCTAAATCGAAAAAATGACAGGAGTAAAAAAGGTTTACTTTTACAAAATACATATACTGGCCAACTTTCAAACGAATCGGACGAAAAAAGTTGAAAAAGTGGGATGTTCTCCCCTCCCTAACCGCTGCAAAAATAGAGCGTATCAAAGAGAGGAAGGAGGAAGGCACCATTTAGTATGGATATAAGAAAATGAGGAATCTATGCAGAAAGGGCATAGAAACAGCAAGATGGGAAAGAAGTTCATGAAATAAGATAAAAGTTGAAGAAAAAAGTAGTAGGTGCTGAATATCAGGACAGCAGTGAACCGAAAAAAGATGGTCCGTAACAAAACAAAAACCTATTCTATTTCAACAAAAGGAAGCCTATTTAACCTTTAACTCAGGCCCTCACATAGTCCCCCCCTGGGAGCGCTAATTCCCATAGATACAATACCTGTATCCCCCTGAGGGGACCCAATTCTCAACTATGTTCAATGCTTCAGAATTTTATTTGAAATTATTCAAAAATTATTGAAATATTCAGAAAGATAGAAATGCTGTAGGATACCGTGATCCACTCTCAAAGTGATGTAAGAATATAAAATCGCCTGTAATTCTAGGTTATAGATTGAAGGTATTCGAAAACGTCTTATATTGTGGAAGGCGATTCATAGTATCAGGAAAATTTCATAGCGAATCTCGAAATACTGAAGTATGCATACCAAATCGTCACGCCGTTTACAAGGGATCAATTCAATAATTGCTGTCGAATGTAGACTAAAATTTATGACCATATCAACGTTAAACATGCATTAGGAGAAATGTGAAATTTACAACCTAAAGAATGAAAGAAAAATACGTCGCTTTTTCTAACCCGTTTTGTATTTTTCTCTTTACCCGGTATTGGCATTAAAATCGCAATACCCTGAATAACATTCAAATCAGTCTAGTGGTTTGTCGTGAGACAACGCACCAATGCGAGTTTCAGTGTAATTGTTAGTATTGGCGTTAGAATCAGTTGAAAATTGGCCTGCCGACCACAAAAAAAAACACTTCAACTTGGCTGAAATGAATTTGTAGTAGCGAGTTGGGCGAAGCGGTTGTCTATCAAAGAATACATGCGAGTACACTCTTCAAAGCTTTGAGAGCGTATATGACCCACAAGTTACTCTAGAAAAAAGGCGGTTACCAATCAGAATTCCAAGGGAACCATCAGGAAATATGTTATCTTCGAGCTAAAAGTCAGTAACTGTATAACACTTCCATAAACGGTTCGTAGAACGCACATGTTGGTAAGGCTTCGACACGCGACATTTCTGCAACATTAGATTTCATCCAAAGTTTACTTCAGCCTCACTTATCACTACAAAGGTGTTTCCGTGAAAGGATGACACCATTTAATATAGAATCAAGGGAACGAGAAATCCATGCACAAAATGCGCTCCCCACCTTACACATAAAAACCACACGTGGTTTTTATATTCTAGTCAAGTGCAATTTGTTCCTTAGGGACTTGTGCCTTGACGCAAGTCAACTATTGAAATCGAAATCTTTTTACTTTCAATAATGGTACGGGCGACGTAGTAGTAACAAGACAAAGTTTTCACCGTTCGCGATTACGATCGCGCCGTGAGACGCACTGTCGACGTGACCCATGCGGTCTTACACTGAGCTTACGAATCCTGTCACGCCGAGTACGCTATCGCTCCAAGATATTTTCCCTCTGTCATATTCTAGAGCACTAAGGTGTCATTTCCGCAGCACCGGGGTGGTAAACGCTCGAGGTTAAAATCGTTAAATGAGCTTCACTGTAAATTTCAGTTTACTTCTTTTTCTTAGTGTTCGCCAAAGGTAAGTGAAACAATAAGTTTCATTAAAATTCGTGTTACTTTTTCGAGATGATCAATTATACGATTATTGTTAAGTATAAAAGTAAAACAAATCGAGACAAAACATCCAATGAAATCCGACTTGAAGCCCTAGGCAAAGAAAAATGAAGTGTGACGAATGCGCGCCAATTCGAGACAAGAATTGTAGAGAAGTTAGCATTTCAACTGCGAACATAAACGAAATATTAGTATTTAACTTATTACCAAATAAGGCGAGATGATGTCTCCTGTGTGACAAAAACACTAACTACACTCACACTGAGTGACGTTTTCGAGAGACCGTTTTAACGATAATTTGATAACAAAAAATCATAGGAATAGGCAAGAGCGCTGAGGGAGAGCTGGAGATCAGAAGAAGGGTGCGTTGGGTGAGGACGCTGCACGTAGAGGCGCTGAACCTTTAACGGATCACGTGCACCTGCCCAACAAATGATCACGTTAATACTCTGATGAACATGTCACCTTTCAGGAGGGATTATGAATGCATAATTGTATATGTTAATACTTTTATGAAAATATCACCACTCTTGAGGGTTTATGAGCGCATATGTTAATACCTTTCTGAACATATCCCCATTCTAGAGGGATTCCGTCAGAGAACAGAAGCAATGAGAGCGAGATATTGGGTTATGATAACTTATTAAACACTAAGAAATAACATCACATGCTATACATATGGAAATGATAAGAATGTACCGAAAGGCTCAGCCGTAAATACCGTTCAAAATATTTCTGAACTTAATTCAGAGGAAAAAAAGGAATTGTTTTTGTGCACGTAGATCTGAATCAGCCAAAGGGCTGACGTCTTGTTGTGAGCTTATAACACCAGAATAGTGGGCGCTTCATCTCTTTACAGATCCCTCCAATCATAATTGAAGTAACAAGTACTCTAAAAATGTCCACATGCAACGATTTATGCTCATGCTAAGTGTGAGATTTGATCACTTCACTTGTAAAATTAAACAATATCTACAGTAAGAGAGTCAGATCAACACAAAAAGAGCGGTGATGTTCGGCCGTTGATTAAATAGAGGATCAAATTACATTAACATACCTAATAGCTCAATGCTTGCAGGAGTTAAAGCCTTACTGGCGACAGCTTCCGCTACAACACAATGAATCAGTACTTGTATTTATTCTACTGGCAAGGCTAAGAAAAATACACGATCTTGAAATTTTCCATTCAGATCCCATCACAGTGACCCACAAATTCTTGCAAGCATTACTAGGGGTTATCCAATTTTTATATAATTAACGGTACTGCCCGACGTCCAACATCCCTCCTCTACTTACTCAGAAGTACGAAGCACAAGCCTTCTCACCCATTAAAATGTGAACTGAATGAAATTTTTATGAAAAGTCCTATTCTCAGATGCATAATAACAGCATGTGTTGTTACATAAATATGAACTTGATCTTTGTAGAATATTCTGAATGTTTTTCTAGAGTAGACAGAAAATTTTCTACACAATGCCCTTACCTAACCAACCGCCTTCATAGGAAGTAAGTCGGGATCAACTCACACGAGCGGCAAATTTATGTAACACTGCATAACCATAAATTGTATCCTAACGCGAATATTATTTTCAAGTTAGTTTCGTTTTACCTGTAAATTTGAGTCTGACACAATGTTATGTTCAAGTAACTGTGAGCTGACTGTGTTTAGAAATGAGATAAGTTTGCTACTGTGAATTCGACGCGATATCTCCTATGTTGTCGAAGCGCTAGCAACCTTTGCACTACTACATCAACGGAACACTTACGATGTCGTCAATCTTGAGTATGGAGCGGACGCACTCGGCAGAGAGCGAGATGGCTGATGAGGAAACGAGCAGCGGCTGCAGCACCTTCTCGTCCACGATGTTGCTGATCCAGCCCTGTGGGCAGCGGCGCAAATTTCAAAACTAGATATATTTCTCAACCAAGCGAGGCTAAAGTCAGAAGGTGTGAAGGTTTGAGGTGAATTTCATATCACATCCATATTGATTCCAGAAGCGGAGAGTGCAAAAGCAAAAGTTATGGCACGCTCTCCTATAATGCTCTGAATTCGGAAAATGGTTAATCATCTCTCAAATATAATAAATACCGATAATGGACATCCCCAGCAATAAATTCATAACCACTATCAGCTAATAACGAACCCCTGCCAACAATTTAATTTGAGGCAAATTCATATCTCATCCATATTGATTCTAGAACCGAGAGTGGAAAAGCAAGAGTTATGGAAGGCTATTCTATGCTTTCAATTAGGGAAATATTTACTGATCTCTTGAATTAATACCGATAATGGACATGCCAAGTTATAATTCATAAACACATTCAACTCGTAAAGAAGTAGAACCCTTGCCAACAATTTGACAGCGAGGTGACACGGAACGGATGAGCCTTATGTGATGCTAAACGCAACACATCAACTTCACAATTGACCAGAAATGAATTCCCACCTTCCCATTCAGACGACCTTGCACCACCACTAGAAGCTTCTATTTACAGGTCACGTTTAGCCCTAGCTAGACGGGAGTAAAGCCCTAGGAAACGCGGAGGTTACAAAGGACTATGCAAGAAACGGCCGAACAAGCTTCTGTGCTAATATAGCGCAAGGTCTACCGCTATATACCGCCTGCCCAGGTGTAGTTTGAGATGTACTAATGGAGTGATTATAGCTAAATTAAAATAAGTAACATCCATTAGTAACCTAACCTTATACGTTATAGTACTAGCTAGAGATAGATTTCAAGCTACAGTGTGGAAGACCTCCTGCTATAGTAGCACCCAAGCCTCCATACTGCAAGCCAGACTTAATCCGACCTAGATGAGGCTAAGCAAAGAACCAGGCAGCAGTGAAGACGAACCTTCCTGACGTTGATGCCAGCATTCGTCTCGCCCCTGGCGTGCCTGTTCCTCAACTCGGTCACTGTGCTGATGGGCGTCAGACCAGCGTTCTCAGCCAGGATGCTGGGGATCACCTCCAGTGCCTCTGCAAATACTCTGCACGCAAGGCAAACCACAATGAAAACATAGGCACAATTATATGACAAAAAACTAATTAATGCCCATAAGAAGTTTTTCAGTGAAAGCAAATGCCCCCGCAACCCATGTACTTTAAAATCAGAGTTCAAGTCCTCCGTATGCTTTGAAAGCTACGTCCGTTTTCAGCAACATATTTTAATTAAACTGATGGCGGACTATAAGCTAAGCTACAAATTTAACATCATGCTGTTGAAATTAAATTTCTTTGGCTCTATGCATAGATTGAAAAATATTTATAATTTAGTTGATAAGATTAGATTTTATGTTGGTTTAAGCCTCTCTAACCGTTAAAAAAAAATAGCATTTCGAAGAGAGGAAGGTGGAAAGCACCATTTAGTATGGAGACGAGGGAATGCGGAATCTATGCAAAAGGGGCATAGAAAGAATAAGTTGAGAAATAAGTTTATGAGACAAGATAAAAGTTGGAGAAGAAAGTAGTAGGTACTGAAAAAGACAGCAGAGAACCAAATAAAAGTTGGAACCTATAACATACCTCATTTCCTCATGACAAATTTGAATTTTTATAAGAATAAATATTGTGTGGTGATAAACTTTTCTCACTTGCGAATTATTGGTTGCTGCACATCTTTGAAGAAAATAATAAAAATCAGGCAAAAAATGTGAAATTAATCTTGGCCTTGTACTTAACATTTTGACGTGGTAGAAAATGTTGCACTATTGTTCTAGTCCGTATTGAAAACCGATCTGCATTAATTCATGTTTCTCTATCTCTCATCCCCTAAAAATCCTATAAATACAAACTGTAACGAGCTCTAAACGAGATGAGGTACGAGTTTGAATCGTCACACTTCACCACTCCAGGGCAATCATAATAAACGAACAAAGTAGCAAAAGCAGTAAGGTCTCTAGTATAACACAGTCATACAGACAAGCAAATTCAATGATCAAGGAGAAAAAGCCAACAGGCATATTCCTCAGCCAAATGATGAGAGAAAAGAACATTCTAAGACATGGTATTTAGAAACATAGGATGCTGTAAATCACCATGTACATCCTAAAGCAAAACAATTTTTACCATCTCATTGAAAACAAATCCACCAAGAGAACGTTGCGAATCACCACGCTCATCCCAAAGCAAGAGAACTGCTACGATCTCCAATGTCATAACCTCATAGAGAGGAGGGTTACCTGAAGCAATGGGCGTCCATGCCTTGTTGCGAATCATCACGCACATCCCACAGCAAGAGAACAGTTACCATTTAATCGAACATGACTTCATAGAGAGGAAAAGTTACCTGAAGCAATAGGCGTCCATGCCTTGCAAGGTCTGGCCGTAGTTGGTGAGCCTGACGGCAAGCTCCGCCTCAGGGGCACCTCCGCCTGGCACGAGGTAGCGCTTCTTCACCAGACACCTGATGACGCAGAGCGCGTCGTGCAGAGAGCGATCAGCCTCCTCCAGCACCTGCGCAACGCACGCCAAGTTACTCCAAGGCAGTTCTCAACCTTTCCTCCATCATTGACCCACTCAGCTTTATGCATTTAAATACACAAGGCCAGAATTTATCTGAACCCAGGGTAAATTTACCCCTGGTTGAGAACCTCTGCTCCAAGGCAATGAGTTCTGGGTAAAATCACACATTCCAACAAGGCTATTGCGTTTTAGAAGTTGTGTTCAATATGGTGCACGCTAGAGCATGTTTTCTGAGACTTGGAGGGAAATTGAAAACTTCATGGATTCAAGTTTTGATGGAACACTTGAAATATTGTGAACTCCGACCGGGACTTAGCAGATTCTCGAACATCCATCTCATAATTGAAACCTTCCTATGGTAATAACCTGGAAGAGTACAAAACATATGCCCTAACAGCATTAAGTAATTAGGAACTCTAGATACTACAAAATTAACTGGTTAGACCCATCTGTTTACTAGCACTTCAAAATTTGAAGGGGATATCCCAACAACGATTTCGAACACACGCATTTGCTTTATCAAACAAATTAATTGCTGAGAATAAATTTTTCCCACGAATCTGAAGGCTACTTTCAATTAAACCAACAGAAGTATTACAGAGAATATTTTTACCAAATCGACGCAACCTAAAACTTCATGCTGTGTTTGCAGGGGACTTGAAACAGAATTTCCTTGGGTCGTCAATCACTCAAGTCTCAGCATTTAACCGCAGTCATGTTTGCTTCTATGTTGATGAGATAAAGGCGTTGAAGTTTCATTGGGCAAAAAATTTCAAGAATTGGTGAGCAAATTATTCTCACCTTAACGATAGCATGCCAAGGAAATTATGAAAATAGACAAAAAACAAATGAATAAAAGTAACGAAACTCGGTGCAGCCTATGAAAATCTTCAATGTACAGAAAAAAGCCTAGAATAACTCAAGGCAAACTAATATTATTTCCTTTCCTTAAGGGTACATTACAACCCAAATTATATACATAGAAAGTACTCCTCAACGGGGTTCACCTATCTCGAGCTAAAAGTGAGGTGGCCAAATATTGTCTGAGGAGAGAGCTGAACTGACCTGCTTGTTGCTGCCACGGAGCAAGATGCTGACAGCGCGTCCAGAGTTCTGCACTCCCGTCACCGTCACCAGCTTGCTGCCGCCCGTCTGTACCTCCTCGCACAGCTCGGCGCTCCCCAGCACTTCCTGAGAACATGTTCAGCAATTAAAGCAGTGGAAAATGGGAGATTCTTAGTATATTGGTTTATATAAGGCTTTATTTAAATGCCGGAGATGTTTTCACAGAAGGAAAAGAAGGCACTTTCTAGCATGCTCGGTGCTTTCCAGGACTTTCTGCAAACTTGTCAAGCAATTAGACCAACAGAAAATGTGACCTTGTTAGGTAAAGTAGTTTATACATAGCTCCGTTTTCATTTCAGAGATCGCACAAGACACCTTGCATATAGAAACAGTAAGTAAGGAAAAAAATAAAGAAGAGATTGTGAAGATGGCATGAAAACTGAAAGAAGAAATGTCGGAACGAAAGGCAAAAATCCCGAAAGTTTAACTACAGCTGAGGTAACAACATCACAGAATCCTGCATTTCAAACCCAGAAAATGTAAGAAAATATGAATAAACATACAAAAATGATGCCTATAAGTGGGTAAATATGATGGCTTGAAGTAATTGCGCTTACAGTTACTTTAACGCAAAGAAGAAATTATTACACAACAACCATTACTGTGCTTTTACGTTTAATAGTTTTCAGTGTTCATAGTTATGCTTTCGAGCAACTAATCATCTCCATATCATGCTGGTGATGCTACAATTATCATAAGCTGTAAATTTACTGTAATATTACAAAAACGCTACAGCGTCCAACAAGCACACAAGGAATTATTAGTGGAATCTTCATAAATTAAATACAAGCTCCCACAGTGAACTTAGTTCTTTGAACAAATCATGAAAATTAGTCAAGCTCGTCATACCAGAGGCTTACAAACGTACTAACAAACATCACATATCGAGATTATGTGGTGCACTTCAAAAGCTATTACATAATTATTTCATATTCAATGGGTGACACAATAAGAAATGGGGAGAGTTTAATTGACATTTCATCTTGATGAAATATGTGACATGAATAAAAAATGATATTTTGAGTGGAACAACGCACCGGCGTGAAGTGGTCGAGAGAAGCAACAGGGCGGCAACCGAGAGACTTGCACACGAACTCGATGTCTTCTCGCTCGATGTCCTTCACAACCATGATCTTCTGCTTAGCCAGCAAATGAAGAGCCAGGTCTGAGACGGCATCTCTGTAAAAACAGGGCAATTTAAGAACACTATAAATAATTGACAATTTTGCCAATTGGTGGATAAACAAAAAACTTGTGGCTGATATGAAAAATTGAAAATTGTGCTAATAAGTGGGTAAACAAAAAAAGCTTGTGGATGATACATAAAAGTACCAGAAATTTGGGGAAACTTGTCTATGCCTAATGGAGAGAGTTTGTGTAAGCACAATATGAATGGAACAGCCAGTATATAACTAAAAACAATGCTATCATTCCTAAGACTGCTTTCCTTGATTTTTTAACTCGTCTCTCTTACTGAAAGGGTTGTTTGGTATCAGCTACATTAATGGCCCAGGGTTTTTTGTTCATTACTCCACACTTTTTTACCTCTAATGGCACCAAGGTATTTGGAAAGAGATTAACTGCACTTCCCAATTATGCATGAAACCGTGACGTTGTAGCAGTAAACTCCACTTCTACTGTCTAATAATAACTGCCGTTATTATTAAAAAAAAAAAAACATTGTTTTTGTACCTGTTACACATGCAACCAACACTCCGGAATCGGACTTAAGAATCAAATAAGAAGTGCAGGACCAATGTCTCCCACATCTCCAGGCCTGATCCTAGACTGGGCCGCATGACAATGACGTCACACTGCTGAGTACAGCAACTACACTAAATGAACCGAATGAAAAAAAACGAGTAGCTCCGTGTAAGTTCCATTAGAATTCATGTGATATTACAAATAAGTGATCCAAAATTACATGCATGGTGTGTCAAGTTACACGTCCTAATACTCACTTGTAAGGCCTAGTCAGTGAATATCCTTACTGATATCAAGTAAGCATTGAAAGATGGAATCGCAGCTGCAACAATACAGCATTCGAAAGATCAAGACCGTTGTTAAGCAATGAGAGTCGTGAGCGCAACTAACGAGCGCTCTGGGCGCAGCGTCTTCGATTTTGTCAGCACCGGCCGGCGCCTGCGATTAGAGCGGTAAGGCAGGTCTTAGCAATTTTGTCCAATTTAGAGCCTTTTTTGTTCATTTATTGTCCTGAACTTTGGTGTTAACGGATGATTTTGGACGACATCGTATTGAGTACGACCAATATGATAAGAAAAATAAAGCAAAGAAACTACTATACATAACTTAATTGCATCCCGTGATAAAATGAGGACCCTAACCAGCTGAAATTATAAAAAATGCATGAGTGCAATATTAACTTTGTTTCGATTGCCTAATCTAATAGTGAGGGCAAACGCAGCGTTCAATCAAGCCCGACTATGCTTCTAGTTTCTGCGGTATCAAAAATGATTCCAGTAACTGGATTTCTTACACACCCTCAATAGACAGGGAGTGAATATAGCAATGTATTATGTATTTTTTCTCTGATTTATTTTGCCCTTTCAATTCATCAAAAATAGCGTGAATTTTTCACCCACAATTGCACCGTCATGATTTGTGTTGGCAGGCCTTGAGATGTAAGAAACATTGGCAAGACAAGGCCGTGCTATGCTATTCCTAGTGGATTCGTATTTGACATCATGCTGACGTGTACTAAAAAATCATTCGCAAAAGGAAACACAATAAACGAATCTCTTACACAGAGAACGTGAATGAGCAGACACGTCTTTACTTATAATCACCTCATTACAAAATAAAAAATAACTTGAAAAGCATCACTGTTACGAATCATGCGTAGGTCTGAAGATGAAGACTTCAAAAATTACAACTGTAACTAGGCACCACAATTGACTGGACGGCTAAGAGGAGTATTGAAGGTAGTACAAAGGTTCTCATAACTTCATCAACATAGGACATGTCATATCAAATTAGATTAAATGCAAGTGTAAGCCTCCCTAACCGCAACAAGGGGTTTTAAAGTGAGTAAGAAGGAAGGCACCATCAAGTATAGAGTTAAGGGAAAGCAGAATCTGTGCACAAGGTGGACAGAAACAGTAAGTTGAGAAAGAAGTTTATGAAACAAGATAAAAGTTAAAGAATCATTTATCATAAAACGGGTAAGAGGAGAGAGGGAGAGCTAACCTGAGGATGGACTTCTGTATGAGGAGCACATTGCAGCCAGCAGCCTTGATCTTCTTGGTGATGTTGAGGATGTACTGACGCTCCTCTCGCAAGATCCGGTCCATGGCAGAGTAGTCCCGCACTATGACAGTGTTGTCCATCTGACAACAAATTTTATTTGATGCATCGAACTCGGCCAGGCAAATAACGCGCCACAGCACACTCAACAAGCTAGTCGCAAATATAGATTGATGTCAACTCTCTAGTTGGAATCAATGTAGGACTTTATCTTAAGTTTAAATTTAGTTTGAGCATTAATCTGGAACATTGCAGTCCAAATTAAACATCTCTGCACTATGAAATGCTGTGTGCTAGTCACAAATATAGAATGGAGACAGCATTTATGCTCTAGAATATTCCTTGGCAAATATGACTTGAGAAGAAACGAGTAAAGACGAGATTATATTCCCCATTCAATTATACTACAGAAATATTGTCTTTCTAAGGAAAGCCTGTCAAAACACTCCTCTCACTTTGATAAAGCAACGGAAGAATAATTTTTTTTTACTGATATTACCTTGTAATGCACTGATTTTTGCATTAGAAAACAAGAATAACTTCACTACTGGAGTAATAAAGAAATATTATGGCCAATTTGTGATACGAGTGTCTTCCTTGGTAACTAGGTTCAACACTGAGAGCCAGGTTACATCGACTTCCATCAACTACCAGTGTAATAACAATAAAATATACCTTTCATGCACGAGTATCGAGAAATTCTCACAGAGCTTTTCTATGAACTGTACAGCCTGGATAACATGGACCTAATTTACTTACATGGAAGCAATTTCTAACGAACTTCAACATCCACTACCTGGATCAGACTAAATATGGCTTCTTCATTAAACAGTTTCTGTATTAAATTAAACACTGACCGTACACTGAATGACCTATAAATAAAATACATGACAAAAAGAAATACTAGAATATCTCGGCGCACTAGCAGAGGAAACCAACCTACCAGAAAAAACTGCATCGTACGAACAGTTTGGCACAACCGAGACAAGAAATTTATAGGCATAATACTCTTAGAGCGCATGAACGTAACTAATTACCAAGGAAAAATTTAGCAGCTACTCTTATTCAGTTTTTCAAGCAATTAGCAGTCTACTAGTCAATGAAACCACTCAAGAATGAGCTTCGATTAAAACGTCCTTCAGGGTTAATGACTGATTTATGAGACTAGCGTGCAGACTAAGGAGAACTGCTGCCAGTTAATTACAAGCACGATTACAACAACGTCAATAGTGTACAGGCGTAGTACAATAACAAATAAAACTTACATCGGTTTTTGGTGGGGATATACAGAACTGGATAAGACCAATCTTGGCCTTCTCGATTTTATTAGGGCCTCCAAACCCTTGCGTTTTCTGGGTGAAAATGATACCATCGATGAGCTTGGAGTCCTCAACTGTTTCTCCGAGCTTCTTCACGATGCGGATGTCCTTAAGGTCGACATTGGTGTCCTTCGCAGGATCCACCAGACGGCACACGGCGTCCACTGCCATGGGGGCAAGCATGCCGCTGTGCTCGTGCACCACCTGCATGAGTAGAGTTTGGTTAGTTTGTGTTATTACGCCTAACATTTTTGTCTATTTAATATTTACTGTTTGGTAATAATGCCTTTCATTTTTGCTCATTGATTGTTTACTGTTGTACTGCTTTCGTATCACAGGGTGCGTACAGGCTCTGAGGTTCAAAATTCCACTACTTTTTCATGACTTTTTATGCCAACCAAATCACATTTTCACTACCTCTCTCTGTCCAAAATAATGTCACACAAAGTTAAATTGCAGCACAATAAATGTATTTCAGTCATAAACTTCACAGAACATTCATCATTACTTGCAGGTCTTGTTTTCATAAATGTGTAAATGATCATCACAACACCAAACAGTCATGCTGGACAGTTCAATAGCATCTGCTATGCATTTGCCAGTGCATTAAGTTTGTCATTAATTTCCGCATTCAGCCCCTTGAGTTGTTCTTGCTTGTCTTTGGCTGATTTCCTCAATGCATTTGACTTTGTCAGTAGGCGCAAATCATTCTTGTCCTCTGCCTTCCGTGCAAAGCTGTCAGCATCCTCCACCAGCGCTTGCAGACTCTCCTCCATCCTCTTCCGTTTTGTCTTCAGGTTCTCCACTTCATCCAGTTCTCTCTTCCTCTTCTCTCCCTTCTTCTGCTTCTCTGCCTCTTCCTTCTTTTGATCCAGGTAGTGTTGATAGCGCTGTCTGCCCTGTGAAGCTGAAAAGAGGAGTTTCTTGGAAATGTCAACCTTGGAGATACCTCCTACATGTTTGATGTGGTCCATGACCACTCTCTGCGCCACGATGGTGTTCTCACCCATGTTGACTTCCATGAGCTGCTTGCTCACAGAAAAGCCCCTTTCCACTGAAGCCTGGCCATGTGACAGGACCAGTAGCATCTTCACAACCAGCCACAGTTTCTTGAGGGAGGATGTGGCCAGCTGGCTGCTCCAGAAGACATCTAGCCAATCAGTGTCTTGCTGAAAACTGTTGAAAGTGCTGATCTTCCTCTGTGCCTCATCAAAGAACTCTGAAAACTGGCTCATCACCTCATCGATGTCACCCTGTGGTAGCCTCTTAGCATCGCTGAGCAGCTGCAGACAGTTTTTCAGCATGGACTTGGTCTTCTCTCTCTTTGTGCGATCCACAAAGACACTTGGCACCAGCCAGCCCATGTTTCGGGCCAACCCGAACTTCAAAGGTGACTTCTCAACAATCTTCTTGATGACAGCAACAAGGAAATTCTTCACATCATCCCTGAAGGAGAAAGCAAGCCTCTCATTCACTTCTTTGCAGCCATCTGATCAATGGTCCGAGCGAGCACAATGCGTGTCTTCAGTCAATGGTCCGAGCGAGCGCGTGTCTTCAGTCACACTGAGCGCGTTTGGTTTCACGTGACGCCTGAGAACCAATCAAAATCGCGGACACTAAAGACGTAGCTGTATCAACCAATCAGAGCCCAAGTAACACTCGAAGGTTACTGACAACGCCTCGCTCAACGCGGACCAAACGGAACGAAAATTTTCAACAGTAAAATTTTCTTTTCACGAAAATCCTAAAATTTCATGACTTTCAATGACCATTTTTAAAATTCCGCTACTTTCGAGGCCTTGAATTTTATTTTCGAAATTCAACTACTTTCCATGCTTCTCCATGCCTGTACGCACCCTGGTATCAGAAACATTTACTGTTGTACTGCTTTCGTATCAGAAAAATTTACTGTTGTACTGCTTTTGTATCAGAAACATTTACTGTTGTACTGCTTTTGTATCAGAAACATTTACTGTTGTACTGCTTTTGTATCAGAAACATTTACTGTTGTACTGCTTTTGTATCAGAAACATTTACTGTTGTACTGCTTTTGTATCAGAAACATTTACTGTTGTACTGCTTTCGTATCAGAAATATCTACTGTTGTGCTGCTTTCGTATCAGAAACATTTACTGTTGTGCTGCTTTCGTATCAGAAATATTTACTGTTGTACTGCTTTCGTATCAGAAATATTTACTGTTGTACTGCTTTCGTATCAGAAATATTTACGGGTGGACTGCTTTCGTTTCAATAGTTTTTGTTGTTGTACTGCTCAAGCATCAGTGTGTTTGGAAGGAACTAGGATAAAAGCTCAGTTCCTGGTTCTTTGATTAAAATAAGCCTGAGTTGCTCTCCTGCCATTGTCATGTAAACATGTTAGGTTGTGCTTATTGGTAGAAATTTTCTCACTAAATGTGTTCACTAACCGAGTCTCGCTAGTATCACGTTTGTGAGATTCACAATAACCTTTTATCTTACGGTTGCACACCTGAGAAGAGCTGACCCCGTAACACAACAGATTTACATCATGACTTGAATCAAGCGCCTTGTTATTAGAATAACAAAAACCAATTTGCATCAGTGTACTTGTAAGTTGAGATTTCTGTAAGATCTATAGGTTGAGGGCCAACCATACTATTTACGATCTTTCATCTTGTAATTTCTTAATATTTCATTTCGACACAATGTGCCTAAACACTTGACATAATCATTGTTCATATAACACTTACTAAGTGCAAAATCACACTGAAACGATTAGCAGATTCTCGGTACCAGGCACACAGAAATTACTTCAAAGTTGTTAACTGGAGATCAATGACCTTGAAGTTACCTCTACAGAATACACAAAACCCAATAACCCTGAATTACCTTGGAGTTGAGGTGAGAATTAAAGATTAATTATCTGAAAGTCAACTCCACACAACACACAGACAACCCTTGATTACCTTGGAGTTGAGGGCGGTGTTGGCGCTGTTTAGAAGTGCATTTCTGTCACTGAGGTCAACAGGGATGGCCATGCTCTCCAAAACGGACAGGGCCTGCGTGCTGAAGTGCAGGAGGGAGTCGGAGATGCGGGAGGGATGAATACCTCGAGCAAGCAGCTTCTGGGACGCCTCCAACAGGGCACCTGTACCAAGTAAGATAAGGAAAGTTAGTTCATGTGTCCTTAACCTCAACAAAGGTGCTTCAGAGAGAGATGAAAGTTGAAGGTACTATTTAGAATGGAGAAGGCAGACCACATACGTTAGTTTACGCTCCCCGAACTACAACAAATGTATATTAAAGAGAGAAAAGCTTCATTTAGTACAGGGATGGTAAAAACCCAAGGTTTTTTAAAAAAAACCAACCCACCTGGTTTTTTTTGGGTTAAATTGGGTTTTATTGGGATTTTGGGGCTTTATTTTTTATTTTTAAAACCTGTTTTTTTTTAAAAGAGTTATTCACACAACTCCCGTTGCCCCTATTTCAGACATATATATATACACTTATTGAGTAAATATTGTTATTTGATTACTTCATTTCCAACATTATATTACATTATTATATGAATTATTACATTACATGAACAAGTTAAGTTTGTCCATCACAATTACCATTTACCAATTACCATATGCATAGAGACATAGCTCTGCAGTCTGTAAAGATATAAGATGTGCAAAGAGAATTGCTATGCTCGTCAATTCATAGTAAGTTGTTTTAGCAGCAGACAGGCGCAAGTTATGTGAGAGGGAAGCACCATGCAGATCATAAGTAACCACCACAAGCAACTTGAAGCAAGACAGCTGCACATCACTTAACACTTAGTTAACAGTCATGCTGTTAACAACTTAACATGTGTATTGTGTGAGCTGGTGTGCTTAGCAGCGCAAGTCAGTCAACCACACTGATGCATGTTATAACATGTAGTGACACCCAAATTTTTTTTTTAAATTTGCCAAAAAAATCTCTTTTCGCAGTACAGGATAGCAACAAACACTAAAATGATTGGAAGTAAATGCTCTAACAGATTCCATCGTCAAATTTGTTCCAGTGCAGCTTGAATGCTCACCATAGGCCAGTCGTTTCTTTACTTTCTCACCCCATGATGGCTGCGGTCGTGTCTTGCCCCATCTGACTATAATTTTTAGACTTATTTCAATTTAAACAATTTATTTACCACAGGTGACACAGAGGTAGAATGTTCAAATCTAATACAATGGTCAAATATTTGAGTATAGCTACCTGTGGGCCGGAATAAGTTCAGCGACTTCTAGGGCATCCAACCATTACATAATTCTAGGGTGTACAATAATGTTTAACCTAATTCACTTAGCCTAGTTTCACATTAGACTGATCAACAAGATAATGAACTCGATATTGATGATTCATTTTACAACATTTAAGGAAAAGCTCTCACAGGAGACTGATATTGGAAAGTGGTTGGCTGAGTACAATCCGGAGTTCATCGGTGCGCTTTACTCCTATAAATTGAAGGACTCTATCATCTTCCCAAAACACATGTTCAATGAGAAAATCACTAAGACAATGACTTCTCGTTGATGGCGGGATATTCAAGACATGAAACAGCAGAAAATGCAGATTCATAAAAAACACTGGCAGAGGGTTTCTGCAAGTTTATAAGCACTCTTCATTCTTGCCCCACAAGTTCAGAATCCATTGAGAGAATTTTCTCAATATCTGGAATTGTGTGGAATAAATTGAGAAATAGATTAGGATCAGAACCCGCACAGATATTGGTCTCAGTATATCGCCACCTCACAAATGATCATGATGTGGATGACAACAATGAAATGGCAGTGGATGTAGAAAGAGAAACACAGTAGTATTGTAGTAGCAGTCTAGTCTAGAAGACAGGGAAAATTCAGAAGTCTCTATATTAAGTAGTCAAACTGCATTTGTTCCTAAATTTTTGTTTTTACTTGGGAAATGGAATTCATGAAAATATATTAGTCTCTGGAGTTTTATTGTGATTAAGGTTTTTCTAATTTGATTTGCATAGGGTTGCTGTTTTGTTTTTCAATGTTTTCTTGTCATAGTCATGCACATGACTTAGATACTTCTTTAGACAAGATAAATATTTAGCGCATTTTTATTCTATAAGCTTGAAAACAAATAAAATTTACATAATAATAAACCCCCCCCAAAAAAAACACTATTTAGTGGGTTTTTTGGGCTTTTTTGGGTGGGTTTTTTGGGCTTTTTTGGGTGGGTTTTTTATGTGCCAACCCTGATTTAGTATGGAGTTAAAGAAACAAAGAATTGATGCACAGAGTGTGCTACCACACTAGATTCCATACGCAGGGAAATCGTAAAGTTAAGAATCAATGTATGAAACTTGATTAAAGGTGAAGACAGAAGTCCTGAAAAACAGGACAGCAATGAGTTGGAAAAAATACTCTATGACAAAAATTATTCAATTACAACGAAAGGAAGACCTACCTAACCTTCAGCTCAGGACCTCATATTTCCCTCCTGCAAGTGTTAATTCCCATTGACATAATAGTTGTGTCTCCCTCTGGAGGGTGCAACATAAATATTTTACCGGACAAGCAAGCAGCCTACGACTGTGTAAATTCCCACTTACGTTTCAGTGAAATTATGCAAGTTTTCATCATGCAAGAGTTGTATTCACCAATCCATCTTCAAAATTTAAATGGAACTTATCTCTAAGAGTTGAATATCAGGCATAATCTCTTGTAATAGTTTGCAAAAAAATGCACAATAATTTTGAAGATCCCACGCATTTTGTAGAGACAACTGAATGCCTGTAAGTTTCAGCCTCCCTCACCACAACCAAGATGATCAAGCAGAGGAAAGACGCAAGCAGCATTTAGCATGAAGTTAAGGGGCGTGCACAAGGCGTGTTTGCACAGGATACCATGTGCACAGAAACAGCATGTTAAGAAGATTATGAAACGAGACAAAAGTGGAAGAAGAAAGTCAGGTGAAAAACCAGACCAAAGTGAACCAAAATAAGATGGTCCTTAAATAAAACACACAAAAAAAATTATCTCAACAAAAATAAAGTCTTCCTCACTCTCAGCTCAGGAACTTGCATTTCCTCATGGGAGCACTAATTCCCATAAATATAATAGTTGTATCTCCCTGAGGGGTTTTACAGACACCAGCAACTGTAGCCAATACGCAATTAATTCATCTCAAAGTGAAAAGCACAATTACGCTCTAGACAACATTATAGGAAATTAAAATATTTTTGGTATTGCGCACCTGCATTCTAAACTGTTAGAGCCCTCTTCTGGTGAGCATAGTAAAATTTAATGAAGACATAAATGAGACTGTGATCATCAGGGCCAGAGGCAGAGTGGAGAAGTTAGTGCTGGTTAACACTTTGACTGCGACGTGCGCCACCGGTGGTACACGGAGGTAATTTTCGTAATGCTGACCAGTAATCGCTAACTCAATTTTCATAAATACTTAATCACAGTTAAATGAAGGTGCGATCCAGTTCATGTTTGCTATTTTCAAAATAGTTAACTACAATTGACTTTAAATTTGAGTTTGGCGTTGAACTTAATATTTAGCAGTCGCAGTCAAAGGGTCAAGGCTACAGGCCTGATTTGGAAAGTTTGGTGTTCTTATTGAATTCTGTTTTTCCCGCAGACTGCATTACCTGCAAGAATAACAACAGATGTGGTGCCATCACCAGCCTCTGCGTCCTGAGCCTTGGAGAGCTCCACGAGCATCTTGGCAGCAGGGTGCAGCACCTGTGAGTGATGGTCCTCATTAGGAACATGCAATATTTCATACCCAGGAATGAAGACTTTCCCATGTTTTATAAGGTATGGAAGTCATTTTTATAGGTAGGTTATTGCATGATAGAAGTATGACAAAACCATTTTATACCAAGATCCACCGGTATAAAGGTAAGATCCATTAATTAATTAATAATTAGTGATCAAATTCACAGCCACCCATAACTCCTGAAAAGCTGACACAATCTACTTATATTAATGATCCTACTGATTCAAAAACATTCCTGCACACAAGGGGTAATCAAACTTTTGTCACTGACACAATCATATTGGATATTTTCATTCTGTATCCTAATTATTTAAATGAATAGATTTGTTTTGTTAATTCCCTATTTAATAATAAATCCATATGATACATAAAGATACCTACACACAAGAGATATCATTAAATGACATGAGTACCACATATATATGTTAACAGTTTAGAGGGGAATAAACTAAAGTAAAATGAGATCATAGCAAAAAGAATAGGTCATTGCTAAAATGTAATACAAAAATTTGGATAGGAATTCTCTTGCATGGCTATGAATTTCAATCCAAACTTGCTGTCTATCTTAGTTGCATGGCAAAATCTGTGAACTGGAAAGTACCCACACAAGTCCTTTTTATAAAATGCAATATTTCTATACAATTTCATGAACTAATTCACAAGAAACTTCATTAGTTATAAATACATTTAAATAAAATATTGATATATGTCCTGAGTTAGGCACAAAGTTTGGCTCCTGAATACAACATGACCACAAATTTTGATATTTTATTAACACATAGACTGCGATGCGTAAAACTGAAGTTTAATATTCAACTCAACTTTAAAACTCGAAACCTGGTAAAAATTTAAGAAATAGCAAACATTAACTAAGTATATCAAATACAATTAATTTAAAAAGATCATTCATTAAAAATGTATCAAACAACTCATCAATGGGTCATTAAGCACTTGGAAAAACTTAGGCACATCCCACAGGCAAGTCATGTCGCAACCAATGTATCAAACGCTGTTAATTTTTCACTCACATTCATTCTAATGCTAACATAACACAAAAATTGAAGGAAAAAATATGTGCATTCAAAATATTTTCACCAGACAAATTCCAGTTACAATTTAACAAAAATTACATCATTTTACAAGCTGGGTATAAAACTAGCAAGGATGTAAACTCACCCTCATCTGCTTGAGAATGGTGGCACCGTCATTAGTGATGGTAACTTCACCTTTCTTGTCTTGGATCATCTTGTCCATGCCTCTGGGGCCCAGAGAAGTTTTGATGGCATCAGCAATTGCTGTAAAAAAATCCAGAGTATGAGTGGCAATATTTGTAAGATCCATCCCAACTATTAGAAATGATGAATATTCAATCAATTAAGCTTTACATAGCTTATTCATAGATAATATTGAATATAATCAAACATTTTCATTTTTGCAGCTGCATTTATAGATTTGAAGATTAGGCTGATAAAATTAAAAGTAACACTAAGTAAAAAGTTAAACCTAGAAAGTAACATTAAATTCTAAAATATACACTATAAAGGATTTGATGTCTCATAAAGTACACTTTTACACCCAAATCCACAAAAAAAATTTGGTATGCATTCCTTTAGACCACATTTGTAAAATAGAACTACAGCAAAATTAATTGTACTTCAACATATGCTTTAAAATACATAAAAACTGGCATCAGTTCACACCCCTACCAATGACTCATGTTAACACCACTACACACAAAAAGGTTTACTGCTATACAAAAGTTGGCATTACTACACATAACTACTCTAACTTTGACAATTTCTTCCTGATGAAATTTTTTTTGAAACACAGTTTTGTCCCTGTGATTCACCCTGGAAATGTGAATACTCAACAATCCAAACACACAAGACAAACCAATTTTGTCTTTTAATCTGATCTCGCAATCCCAACACAAACATTGCAAGCAACACAACCATATGCACCAGCTCCAACCAAACAAATGAACCACAAAAGTGGGTATTTTGATAATGAAATACTAACAAACATGTCAAGAAAAACAATCCAAAAACTATTACACAGCTATCAACATTTCTGCATGTCATACTTTCTTTTCAAAGTAGCTCAACAACCAGATAACACAACTTCATTAAGGATTGTTTTTTGCTGCTGCAGCACATCTAAATAAAAAAATCAGCACCTAGTCTCAGCTGCAAAAAATGGTCCAATCAACTGCAAACAATGACAAGTACTTAATGATTTCATCAATTGAATAAAAATTATCCATCTCAATATGATTTGCTTAGTTTGAAAAGGTATTTTTAACTATCAAGTCAGCATGCAAAAGCAGTTCCTTTCCAGAACACAAGATGAGAAGCTACAATCTAGCATCCTACTCACAACCCAGTAGTGTATCAATAAGTTTAGCACAATGACTGTAATGACAAACTACTGTTACTATTCCATCTAAATTTGGCATCAATCGTTCTAAGCAATTTTGAAAATTGCATAAAATAGCTGAATTATATCTTTATTTAGCTTTGACTGAGTATTTAAGAAATTTAAATTTGTGACTAGTAGTGGGTCCGTATCATAATAAAAATTTCAGTCAATATGCAGTTCAATCCAGTTACAGAAATTAAAAATTTCGGGTCAATATTTACTTTAATGTTGTCAATGATTTTCATAATTTCGTTGCTATAGATAGGTAATATAGTCGACTTGAATACATTTTACATGAATGACAATGTGCTTGCAAATGCTTAGTTTTCGAGTTATTTAAGCTTGAAGTTATACAAACGGCGCTCCTGAATGGCCTTTTTGGCGCAAAAGCAGGCATTGTTTTTGCAATAGAAACGGAAGCTAAGCCCCTATTACAAACGTAAAGAGGTTGGGTCGTGAGGGGTAGCCACAGTTCTTCTAGTGAAAATTGTAAATAAAGGTTTCTAGTGACGTCCGTTTACATCAACTCCAAGATGGCAGCCGCCATCTTGGGTGCCGGGTGGCGCCATGACGGCAGCCACCTTGGAGTCGATGTAAACGGACGTGACTAGAAACCTTTATTTATAATTTTCACTAGAAGAACTGTGGCTAACCCTCATGACCCAACCTCTTTACGTTTGTAATAGGGGGTTAGCTTCCGTTATTAAATAAATTGTGCTAGGCGCTCGCGCGCTTTCTTGGCGCCCACAAGCCAACTTCAAAGTAGAATAATTCGAAAATAACACGTCAGCGAACAGAATGTCATTCGTGTAAAACATTCTTTAATGTGTTCCTTTATTGATTCTTCAAAACAAAATTATGAAAATCGTTAACATTTAAATAAATATTGACTAAATTTCATTCTAAAGAATCACTAAAGGAACACATTTAAAAACGTTTAACAGGAATGACATTCTGCTCGCCGTTGCATAATTTTTTAATTACTCAACTTTGAAGTTATAGGAACATCATATATAAATGTGAAGGAACGGACACATCCCCGCCAAAAAGTGGGCGTGACCCAACCATCCAGCAACTAAGCAACCGACTATATATGTTATTCCTATCTGAACGTAATTATTGTTATATCTTGAAAATAAAGCATCAGCGAGCAGAATGTCATTCGTGTAAAACGTTCTTAAATGTGTTCCTTTAGCGATTCTTGGGAACGGAATTTTTAATTTCCGGGAATGGATTAAACTGCCTATTGACCAAAATTTCTTCAGTATACATCAGTGGCTCATTTTGTAGTGAAAACAATGGTATTTATGAAGGAGAGGATCATAGTTGATTTTCCAATTTTTGCTGCCTAAACATAATTAATTAGATTGAAAAACAATTTTTCTTCTACACACTTTCCGGAGGAAATGAGTAATGAATTATAGCGGTAGGTTTAGTTTTGTTTTTGATGACTGACATGCACTTGAATAAACTTGAATGAACAGCTCCTCATTAATTTTTAAATTTTTGTTGCTTGAATCATGGTATTAACACCAAAATAAACAACTTTTTATCTATACACTTTTTTCGTCAAATGAGTATTTAACGAGATATAGCGGTAGGTTTAGTTTACTCTTTGATGACAAGAGTGTCAAAAGCAAGACTCTGCCACATCGCGCGATCTATGAATTTCTGGTAAATGTTGAGGAGTTGACCACAATTGTTTTTCGACTTTTGGATGCATGAATATTGTCAAGGAGATCGTCCCAGGCCCCTGTCGCTCAGGTGGTCATTTTTCATGTTTTTGTTGGAAAAGGACCCTTAGGTGCTGGACTATTCAGTCCTAAAATTTTATGGCGCTACAGACCATTGATCCCCCCCCCCCCCCCAGGGGAGGGGTAAGGGGACCAAAATCTTAACTTCAAGCCCATTTTAACCACATATAAAAAGAGAACAAATGGGAAATGGAAAAATAGCCCATTTGAGTTTGTTAGGAATGTTCCAAGAATTCTAAAACTGTCTTCGTTTTTGTTCTAGCATCAAAACTGAATGAGGAGATACATCTTGAAATATCAATACCTAAAACCAATATGTCAAATTTTTTCAAAAACTAAGGCCTAAATCAAAAAAAATGAATGGATTAAATTGTGTTTCTTTTTAGAAATTATTTATCATAGTCAAATTTAATAAGAATCAAACTGAAAAAAAAAAATCATATTTTTGAAAAACAAAAAAATTTTCAATTTTTATTTTGGATTTGGAAATCAAAATTCACAGTGCAAATGTGAAGTTCTGTATGGATATTATCGAAATAAAATTAAAACTGCATTCAATTACATAAATTGTTCATTATATTACACTTCAACAAAAAATTTTGTTTTATGCTTATACCAACACTTCTAACTTTCAAGATTCAAAATGTATCTCCTCATTCAGTTTTGATGCTAGAACAAAACCAAAGACAGTTTTAGAATCCTTGAAACATTCCTAACAAATTCAAATGAGCTTTTTTTTCAAGTTCAAATTTTTCGAAAAAATAAGTAGGGTAAGTTCCAAAAATTCGTCCACTTTGAAATTCCGTACACACCAGGTATATTTTACTATAACAAGCTAGTATGGAGTTGAAGTTCATCGAAAAGTGGTTCACGTGGTAACTGTTGGTTTATAATATTGTATAATTGCCACACACCGCAAATAAATATCACTGTTGGAACAAAAATGGCAGCCCAAGTGAATGACCTGCGTTTCAGTTGCTTATGAAGTCGTCACACCTTAATTGACCACCATTTTGCATCGCCGACAAAAAATTTTACCGTTAACGAAGTTGTTGTGTTAGGCGATGTCATACCTGTGTGAGTGTTGACAGCTGTAGTGCCGCCATTTTACAGAGTTTTATTTCTCCCTTTGTTTGTTTCTGAGGTGTACTAAATTTCGAATCTTTTAACGGCTAGTGTTATTACTTCGTCCACATGTACGGAGTTTTGAAGAAATCATTTATATGAATTCGTTTGTTCGTACAACGATTTTTCTTAAAGTTTCTCCTCATTGTTTATGATCCTTAACCCGCGCACGGTCGCGCATCCCTCAGAAAAGTAGTCAATTTACCCGCGTTACTCTGCCGTTCCCTGTTCACTTACCGTAATAGGCAGAGATGTAAAAATATGAAGTAATGAGTAAAAAATGTTGCTTTACACTTTGATGTTGTCAGATTTTTGATAACTTGAACCGTTTCTTTGTAATATGGAGTCAAACTCCGTAGATTTTTGCACAACATTGCTTCAAAGAGATCAATGGCCATTTTTGTGTTTTGGGAACAATGTAATGTTTTTCACTGCTATTTTATGCAGAAAATCCTTCCAAACCTGCTGATGTTTTTATTTTTCCTCTACAACAATTAGAAAAAAAGTTATGACCATTTATGTCTACTAGGTGTTATCCATTCTTCGTTTTAGTTCCTACATAAATGCATGTTTGCATGTCTGGTTATATTACTGTAAGTATAGTGTTTCGAAACTTGTAATTTTCACACAATATGAATAAAATACTGCTCTACACGCTACTGACTTCAGATTTGTCTTATTTGCCATTTTTACGAAATAAGGCGAAATAAGGCCCTGAGTAGTTTCGCTGGTAACTGAGGCTGCCACTGACTGTTCGCACGCACACCCTCTCACGGTCGCCTCATTTACCACACTGACTGTGCTTACCCCTCCCAACTTCCAAGTGGTTGGAGCTCTGCCTTAACCCCCACAATGTGGGGGTTTCTGGCTCCAGCTGTGTAGCACTCGCTGAGACGATCATTTTGGTGTATAACAACTTGGGGTTATGCCTTACGTCTGGCAACCAGTGAGCCTGGTAAATGAGGCGACCAGTTACAGTGCGCGGGTTAATATCTTTTCAGGTATAGATTTTATAGTTTATGAATTGGACCGGCAGGCCGCAGCCGAGACGGTTCAAGAAACTGTTTTTGAAAAGTACAGAAATTTCTTGAGAATTTCTTGAGTCCTACTTCAAACTTTAGTCCACCACTTGTAACTTTTGAAAGAATGCACCTATCGACTTCAAATTACTCCAAAACAAAAGAACAAAACATTTTCTACAAAGGTGTTATAATCACATTCAAAAAATTTTCCTGAGAAGTACAGAAATTATTCGATAAAAATGTTTGATTCGCGTGCCATCGCGAGCGCAAAAGGGTCAACTAAAGTCTTTCGTTGGCGCGTGAGTCGTACAGGTTCATCGCAGAATTTATGTACTTTTCAGAAATAATTTTGAATGTGTTAATAACACCTTAGTAAAAAATGTTTTGTTCTTTCGTTTGAGAGTAATTTAAAGTTGATAGGTGCATTCTCTCAAAAGTTACGATTGGTGGACTGAAGTTTAAAGTAGGACTCAAGAAATTTCTGTACTTTTCACAAACCGTTTCTTGAACCGTCTCGGTTGCGGCCTGCCGGTGCCTTGCACACGCTCTTGAAGCATTGTTTTTGAAACACCATATTTATCACTTGCGTTGCGTATACTCAAACTTCCATTTATTATCTCTGCTTATGCGTGAACAAGATCATCATTGCAGTAGTGGTGTGTTTTACGAGGAGCCATAATTTAAGGTCAACATTCGTCCCAATTCATACCGGCAGGCCGCAGCCGAGACGGTTCAAGAAACGGTTTGTGAAAAGTACAGAAATTTCTTGAGTCCTACTTCAAACTTCAGTCCACCACTCGTAACTTTTGAAAGAATGCACCTATTGACTTGAAATTACTCTCAAGCGAAAGAACAAAACCTTTTCTACAAAGGTGTTATAAACACATCCAAAAAAGTTTTCTGAAAAGTACAGAAATTCCTCAAAATGAACCTGTACGACTCACGCGCCGTTGAAAGACTTTAGTTGACCCTTTCGCGCTCGCGATGGCACGCAAATCAAACATTTTTATCGAAGAATTTCTGTACTTCTCAGGAAAATTTTTTGGATGTGTTTATAACAACTTTGTAGAAAATGTTTTGTTCTTTCGTTTGGGAGTAATTTAAAGTTGATAGGTGCATTCTTTCAAAAGTTACGAGTGGTGGACTAAAGTTTGAAGTAGGACTCAAGAAATTCTCGGAAAATTTCTGTACTTTTCACAAACCGTTTCTTGAACCGTCTCGGCTGCGGCCTGCCGGTATCAAAACGTACGTATCAAATCCATTAAAAATGAACACGCTATTATATTACAAAAAATTTGAACGCTCACAGTTAACTTTAGCGCTAAACAAACATATAAATTTCAACTTAGAGGGTGTACGAACTTTTGTGATGAGATTCGAAATGCAGTCGAAATTTTAAATTAATTTCGAATTTGGTACGAACTTTCGAAAATTTCAGTTGGACAAAGTGTTCGCAAAGCAAGTTGTTTTTTTCATGTCAAGATTTGAAAGATCCTTTTTAGAGCAAAGCACGATGAACCCAATGCATTTGCGCTTTTTTGACGGGATTTTCTGCGGCAATAGCGATCTTGAGAACCATTTGAGAGGGTTTGAAGTTTGAACCGTTTAAATCGGATGAACATTCCGACTTTACCCTAGCTCTAGGTTAAACCTAAAAAATTACTGTTTCTTAAGAAATTTTGAAAGAACAGAAAAAAATTGAATTTGAAAAAACTCATTTGAGTTTGTTAGGAATGTTCCAAGGATTCTAAAACTGTCTTTGGTTTTGTTCTAGCATCAAAACTGAATGAGATACATTTTGAAATATACATAGAATATACCATAAAATTCATTTCAAACGGAAAGTGCATAGAAAAAACTTGTTAATTTTTATTAAATTAATCATGTTAGGCGTTGAAATTGATAAAATCGATTACTGTTACTAATAAATTGATTATTTACTCAATTCTTGGTAAATGTTAAGGACTTGACTATAATTGATTTTCCACTTTTTGATCAACAAAGATTGTTGATGAGACCAAAATAAACAAGTTTTCTTCAATGCACTTTCCGGCGGAAATAAGTATTTTAAAAGTTATGGCATTAAATGAGTTACCGTAACTCCAGTGTTTGAGGCGGGGAAAAATATACCGCGCGGTCCGCCGTGAAAGTAAACAGGCGTTCCCGCGCGCCAACCAAGCCGACGAAGAGCAAACCCCCTATTACAAACGTAAAGAGGTTGGGTCGTGAGGGGTAGCAACAGTTCTTTTAGTGAAAATTATAAAAATAAAAGAACTGTGGCTACCCCTCACAACCCAACCTCTTTACGTTTGTAATAGGGTGATGCACACTGGAGTTCCGGTAACTCATTTAACGCCATAACTTTTAAAATACTCATTTCCGCCGGAAAGTGCATTGAAGAAAACTTGTTTATTTTGGTCTCATCAATAATCTTTGTTGATCATAAAGTGGAAAATCGATTATGGTCAAGTCCTTAACATTTACCCAATTCTTTAGTAACTGATAGATTAAGATCATAAATGCATTAGGGTAGAATAGCTAACTAGTAACTACTGGTTACGGTAGACTAATTGCACAAGACTAATTAGGGTCAAGTTAACATGAATTTGGACCAGGCAAATTCAGAACAACTCTAGCAGAGCTGCCCAGTTGTTATCAAACAAGTTCTAAAGGCAGAATCACCAACAGTGTAAAATAGATTAATATTTTAAACTCGACATGTTCAGCCTAACCTAATGACCACTCACTTGTCCTAATTCAAGCTAGGATATCTGACTAAGCAATGTTAGGGCCTGTGGATGAAAATACATGCAATCCATGAAAATTATGGGTCAATATTGAATTTAATGTTGTCAACGAATTTCATAATTTCGTAGGTATAGATAGGTAATATAGTTGATTTTAAGACGTTTTACATGAATGACAATGTGCCCGGAAATGCTTAGTTTTGAAGATATAGGATAAATAACGCCAGGTAAGAATAGCATAACAGCAGTTTTGATATAGCTCTTCGGGCGTTTTGCGGACGCGGACCACGCCAAGTTTTTTGGCGGGAGTCATCGGCCTTGGTATGGTTGAGTTAAATTAAGATATTTTAGGCTTACTCAGGTTAGGATACTTAACTAAATTAACTTTACCAAACCTAACCTTACCTATCGTTACGTCAGAACCGTACTTCTGCTTATTTACCTCTCCGTTTGTTCAATTTTATAAACGACGTTCATATAACTTCAAAGTTAAATATCTCCAAAAATAAGCATTTCCGGGCACATTGTCATTCATGTAAAACGTCTTAAAATCGACTATATTATCTATCTATACCTACGAAATTATGAAATTCGTTGACAACATTAAATTCAATATTGACCAAATTATGTAGCAAAATAAGACACAGTCAGCTCTCAAAAACATATTTAACATTCAAATTAACAATAGAAATAAAGTTTACCATAGAAATAGCTAACCAAGATTAACCAAATCAGCTACTTTTACAGTGAACTGACCTTTAGCAGCAGTTATGTTACTGCTTCTTATTTGTGCTGGCTTTTCCTTATCCTTAAATTCAGCCTGCTTAGCAGGAGCAGATGATTGTTTCAAATTCATGACGATTTAAACTCTACACAAATGCTAAACAAGAACACACAAATACGTGACTTAGCAGTTGCTAGTGACACTATTATCCTGCAATAGCACGAGGCGCACCGGTGGCGAGCGGTGACTAATACAAATGTTGTCGAACAATTCACACTCAAAACATATGCAGCTGTATCATTGATGAACAAAAAATCAGCATTAAGGAAATAATTTTCGTCATTAGTGGGAAAAAAATTTTCATAAACCTTTTAGGTAGTGAAATATTATAGAATTTTATTCAATAATTTTTTTGTTTATAATCCAGGGAGCGTCAAAAACTATCGTACGTTTGGATTGAACTTCGTGAAACTTCCAGGCGAATTTGACATGTAGAGGAATTCGATCTTGTTACTTCTATAGAAAGTAAATACCTAGTTGAGTTTTTGTGTCATTCCAATACGAAATAAGTTCATTTTATATATTTTTTGTAATAGAGGTTGATTGTTTTTTAGATAAATTGACTTCCTGGAGATATCCTGTAAGATATTTTCACTTCTAGGGTGAAAGGATTGGTAGATCCTGAGTAGTTTAGTGAACAAATCTAATACCAGGCGCTGAACTCTTTGTGTGAAAATTGTGGAGGGAATTGTAAGCCGTTACAAAGGCCCCGACGCTGTCGGCCCTCAATTTCAATTTCAAGTTCAAGAATAACTTCACTCCAAAGTTATGTAGAACAAAGGCCTTTCGAGAGTTTTTGCTTCTTTAATTTGTTTGTGGAAGTTACAACTGTTAATTAACAAAATATTAATATAAAAATCTATAAAAGTTATTCTTTGATATGATGTTGCATGTTAAAGAATTTTGAATATTACTTATCAAAAATCCCATGAGCATACGTAAATTGTGAGAGAAAACTATCTTACTTCCCGCTTCTGAAGCAACTTAGTAACTATGTAGGCCTATATCACTCAAAGTTTATGTCGGGTTTTTCGCCGTTAGGTGGTTTGAATGTAAATATTAATTCTTGACGGCCAACAACTCGAACAATTCTCGATAGTGATCTGGGAAAATTATGAGAGGGATAATGAAAAACGGATTGGAACTCAGCTTATTTCAGGTGGAGTTTATTGGAAGAGGAAACCAGGAAAACTGGCTTGGATCTTGATCTCGGAGAGCTTGTCTAGGTGGGCATTCCGTGCCGGAGGACCAGGCTGGCGTTGACGAAGGCCGTCACGCGATGGAGTAAGCAGGGTGAGTGAGTTGTATTTGGGAATTTGAATTAGGCAATTTGAGATAATTGAGCGAGGGTCAGTGACTTAGTTCAGGTAGAACTAATGACTCAAAATAAGGTGAGGTGTGAGTGAGCAAGTTAAATCCGGCTCATGTGAGCAGAATCAAGTCGGCACATTAGCACATTAGCACATTAGCAGGAGCAAGTTAAGTTACTTGCTCATATTAGTAGGAGCAAGTTGAGTCACAGCTTATGTGAGAATAGCAATCAGCATGACACTCAGGAAACCCAGGGAGATTCAAAACTGTGAGTGTTGTGTGTATGGCGATGATGTAGAGGTCCTGCACAGGAGTCCAAGACGCTGGATGAAACGTTCCAGGAGAGACATCAAGACATTCCACCACTGACAATCCAACATATAATGACAACTCTTCCCACACGGAGAAATCCGAGAAACTCCTACAGGTTTGACTCCAGCTACTTTAGGATTCTCACTTTTGGCAAACTCAAAAGAGATAGGACAGATTTTTGGTTGACAGATTTTAACAATAAATAAATTGTTTAATCACTAATGCCTCTGGCTTTAAAAATCTGAGTATTAGGTTTAAGAACTTCCGGTAATAAAGATCGTGATTCCTTACAGAGACTACGGGCAAGTAAACACGAGATCTACGGAATATCGGGAAAATATCAAGTGACTGCACTTTTGAAAGCCGTAAGAAAAACATAAAAATCCTAAAGTTCGTGGATATAAATCATACTAAAAAATCCTGGTAGATAACATTTGCAATAATAAAGGAATTAAGGAATAATATATATCCCCAATGATAAAAGGAAAAGGAAAACCTAAGCGTTGATTTCACAGGCGGAAAATACGCGAAGAAAGAAAACACGAAAGCATGAAGGTTCCGTGTGGCGATTTAGCCGGGCGGCTTACGCGTCGGCCTCAGCCAAAGCCGCCAGCAATTTGCACACACTTAAGATAGGCAGATAGTAGTGGGTGTTTTGTCACAAGAATGCGATGAGTTAAATTAAATTTTATTGAAATGTTTTTATATTGAAATAAGTGCGGTTTACGTACAGGTTTCCAAGAGTATGGAATTAAGAAATGAAATTCCAAAATTTATCAAGCATAGGCATGAATACTTTTCGTAATTTAAACTACTGCAAGTCGGTTTGTAAAAAAAAGGAATAAATGCTACTATAACACATGCCTATAGTATTTATAATCACAGAGTAGTGACAAGAGACGACGGTGTGAGGTTCCGCCATTAAACAAGACGCTATCGACAACGAAAGCCGGCAAGTTCAGCCGCGTTCGCTCCGAACAGAGATTATCGTAGATTAGTAGATTATCGTAAAGAAAAGGAACGAACATGGTTATGCTTTGATAATAAAATCATGACACGGAAATGCAATGCACATCTGACGCAATATACTACGCTAAGTCATGTTGAGAAACAAAACAAAACACTGAATGAGAACATGCTACATCACAATTTCCACGCATAACTACGTATCTTAATAACACTGCACTGTCAACTATTAATACTCACTGACACGACGAAAAGGAACACAATAGTTTTCTAACACATTAAAACTCACGAGAATTTGCTGTAACACCGCTAAAGTAGGACGCCAAAGTAAGAGTGGCTTTTTGAAAGAAAGGGACGCGCAACTGCGCAGTGTTGCCACCAGAGGGCTCCTCTCTCGAAAAATGTCAAGTGTTATTTCTATTGTTTCATGCATTTACACAAAAACTTCAATGATTACGAATTAGAAGTAGAAAATAATTAATAATAAATTGGAGTAAGATTTTTAATGCTACTAATTAATTTATTTTAGTATGAATGGCAAATTTCTAATTTTTACGCTTATGTAGCGGTATGCTACATTTATACATGTCATTATGCGGTATTTGAGTATTGGTTACTCGTATATTATTATACGTCAAAAACACTTTGGGCTCATTTTTATGTGCTCACCATAGCGCAAGTGGCTAGGGGTTCTGCCGCCGTGCTGGAGACCCGGGACTCCACCCAGGTGTCTGAAATGAGTACCGGTCTTGACCGGGGGAAAGCGTCATGGCGTCCTGTCGTTAGTTATAAGGCATTTGAAAATCCAATGTACAAGGTGATGTGTATGTAGCATACCGCTACATAAGCGTAAAAATTAGAAATTCGCTATTCATACTTAAATAAACTAATTAGTAGCAGTAAAAATATTACTCTAATTTATTATTAATTATTTTCTACTTCCAATTCGTAATCATTAAAATTTTTGTGTAAATACATGAGAGATCAAATAATCAATCGACATTTCGAGTTCTTAAGCAGCCTGTCTGGCAACATACAAGCGCGTCGCCTAGTCCACTCACTTTTGCTTGTGGCCCGGTGGCGCGAACATCTCGTAAGTCCAGTGATATTTAGGGTAAAATAAGAGTAAAACCGGGTAAAAATATGTGCCATGTGTTTTTCGGTGTATTGTGTGTTTTTAATCTAAGGATCTGCTCAGTGTCGTGAATTAGGGATAAAGAAATTAGTGTAAGATCCTGAGATTAGCATGTGTTTTATAGAGTGAATATTGCGTGTCATTTCTCAAACTCCCGCGTAAATTCATACTAGCTATTCAGTTAACGTACTGGTTTTTCTCCTTACTGCAAACATATATTGCGGGTTTGCCAGTATCATATCACGAATCTTTCATAAACTACTTGTGGACGAACGCGACCAAATTGCCGGCGTTCGTTGCCGATAGCGTCTTGTTTAATGGCGGAAAACTCTGCCGTCTTCTGTCACTACTACGTGATTTTTATTGGTATTTTAAGCATGTGTTCTAATAGTATTTTCTCTTATTTTTTTGTACAAATCACTTCTAGCAGTTTCTTTTCTTAAACTTGTTTAAACGCAAAATAATCATTAAAGATGTCCTTTTAAATAGTTTCTAATAAATTACGAAGTTATTCATGTTTACTTGCTAAAGTTTGGAACTTCATTCCAATTCCACATATTTACGTAACCTCACTCAATTCGATATCAATCATCTCAATAGAATTAATTTACTTCATCGCATTCGTGTGACAAACACCCATTACCATCTGCCTATCTTAAGTGTGTGTAAATTGCTGGCGGTTTTGGCTTAGGCCGATGCGTAAGCCGCCGGTTAACTCCACGCGTAACTTCGTGCTTTCGTGTTTTCTTTCTTCGCGTATTTTTCCGCCTGTGAAATCAACGTTTAGGTTTCCCCTTCCTTTCATCATTGGGGGATACATATTATTATTTAATTCCTTTTTATTGCATATGATATCTACTAAGATTTTTCAGTAGGATTTATTTCCATAAACTTCAGGATTTTAATGTCTTTTTTCTTCTTACTGCTTTCAAAAGCGCAGTCATTTGATACTTTCACCATTTTTCGTAGATCTCGTGTTTACTCGCCCGTAGTCTCTGTAAAGAATCACGATCTTGATTCTTTGAAATTCTTAAACCTAATACTCGGAATTTAAAGCCAGAGGCATTAGTGATGAAACAATTTATTTCTTGATTAAAAGTCTGTCCACCTAAAGTCTGTCCTATCTCTCTTGAGTTGCCAAAGTGAGCATCCTAATTAGCTGGAGTCGAACCTGTAGGAGTTTCTCGGACTTCTCCGTGTGGGAAGATTTGTCATTATTGTGTTGGATCTTCAGTAGGGAATGTCTTAATGTCTCTCCTGGAACACCTAATCCCGCATCCTGGACTCCTGTGCAGGACCTCTACAACAGCGCCATACACACCACCCTCACAGTCAAATTTCCCTGGGTTTTCACTGAATGCCATGTAAAATGTTACGTTGTTAACCTGAGTCATGCTGTAACTACACACAACTTACCTTATTATTGAGCCAGCCATTTGGCATTACCTTGGGAAAGGCCAGCAAATCTACCTGAGCCTCAAACCTTTGAGCTACTCCATTCACCCAAGCTCGATCGTCTGCTAGACGCTTGGAAAGCAGACCTCATAACGTGATCACATTAAGTCACTGTTTAGAACTCCTTCAAGTTTTGCCCCAAATACAACTCACTCACCACGATTATTGCATCGCGTGCCGGCCTTCTTCAACCCCAGCCTGGTCCTCCGGCACGGATTGCCACCTCAACCAGCTCTCCGAGATCAAGAGCCAAAGAAGCCAGTTCTTCTTTTTTTTTCCTGGTTCCGCTTCCACAATAAACTCCGCCACGGAAACTAAGCTGAGTCCATCAACGTGTTTCATTATCACTCTCGCAATTTATCCAGTACGCTTCGAGAAAAAGATCAAGTTATTCTTGCCATAACAAAAATCAATATCTTTTGGCGGAAAAACCCGACACTGGTGCATTGGCCGGGAAGTTATTTTTTAAAATAAAAGAAAGAACTAAACTCGAAGTGTTCTGGGGGTTGTGAGAGTGTAATGTTGGCGTAATTGTAGTGATAAATTTCCCATGTCGTAGTGGTTTGAGAGATTTCCTGTGGATTTTGACCATGCTAATAAATTTTCTCTGAGCAGCTTAAAAAATTTTTTATCTTTCTTTTATGCTGTTTTCCTGTCTTTGTTTGTTTTTTTGTGCCTCAGTAGGTAGGGAAATATTTTTCTACTATTTCCGTGCTGTGCATTTATTCCTGACCACCGTAAAAATCCTCGTCCCATTTTCTCTCTTTCCGTTTTCTTCAACATATTGATTGATTGAGTAGGTAGGAAAATAATTTTTTTCTCTCCTGCTTAATTTTTGCCTACGCAAATTGCCGCATACCGCATAATAATTTTTTTTTCTCTTCGTTTCCAATTTCATATTTAATATCTTCTGTTTCAACTAAATTTGAGTGATTGAGTAGGTAAAGAATTAACGCAAACCCCTTGCTACTTAATCCCAAGTCATAGGCACTGATTTCTTAATTGCGCATCCCAAAAAGAGACTGCTAGCATGCCTGACTCCGATAATGAAGATCGAGCACACACAAATCCCATTAGGCTCCCTCCTTTCATTCCAGGGGACGCTCACACCTGGTTCAACCAGGTGGAGGCGGTGTTTAGGTACAATAGGATAAATCAGGAGATAGACAAATTCTATGCGCTTGTGAGCGCTGCGCCCACAAAACTACTTAATGACTCTAATGATCTATTAGAAAACCCTCCAGATCATAATCCTTACGGAACCTTAAAAGGCAAAATCATGGCAAGGCTTCAGATGTCCGATGCGGACAAATTCCGAAGTCTTGTAGATGCCTCAGCAATTCCACCTGTCTCTGCTTCCTTCTCTCCTTCCTCGCTAGTAAAAGAGCTGCGGAAACTCGCTACTGGAGTTGCCGTAGCTGAGGGATTTCTGAAGGAAGTGTTCATGACAAAGCTGTCACCTAATGTGCGGCCTTTTCTATCGCTAGCAGGGCCCGAGCAAACACTAGAGAAATTAGCTGAATCCGCCGAGACTGTTATTAGGAATATCAATTTGCCTCGAGAACCACAGGTTGCTTCCTTAAATGTAGCAGCTACAACTTTTAGCCCGTCAAATACTGCGCCTAGTGAATCCTCAGCCAAAATAGATAAGCTGCAGCAGGACATCGCTGAAATAAAGCAAGCTCTTCAAAATTTTCAAATAGGTCAGAGTCAAAGTGTGGCGCACATTCAGCAAGGCCCAGGGAGATTCCAAAGCCACCAAAATGCCTACGACTATCCCTATGACTATCACTCTAACTATCCTCCTCCTCCTCCTCAACGCTTTGATAGAGGTAGATCTTTTGATAGGTCAATTCAAGACCGCCGTTTCAGGTCGCGCTCTCGTGATGCTAGTAGCCAGTTATGCTGGTATCACACAAAGTATGGTGACCAAGCACGAAAGTGCGGGTCCCGTTTCTGCCCGCGTTATACCGAAATGACTTCGGGAAACGCGAACAGCGACGCATAGTAGCGAGTACTGCGTTGCCTCATTCCCAGACTACTCGCCTCCTTACTATTCTCGATCCCGTTACCAAATATCGATTTCTTATCGACACTGGATCTAGCGTATCAATTATCCCAGCCACGGCAAAAGTCAAAAACCAGCCATTAGTGGCTACATTACGCGCCGCAAACGGCACGCCAATACCTTGTTACGGTGAACGAGCCTTAGAGTGCAGTCTGGGATTGAGGCGAACTTTCCTGTTTACTTTCCTCATCGCGGAAGTCCAAGAGCCTATCATTGGCGCGGACTTTCTCGAAAAATTTGGGATTGTTGTAGATGTTAAAAATAGGTGCATTAGGGACGAGGAGACACAGATCTCAATTCCCGCTTGCAGCATAACTAGAGCTAATGTCTTGCATTCCTTCTCGATTGCTTTCAAGGAGGAGTGTATTTTTGAACAGGAACTTAAAAATTTCCCTGCATTAACAAACCCTAACTTAGTTTCTAACAGCATGCAAACATGTACAAAGCACTTCATAGAGACGCAGGGTCCGCCAGTTTTCTCCCGTGCTAGGCGACTGCCGCCTGATCGATTGGCGTTAGCTAAGAAAGAATTCGCTAGGATGCTCGAAGAGGGAATAATTCGCACTTCCAAACGCCCTTGGGCTAGCCCTCTTTTGCTAGTACCCAAGGCTAACGGTGAATTCAGACCGTGCGGGGATTTCCGCAGGTTGAACGCCGTTACTTTACCTGATCGATATCCTATCCCTTACCTTCACGATTTCAGTGCAAATTTAGAGGGAGCACAAATTTTCTCTAAGGTCGATCTTCAGGCCGCCTTTCATCAAATTCCCTTGGATGAGTCTGCGATTCCTAAGACCGCGGTAATCACCCCGTTTGGTCTCTTTGAATTCCTCAAGATGCCATATGGTCTCCGGAACGCACCTCAAACGTTCCAGAGACACATGGCTGAAATCTTCTCTGATCTCTCTTTCGCTTATGTCTATCTAGACGATATCCTTGTGGCGTCCTCAACCCCAGAGTTGCACAAAGACCATCTTAGGGTCGTTTTTCAAAGATTGTCCGACAATGGACTCCTCGTAAACCCTGTAAAATGTGAGCTCGGAAAGCCATCACTGATTTACTTAGGTCATGAAATCTCTAGCCTAGGTCTAAAACCTTTGCCTTCCAAAGTAGAAGTGATCAAAAACTTTCCTCTTCCACAGACCCAGAAGGAACTAAGAAGGTTCCTAGGTTCTGTTAACTTCTACCATCGTTTCATACGCAACTGTGCTCAAACTTTAGCGCCCTTATCGGACCTCCTCGAGCCGAAACGAAAAGGAAAATCTATTGAGATAAAATGGACAGACGCAGCACGGGTAGCGTTCGAAGAGATAAAACATAAGTTAGCTTCCGCGACGGAACTATCCTACCCTATTGCTAATGCTGATTTCAGCCTCGTTGTTGACGCATCCAGTACCGCCGTAGGTGCTGTGTTGCAACAACAAGTGGGCACTAACATCTCTCCTCTTGCTTTCTTTTCCAAAAAGCTGTCGCCCACTGAGCGTGGTTATAGCGCGTTCGGTAGGGAACTTCTTGCTATCTACCTATCTGTGAGACACTTTCGCTATGCTCTAGAGGCAAGGGAGTTTGTGATCTACACAGATCACAAACCTTTGACCTCAGCTATAAAAATGCCTTCTGAAAGACATTCGCCTAGAGAAGCTCGACACCTTTCCTTTATAAGTCAGTTCACAACTGACATACGTTTCATTAAAGGCCTCGACAATACTGTGGCCGATTGCTTGTCCCGCATCAATAATGTCCAAACCAGTGGCGAAATCACCTTCGGCAACCTTGCTATTGCTCAAAAGGAGGATCCTGAACTTCAGGACCTTCTCAAATCTTCTAACCCTTCCCTTCCAAAACTAACCTTGGTTGACGGCGTGTATCGTGATGCCGAGCGACTTTCTCGTTTGTATCTTCCTGCGACTCTCCGCAGAGTAGCTGTCCTCCATTACCATTCCCTCAGTCACCCTGGTATTAACCGTACATTGCGTTTGATTTCTGATCGTTACGTCTGGCCAGCGATGCGTAAGGAGGTCAAGCAAATTGTGCAAAATTGCCATGCGTGTCAGAGTAGTAAGGTGGTGAAACATAATCGTGCAGCGCTGCAGAGTTGCGCATTCACCGGTCAAAAGTTTGACTCTGTCCACCTAGACCTAGTGGGTCCCTTGCCTGTATCGCGCGGTTATTCTTATTTGTTGACCATCATCGATAGGTTCACGCGTTGGGTTGAGGCTGTCCCTTTACCTGATACCCAAACTGAGACGGTAGCGCGCGCCTTCTTATCTAACTGGATCTCTAGATTTGGGGTTCCCTTAAGTGTCACACATGACCGGGGATCACAATTCACCTCCAACTTCTGGAGGGAGCTTAGCTCCGCCTTAGGGTGTGCAAACACCTCAACTACAGCATATCATCCGCAGTCAAATGGACTTATTGAGAGAGTCCACAGAGACCTTAAGTCCGCCTTGCGCTGTCTTAATTGCAGTCACGATTGGACTGACAGACTTCCAGTTGTATTGTTGAGCATACGCAATCTGCATAGACAGGATCAGAAATGCACAGCGGCTGAGATGCTATACGGTCAGACCCTTCGTCTCCCCGGCGACATTGTTGACCCAAAACCCTTGCCTGAATTTTCATCCGCTGACCGCTCCGCTTACGTAACCTCCCTGAAAGAGTGCATGCGCCAGATCAAGTATGTGGCTCCACGAATGCCTCAGACTGAGGACAGACTAGATTCTGCCCTGCAAGATTGCACACATGTGTATGTCCGCAATGATGCTATTAAGCCTACACTCACGCGTCCTTATGATGGCCCATTCAAAGTACTTAAACGCAAGCAAAAATATTTCATCCTCGACAGATTCGGCTCGAGCGACCCTGTGAGCATAGACAGATTAAAAGTCGCATACACTTCTGATCATAGTGTAACTTATAACTCATCATCTTCTCCGCAGATTTCTCCTTCCACTGAGACTCGATCATATCTACCATCTCAGCTTCCTCAGTTGACTGCATTGTTGCCTAGTCAGCTCGAGTGTAACCCTTTCTATGTGCCTGTACACTCAAACTCTATCCCTACGCCTATCGTAGACCCTAATCCTAGTCCTCTTACTGACACAGCGACAAGTCTGGGGAGACCAGACGAGCCCGCTGCAGTAACTCCTGTTCCTAGGACTCTTGCCGATCTGAACTTGCAAACCCGTTTGGTGAAACTTCCCCGCTCAGTATCATTTGCCAATTGCCGAACTCGGCAGGGTCGTGTAGTTCGCCCTCCTTCCCGCTACAGATGATTGCAGCGGGTGGACCTTTCGGTCTGCGCCTTGGGGGGGTAATGTAGCATACCGCTACATAAGCGTAAAAATTAGAAATTCGCTATTCATACTTAAATAAACTAATTAGTAGCAGTAAAAATATTACTCTAATTTATTATTAATTATTTTCTACTTCTAATTCGTAATCATTAAAATTTTTGTGTAAATACATGAGAGATCAAATAATCAATCGACATTTCGAGTTCTTAAGCAGCCTGTCTGGCAACATACAAGCGCGTCGCCTAGTCCACTCACTTTTGCTTGTGGCCCGGTGGCGCGAACATCTCGTAAGTCCAGTGATATTTAGGGTAAAATAAGAGTAAAACCGGGTAAGAATATGTGCCATGTGTTTTTCGGTGTATTGTGTGTTTTTAATCTAAGGATCTGCTCAGTGTCGTGAATTAGGGATAAAGAAATTAGTGTAAGATCCTGAGATTAGCATGTGTTTTATAGAGTGAATATTGCGTGTCATTTCTCAAACTCCCGCGTAAATTCATACTAGCTATTCAGTTAACGTACTGGTTTTTCTCCTTACTGCAAACATATATTGCGGGTTTGCCAGTATCATATCACGAATCTTTCATAAACTACTTGTGGACGAACGCGACCAAATTGCCGGCGTTCGTTGCCGATAGCGTCTTGTTTAATGGCGGAAAACTCTGCCGTCTTCTGTCACTACTACGTGATTTTTATTGGTATTTTAAGCATGTGTTCTAATAGTATTTTCTCTTATTTTTTTGTACAAATCACTTCTAGCAGTTTCTTTTCTTAAACTTGTTTAAACGCAAAATAATCATTAAAGATGTCCTTTTAAATAGTTTCTAATAAATTACGAAGTTATTCATGTTTACTTGCTAAAGTTTGGAACTTCATTCCAATTCCACATATTTACGTAACCTCACTCAATTCGATATCAATCATCTCAATAGAATTAATTTACTTCATCGCATTCGTGTGACAAACACCCATTACCATCTGCCTATCTTAAGTGTGTGTAAATTGCTGGCGGTTTTGGCTTAGGCCGATGCGTAAGCCGCCGGTTAACTCCACGCGTAACTTCGTGCTTTCGTGTTTTCTTTCTTCGCGTATTTTTCCGCCTGTGAAATCAACGTTTAGGTTTCCCCTTCCTTTCATCATTGGGGGATACATATTATTATTTAATTCCTTTTTATTGCATATGATATCTACTAAGATTTTTCAGTAGGATTTATTTCCATAAACTTCAGGATTTTAATGTCTTTTTTCTTCTTACTGCTTTCAAAAGCGCAGTCATTTGATACTTTCACCATTTTTCGTAGATCTCGTGTTTACTCGCCCGTAGTCTCTGTAAAGAATCACGATCTTGATTCTTTGAAATTCTTAAACCTAATACTCGGAATTTAAAGCCAGAGGCATTAGTGATGAAACAATTTATTTCTTGATTAAAAGTCTGTCCACCTAAAGTCTGTCCTATCTCTCTTGAGTTGCCAAAGTGAGCATCCTAATTAGCTGGAGTCGAACCTGTAGGAGTTTCTCGGACTTCTCCGTGTGGGAAGATTTGTCATTATTGTGTTGGATCTTCAGTAGGGAATGTCTTAATGTCTCTCCTGGAACACCTAATCCCGCATCCTGGACTCCTGTGCAGGACCTCTACAACAGCGCCATACACACCACCCTCACAGTCAAATTTCCCTGGGTTTTCACTGAATGCCATGTAAAATGTTACGTTGTTAACCTGAGTCATGCTGTAACTACACACAACTTACCTTATTATTGAGCCAGCCATTTGGCATTACCTTGGGAAAGGCCAGCAAATCTACCTGAGCCTCAAACCTTTGAGCTACTCCATTCACCCAAGCTCGATCGTCTGCTAGACGCTTGGAAAGCAGACCTCATAACGTGATCACATTAAGTCACTGTTTAGAACTCCTTCAAGTTTTGCCCCAAATACAACTCACTCACCACGATTATTGCATCGCGTGCCGGCCTTCTTCAACCCCAGCCTGGTCCTCCGGCACGGATTGCCACCTCAACCAGCTCTCCGAGATCAAGAGCCAAAGAAGCCAGTTCTTCTTTTTTTTTCCTGGTTCCGCTTCCACAATAAACTCCGCCACGGAAACTAAGCTGAGTCCATCAACGTGTTTCATTATCACTCTCGCAATTTATCCAGTACGCTTCGAGAAAAAGATCAAGTTATTCTTGCCATAACAAAAATCAATATCTTTTGGCGGAAAAACCCGACACTGGTGCATTGGCCGGGAAGTTATTTTTTAAAATAAAAGAAAGAACTAAACTCGAAGTGTTCTGGGGGTTGTGAGAGTGTAATGTTGGCGTAATTGTAGTGATAAATTTCCCATGTCGTAGTGGTTTGAGAGATTTCCTGTGGATTTTGACCATGCTAATAAATTTTCTCTGAGCAGCTTAAAAAATTTTTTATCTTTCTTTTATGCTGTTTTCCTGTCTTTGTTTGTTTTTTTGTGCCTCAGTAGGTAGGGAAATATTTTTCTACTATTTCCGTGCTGTGCATTTATTCCTGACCACCGTAAAAATCCTCGTCCCATTTTCTCTCTTTCCGTTTTCTTCAACATATTGATTGATTGAGTAGGTAGGAAAATAATTTTTTTCTCTCCTGCTTAATTTTTGCCTACGCAAATTGCCGCATACCGCATAATAATTTTTTTTTCTCTTCGTTTCCAATTTCATATTTAATATCTTCTGTTTCAACTAAATTTGAGTGATTGAGTAGGTAAAGAATTAACGCAAACCCCTTGCTACTTAATCCCAAGTCATAGGCACTGATTTCTTAATTGCGCATCCCAAAAAGAGACTGCTAGCATGCCTGACTCCGATAATGAAGATCGAGCACACACAAATCCCATTAGGCTCCCTCCTTTCATTCCAGGGGACGCTCACACCTGGTTCAACCAGGTGGAGGCGGTGTTTAGGTACAATAGGATAAATCAGGAGATAGACAAATTCTATGCGCTTGTGAGCGCTGCGCCCACAAAACTACTTAATGACTCTAATGATCTATTAGAAAACCCTCCAGATCATAATCCTTACGGAACCTTAAAAGGCAAAATCATGGCAAGGCTTCAGATGTCCGATGCGGACAAATTCCGAAGTCTTGTAGATGCCTCAGCAATTCCACCTGTCTCTGCTTCCTTCTCTCCTTCCTCGCTAGTAAAAGAGCTGCGGAAACTCGCTACTGGAGTTGCCGTAGCTGAGGGATTTCTGAAGGAAGTGTTCATGACAAAGCTGTCACCTAATGTGCGGCCTTTTCTATCGCTAGCAGGGCCCGAGCAAACACTAGAGAAATTAGCTGAATCCGCCGAGACTGTTATTAGGAATATCAATTTGCCTCGAGAACCACAGGTTGCTTCCTTAAATGTAGCAGCTACAACTTTTAGCCCGTCAAATACTGCGCCTAGTGAATCCTCAGCCAAAATAGATAAGCTGCAGCAGGACATCGCTGAAATAAAGCAAGCTCTTCAAAATTTTCAAATAGGTCAGAGTCAAAGTGTGGCGCACATTCAGCAAGGCCCAGGGAGATTCCAAAGCCACCAAAATGCCTACGACTATCCCTATGACTATCACTCTAACTATCCTCCTCCTCCTCCTCAACGCTTTGATAGAGGTAGATCTTTTGATAGGTCAATTCAAGACCGCCGTTTCAGGTCGCGCTCTCGTGATGCTAGTAGCCAGTTATGCTGGTATCACACAAAGTATGGTGACCAAGCACGAAAGTGCGGGTCCCGTTTCTGCCCGCGTTATACCGAAATGACTTCGGGAAACGCGAACAGCGACGCATAGTAGCGAGTACTGCGTTGCCTCATTCCCAGACTACTCGCCTCCTTACTATTCTCGATCCCGTTACCAAATATCGATTTCTTATCGACACTGGATCTAGCGTATCAATTATCCCAGCCACGGCAAAAGTCAAAAACCAGCCATTAGTGGCTACATTACGCGCCGCAAACGGCACGCCAATACCTTGTTACGGTGAACGAGCCTTAGAGTGCAGTCTGGGATTGAGGCGAACTTTCCTGTTTACTTTCCTCATCGCGGAAGTCCAAGAGCCTATCATTGGCGCGGACTTTCTCGAAAAATTTGGGATTGTTGTAGATGTTAAAAATAGGTGCATTAGGGACGAGGAGACACAGATCTCAATTCCCGCTTGCAGCATAACTAGAGCTAATGTCTTGCATTCCTTCTCGATTGCTTTCAAGGAGGAGTGTATTTTTGAACAGGAACTTAAAAATTTCCCTGCATTAACAAACCCTAACTTAGTTTCTAACAGCATGCAAACATGTACAAAGCACTTCATAGAGACGCAGGGTCCGCCAGTTTTCTCCCGTGCTAGGCGACTGCCGCCTGATCGATTGGCGTTAGCTAAGAAAGAATTCGCTAGGATGCTCGAAGAGGGAATAATTCGCACTTCCAAAAGCCCTTGGGCTAGCCCTCTTTTGCTAGTACCCAAGGCTAACGGTGAATTCAGACCGTGCGGGGATTTCCGCAGGTTGAACGCCGTTACTTTACCTGATCGATATCCTATCCCTTACCTTCACGATTTCAGTGCAAATTTAGAGGGAGCACAAATTTTCTCTAAGGTCGATCTTCAGGCCGCCTTTCATCAAATTCCCTTGGATGAGTCTGCGATTCCTAAGACCGCGGTAATCACCCCGTTTGGTCTCTTTGAATTCCTCAAGATGCCATATGGTCTCCGGAACGCACCTCAAACGTTCCAGAGACACATGGCTGAAATCTTCTCTGATCTCTCTTTCGCTTATGTCTATCTAGACGATATCCTTGTGGCGTCCTCAACCCCAGAGTTGCACAAAGACCATCTTAGGGTCGTTTTTCAAAGATTGTCCGACAATGGACTCCTCGTAAACCCTGTAAAATGTGAGCTCGGAAAGCCATCACTGATTTACTTAGGTCATGAAATCTCTAGCCTAGGTCTAAAACCTTTGCCTTCCAAAGTAGAAGTGATCAAAAACTTTCCTCTTCCACAGACCCAGAAGGAACTAAGAAGGTTCCTAGGTTCTGTTAACTTCTACCATCGTTTCATACGCAACTGTGCTCAAACTTTAGCGCCCTTATCGGACCTCCTCGAGCCGAAACGAAAAGGAAAATCTATTGAGATAAAATGGACAGACGCAGCACGGGTAGCGTTCGAAGAGATAAAACATAAGTTAGCTTCCGCGACGGAACTATCCTACCCTATTGCTAATGCTGATTTCAGCCTCGTTGTTGACGCATCCAGTACCGCCGTAGGTGCTGTGTTGCAACAACAAGTGGGCACTAACATCTCTCCTCTTGCTTTCTTTTCCAAAAAGCTGTCGCCCACTGAGCGTGGTTATAGCGCGTTCGGTAGGGAACTTCTTGCTATCTACCTATCTGTGAGACACTTTCGCTATGCTCTAGAGGCAAGGGAGTTTGTGATCTACACAGATCACAAACCTTTGACCTCAGCTATAAAAATGCCTTCTGAAAGACATTCGCCTAGAGAAGCTCGACACCTTTCCTTTATAAGTCAGTTCACAACTGACATACGTTTCATTAAAGGCCTCGACAATACTGTGGCCGATTGCTTGTCCCGCATCAATAATGTCCAAACCAGTGGCGAAATCACCTTCGGCAACCTTGCTATTGCTCAAAAGGAGGATCCTGAACTTCAGGACCTTCTCAAATCTTCTAACCCTTCCCTTCCAAAACTAACCTTGGTTGACGGCGTGTATCGTGATGCCGAGCGACTTTCTCGTTTGTATCTTCCTGCGACTCTCCGCAGAGTAGCTGTCCTCCATTACCATTCCCTCAGTCACCCTGGTATTAACCGTACATTGCGTTTGATTTCTGATCGTTACGTCTGGCCAGCGATGCGTAAGGAGGTCAAGCAAATTGTGCAAAATTGCCATGCGTGTCAGAGTAGTAAGGTGGTGAAACATAATCGTGCAGCGCTGCAGAGTTGCGCATTCACCGGTCAAAAGTTTGACTCTGTCCACCTAGACCTAGTGGGTCCCTTGCCTGTATCGCGCGGTTATTCTTATTTGTTGACCATCATCGATAGGTTCACGCGTTGGGTTGAGGCTGTCCCTTTACCTGATACCCAAACTGAGACGGTAGCGCGCGCCTTCTTATCTAACTGGATCTCTAGATTTGGGGTTCCCTTAAGTGTCACACATGACCGGGGATCACAATTCACCTCCAACTTCTGGAGGGAGCTTAGCTCCGCCTTAGGGTGTGCAAACACCTCAACTACAGCATATCATCCGCAGTCAAATGGACTTATTGAGAGAGTCCACAGAGACCTTAAGTCCGCCTTGCGCTGTCTTAATTGCAGTCACGATTGGACTGACAGACTTCCAGTTGTATTGTTGAGCATACGCAATCTGCATAGACAGGATCAGAAATGCACAGCGGCTGAGATGCTATACGGTCAGACCCTTCGTCTCCCCGGCGACATTGTTGACCCAAAACCCTTGCCTGAATTTTCATCCGCTGACCGCTCCGCTTACGTAACCTCCCTGAAAGAGTGCATGCGCCAGATCAAGTATGTGGCTCCACGAATGCCTCAGACTGAGGACAGACTAGATTCTGCCCTGCAAGATTGCACACATGTGTATGTCCGCAATGATGCTATTAAGCCTACACTCACGCGTCCTTATGATGGCCCATTCAAAGTACTTAAACGCAAGCAAAAATATTTCATCCTCGACAGATTCGGCTCGAGCGACCCTGTGAGCATAGACAGATTAAAAGTCGCATACACTTCTGATCATAGTGTAACTTATAACTCATCATCTTCTCCGCAGATTTCTCCTTCCACTGAGACTCGATCATATCTACCATCTCAGCTTCCTCAGTTGACTGCATTGTTGCCTAGTCAGCTCGAGTGTAACCCTTTCTATGTGCCTGTACACTCAAACTCTATCCCTACGCCTATCGTAGACCCTAATCCTAGTCCTCTTACTGACACAGCGACAAGTCTGGGGAGACCAGACGAGCCCGCTGCAGTAACTCCTGTTCCTAGGACTCTTGCCGATCTGAACTTGCAAACCCGTTTGGTGAAACTTCCCCGCTCAGTATCATTTGCCAATTGCCGAACTCGGCAGGGTCGTGTAGTTCGCCCTCCTTCCCGCTACAGATGATTGCAGCGGGTGGACCTTTCGGTCTGCGCCTTGGGGGGGTAATGTAGCATACCGCTACATAAGCGTAAAAATTAGAAATTCGCTATTCATACTTAAATAAACTAATTAGTAGCAGTAAAAATATTACTCTAATTTATTATTAATTATTTTCTACTTCTAATTCGTAATCATTAAAATTTTTGTGTAAATACATGAGAGATCAAATAATCAATCGACATTTCGAGTTCTTAAGCAGCCTGTCTGGCAACATACAAGCGCGTCGCCTAGTCCACTCACTTTTGCTTGTGGCCCGGTGGCGCGAACATCTCGTAAGTCCAGTGATATTTAGGGTAAAATAAGAGTAAAACCGGGTAAGAATATGTGCCATGTGTTTTTCGGTGTATTGTGTGTTTTTAATCTAAGGATCTGCTCAGTGTCGTGAATTAGGGATAAAGAAATTAGTGTAAGATCCTGAGATTAGCATGTGTTTTATAGAGTGAATATTGCGTGTCATTTCTCAAACTCCCGCGTAAATTCATACTAGCTATTCAGTTAACGTACTGGTTTTTCTCCTTACTGCAAACATATATTGCGGGTTTGCCAGTATCATATCACGAATCTTTCATAAACTACTTGTGGACGAACGCGACCAAATTGCCGGCGTTCGTTGCCGATAGCGTCTTGTTTAATGGCGGAAAACTCTGCCGTCTTCTGTCACTACTACGTGATTTTTATTGGTATTTTAAGCATGTGTTCTAATAGTATTTTCTCTTATTTTTTTGTACAAATCACTTCTAGCAGTTTCTTTTCTTAAACTTGTTTAAACGCAAAATAATCATTAAAGATGTCCTTTTAAATAGTTTCTAATAAATTCCGAAGTTATTCATGTTTACTTGCTAAAGTTTGGAACTTCATTCCAATTCCACATATTTACGTAACCTCACTCAATTCGATATCAATCATCTCAATAGAATTAATTTACTTCATCGCATTCGTGTGACAAACACCCATTACCATCTGCCTATCTTAAGTGTGTGTAAATTGCTGGCGGTTTTGGCTTAGGCCGATGCGTAAGCCGCCGGTTAACTCCACGCGTAACTTCGTGCTTTCGTGTTTTCTTTCTTCGCGTATTTTTCCGCCTGTGAAATCAACGTTTAGGTTTCCCCTTCCTTTCATCATTGGGGGATACATATTATTATTTAATTCCTTTTTATTGCATATGATATCTACTAAGATTTTTCAGTAGGATTTATTTCCATAAACTTCAGGATTTTAATGTCTTTTTTCTTCTTACTGCTTTCAAAAGCGCAGTCATTTGATACTTTCACCATTTTTCGTAGATCTCGTGTTTACTCGCCCGTAGTCTCTGTAAAGAATCACGATCTTGATTCTTTGAAATTCTTAAACCTAATACTCGGAATTTAAAGCCAGAGGCATTAGTGATGAAACAATTTATTTCTTGATTAAAAGTCTGTCCACCTAAAGTCTGTCCTATCTCTCTTGAGTTGCCAAAGTGAGCATCCTAATTAGCTGGAGTCGAACCTGTAGGAGTTTCTCGGACTTCTCCGTGTGGGAAGATTTGTCATTATTGTGTTGGATCTTCAGTAGGGAATGTCTTAATGTCTCTCCTGGAACACCTAATCCCGCATCCTGGACTCCTGTGCAGGACCTCTACAACAGCGCCATACACACCACCCTCACAGTCAAATTTCCCTGGGTTTTCACTGAATGCCATGTAAAATGTTACGTTGTTAACCTGAGTCATGCTGTAACTACACACAACTTACCTTATTATTGAGCCAGCCATTTGGCATTACCTTGGGAAAGGCCAGCAAATCTACCTGAGCCTCAAACCTTTGAGCTACTCCATTCACCCAAGCTCGATCGTCTGCTAGACGCTTGGAAAGCAGACCTCATAACGTGATCACATTAAGTCACTGTTTAGAACTCCTTCAAGTTTTGCCCCAAATACAACTCACTCACCACGATTATTGCATCGCGTGCCGGCCTTCTTCAACCCCAGCCTGGTCCTCCGGCACGGATTGCCACCTCAACCAGCTCTCCGAGATCAAGAGCCAAAGAAGCCAGTTCTTCTTTTTTTTTCCTGGTTCCGCTTCCACAATAAACTCCGCCACGGAAACTAAGCTGAGTCCATCAACGTGTTTCATTATCACTCTCGCAATTTATCCAGTACGCTTCGAGAAAAAGATCGAGTTATTCTTGCCATAACAAAAATCAATATCTTTTGGCGGAAAAACCCGACATGTATTAAGCTTGATTGAAAATAAAGCATCCGTAGATGCCTTCATTATTCATTATTATTATACAGTTGTCGGACATCACAAACTAATAATTTAATCGCCATAGGATTAAAATTGAACCACTGAAATTTTTCTGAAGGTTACTCGATTACCATGGTTGAAGTCGTTTCAAATGAAACAGTACCTATGGGAATTAGCGTTCCCACGGGGACAATGTGAGGGCCCGCGCTGAGAGTTAGGTAAGCTTCTTTTTTGTTGAAATAAATTTTTTTTTGTTATGTTAAGGACCACGTTTTTTCGGTTCACTGCTGTCCTGTTTTTCAGCACCTACTGCTTTCTTCTTCAACTTTGATCTTGTTTCATAATCTTTTTTCACAACTTACTGTTTCTATGCCCTTTTTGCATAGATTCCGCGTTTCCTTAACTCCATTCTAAATGGTGCCTTCCTCCTTCCTCTCTTTGGATCGTATTTGTTGCTGCGGGTTGGGAGGATAAAACTAACGACTAATCTAATCTTCAAATAAAAAAATCAAGTTTTGACGTTTGAGTACGCTTTAACCTGCCTTGTTGAGAGTTTTATAATCATCATCAATCAACTCTGAGGTTCTTATTTCTACATGTTGTTAAAACATCACGTACGAATTCAGGCAGAAGTTTTGATGTTTAAAATAGGCATCCTAAATTAATGTCACGAAATACTTCATAACTAATTTGTGATTATTCTATAATGCAACTAAAAGTTGTAATTTTAGAGATGCTAAATTACGCTTTATTTTGGCTTTCAATAAATTCACTGATTGAATATTTTTTAAACGCCGGGGAAGTTTGCATACAGAAAAGCAACTGGTAATGAAAGAATTTTTACCTAATGTCAGATGAATCGGTAGCTTTTGATGTCATTGGTGGTTTTGGCTCCTTATCGTTTGTTGAAAAATTTTGTATCTGCGTTACTCAGAAGGAGATATAAAAAAGAGAATTCGGGTATTGTCTCTATTGTAAGAGGAAGACGATCCTGTTTCAGGGTCTATCCGAGCCTATTGAAAAAAAGGGGGCATGAACGCTTTTTCAAATTTATCATTGCCCGTAATCTTGTCGAAAAAGCAACTCTCCTTACCCTCAATTATTCCATTTTTCCCCTTGTTTTGTTAAACGTTTTGATTAACTTTGTACTAAAATCCTTTTTTTGTTTACGAGGAAGATATTTCGTTCCAGAGAAATTTATTCACGAAAATCACAATTTTATTAAGTGGGAAAACATATTCTCCGTGAAAGTTTCTTGATACTAATGGATAAGTGCGCGCGAAAAGATAGTTTTGAATTTCTGTTACATCGACCAAGTAGTTTTTAATATGGAATCATCTACTTCGCAGTGTTATTTCAACATTATTTCTCGCTATCACAGAAGCCTAAGCTCGAATGTTAGTGGAGAGTTTAAAAAGTGTATTTGTTTGTTGTACTTGGATTCATAAACCTTTCCAACTTAGAATAATTCAACCAAGGGTACACATTTTAATGTCTTTCTCGCAATCTTCTGCTCAACAATTAACACGTCTATAATGATCTCCATGAGAGTTAACTAAGGAATGATTTTTATGCTAAGACCAATTAAAATTTAGTGTTGATTATTTTTAATTTACTTTTTAGTAAATAAGCAGTTTTTCCTTTCCTTGAAGATGCTGAGGTGCGTCTCCTACACTAGACTGCTGCTGCTGCCAACATGTGGTAGCGCCAACGGATCAAGGGAATTTCTCACTCAAGGGAATTTTCTTCAAGCATAAATTTTACAAGATGAAGCACAATGAGATTTCATTGCATTTTACTCTTCGTAAAATTCAAGGACATATTTTAATCAAATCAAATGAACATAAATGTTGTTTGCTCTAATCGTTTCAATTTATTATTTCTTTACGGTACAGCAACGGCTGAAAAATTAAATTTTTACACATATTGTTTACGGAATTTTTTCATATTCACTTTATATTTTTCTCAATTTTTATAAATCTTTTATTATGTAAAATTAATTCGAACTAAAAAATATCATATATTAAATCAAGCCTATAGTTTACTTTCTCCTAAAAATAAAATCGTTCATGAAAGCTTAAAGGCTTCGAGGGATGAAAGAAATGCAGGAAAAATTACGCATATTTTACAAATGCTCTTAATTTATTCCAAGTCTTATTCGTCTTGAGTGTTCGGCTTCAAACTTCTCTTGCATGTCTTTGACGGCTGCGAAGGTCTCGCTGGAAGTCACGCTGGCGATCGTTAGGTGGCACGTCGGGCAGATCTTCCTGTTCCTGTGAACAAAATAGTAACTTAGAAGACACCTGCATAATATGTGCGATTCTTATCTAGAATTCGTAAAACACTGGATTACACCCTACAATATACAATTAAAACTTGTGCTGAAGACATTAGGATAACTTTATGAAAACTTCAATATAATTTCCTTACACTGTAAAGTTCATAGAACCGATTTTGGTCTCTCAATTCCCCCCTGGACTTTAATGAATTATTCCACCTCCTGCACAACATTAAACTGGTTCATCTCAATAACCTTTTCTCAATAACATCTGTAAGAAAATAAAATAAATTTCAGAAAAAAATTCAAAACTGATTTTCAATTCATTTCTCTTGATGGTAGGATAAGTTTCAAAAATGACCCAATATTATAATACTATATGGTGTTTACAGCCCGTCAAAAATACCGGGATTCAATGTTTTCCCTGAATTTATTTTTCAGATATAGATGACAAACAAATATATCCATCCCAATAGTACCCGCGATCAAAATATTCTTGTACTTGTGCACTGGTGAAACTCGTATCACAGATACGGTCATCCTAACGAGCGTGATAGAGAGACGGAAGTAGCAGACACCAAACAAATAACTCAACACATAAAGGGAATAGTTAGGTAAGAAGATTCCTATTGCTTTTGATCACAACTCTCACGTTGATTAATTCCGATTAGAAAACACATACTCCATTCAAAGGCATAGAAATGAAGAAACAAAACATTCTCAAGTAACACTGAATTCACCAGTATTTGAGTTTCACGATACCGTTAAACATTACTAAAACAGCTATAAAAAAAGTGCTTTAAACCCCAACATTGTATGCAAATTATTTGCACACGTTATTCATTAAGCGTTGTATTCCTGAGAGAAAGTCAGTTCCACGTTGCTCTTCACTCCAATCATACAATATTCATAGATAACCTCAAAACTACGGTATCATTTCAGCGACTAAAAAAACGAAACGAGATTCGTTATTTTATTTTAATCTTTTTAGATTAGATTAGATCGTATGATAGTTCAAGTTTCCCTAACTGCAAAAAAAAGACGTTTAGAAGAGAGAAAGGAAAAGGGCACCATTTAGTATGGAGATAAGGGAAAGCGGAATCTATGTATAGAAGGGGCATAGAAGCAGTAAGTTGTGAAAGAAGTTTATGAAACCAGGTAAATAAAAGTTGAAGAAGGAAGTAGTAGGTGCTGAAAAACAGGACAGCAGTGTGCCGTAAATAGGAGGTCCTTAACATAACAAAAAGAAATTTTTATAAAACCAAAAGAAGGCAGCGCGAGCTCTCATACATTTCCCCCTGGGAGTACTAATTTCCATATATACAATGGTTGTATCCCCTTGAGGGGTATCTTTACACTTCGACTGCGGCAACTAAGTATTAAGTTCAACACCAAACTCAAATTTCAAGTCAATTATAGTAAACTATTTTCAAAATACCAAACATGAACTGGATCGTGCCTGTATTTAGCTTTGGTTAAATATTCATGAAAATTGAGCTTGCGACTATCGGTCGGTCAGCAGCATTATGAAAATTACCACCGTGTACCACCGGTGGCGCACGTCGCAGTCAAAGTGTTAATCTTGTAACGTAAACGATCATATCGCTATAAAAAACAATTAAATTAACAGTTAATATGTTCGTTAGCTTGTTATTCAAGCATGAATGGCAGGAAACACTGCGCTTAAAGCAGAAATGTTTTGGACACTAGAACTTACGGTCCTTCAAACCAGGCGGGTGCGCACGCTGAGCAGACCGCATGGAAGCATGGGGCCAAAATGGAGACTTCTTCTTCTGGCGTGTTCGTGGCGCCAGGGCACAAAACGCATGGACCTCCTTCGCTGGTTTTCTGGACGAAATCTTTATAATCGGCCGCAATTGACATCCTCCTGCTTGTTTCATCTTCAAATTCGCCCAGGAAATAACCTGCCAGCGTATAAGAAAGTCGAAAATCTTCAAGTGATGCTTCCAACTCCCGAAGCAGTCGATTCCAGTCTGTTTCAGGACTTTTTACCCAATGTTCCCAGTCATTTTCGCAAAATTTTTTCAATTCCTTCACGCACCCGCGGATAAAATCTATAACCATAGGTAATTTATTCGCTGATTTAACGTAGTTTTTGATGGGCTTAATGCGCTTGATGATGAAGTTGAGTGTAGTTATAACAATGCACGTTTGACCTGCAGTTATTCTTTTCGACATTCTTACATCTCGTCTCCCGTTAGAATTCTCTAGATTGATGAGGAGCGTCATAATTTCGTATAATTGGTCAGCTATTATATGCGAAGGATGAGTTTCGGTCCGTACTAAAAGGCGCCTTAATTTTTTGAGAATTCTAAGTTCATGTTTGTTTGTCGATGACTGGTGTGACCCCCTCGAACTTCCGTTATTGTGTATATATTTTTGGATCGTCTGCAGCAGTTGGTCAAAAGAGAAATTAAAGTTGTGTCCTTCAGCCATCGTGTATTATCGAAGAGTTTTGTTGATTTCTAGATAATTTAACAGGGAATTCTAATTTCTTTGCGTTATAACAGTCTACTGTGCACTACAACACGCTCAAAAAGCGAAAAAAAGTTCTTGAAAAACTTGAACCACTGATCTAGAGTTCCTGGAACGCCAATGAAATGTTGCGGCAGTCACTTGGCTTCCAATGAGCTTCTTACACAACACGACACTTTCCTCACTCGAAATCAAGCACTGCAAAGTAAATGGAAATATTTCAACAATTTTCACTTGGCACAAGCACTCAATTATTATTCGCGACGACCATCAGTAGCTGATGCTTTACCGAACGCTAACGAGGAGAGAATGAGAGGTGGCTGGTTGGCTTGTATATATACCCGCTGAGGTGCGACCACACGTGCATGTTCCAGGCTCGCGTCTTGACCGCCAAAACACGTGTTGGACGAGCGAAATTCATTGTTCTCAAGAGGACTGACACAGATTGTAGATTTTGTGACTAAACCTGGTATTTTAGAAAAAATATAAGGTAATTGGACATATTTTAAGGAAAAATATTGTGGAATTTAACATATTTTAGGGAAAAATATTATGAAATTGAACATATTTTAAGGAAAAATGTTATGGAATGGAATATATTTTTGAGAAAAATATCATGGAAGTGAACATACTTTAGAGAAAAATATTATGATATTGAAAATATTTTAGAGAAAAATATCATGGAAGTGAACATATTTTAAAGAAAAATATTATGAAATTGAACATGTTTAAGAGAAAAATATCATGGAAGTGAACGTATTTTAGAGAAAAATATTATGATATTGAACATATTTTAGAGAAAAATATTTTGAAATTGAACATATTTCAGAAAAAAATAGTATTAAATTGAACGTATTTCACAGAAAAATGTTATGAAATTGAAAAAGAAATAATTGTAAGGTATCATTTCTTCAGGACATCACGTGGATTTTGATACAGGAATGTTTCATTGTCTGGAAAACCGCACATGCGCACCTGGGGCTCCGAGTCTTCATGGCAGCACGTGTTTTACTTTCTCAACTGTTATACAGGGCGGCGCATAAGTAACTTCATTATTTTGAAATGATATATGTTTATCAATATATTAGTTTTGATTTTTCTTTTCTGAATTATGAAGTTACGTTGGAAATTTGGGTATGAATAGATTCACATCCGAAGCGAGAGTGAATATAATTGAGTTTTATTTTTAAAATGAACGGAACACCGTGCAGATATATGCTAGACCTGTTTGTTCGTACGTATGAGAAAAGGTGCACGCAAATAAATATCAAACTATCCTACAACTTGAAGCAAACACACAGGAGGAAATTCATTCCATGCAGCCTCATGCAGATGGCTACAAATGTCAACGAAAATGCCTAACAAAGAGCTCGTGTTTGCGGAGCTGAAAATGGAGGCAATTCATGTGACATTATTTTCAAAAATAAATCAAAATAAAATTACATTCTTTAAACGATTTAATAAAGAAAAATGGAGAAAGTTCACTCTTTTACTTTCCGTTTTTTCAAGAAATATTAAATTAAGCTCCTGGAATGTATGAAAAAAAGAAACAAGAAAATATTTTCATTTTTCGTGAAGTTTTTCCAACTCATTCAACACTCATGCCTGAAATGCAAATTAGACTTTACTCGTACAGAGTAAAGTTTTTTATTCAATTCAACGTTATTTTAAATAAAGTTTCAATTTTTTTAATTCACAAGTTCTTATGTAGTGCACATGTACAATAATAGATCACAATAAACGAGAAGGCATGTACTATTTTTTTAAGTTATCCATAATTTCAAACTATGTAAAAACAAGTGTTGCAAAAAGTAAGGATCTCGTTTAAAGAGTACTTCAAAAAACAAAATTTGAACTCAACGGAAAATTTTCGGCTGAGACAAAGCTTCTCATCACGTATTGTTTTCGCTTCATTACAGACGATGCAATAAAAACGCTTGTCGTTCGCGTACTTTCCGGCGTGGCACGTTCTGCCAGGGAGCCGAGATCAGGGAACATCAGCCAAGCCGCTGGGGGCAACAAGGCTGGTGAATTTGTTCCGCTTCTATAGTGACAACTGCTCGTAAATATACTTCCTAACGGAAACATTACTATGTGTTTCATAATTCTAATCACATGGGAAATACTATATGTTTTATACGCCTGGGTTGTATCACGTATACGCCGCTTAATTTTGCAAAAAACGCTAAGCTGGTATGCATCTCAAATAGAAGTTTTACAATTTTTTCTTTGTTAAATGTAATGCCCTCACCCGTAGTTTAAAATCCTATACTCTTTTATGGTTTGATAAGCCTAGTCTTATACGCATTCTTAATACTTCAATTTTTTTTGTATTTATTAGCCACTCACTATCGTTTGACTACAATGTACTATTTATTTAATGAAAAATGTTACTCTCCCCTTTTCTTGCACATGTTCGTTTTGGTGTGAGTGTAGGTATCGAAATACTAGTGCGTTTAGGAAAATCCGAAGAACATGATTGCAATAACAGAAATAAATAATTCAACAAGTACTTAATTTAGCAAAACCTCAGCCTTCCATGCTGTAGAGTGCGACTGGCGCTTCTTTACCGTCCATGTGGTGACGCGTGTTGTGTGTTGTCATGTGTGCACGTGGGTCATGTGTGGCCACTTCCACGCACACACGGCAGAAAGAAAACAATTAATATTTTGAACAATTGATTATTAAACAATGAATTATTATTTATCAAATAGAACAATGAGAAAAAGTACATAAAATAAATCAAACGATGAAAGTCAGATGCATTTTAATATCTGGAAATATTTTGAGCCGTCGTGACAAACATGCTGCTGAGCGCAGTATGTCATGCTTGTGCAGACTCAGTTTGCTCACTGTGCGCGTGTAAGAGCAGGACAACATCGTAATGATCGAGTATCACTGAGATCGCGTCGGTAAATGTTCATGATAAACTCTGAGTCCACATTTCGTTCACCGTTAATGCTTCCCTGCGCTAAAAGAAGTAAATAATCCATGAACTTCCGAGGAAAATTAGTGAAACGTTTTCTACTTTGCTTGTACGTACATCGGGGAATTGTTTTGACTAACCTTGTACTACAATCCTTTTCTCATTTACGAGGGAGATATTTCGTTCCAGAGAAATTTATTTAGGAAAGTCACGAATTTGTTGCATGGGAAAACATATTCTTCGCGGAAGTTTCTTGATACTAATGGATAAGTGCGCACGAAACGATAGTTTCGAATTTCCGTTACATCGACCAAGTAGTTTTTAATGTAGAATCACCTACTTACTCAGTGTTTTTTTCGATATTATTTCTCGATACCACAAAAGCCAAAGCTCAAATGCTAATGTTAGTGGAGAGTTTAAAAAGTGTATTTGTTTGTTTTACTTGGATTCATAAACCTTTCCAAACTTAGAATAATTCAACCAAGGGTACACATTTTAATGTCTTTCTCGCAATCTTCTGCTCAACAATTAACATGCCTATTATGATCTCCATGAAAGTTTACCAAGGAATGATCTTTATGCTAAGATTAATTAAAATCCAGTGTTGATGGTTTGTAATCAACTTTTTAGCAAATAAGCAGTTTTTCCTTTCCTTGAAGATGCTGACGTGCGTCTCCCACACTAGACTGCTGCTGCCAACACGCGGTAGCGCCAACGACTCAAGGGATGAAATTTTCTTCAAGCACACATTTTACAAGATGAAACACAATGTGATTTCATTCATTTCATTGCCAGTTTTCTCTTTGTAAGATTTTATGGACATATTTTGATCGAATCAAATGACTATAAATATTACTTTCTCTAATGGTTTCAATTTATTATTTTTTTGTGTTCCAGCAACGGCTGAAAAATTAAATTATTACATATATAGTTCACGGAATTTCTTCATATTCACTTCATATTTTTCTCAATTTTTATAAATCTTTTATTATGTAAAATTAATACGTACTAAAAAATATCATATATTAAATCAAGCCTATAGTTTACTTTCTCCTAAAAATAAAATCGTTCATGAAAGCTTAAAGGCTTCGAGGGATGAAAGAAATGCAGGAAAAAAATACGCATATTTTACAAATGCTCTTAATTTATTCCAAGTCTTATTCGTCTTGAGTGTTCGGCTTCAAACTTCTCTTGCATGTCTTTGACGGCTGCGAAGGTCTCGCTGGAAGTCACGCTGGCGATCGTTTGGTGGCACTTGGGGCAAATCTTCCTGTTCCTGTGAACAAAATAGTAACTTAGAAGACACCTGCATAATATGTGCGATTCCTATCTAGAATTCGTAAAACACTGGTGTGCACCCTACAATATGCAATTAAAACTTGAGCTGAACACATTGAGATAAGTGTTACGAAAACTTCAACGCAATTTCCCTACGCTGTAAAACTCATAAAACCGTATTTGGTCTCTCAATTCACCCCTGGACTCTAATGAATTATCCCACCTCCTGGTTCATCTCTATAACTTTTTCTCAATCAATATCTGTAAATAATAAAAATCAAATTTCAGGAAAAAACGTTCAAAAATGATTTTCAATTTATTTTTCTTGATGATTGGATAAGTTTCTAAAATGACCAAATATTATAATACTACATTAATGTACACAGCCCGTCAAAAATGCCGGGATTCAATTTCTTCCTTGAATTCATTTTCCAGATGTGGATGACAAACAAATATATCCATCCCAATAGTACCCGCGATCAAATAATCTTGAACTTGTGCACTGGTGAAACTCGTATCACAGATACGGTCATTGAGCGTCCTTATGAGCGTGATAGAGAGACGAAGGAGCGGACACCAAACAAATAACTCTACGCACCAAGGGAATAATTACGTCAGAAGATACCTACTGCTTTTGATCACAACTCTCACGTTGATGAATTCCTATTGGAAAACACATACTCCATTCAAAGGCATAGAAATGAAGAAACAAAACATTCTCAAGTAACACCAAATTCACCAGTATTTGAGTTTCACGATACCGTTAAACATTACTAAAACAGCTATAAAAGAAGTGCATTAAACCCTAATAATGTGTGCAAATTATTTGCACACGATATTAATTAAGCGTTGTATTCCTGAGAGAACGTCAGTTCCACGTTGCTCTTCACTCCATTCATACAATATTCATAGATAACTCAAAACTACGTCATCATTTCAGCGACTAAAAAAACGAAACGAGATTCGTTATTTTATTTTAATCTTTTTAGATTAGATTAGATCGTATGATAGTTCAAGTTTCCCTAACTGCAAAAAAAAAGACATTTAGAAGAGAGAAAGGAGAAGGGCACCATTTAGTATGGAGATAAGGGATGGTGGAATCTATGTATAGAAGGGGCATAGAAGCAGTAAGTTGTGAAAGAAGTTTATGAAACCAGATAAATAAAAGTCGAAGAAGGAAGTAGTAGGTGCTGAAAAACAGGACAGCAGTGTGCCGTAAATAGGAGGTCCTTAACATAACAAAAAGAAATTTTTATAAAACCAAAAGAAGGCAGCGCGAGCTCTCATACATTTCCCCCTGGGAGTACTAATTTCCATATATACAATGGTTGTATCCCCTTGAGGGGTATCTTTATACTTCGACTGCGGCAACTAAGTATCAAGTTCAACACCAAACTCAAATTTCAAGTCAATTATAGTAAACTATTTTCAAAATACCAAACATGAACTGGATCGTGCCTGTATTTAGCTTTGATTAAATATTCATGAAAATTGAGCTTGCGACTATCGGTCGGTCAGCAGCATTATGAAAATTACCACCGTGTACCACCGGTGGCGCACGTCGCAGTCAAAGTGTTAATCTTGTAACGTAAACGATCATATCGCTATAAAAAACAATTAAATTAACAGTGAATATGTTCGTTAGCTTGTTATTCAAGCATGAATGACAGGAAACACTGCGCTTAAAGCAGAAATGTTTTGAACACTAGAACTTACGGTCCTTCAAACCAGGAGGGTGCGCACGCCGAGCAGACCGCATGGAAGCATGGGGCCAAAATGGAGACTTCTTCTTCTGGCGTGTTCGTGGCGCCAGGGCACAAAACGCATGGACCTCCTTCGCTGGTTTTCTGGACGAAATCTTTATAATCGGCCGCAATTGACATCCTCCTGCTTGTTTCATCTTCAAATTCGCCCAGGAAATAACCTGCCAGCGTACAAGAAAGTCGAAAATCTTCAAGTGATGCTTCCAACTCCCGAAGCAGTCGATTCCAGTCTGTTTCAGGACTTTTTACCCAATGTTCCCAGTCATTTTCGCAAAATTTTTTCAATTCCTTCACGCACCCGCGGATAAAATCTATAATCATAGGTAATTTATTCGCTGATTTAACGTAGTTTTTGATGGGCTTAATGCGCTTGATGATGAAGTTGAGTGTAGTTATAACAATGCACGTTTGACCTGCAGTTATTCTTTTCGACATTCTTACATCTCGTCTCCCGTTAGAATTCTCTAGATTGATGAGGAGCGTCATAATTTCGTATAATTGTTCAGCTATTATATGCGAAGGATGAGTTTCGGTTCGTACTAAAAGGCGCCTTAATTTTTTGAGAATTCTAAGTTCATGTTTGTTTGTCGATGACTGGTGTGACCCCCTCGAACTTCCGTTATTGTGTATATATTTTTGGATCGTCTGCAGCAGTTGGTCAAAAGAGAAATTAAAGTTGTGTCCTTCAGCCATCGTGTATTATTGAGGAGTTTTGTTGATTTCTAGAAAATTTAACAGGGAATTCTGATTTCTTTGCGTTATAACAGTCTACTGTGCACTACAACACGCTCAAAAAGCGAAAAAAAGTTCTTGAAAAACTTGAACCACTGATCTAGAGTTCCTGGAACGCCAATGAAATGTTGCGGCAGTCACTTGGCTTCCAGTGAGCTTCTTACACAACACGACACTTTCCTCACTCGAAATCAAGCACTGCAAAGTAAATGGAAATATTTCAACAATTTTCACTTGGCACAAGCACTCAATTATTATTCGCGACGACCATCAGTAGCTGATGCTTTACCGAACGCTAACGAGGAGAGAATGAGAGGTGGCTGGTTGGCTTGTATATATACCCGCTGAAGTGCGACCACACGTGCATGTTCCAGGCTCGCGTCTTGACCGCCAAAACACGTGTTGGACGAGCGAAATTCATTGTTCTCAAGAGGACTGACACAGATTGAAGATTTTGTGACTAAACCTGGTATTTTAGCAAAAATATAAAGTAATTGAACATATTCTAAGGAAAAATATTAGGGAATTTAACATATTTTAGGGAAAAATATTATGAAATTGAACATATTTTAAGGAAAAATATTATGGAATGGAATATATTTCTGAGAAAAATATCATGGAAGTGAACATACTCTAGAGAAAAATATTATGATATTGAAAATATTTTAGAGAAAAATATCATGGAAGTGAACATATTTTAAAGAAAAATATTATGAAATTGAACATATTTTAAGGAAAAATATTATGGAATGGAATATATTTCTGAGAAAAATATCATGGAAGTGAACATACTCTAGAGAAAAATATTATGATATTGAAAATATTTTAGAGAAAAATATCATGGAAGTGAACATATTTTAAAGAAAAATATTATGAAATTGAACATATTTTAGGGAAAAATATTATGAAATTGAACATATTTTAGAGAAAAATATAACAAAATTGAACATATTTTAGAGAAAAATATAACGAAATTGAACATATTTTAGAGAAAAAAATGATTAAATTGAACATATTTTAGAGAAAAGAAGAAAGAAAAAAGAAAAAGAAAAACATTTTATTTCCAATAAAGTACAAACATGAAATGTCGATACATTTGTTTTAGAACACCTTAACATTAACATCCTTAAATGATTATAACACATTGCTATCGTAATACCCGTGTAGAATGTTGAAACAAAATGATTGATAGAAAAGTACAACAAAATGTTAGAAAAATGTTATAAAATTATAAGAATAATATAATACATCTTTCCTTCCGAACATCGCGTGGATTTTGATACAGGAAAGTTTCATTGTCTGGAAAACCGCACATGCGCACCTGGATCTCTGAGCCCTCCTGGCAGCACGTGTTTTATTTTCTAAACTGTTATACAGGGCGGCGAATAAGTAACTTCACCATTTTGAGTGCGAATTTTTTTTTCGATATATTAGTTTTGATTTTTCTTTCTTTTCTGCATTATGAAGTTACGTTGGAAATTTGGATGTGAATATATTCACATCCGAAGAGAGAGTGAAAGGATTAAATTTATTTTGAAAATGAACGCGCAATCATTGGAACACAGTGTAAATGTATGCTAGTACTGTTTGTTCGTACGTAAGAGAAAAGGTGTATGCAAATAAATATCAAACTATCGTACAACTTGAAGCAAACGTACAGGAAGAAATTCACTCCACACAGCCTCAGATGCTGAGAGCCTTACAAAGAGCTCGTGTTTGCGGAGCTGAAAATGGAGGCCATTTATGTGACATTATTTTCATAAATATATCAAAATAAAATCACAAACTTTAATCAAAGTAATAAAGAAGAATGAAGGAAGTACACTCATTTACTTTCCTGGGGGGCGTTTTGTTTCAAGAAATAATAAGTTAAGCTCCTGGAATGTATAAAAAAGAGAAACTACATAGAAAATATTGCATTTTCCGTGAAGTTTTTCCAACTCATTCAACACTAATGCATGAAATGCAAATTAGACTTTACTCGCACAGAGTTTTTTTTAATTCACATGTACCTATGTAGTGCACATGTACAATAATCGATCACTATAAACGAGAAGGCATGTACTACTTTTGACGTTATCCATAATTTCAAACTATGTATAAACAAACGTTCCAAAAAGTAAGGATCTCGTTTATGAGGGCTTCGAATAACAAGATTTGAAAGAACGCAAAATTATCGGTTGAGAGAAAGCTTCTCATACCGTATTGTTTTCGCTTTATTACAGACGATGTGATAAAAACGCTTATCGTTCACATACTTTCCGGCGTAGCACGTTTTGCCAGTGAGCCGAGATCAGGTAACATCAGCCAAGCCGCTGGGCGCAGCGAGGCTTGTGAATTTGTTCAGCTTTTATAGTGACAACTGCTTGTAAATGAACTTCATCCCGGAAACATTACCATGTGTTTCATAATTCTAATTGCACGGGAAACACTGTATTTTTCAGACGCCTGTGTTGTATCACGTATACGCCGCTTAATTTTGCAAAAAAAACGCTAAGCGTATACTATATACTATATGTACTATACTATGCTATACTATAAGCGTATACGCCTATAGTATTTCATGGTTTGATAAGTTTAATTTCAAACTCTTGCTAAATACATCAACTCATTTGGCTAGTGTTTATTACCCACTGCAGTTTAACTACGAAGTACCATTCATTTTATTGAAAATGTCGATTTTCCCTTTCCTTGCACATGTTCGTTTTGGTGTAACCGTGGGAATTAAAATGCAATCGCGTTTGGGAAAATCTAAAGTACTTGATTTCGAAAACAGAAATAAGAAATTCAACATCAACTAAATTTAGAGAAAACTCAGCCTTCCCCGCTGTACGGTGCGACAGGCGCTTCTTTGCCATCCATGTGGTGACGCGTGATGTGTGCTGTCATGTCTACACGTAGGTCGTGTGTGACCATTTCCACGCACACACGGCAGAAGGAAAGTAGCTAAAAGCCATAGAATTTTGAGAAATTTAAGATAAAAACAATTAAATGATGAAACAAGAAATAATTTCATTAGGTAATAAGGAAAAACACTCGGGTTGCTCAGTAAAGTCATATACAACGTGAGTGAGGAATCCGTGTTGAACACTAAAGGCAAAAATCAAAATGTGGAATTATAAATGAATTAAATTAAAAAATGCTTGAGGTTACAGGCCGGTCTGCGCTCCTACACAGCCACACGTGGGTCACGTTACCCACACAGTCACACGTAGGTCACGGTACCTGCACAACCACACGTGGGTCAAGGTACCCACACAGCCACACGTGAGTGTTATTTTTCTTTTCCACACTGGGTTTAATTTTATTTTCACATCTGATATAATTTCGCTCACATCTGGTGTAATTTCCCTCACACGTGGTCTAATTTCATTTCACACCTGGTCTCATTTCGTGGGTGATGCTATTTCATTTTTACACCCGGTCTAATTTCCCCACCCGGCCCGCCTAGCTTTGCGGCCGGCCACGCACTCCCAGCGACCGAACACAGCGCACATTCCAAGGAAGGTCGGGAGGTTGAGGTTAATCTAAGACTTGTGGTTATTTCCCAGGCTCCATTAATAGCGTTGATAATTAAGTAGTAGCGTTAATAATTAAACTGAATAGTTTTGTACGGTTATTCTCACTACAGGAACTTCTTTACGTACCTCCACATCAAAGCTCGCACGCAGAGTTTAAAACTTTTTGAATTTTTACATTGTAAAAAATGGCTCACCAGTACTGCATTATTCCACATAAATCCAGCACAAACAGGTTTTGCTCCACCGATCCACATTTGTTAACTTTATTTTAACTCGCTCAAACTTTCGTAGCGAAGATTGCAGTGACAGATATGAATGATTAATATCCGCATCGTGTGCATTTCTCCATGCAGCCTATAGTTTGCTTATGTTCTTTAAATGTTTCCGGTCGCTTAGTTTTAACTATTCTCCAGACTTAATGGTCACAAGTAATTATTTGCAAACTAACGACATCAATACGCCCAATTCTGTTTCACAACCGCACTAATACGCACAATTCTTCATCAAGCGAAAAATTAAAGAATATTGTAATGTTACTGAAAGACAACTGCGTATCGTGTAACTGGTTTGTAACGAAAAGAATGCTGTTCGAAATTCACTCAAAAGATATCGATCGATCAGTCTACAGTTTATCTAGAATGATCGCAATGTGAACTTTTAAAATTAGGTAGAAAGCCAAAGATAAGCATTTTTGTTTATCAATTTTACGAGTTTTCCACGCCAGCTTACAGTTTCTGCTAATCCCGTGACACACGTCGCAAATTACACGGTTTCCTTTCAGCCAGAAACCAAGTGTCGCATTTCGATGCCCAGACAACATCGAGTCGTGCATGTTCTCTGACGTCTTCCGTTTCAAATTAAGCATTTCAAGGAACAAGTTAATTGATATAAATTCTTCCATCTTATTCCAGTTTGACATTGATTGTTCGGAACGAAAAAGGCGAGTACAGTGTTCTTTCTAAAAATGTGTTCTCACAACAGCTTATTATCCTTCAAAAAAATGTCCTAACATGAAAGTCTTTCATTGATGGATACAACATCAATGGCAGGAGCTGCTCTGCCAAAGGTAGCGCCACAAGAAGGTGAAATCAAATCTTCAAACTATTGTTCTCAAAGTTAAAATAACTTGAAAGCATGCTTGAACGATTATTAACCATTATGAACACGACAATTGAAGGGTGGAGAGCCTATGGTAGAGACTATTTCCAAAGGAAGTCCCTTACAAGCATGCAGTTCACTAAGGCTTTCCACCATTCAATTCTAAAATTATGATACTTATCGTTCTGATATTCATAATGTTGTAGAAAAGGGGTTATAATTTTTCATTTTCTCAGATCAAATAAGTGTTTGGTAAAACATTCAGGAAAGATTCATTCTCCATTACCCAGTCCAACTTTATCGTCGGCTTTATAATTTTGGCCGCTCCATGAATTAGCTACACTTGGACGGATAAAATCATAGATGCCCCGGTGGAAAAGTTCGACTGCATAAGGAAAAAAAAGAATCGCCTTCCTGTAAACGCGTATTCCGTGTATCTAATGTGCGTTTGTGCGAAAAGCTGGCTGCAAATTGCTGAGTATTCAGACCCTAGAATTGTCACTCCATTTACTGTACTCTACAAAAAGTGGTATTTAAACCAGTATATTATAATAGTTCTAAGGAATGATTCTACTCATGTGTTGCTTGTGAAAATATATTTTCAAGTTGCTCTAAGTTGTCAACAATATAAAGCTGTACTATTCTCCCACTCCTTGAACAAGAAACATGTGCGATGAGCATATAAAGAGGCAATAAAACCTCCGAAAGTTTGGAAGTACTAAATTCATGTATGGACACGTGAACTATATTTAGGTTAATAAAACTCCTTTTTAAAATATGATATTTACAACCGTGAGATGCAGAACACGTATCACTGATATGTCCATAAAATCCTTTCTGCCGTGGTAGTAAAAATTGCGTAATGACAGGCAAAATAGATCATGTATGTCCTATATACCCATAAAACAGATAATTGGGTTCGGTTGCTTGTTTGTTCAGTTATCATCATTCACGCTTTACTTCCAGTAATAATTCAGAGATAATTTAACACGCTGCTTCCAGATATGAGATGAAGGGGAAAATTCAGCATCGTTTTCGTGTTAAAAGCGATACAACTCCATCGAAAAGGTGAAGAGAAATCTGATGTCTTTTTAGACCGTCTTATCATGTTTATCTTTCAAGCTGTATTGTCGATACAGTCTTCTAATAGTGTTAACTTTACGGACGATTATCTCATAGTTTCTTCAGCCAGGAATTTGAAGAAAATTCTATTGATGTTTATTTATTTTTCCCGCAGCAAGGATTTTAAAATTTCTCCTACCGGTATACAGTTATTTTTACCGTTAAAAGTACGATCTATAACTAATTTCGGAATTGAATTTCTGATTAATTTCAAGATTTCCTAACCCAACGAAGCACAGATAGTCGAGTACACTCAACTTTTGAAAATGCTTGCGTACATATTTTAAAGATTTGGCTGGTCAAAGTTGTCTCGAGACCCAGACCATTTACAAGTTTACTATTTATGCGGATTATGCCCGCCTGCGGCGGATAAACTATGGTAACCTTGTTTGTTTCGTCGGTTGTTGGTCATCTTTCACACCGCTTCCAAAAATAACATGCGTTATTATTAACACTCTCGTTTTAGTAACGGCACAAAGGAAAATTTAGTTTCCTTTTCTATACTACGGATAATTTCGATTTTCCATTGATTCCTAAGAAGCAATTCGTGCTTTTCGGCCCAACTTATCACATTAGCTCACTAAACAGCGTGTATTATGGGTACGTTCTGATACAAATCTTCATCCTATACGGTGAATCTTTTCCATCGTTTCTACAGGAATTGTGTCAAAAAAATGCTTTGTTTTAATATTTAATTGTTTTGACCTCGTAAAAGTAACCCATTTCCAAGTTAAAAATTTAGTTTATAAACAACCAGTCCGAAAAAAATGATCTATACATAGCATACTCACCAAACTCTGACGATCATATTGGGTTTCTTGCTTACTTGTTACAGTTTACGCTCTGTTTTCAGTAATACAATGTACGGCAAAATTAAACATCTTACTTCAATTACAAGAGAATAAATTCATAATTTCCACGCTCAGTATTAAGGATGAGATCTATCACAATTACTCATTTTACGAAGTTTATTTTCCAAGAATTACTTAATAAAGCAGCCTAACTCAACGGATCAGGTGTGGTCTAGCACACCTTTCAACTAATGATAAAAATTCGCAATTTACATCGGCATGAACATCCTTGTTTAACTCCCACGCCGACAAAAAATAGCATCGCATGAGCTTGTTTAATCACAACAGTTCAAAAGGTCTTCAGTGCTGAGAGAGACCGTATCGAGAGTGAGGGCTGACAGAGAAGGGTAGCTTAGAAGGAAAAACCGACGTAGGCTAAAGTTCTTGGCACTCAATATCTGTTTGCAGCATCGTTCTTTTGTAAGTACTGAAAGTTTAAGCATTTTAGATATGTGTGAGAGGTGAAAATAAAAATGCGACGTAGGTTAATTTTGTGGATGATAAAATATCCGTTTCTAGCATTGCCTTTTGTAGATTTTTAAAAGTTCATATATTCTAGGTAGGGAAATGGAGTGTGGTGAAAGAAAACCCAACGCAAGTTATATATGTTGGTAATCAAAAATCCAATTCTTGCACCCTCTTTTTCTAGGTACTGAGGAGCAAGCAGTCTAGAATGAGTTATCGTACTCAGGTATCACTCGTGATACCTAGCCGTGGCAGAGTGGTTAAAGGCCTCGTCCTTCCGTGACGGTGTCATGGGTTCGAATCCCGGCGCTGCGCGGCGATTTCCCCGTTGGGTATAAGGGAAAACTCAAGCACAATACCCCACTCAACCCAGGTGTTGGAAATGGGTACCGCCGTTACGGGGGAAACCGTCATGTTGTCTTAGGGTTAGTTATAAGGCATTTGAAAAACCAGTATACAAGGTGAAATGTATCAGGCTTGATAGGAAATAAAGCATCCAAAATATAATAATAATAATAATAATAACAAACATCGTGCCGATGTTTGTTTGATAGCCTTTCAGAGGGATCCCGAAACAGGAGTTAAGTACGTAGCAAATACCTATTTCTAGCAGCGTCGTTCTCCGGTACTGAGAAGTGCGCATTCTAAAACGAGTTACCGTACTCCGGTACCACTCGTGATAGATTTTCAGAGAAATCCCAAAACAGAAGCAAAGTACGCAGCAAATGTCGATTTCTAGCACCGTCTTTCTTTAGGTTCTGAGGAGCAAGCATTCTAAAACAAGTTACAGTGCTCCGGTACCACTCGTAATAGACTTTCAGAGAGATCCCGACACAGGAGTTAAGTACGCAGCAAATATCGATTTCTAACACCGTTTTTCTCTAGTACTGAAGAGCAAGCATTTTAAAACGAGTTACCGTACCCAGGTACCACTCGTAATAGACTTTCAGAGAGATCCCGATACAGAAGTTAAGTACGTAGGGTGACTCAAAGGCCTCTCGTGGTCAGTGGAGTCGTCGCTGTGTAGGTCACCGCCAGTCAGCAGAGCGTGGGAGCTTGGCAGGTCTACGCTAGAGGGCGGGGCAAGGGAACGGACTCCGCTGTAAGCGTCACTTTGAGTCCCTTCTGTAGCTGTGGAAGCAAGAAATAGCTTTTAAAAATTCATAATGTTTTCCAATCACATGTGTAAAGTGTTGGTCGCTCCACATTGCAACGCAATGCTTATATGGAGACGAAATACGGGCTTTAAAATTCATTATATTTTCTTATGACGTGTTTTAAGTGTTGTTCAATCAACATTGTAACGATACTTTTATTTAGCCGACGAATTTGGCAAAGTTAAAAATTAAATGCTCGTTATTTTACTGTAACTCATTGCCAAGTTAAAGAAATATTGTACTCATATAGCCAGTGAATGAGCGATGCATACTGAGGGTAAGTTCCGTGAAAGATTGCACATAAATTTTCTTAAATTTTTCATAGGTTAACAATAAATACCCTTTCAACTAGTTTGAGTCATAAAGATTAACGATGATTTCAAACACGCTCTAAACTGCAGTGACGGAAATCCAAGTATTATTTTACTCACTAATAGATCAAATAACAAAGAACATCATCATACTAGAATATTTTGAAGTCGATAAATGAATTGAACTACGAACAAGTTCTCAAGTCTCACCGCGTGGGTCCTGTGAGTGGAAGAAATTGGAAAACCGGCTGCTGGATTGAAAATTCGGTATAGAATTACTCCGCGGCTTATTCAGGCCAAACTGCTCAACTTTTTTCATGGAGCTCTTCAAGGAGTTGGGGAGCCTTGAAGCCTTGGAGGTGGCGGGGCTGTGGGTGTGGTGGTGCTGCTGGGAGCGCTTCAGGGCGTTCAGGGTGAGGTTGGGCAAGGCGGAGTAGGACGTCAGGGCCGGCATCCCGGGGAACGGAGGGATGAGCGGCCGGGGTATCACGGGTGTCGATCTGCTGCTCTGAAAACGGTACTGAATCTCAGACCTATGCACATGTATTGAATCTTGCAATATTAAATCAATATTGCGATCAATGTTGGTGTTTAGTGTGTGAAGACGTTCAAGACAAATGATCATGGTTGAGATATCAGGGGTGTAGATCTGCTGCTCTGAAAACGGTATTGAATCTCGTCCTTATACACATATATTGAATCTTGTAATATTTAATCAATATTGAAGTAGATATTGGTGTTTTGTGTGTGAAGACGTTCGATACAAACGATCATGCCGATAACGAGTTTGAAGTAGCGGGTGGAAAAACTCTCTCTCTTTGTTCAGTTAATATTTGTAATTACTTATTTTAAATGGAAGGTTTAATTTAATAACAGAAAATATCATGCTCCACTTTGAAAATGTCAACCCAGAGAAGCAAATAGGAAATTTGGTCTTTTTTTAGCATTTTGTGTCTTCTCTGCTCGATCATAAACATCATAATATCACCATGCTCTTACGATGAAGTTTTTAACGATAGTGTACAATGGTTGTGGGATGACACATTTTCCCCATGCTTAGTTTAGTTTCGTAGATCTGTAAAATGACACGTAATTCAAATTAGTTTTTACCTCCTCTAGCGTATGCCACAACAGAATTTCAGTTGCACCAAATGAGTTTTTTCCAATGCATATTACACACATAACGAGAATGCCATTGAGACACTTTTGATAAATGATTCGCTAGCTGCAGATGGGCTCATTTTATTTTCAAGTACATGTGTAGGAGTCTCATGACACAGGAGGAACAGATACAGCACGTACGTAGCCAACAAACCAAGCCTGTACGACATCTATCTCTCCATTGCAATTTCTCGTTGGTTCCAGAGCGTTATGATGCCACCTTAACACTTTGAGCGCAATTGGTTTAACTGAATCTCATAATTCAACTAAAATTTGAAGGCAATTGCAGTATTCAATTTTGAAAATCGCAAGCATTAACCGAATTGTGCCTTCATTTCGTTTACATTAATAATTTATGAAAACTGAGTTTGTGACTACTGGTCGGTCAGCAGCATAATGAAAATCCCTTCCGTGGTCACCGGTGGTACACAATGTGGTCAAAGTATCTACTCACCGTCCGAGGAGATCCGCTGCCGTGCCTCAAGCTCGCGCCCAGGATGGACTGTGTTGACTTTGTTTCCTCCGACAGCGGCAAGCTGTTCGGATGAGCAAACGCCGAGGATTCGGAAAAACTGCCAAACTTTGCTTGAATGTCTGATGGATTTTCTAATGAGAGAGGAGCCAATGATGTTTCTACCGCGTCAGAACAGTTTCCTGAGGACCGAAATTAGAAATCAGCTACTAGGTTTGCTTCACACTGGATGCTTTTTGGCTGATGAGAGTGCTCTGTCTGTAACTACTTAGTTAAAACTATGATATAATGGCATGCAGAAAAATTAATTGACGAGCTAGAAAAGTTTAAATGCGGCTAAAAGCAAATAAATTATACATTAATGTAGACACAACTAAGTATATACTATTCTCCTAGAAGTGGAATGCATTTCCCCCACTCGCAATAATTGGAGGTAAGATGCTAAGTCATCCAAATTCCTAAAAATTATCAAGGAAAACAATCTAACTTTTACAATGCGCATCTTGTGTATGAGTACTAAAATATTCATTTCAAATAGAATTCTCTACAGGGTAAAACGTATATTATCTGAAGAAGCTCTTAAAGCATTATATAATACGAAAGTCCATCCGTTTCTTTCATATGGAATGGAAGGAGTATATAAAATAGCAAAAAAAAATGAATGTAATTTACAAAAGAAGCTATCACAAACATAAAATGCGATGCCCAAAAAATGATTCGTTTAAATACTTAGCCATCAGTTTTCTCTGAGCAAATTGATTGATAAAGCTTCTAATGATGAGGGCGATTTAAAATCTTAAACAATTAGTATCTTATAAAACTGGCGACCGCTACAATTCAATTAGTAGCCGAAGAAAATTTATACTCTCTTACTATCACAGGATCTGATCTCAATAGTTTCTTATTCATAAGAATCCATTCATAAGAATCAAGGCCTGGGACTGGATGCCTTCTTACATCCGTGGAAAAAACTGTTTTGGAATGTTTCCAATGAGTCATGGAAGTCATTTATTATTTAGGTGCGGATGAATTTAATAGCTTATAAATAGCTATTTCTTCTCTATTCGACGGTTCAAAATCATAGGCTTATTGCACTGTTGTAAAACATTTTTGAACATGCATCTCTTGCTCGCGTCATCATGTTGTTTGGAATATTAAATTAATATAATTTTTCATCGTCTTATTTTACACTACATATTTGATCAGTCTAGTGTACATCCAAGCTAAGTGTTCTAGAATACTTAATATGATAAACGACGAATTGGGTTTCTATAGGATACCCTAGAAGTCACTGATCATAGTCTGACCCTGAAGTAGTAATGTATCAACCTGTCCATTATAATAGTGCTGAGTAATGATTCTAATGATGTATTACTCATTAAAATAAAACTTTTAAATTCTTTAATTTTTATGCAGTGATAGGGCCACAATTCTGTACTTATGACCAACTGAATTCAACTGACCTGCCTGGAAACTATCAGCAGATGCGGACCCCGGCGTAGACATGGAGCCGTCCGAGCTTGCGTCGTCAGGTTGCTGGGTCACCTCAAAATACCTCATGTGTTGCTGCACTTCGTTGTCGCTGGTGTTAAATTTGTATATAAGTTTCGTGCCGTCAATATGGTACAGGATGCCTCTCTTGTAGTACGTTCTGCGATGTAGATTGGAGTCAGTGCAGAGGTCAGACAACTGGACAGCGAGGTTAAAAATATTTGTTGGAAAATGTTAGCTTCCTGAAAATTGTTTTATGGCAATCGCCGATGATTTAAAATTTTACGTAGTGTATGAACTTGAAAATTAATGTTTAAAAGCAGGCCTAAAGATTTTGTGAGTTCTCAAGATATTAAATGAAAAATCAGCGGGCTTCTAGGGATATATAGAGATCAAAAGAAAGATAAAAGAGGATACCTAAAGGTCTGATATAAATAGGGTTAAAGTTAAACACGGTACACGAATATAAAAAATATTGAAACTTTTAACATCAAACACTGCACAAATTCAAATTACTAACGCCAAAGAGTAATAATTTCGTAGCTCTAAAGGAGTACATGTATATTTAACGCAGTGTTAGCAACATTGCCACACTACGCTGTCCTTCAAAGCTTGGACACCACATGCGTTATTCGACCTAGATTTAGCGTTTGTTACTACTAATCATTTTAAATAATGTAACAGGCCACAGTTATCGCACCTGATTTGATGCAAAGTTAACGTTTTAGGGTTGGTAGCACACTTGCCACATGTCATTTGATACAAAATTAGAGCTTTAGGTTTGGTGCCATAGTTACTGTTCTTTTTTTTAAACTCATCCAAAGTTATAACCGTTGGCTGCCATCTCAGTACCCCACACCTTTTCGATGTAACCAAACGTTAATGTCCTAGGATAGGTTTCACAATATTTGACCCCAATGTTAGAAATTTAGGGCTGGTTGCACAGTTTCTAGTCTTCATATTTGACTCACCGAAAGTTAAAGGCCAAAGGTTGCTAATAAAATATATCACAACTGACATAACCTAAAGTTAACTACCTGGGGTTGGTAGCACAGCTACCACACTTCGTTTGCGTCAGTAGGTTAAGCATGCTTATACACTTTAGAATGGCGTTAGTGGTAGGATGCCCTAGAAGTTGCTGAACTTATCCGGACCCACAGGTAGCTATACTCAAATTTGACCATTGTACTAGACTTAAGAAACAACCTACTTTTGAATTGCTCGTGGTAAATAAATCGTTTAAATTGTTTGGCCCAGGCAAAGACAAAGGCCTACGGCTGGCAGGAGGTTGTCATACCCCTTTCCTCGAGACATTTTCTCGTAATTCAAACAAAGGCCTACGGCTGGCAGGAGGTTGTCACACCTCATTCCTCGAGACATTTTCTCGTAATTCAAACAAAGGCTACGGCTGGCAGGAGGTTGTCATACCTCATTCCTCGAGACATTTTCTCGTAATTCAAACAAAGGCTACGGCTGGCAGGAGGTTGTCATACCTCATTCCTCGAGACATTTTCTCGTAATTCAAACAAAGGCTACGGCTGGCAGGAGGTTGTCATACCTCATTCCTCGAGACATTTTCTCGTAATTCATATTTGAGTTCTTGCGTGCGAGGCCCCACAGCTGCGCCACCATGTCCGACTCCATGATTCTGCAACGTGTCCGACACATCGATGTTAGATAAAGAAAACATAGCTTTTTTATCTAAAAACGGAAACACCTTAGTGTCCGATACATCGATGTTAGATAAAGAAAACATAGCTTTTTTATCTACAAACGGAAACACCTTAGTGTCCGATACATCGATGTTAGATAAAGAAAACATAGCTTTTTTATCTAAAAACGGAAACACCTTAATACCAAACAAAAATTGTTAAATAATAGTCCCTACATACATGGTTCAAAATGCTAGCAATTAATCAGTAAAACAGATTAAAAGACTGTAAGTATAATTCCACCTGGAGCTTTTTATGTTATTTTCTTTGATATTTCCGCATAAAACGTCGAGCTCATCATAAAAAATTTTGAAGACTTTTTACAATTTTATTTGATGGTTTCGCACAAGAAATTTAGGTTTAAAACTCAAGCTAATGTGAGCGACAAGACCTAGCTATGCAGCCAGTTTAAATATGAGATTTCATTTCATTTCTTCTAATTAATGGACTGGCTGCAACACCACAGACTGTTGAGACTCTTGTATGATGTAAAGATAGACTCGCTGGTATGCTTTCAATAACACATTCAGCCTACTTCGGTCAACACATCTCAATGTAGTCAAGTAGCCATAACCATTCGGTTCATCACGCCTTGCTACAGCTTTAAGTATGAAAGTACGATTCAGTTGGTTTCTGGGTTATGCATCATCTTATGTGAACTTCAAGTCATTGTTCATAACTGAGTCTCAATTTTTCATTGCTTACATCAGCCATCGTATAAGTATAGAATAATGGGACCAACTGATACCCGTGTATGTAGAGACTCTTATTAAAGGACGTACAATTCGAGGAACAATTAGCAGTAATTATTGTAACTAGCAGGACCCGTGGAAATTCCACGGAAAATGTCCTCAAAAAGCTTTGGGGACCCGAGAGAAAATTCCGTCAACATAATTTAACAAATTTGAACATAACATATTCTAACCTATCATGTCCTAACATATGCTAACCAAATCTATCCTAACCTAACATATCCCATCCTAACCTAACTTTAACCAACGTCATCCTAAGGCTAGGTGGACCCGTAAAAATATTTGGTCAATATTACCTAACAAACTCTTACATAACATATTTTAACCTAACTCATCCAAAACTAACTTATACTAACCTATGCTATCTCAACATATCGTATCCTAAGTGAAGCTATCCTGATAATTAGGAAAACATAAAAAGCATCATCCTGTAAAAAATTTCGTCGACATAACCTCCCTAACCTACCCTAACCTACCATATCCTAACCTGCCCCAACCAAAGCTGTACTGATAATATGTCAAAAATAAAAAACGTGAACCCGTTAAAAAATTTCCTCAACATTATCTAACAAATTCGACCATGACCCATTCTAACCTAAGCTATCCTAACCTAACATATTCTAACCTAACTCTTCCTGACCTAAGCTAACCAAACCTATCATAATAATATGTAAAACATAAAAAACGAAGACCCGCGATAAAATTCTGTCAACATTACCTAACCTATCCTAACCTAACATATCTTAACCTATCCTAACCTGTCATATCCTAACCTATCAAATCCTAACCTATCATATCCTGACCTATCTCATCCTATCCTAACATAACTTAACCAATGTCATCGTTAGGCTAGGTGTACCCGTGAGATAATTCGGTCAACATTAACCAACAAATTCTAACCTAACCTATCCTAACATGTATACACTAACCTATCCTATGCTACCCGAAGATTTTCTGATAATTTGACAAACATGAAAAACCGTTGACCCGTGATGAATGTCGTCAACATTACGTAATCTATGCTAACTATAAATCCTAACCTAACCTATCCTATCCTGACCTAACCTATCCTAACCTAACCTATCCTATCCTGACCTAACCTATCCTAACCAAACCTACCCTAAATCAACTTAACTAATGTCAATGTTAAGCTAGGTGGACCAGTAAAAAAATTCGGTAAACATTACCCAAGAGATTCTAACATAACATATTCTGACCTAACCCATGCTAACCTAACATATACCAACCTAACCTATCCATTCTGCTTGTTTTCGTATATATAGTATCTTCGTAGACACGATAACGCGAGTCATGGCGCCTTCAATAATTACTGTAATTTGAAATCAAATTTGTATGCAGTGCAAACTTCGAAAAAAATATAAGAAATTAAAAGGAAAATAAAAAAATAAAAGCAAATAAATAATAAATAAAAATAAATGAATACATAGAAAATATTAACATAGAAAAAATTGAAATAAACGAAAAAATTTAAAAAAATGATACATAAAAATTAGAAAAAAAAAATAAATAAAATGAAATGAACGACCTATACATAATTTAAAAATGAATATGCAAAAATAGAGAAAAATAAAAGAAATAAAAAAAACCATTGAGAAAAATAGGATGAATTTGAAAAAAATAAAATTTATGAAAAAAATTAAAATTTGGAAAATATGAAAAATTGAAAAAAAATCAAAAATAAAAAAAAAATTGGAAAAAATAAAGAAGTAAAGAAATGAAAAAATAATTGAAAAAATTAAAAATTTGGAATAAGTGAAAAAAAAATAAATAAATAACAATTGCAAAAAATGGAAGGTTTGAAAAAAATTGGAAATTTAAAAAATAAATGAATAAAAAATAATTGAAATAAGTTATAAATTAATTAAATAATCAACAAAAGTTAACAAATTAAAAATAAATTATCAACTGAAATAAATTGTAACAAAAAATATTTTGAAAAAATTGATTTAATGCAAATAAATGAAAAATGGAAAAAATGGAAAAATTAAAAAAAATGATACATAAAAATTGGAAAAAATTGAAAATAAATAAAATGAAATGACCAACCTATATATAATTTAAAAATGAATATGCAAAAATAGAGAAAAATAAAAAAATTATAATAAAAAATAACAAATTGAGAAAAAAATTGAATTGAAAAAAATATAAAAAATAAAAAAAGAAATTTGGAGAAAAAGAAAAAATAAAAAAATTAAAATTTAGAAAAAATAAAAAAATAAAACAATATAAAAATAAAAATTAAAAAAATATAAAATAATACAACGATTATAAATTGGGAATGAATAAAAATTTATAAAATAAATAACAATTACAAAAAAATGAAGAGTTTTAAAAAAAATAAAATTTCTAAAATAATTTAAAAAAAAATAATTGAAATAAATTATAAAATAATAACCAAATTAACGAAAGTTAACAAATCAAAAATAAATTACCAAATAAAATAAAAATTAACGTATAAAAAATACTTAATATAAAATAAATAACATAAATACCCTCCCCTAACTCACCTATCTTATCAAGCCTATTAGATGTAGAGCGTTACCCACGAATTTAGTTTTAAGCGTATTAATATATAGATACTAGGGCACACGGCCCGTTAAAAATGAAGGGGTCCGATTACGTTGTGAAACACATATCACAGATACGATCATTATAAGCACATCCAGCTTGATTCCGATGAGTGAAAAATCAACAGTCTCTTCGCCAGATATCCCACTCTACCCAGGTATCCGAAATGGGTACCGGCTTGTCCTGGGGTAACCGTCATAGTGTCCTGGTGTTACTAATAAGGTATTTGAAAATATCAATGTACAAGTTGATATGTATCAGGCTTGATTGGAATAAAGCATCCTTTCTTTTTTTCTTTCTTTCTTTTCTTCCTATCAGGTGCTAACTTCAATATCCCCCAATGTAAATCCTTAGAAGTGCTCCTGAGAGACAGACCGGCCCACCACCAAAGCAGGCAACCACTGCAGCTCTGTATTATTATTGATTAATTAATTAAGTGGACAAGGTGAGGACCTGAACACGCCGTTGCTGCGGTCCAGCCAGCGGATGTACACAGGACAGAAGCGGTTGTCGTGAAGGAGTTGTAGCAGAAACTTCCACAGCAGCACGCGGGAACTTGTACTTCCCATGCCTGGTGACATCTCAACCATTAATTTTCCAGAAGATGAGATTATCACTTATCTTAAGACACTCGAACCACAGCAAAAGTGTTCCTAAAAGAGGGAGGAGGAAGGCGCCATTTAGTATGGAGAAAGGGAACTGGATTGGGAAAGGAACACAAGGCTGTAATTGTCCCTTGCATGCAGCAAGTCAAATCTTTTGACGAAAAACGCCGTAAGTGCACTTGTTCGTCTCAATGATAACAAAAGACAAATTCTACTATCGCCTGTTACCATACGATATGAGTGGCGAGAATAATTTTTTTCTCTCCTAATCTAATCCAACAAAAATATCTTTAACTTAACTACTGATCATCACTGTAACAAAAAAAGTCAACAGTTTAGAGATGAGATTCAGGATTGGCTGTTCGAGATGTTTTAACTTCCTGAAGTTTTGTCTCTTTATTTACCATTCGCGAAGAAACTCAAATTTTACGCAGTAAATTCTGAGGCAAGTTCAGTTGCTAGTCCGACACCGTTTACGTAGACAAAGCATTGTTGACAGTGAGGCTTACCCAAAGTGTGAACAAAATTACTATCTCCAGCACCCTCTCCTTCAGACGATTAGTAAATTTTGAAATTCGTGTAGTCAGACCCAGAATCTAAGGCAGCATGACATCTAAAGATCTTTGACCACGAAGAAACATTGTACATCTGAAAAGATAATTTTTACCCAGACCAAAAACTAAAAACGTCTTAGGTAATGATTACATCAATAATTTGATGGTCATTGTGTTTGCGGCAGCATTTTTTGCAAGTGGTCGGCACTCACCCACAATATCAGGCACGATCCTGACCACAGAGCTGGGACCTCCCTGAGCTGAGCTGGAGAATGGGGACGCTGGCAGGGGACTCGGAGATGCATTTTGAGACAGACTCTTCATGCCTGTCGACTGCACGGGAATAAGAGGAAGAGAAAACTTTAAAATCTCTATTCCTGAAGGCTGCAGGAATGATCGAAAGAGAAAACTTTAAACTAGATCGATTTACTCGGCTCGTTCGACTGTGCTTATTTTACACGATGTGTTAGAATAGTTTTTAGCTTGATCCGTCATAGCTGGATCTATCATGGAGTTAATATTGGAGTTTTGGTAATATTTTATTAATATTCTATTAATATTTTATTAATATATTGGAGTTAATATATTGTCATGGAGTTAATATATCCAGCTGGAATATAGCTGGATCTGTCATAGAGTTACTTATTTTATCCCATAATCATTCAAAGTCTAAGACTGCAATCAGTATTTTGCTGCAACATAGCCTCGAAATGTAAGAAGCGAATCTGAGAATGTGAGGGCTATTTGTCACGTCGCTGTCGCTTAAAATCCCATTTTGAATATGAAATGATACTTGTTTATCCGTACTTGTTTTTTGGTCTGTAACTTTTCGACCACACAGAATATGAATCTTTCACGTGTCCACTTTGTGGGAGTGTTTCCCCAAAAATCATGCATTTCGTTTAGTTAGAAATGAAAGCCAAGTTTCAAGCAATATATTGAACCAGTCCATGGTAGCGTAAACGGGATGCCGCCGCCGATGCGCTGTTAGGTTTATGCAAACAGACTTAATATGCGCGGCGAATAAGCTTCTTCCATGTTAAGTATTCACTTTGATTCATTGTAGTAAATTAAATAAAACCCGCTACGATATTCACATCCTCCACGAGAAGCAACGTAAGTCGTGTCGCCTTGAGAAACCTGGACCAATATTTGAGAATAATAATTTTTGTAGAATGCACGACACTTAGACTTATCTGTGATGTCTTAACACATTTCTTGCGAAGGGACCCACCGGCAATCACTGGGGGATTTTCATACTGCTGCTGAGCAACCTGTTGTCACTAACTCAATTTACATAAATTCTTGAAGAAAGCTAAATGAAGGCACGATCCAGCATTCTCAAAATTGCTTGCTACAATTGACTTCAAATCTGAATTGAATAATGAACTTCAGTTTAAATCATTGCAGTTAACGAGTTAAATGTATTTTCTCAACTCCAGCCCTCAAGTTATTGTCGCAGAACACAGCACGCGGGAGCACAACTCACTTTACTTGGGGTCACCGGGCTGAACGGCAGCGAAGGATGCGCCTCCGCCGGCAGGAAAGTGGCTCCTGTTTTGACTTTCTTCGCTCTTTGCTGTCAATGGGAAAAGAAAAGTAAAAATATTGAGGTAGCTCTTTTGTTAGGAACTTAAGAACGAATGTCAGTGGAAAAAGTAAAGGTCATATAAACAGGTATAATTATGAAATAACTACAAAGATTCAACTCGTTGTGTAAAATATTACGTTTTACAAAATGAAATGACTCTTTTCAACTATTTTATACCTAAACCATTTGAAATATTAATGAATATGATTACGATGTTTAGCGTCTTCTTCATTCCAAAGTTTCTGATGGTCGTTCGATTAAAGAAAAGTGAGTTTCCAAAGAGCTTTTTACTTGGCTGCCTCCTGTGAGGAATCAACTTTGATGTCATCAGTATGAGAATACCTGGTCAAAGAACAAATGCTCGTAGAGCCTGGCGATTGTTTGTACAGATCAAGTTCTTTTTGACTGAACACAAATAACCAGCGGTTGTGTATGATCTAGATTTAAAATAAATAAATATAATGCACTAAGTCACGTGAACGAAGGGGATGGCAGCATCTGAAAATTGTTGGGCTTAAACTGGTAAACAAACAATGTATCTGCAGCCTGTGATGAATAAATTCTTTGCATAGAATGGATAATCGTGAACTGATAATTGTCATCTAGTTCGTCCAAAATTTAAATCTCGGCCTCTGAAGTGTTTTGTTGCTATTTTGGAATCAGAAAGAGGTAAAAATCAATTAAACATATTTTAATTTGCTCTCAATTCCTCATTAATTTTAGAAATGTATTGATGGTTTCAATAATTTTAGCCGCTATCGACGATGAATAAGAGCTTTTTGAAAATGTAGAAAAAATAAAAGTTTAAATCAGCAAACTCTGCATGAGGCGTGGCAACTCAATTTCAGAGCCTAATCTCGTGAAAGAAATGCTGCCTTCTAATTTGATATTTTCACTGGAAACAAATGGACAGCAACTTTGAGAACATTTATTTATAAGTTCTCAATTTAAAGTGCAAACAAAATAAGTCAGATTTAAATTTCTACGATGGAAGAACTGCGTGCATTACTTTTTCCAAGTAGATGTGTTTTCTCCGTTTGTAACTTTCAGAAACTTTCTCATTGTATCATAAAATATGCTTAAAATTTTGCAGAAAAATGTTAACGATAACTGTGAAGAACTACGCTTTACTACAGATTACTGATGGAAATTAATTTTGACCACGAGTTGACAAAGGGTGCGCGTGATTTATTAAAAGCAAGTCCCATATATTCGCGCCCCATTCATACATATTTAGACGCCCTTCTGTTTGTGCTATAGACAAGTGATATGTTTTGACCTACTAAAGAATGGACCATTTTCCTACGCCAACGTCTCAACTCTTGATAGCAGACCAGTTAGTCGGCCCGGAGTTGTTGCGTCCTTCAACATAGATCTGGTAAGAATTAGTGAGTGATGGAACATAACGTCGGAACATGACGTTGAGTCCGAGTAAGACGAAGATGATGGTCATTATAAAGCTTATAAGACGAAGGTCAATATAAGCAGATTCATAATTGAATGCGAGTAAGACGAGCGGCTACCTAAATCGGTCGACCTGCCTGTGATGTTGCCACATGTACCTCTGAGTGGGAGAGATCCGGAGTCAGAGGTCTTCTTTTCCCAGAAGTTCTTGCCAAGATGCAAGAAGCCAGAGCAGTGGAGTAAGGAGGAGGGGAACGCTGAGGGATGGGTGGAGTGAAGGTAAACACTGCTGGAGGCGAAGGGGAAGCGTAGGAAGGCTTAGGGAGGATAGGAAGAGGTGCTTTCATTTTCGGTGAAGACGGCGAGGAGTCGGTAGACTTGCTGTAATGATGCGTGGGTCCGAATGCAGAAGACATTGTGTCGTCAAAGCGCAGTTGGGTTATTTCCAGAGCCTGGGCGATCTGCTCGAGAGATGTGGTTGCATTTAAGTCGCCGTGGCCGAGTGGTTAAGAACGCGCCCTTCCTTGAAGGTGTTGGCAGTTCGAATCCAACTGCTGCGGGGTGATTTCTCCCCGTCGAGTAAAGGGAATTAATCCCCACTCCACCCAGGTGTCGGAAATGGGTACCGGCTTGACCGGCGGTAACCATCATTACGTCCTGGTGTTAGTTATACGGCATTTAAAAAGCCAATGTACCAGATGATATGTACTCGTATCAGGCTTGATTGATTGGTATAACGCGTCAAAATTTAAGTATGACCGCGTCGTTCAAATTGAAGCCTTCAAGTATCCCCAAATCGGCTTCTACTTGAAAAAGAAAAACGTTTTTTTGGCTGAACTACTTGAAGGTATGATGAGCAGTAACTTCACAGGATGAGTGTGTTAATGTATAAAATGTTATTATATCATTTAACAGTATTTGAAGACGACAGTGTGTTCTCAACTCAATTAACTTTTAAACACAGAACTGCAGATGTACAGTACACAACATGTGCCGGCTGCTAGAGGATGAGCAAACGATAAGCTTCGAAAATCAAACTCTTCTATAAAATGAATTTAAAGCCAGCGAATTCAGAAATAATGTAAGATAATTCATAATGCGATGTTTGCTCATGATACTCGGAACTTAATAGAACTAGTCCTACACTAAACTCTCGCGTGCACTTAAAATAAGAATTCAGATCGTTATTAAAGAGATTGCTCATAAAATTTGGAACTCAATCAAATTGGTACTCGATTGGTACAAACTGAACTCGAGTGCGCTTAAGATAAGAATTCAGATCTTTATTATAACGAGTGTTCATAATATAAGAACTCTGAAAAATAAGTTTTCACGTACTAAAATATAGAGCACACTTCAAATAAGAACTCAGATCGTTATTATGAAGATTGCTCATAAATTTGGAACTCAATAAAAAAGGTCTCATCACACTAAAACATCAAGCACACTTAAAATAGGGAATCAGATTGTAATTATGAAGATTACTCATAATATTCGAAACTCAATAAAATTGGTCTTATCATACTAAAACATCGAGCACACGTCAAATAAGAAAACACATCGTAATTTTCGGGACATCCATTACGTTTAGACACCTTTTTACCTTCAGAACATTTGGGACGAGAGCCTTGTCGATGCAGATGGAGCCTCTGTAGCAGACGGAGACGATGGCTTCGAGCGTAGGGGCAGACGATCCAGGCAGCATCACCACGGCGGGCTGATCGGTTTTCGCGTCCTGGCCAAGTTAATTTCCTCATTACCATACGTGAACGTAAATCAGAGAAATGATAGAGGCAGGATTAATGCTTCGCTATATTAGTAGCCCATTCATGAAATGGCCTGGTGTATGTAGTCACGTACCTACATGAACAAATATCAGCACACGATAGAGGGAGGAAGAATGTTTTTACCATGTATGCGTGGTCGCTAGATTTACCTTCAATAATTTACCTATCGAGAGAGACAAGGTTTTTTTAGCCGACGCTGCCAAACTTTCTTAATTTGAAGCATACTAAAGTGATACTAACTGAAAAGGCTCTGTCTGCAAGGCTCTCATATTCTCCTCCTCAAAGTCTATTTAATTCCAGAAGGAACACAGAATGTCAAGTTGTAAAATCGGAAGTAAAATATGTGTGCCATAACATTTTTCCCTCATGAGCACTGCATTCACTCACGTCTTTCAAGAAAACGCTTTATTGCATGCTATCCGAAGTCACAATTGCTACCAACTCTTGAAGTGAGATAGCGGAACTCTCAAACAAATTTACGCATACCCAGTTCAAGCAAACATCCAGCCTAAATAGTCTCATACAACTTGTACATCATTTTACCATGAGGGCAATATCACCGCAATTTAGAGCCTAAGACTAAGGAGTGAGTCAGGCTGCATGATCTTACAGGTATTGAGCAACATTTCCTATCGACACTTTCCTGGGAAAGCGTGAGACGCTCTGACAAGATGATGTCTTCCATTGCTATGCTTCCTGCGGTGACCGCGTCTGTGAGGCAGAGGTTCAATCGAACGTCTTGTCTCTACGCGAATTGATGGTTTCCTTTATTTATCGCTGAAATTTGCATCTTTCCGCTGAATGTGAAGCGCAAAGCATTTAGAGCATGTTTAAGGTTCAGGTTTTGTGATTTAGGAAATTGGATCCTTTGTGTTTGTCGTTCAATGTATAGTGCAAAGCATTTAGCGTATGTTAAAGGCTCAGGTTTTGTGATTTAGTATGAACATGTACCTCATAAATGGCTATAAGCCTACATTTCCCTACAACGCCCATTGATGCTCCAGATATTAACTTGAACCTTTATGGAAAGTACAAATTTCCAGCTCTAGTCACAATCTCAATGAAGAAAGTCCACGCTTAGTACCACATACCCAGAAAACGTATCAGTAAGCTTTTCCTCTCTTCTAAAATTCAGTGTATTAAGTCACATCCGGTAAGTCACGTCCGAAGATTCTGGTACCGTGACAACTCTCTCAAAAATTGTCTGCGTTGCTGCTAAAGTTAGTAGCAGTTACTGCGAAAACATTCTGTGGGAGGTTGTCGATACTAAACTATTCAATTATATAATTAACCATAACTAATACTCACACGAGAAGTGTACTTTATTTTGATGCTTAAGTTCAGATTTTTAAACCGTCATTCATTCGTTTAGTTCAACAAAAAAGAATTTTTCAACTTAAGAAAACGTATTATTTTGCATCCTCACGTATCGCTCAATGTTGCGTGATTCCATAAGCAGCAAACTATGGAACAATTTTTTATTTATTATCATTACTCCAGTCCTCTTAGGTTTAAATTTTTTCTCAATTAATTAGTTGGATTACAACCTCAAATTGAATTTTACACCAAAACCCTAATTCTTGAATCACAAGTCTAGTTGCCTCAGAAAGGTGTGCGAGTTTTCGGCTTCTCCCCTGATATTCATTCCCTATTTCAATAGACAAGTAACTTACTTTTGCCTTATATTCACTCCCTACTTAAAAAACCAACAACTTCAACCTGACATTTACTCGCAATTTCAAGGTACAGGTAACTTTCCCCTGATATTCATTCCCCATTTCAAGAGACAGCTAACTCAACTCCGCCTGATATTCACGCCTTATTTCAAAAACTAACTTACATTCACCTGACATTCACTCTCTATTTTCGAAACATAGGTAACTTGCCATCGCCTGATACTTATTCCTCATTTCTAGAGATAAGTAACTTACCTCCGTTCGATATTCACTCCCTATTTCAAAACAAAGGTATCTTACTATCGCCTGATACCTGTTCCTTATCTCAATAGACAGGTAACTTACCTGCACCTGATATACACTCCTTACTTCAAAACATAGGTAACCTACTATCGCCTGATACTTATTCCTAATATCTAGAGATAGGTAACTCACTTTCGCTGCATATTCACTCCCCATTTCAACAAAATCGGTAACTTAGGTACAACAACCTGCCGAGACGCACTGACCTGCAGCAAGCGCCGCAGCAGCGGGCTGGCGCACGCCATCACGAAGGAGTGGACAGGAACGGACGCTCCGTCGCTGCCTACGAGCAGTACGTCGGTCGTGCGGGCGTCCCCGTGACTCGCAGCGATGTGCTCGCACATGCGCTGTGCGTGTTCGCCCCAACGCACTTTGTATTCGCTCCCTGAGCTCAAAAAATGAGGTTATAACTAGAGTGTGTCCTAAAAATGAATAATTTTTGCTTTGTATTCGCTGCCTGAGGGCAAAAAATGAGGTTATAGGTACAGTGTGCTTTTAAAATGTATAATTTTTGCTTTGTATTCGTTGCCTGAGTGCAAAATATGAGGTTAAAACTAGAGTGTGCCCTAAAATTAGATAATTTTTACTTTGTATTCGCTGCCTGAGTGCGAAATACAAGGGTATACCGAATACACCTAAAAAGGATGATATGTTTTACCTGCTTACTGCATGATTAATTTTTGCTCGAATTATTTTAATTCTTCAGCGCGTTCAGTTCAGTAGATTACACAAAAATTTGTCTTTCGAGTGTTTTTTAATTTAGAAAATTTTACAAGCACTTTGCAGTAATAACGATGCGTTTTGTGCTTTGAGGTGTGGTTGAAGTTTATGAAAAAGGAATACGTGACCAGATTTCTTGATCGGACGGACGAGTTATAACAAAGAAATAGAGATTACATAATGAGTTATTTCAAGCCTCCCTAATTTACCACAACAAATGCGTACCCAAGAGACGAGGGAAGAAGGCACCATTTAGTGCTGAAAAAAGGAACCAGGAAACAATGCATGTGTCTAAGGGATAAAAATATTGCGTTTATGAGAATTAGCACTCCAAGGGGGAAACTGTGTTGTCCCGAAATGAAAGTTAGGTGGCTCTTTTTTTATTGAAATAAAATATGTTTTTTCTTTTGTTCAGGCATGACCAACTTTTTCCGGTTCACTGCAGTCTTGTTCAACTTTTCTTCAACTTTTATCTTGTTTCACAAACTTCTTTTTCTATTAAGCGTTTCTATTCGCAAAAGATCTTGTGTAGTAACACTCCTAGTGCAAAGAATCCCCGTTCCCAAAACGCCATGTTAAATTGTGCCTTTTTCTTACCTCTCTTCGCACATTTTTATTGATCAAAGAATGCATGTATCCCCACGTACCCAACGCTTAAAATATTAAGGTTTGAACAAGGTTACGAAAGAAGTGAAAGAAAGAAGAAACAGGAGCAGAAAAAAGGAATGGCAGTGAACCGAAAAAAGTCACCAAAGAAACACATTTCCAATCACCTATTTTCACGCACCGACATTAGTACATTCATGTGAATTCAATATCTCCTAACAAAAATAGAAATACGAGTTTACCCATCCATAGACCAGATTACACACCTGTCGGAGTGGCATCAGGTGGATTAATTCCGCGGGTCTCGCTCGCCTCTGCCTGCGGTGGCCTGCGCTCGGAGGCGACCGTGGTGTGGGGCTCCGCTTCTTCCTCCTTGATGGCGTGCTGCACGATGTCGATCGTCGGGGAGACGGCAGGCGTTGCTGACGATGACCTTAGATTAAATAAGTTAGTTTAACACATATGTTGCGATGTGAGCTGCCAGAGCGATTTTCCGTAATGCTGCTGTCCGATTAGTGGTCACAGACTCAATTTTGATGAAAATTCAAATGTTCGCTGACGCTGGAAGCACATGTGCGTCCAGCGGTTTCATGTTAAGTAAGGTTGCACGTAGCCGAGTTTAAAAATATGACTTTACAGCGTGAAAAAAATTTTTTCATAAGAAGTGTGAAAATGTAATAGCAAGATTACATTTTATTTCGTTTGCTTAAACCTATCTCTTCTAAGAAATATGTTAAAATAATTGAAACGCTGTTCTTTCACACCGATACGTGAACGACCAATTTACTTTGTGGTACTCTTGTGCCCCGATAGGCAGTCAACGTGTTAGTAGCAGCTAAATAAAATCAAGATCCAATCAATGTTTGCTGTTTTCAAAATTTTGTACAACAGTTAACTTTAAATTTGAGTTGAATATTGAGCTTCAGTTTAACCCATCCCACTCAACGCATGAAGCCTCGCTAACCACAGTAAAAGAGTACCATGAAGAAAAAGGAGGAAAGCATCGTTTTGTGTAGAGTTTAGCACGACTATGACCTGTTGTAACGTCGATTTAAATCCCAAGGCAACACAAAATAGAGTAATAATAATGGAAAAATGTTCAATGAGATGTTATATGTTTATCTCGAACTCACATGCACTTCCTTTATCCACACATAGAAATGGTTCAGCTGAAAATTACATCACCTCAGATTTGAGGAGAGAACATAACTCACAGAATCATAGAGTTGACACAGCGCGAAGCATCATGCGTGAGATAGTTCCTTGAGGAGACGTTGTTCTTCTGTGATAATTACCTATAAGTAATACTCATTGGAGGCTCAAAATAAGGCGAGCGGGTATGGTACCATCTGCACTCTGTACACAGACGTGGTGTTCAGTTACTAATGTATAATATAGTTTTATCACTGAAAATAGATAATACAGGGGTGGGTGGTTCAAAATGAGCCAGGTGGCATTGTAGCTTATTGACACAGTGTGGCCCAACGACCCTGTCCCCAGTCGTGGTGTTGAGAGACCAATGTATTATATTGTTTAACTACTCAAGATGAATGATACATCGAAGGTGCAGGGTGGGCGAGTGTACGCTACCACCTACACTCCATACACAGTCGTTGTGTTAAGTTACCAATGTATTTAATTGTTTCACCACTTAAAATTAATTATATAGGTTAATTAATTAAATTAATTATAGGTCAATTATACAGCGAAGGTTTAAGGCAGGCAAGTACATATGCTACCGACCCTCTGTACTCTGTGCCCAGTCTTGGAGTTGCGTTACAAATGTGCAGTATTGTTTTACCACTGAAAATAAATACTGCAGCGGTGGCTCAAATAAGGTGGACGAATACGCTACGATCTGCAATTCGTAACCAGTCCTGGTGTTCAGTTACCAATGAATAGCATTGTTTTACCACTCAAAATAAATAATAAACGAAGGTTCAAGGCGGGCGAGTACGCTACCCTCAGCACCGCGTACCCAGTCGTTGTTTTTCGTTACCAATGAATAGCATTGTTTTACCATTCAAAATAAATAATAAAACGAAGGTTCAAGGTGGGCGACTACGCTACCACCTGCACCGCGTACCCAGTCGTGTTTAGTTACCAATTAATGTATAGCATTGTTTTACCACTCAAAATAAATAACAAAACGAAGGTTCAAGGCGCACGAGTACGCTACAACCCGCCCCGCGTACCCAGAGGCGGCGTTGGGCATCACGAGGCTGCCAAAGGGCGAGGGGAGCAGGTCACCGAAGAGGGGAGTGGGCAGAGGGAGCCCTCGTGAAGGAGTATCGCTACCGCTCAGTCTGCGAGAAAGAATATTAAAAATAGTTTTAATGCCTTCAAGTTCATTCGCGTATTTTTGTACATTAGTTGTTCAAGTATGAGGGTTAGTTAACGGTTGGTTTGGTTGTGTTGTAAGTTGTAGGACTGGGAAATAGACTTCAATCGTCGTATGAATTTTTATCCTTCTTAAGAAATACGGAAATACAATTGCACGATTACATTTACCTCGTATGATAATGGTTATTTTTTTAAAAAGGTCCATTTAAAGGTAAAATACGACTCATTTACACGGCTACGTAAATGAGCAGTTATACATATGTCCCAATACTCGAGGAAAATGTTAAATGCTAGATATTATGGCCAGGACTCTACAAAGGTTATTTATTATCGAACAGATTCTCATTTTATTAATTTGAATGCGTCTTAAATAATTATGCGAAATTTATGCTAACTTTTCTTTTTCCAGCCGGGAAAATATATAGTGTTTTTTCTTGGAGATAAGGCCACATGTTTTGGCATTTACGTGTTTTATATAATCCGAGTTTAGTTTGTTTCACGCCATACTGACCAATCTAACCTAATCTAATCTAACTAACCTAGCCTAATCTAGCGTAAATTGACTGGTTAAACTTCCATAGCGAAAATTAAAGGCGAAAGCCCGCTATTTAGATCGATTACCATGATGTATGTGGATTTTTTGTGTGTTTGTTGCGTTTAGTAATTTGATTCTATTTTTTTTCTCGTCGCGTTATCTGTCTTAAATGATAAATGTGATAAAAACGTCTATAAGACGAACATGCCAGAAATCGAAGTAATTCGGATGACCAATATTTGCGCAATGATCAGTCAAAGTGGATAAGGTCACTAAAATGGTGCTCATTTGAAAATGGACTCCTTTTACCTCATGATAAGGATGAAAGTTCCTTAAACAACTAAAGAGGGAATAATAAATATGTTTGTTCACAGACACAGCGATACAAAAAATGTATTTAATTTTGTATATTTTTTTCGTTTGTGAACAACCATTTACCTCCTATCTTGATTGTAAGAATATATGATTATGAATTGTCTCTTCTTTACGCAAGTGACAGAAAAATATATTTTTCTATTTATTAAAATATAGCTGTACAACAATGAGAGGACTTTTTCAGAAGTGCTTCAAAAATTCTTCGCTAATAAATTGACATTATAACTCAGAAACAAGGTCGTTACTTCCGAAAAAGGAACGGTAAGGGGGTACACTAGTTCTAAACATAAATCGGTTCATCCTTCTCAACTAAAAATTATGACTAACTGAATGTAGATAATTACAATTAAGTTATTGTATTTCTTTGAGTCTTCTGTTTGAAATTTATTACACGTTCAAGTTACAAGTTATTTTTTTAATTGAGCAAGAATAACACTGGAGCAAAATTTTATGGGTTGGAAAATTAATTTGATCTAATATATGTTTATATTCATGTGAAAGCAGTGAATAGGTATCACTATAAACAAATGAATCAATCAAAAATTTAACAAAAATACGGAATAAATGAAACAGCTTTACTCAACCTTCAATAGAACATCACTAAGTGGCTACATATTTGCTAAATACGGCATGCTCATTCATTTACCTTAAATTTTGCTACGTTATTGAAAATAAAGTATGCTTCAGTATTTAATCATTTCCCTTTAACGCTCATCCCGGTCTTATTTGTATGCATATTTTAAGATGAACTTGGAAAAAACTTTAAAATTACCCTGATAGTGATCTTACCAGAACACTTTCTTATGAAGCTGTAGGGACCCCAAAACTGTAATATTTTTAACCTCCCCATCATAAAAGTTCTAAGAAAATATTATACTCATTTAAAAACAGCAAAAATTATACTGACTTAAGAAGTTAAGAAATTATGTCACATAATGGTTTACCTTGTGTACGCGTCGAGCAGTTTCCAGGAGTTGCTGAGATGCACAGCGTTGTCGAACACCGGCGACGCGAGTGGGTGAGGAAGGAACAGGTTGTGATGGAGGAACGGCGACGTTAGGCTGTTCACGAACGGGTTCGGAGATATTGAGAAGGCAGACGGTAAAGTTGTTATACCTCCAGCCATAGGTTCGCACGTCTCAGACTTCAAGTTTATCGGTAGAATTTTATCCAACGAACTCAGGCTGGTTGCGAGCGATTCCGACGATGGGGGAGGATACGGTACCCCGTAAGAGGCTATTGGTGTATTCAAAGCAGAAGTCGTGGACAACACAGAAGATAAGCTGCTCGTGATCGAGCTGCTCCTACAGCTCACCAAAGCGCTAGGAAACGTGAAAATTTGGTCTTCTGTGAGAAATCGAGACTCTTTTTGAAGAGACGCTTCTGTTTTCGGAGGATGATCCGAAACCGCAACAGTTTCGGCTACGGACATTTTGGGTCTCGTCAGTGTGGTCTGCTGCTAAATTTTAGAGTCACTCGGCGGTGACTGTAAGTAACACAGGTGCTTCCTTCCTACTTTGCTGGCGTCAGAAAAATTACGGCGCCGAATTATGAATAACTAACTGCCAAACTCACGTTCACATCAGAAACCTTACCTTCAGTTGGAACTTTTGCACTAAACTGTTTTGAAAATCTCGAGAATTTTGTTCGAATTGGCGAGCTTTTGATCACAATAACCATAGTGGTTCGGCGACCCGTAATTACTCATGGAATACCATCACTTCCAAAAGAACTTGTAACGATAACATGGTAGAGCAAGATAAATCAAAAAATGAACCTCGTGTTTCTCAATTGCTTATACTTCGCGATCAGTGTTTTGATTCCTGATTTTCTAAGTTCCACGACTTGCGTGCAGCGAATTACACGGTGCCAGTGCCACTGGTGCCTGTCCTGCAGTGCCTGTTGTGACGCACCAGAAGTCTAGGCCGGATGAAGCTTCGCTATCAACAAAGACGATGTCGCCTTCGTACCGGCTACTGGAGGACAGGGTTGCCAGATTGGGATTTTCTGGCCAAATTGCTCAAGTCAGGCTATTCTAAAATGATATTTGAGCAGAAATAACTTAAATAAATAATCTAGAAAGAACATAAAGAAATAATTTAGAAAGAACTTAAAGGAATAAAGTGTGGCAGTCCTGCTGTGTTGCCAGGGGCTCTCCAGTTAGTTCCACAAATTTTCGATTGGAGTTAAACGAGGAGACTGTGAAGGTCATTTCAAGGGATAAAATGTTCCCTCGTAAATCCTGAATCACCATGCATCATATAACACAGGTGGCTGCGAGTGTTATCGTCTTGAAAAATCCCGGAACAAAAAGGAAAATAAAAATCAATAGTCTGGTGTTCTAAGTCATGTAGGATGCTCAAATTAGCCTGCGATTTGATTTTGTCACTGCGCAAGGTTTCGAACCTAATCCCGAGCACTTGAAGCACCCCAGATCATAACATACACTCCCCTCGGGATCATGTGCTGTCAGCGCGATGCGTGAAGGATCCAAAACTTCATGGGCTTCCTGTCTAGCTCTCACTCAACCATCTTCCTGGAACAAGGAGAATCTATATTCATAACGCCAGAAAACGATCTTTCAATGCTCTGCAGTCCAGTTTTTGTTATTTTTTTTGAAAATTGGAGTCGCTTTGTTCGATTAACTTTACTGACAACGGTTTCTTGGCGGAAGCGTTACTCCTATAAGCTTATTTTTCCAGTTTGCGGCGTAAGGTGCGAGCAGGAATTTTTTAGAACCTTTTTTAAACATGCTAGACAACTGCTAAACACATTTCTGATTGTTTGCTTTCGCCAATCGCTTTAAGAACGCCTATCGTGAGTATTCAGAATTTTAGTTCTGCCACTACATCCCCATTACCACTGAATGACTGCATTCGATACTTTTTTTCTAGCGAGCAATTGTTCTTTTCACGGTCCTAAGTCTTGCGGCCTTTTTTGGGACACTTTTCTGTCGAATTCCTCAATCTATCACCTGTCATTGGAGAAAGGCTGAGGTTTGTTTCGTATTTTTTCATTGGGATTATTCATGCTTGCTGTCACGGAGAGAGCAGGTGCGGTACTGACCATCAGAGTACCAGAAGCAATTACCGTTTTCAAGTCCTTTTTCTAATTTGTTTCAAGTATACCTCTAAAAAGTTGTTTTAGTTCCATCTACATTATTTCAGGATGCAACAAACTTTTTTGGCTCGACAGTGTACGTATTTCTAGGTAAAACAAAGCGCCACAAAATTCCTTGACTGTAGAAAAACTTATTTCTCCATGAATCTGCTCAATAGTACATTCAAAGGAAACGTTCAGCGTATCGAAACTACTCATCCTTGACAAAAATTTTCGAGTCACACAAATATAATGCATATAAAAAATATATAAGTAATACACTGTGTACAGTACACTGCTAACAGCCGATCTAGAGCCCAGATGCTCATTGTATGTATAATATATAAAGCAAATTTCTACTTGCATTGTACTCCTATTTACATACGTGCCATCAAATATTTTTTTATTCACAGTATCTACTAGCATATGTGAACAATAATGAGACGCGGGCTTTTGATACTCGCCAACTCACATTTTGTCGTCTGTTCCTATTATCTACGCTCTCTATATATCTGATGCCCCGAGAATTATAACCGCATTTATGGATAATTTTTTTCATGCTCTTAATGGAACAGGGGAATTCGCCGTAAACAAATGGTTTTTATGTACATTTTGACCACTGTGATTTGAGAAAATCCTCTTTGTTCTGGTCATGTGTGCTCTTAGGCATCTTTAAAAATAGGTATTTAAGTGTATATGATGAAACTACAATAAGAGTGTTCACGTTATTTATACTAATTTATCGGGGTTCGCGGGCGATTTATTTTATGCTCAATAAGAACATTAAATTCAGGCATAGTTGTCAATTCAATTAATTCAGTCGTTATAGCACAAAGTAAAAACACGGTTTGGTGAAACATACTTCCACTATTTTTTTAATTTTATTTTCACGAAAATAAATCTGGAGCAATCTCAAGACGACGGTTCAAAAACTAAATAAATTGTGTTCGGAATCATTTATAAATGCAAGTTTTTGAAGATAACACTGCTGACGAGGATCAAAGGAAGGTACGTAAATTAGTTGTCCGCATCCGGTGTACAAAGTTCAAATGAACGCGAGTTGGGTCCAAGATATGAATGATCAAGTGTCTTGAAACATGTTTAGAAATAAAATATATATTATAAACGCGAGAATTCAATAATATATATCTTGCCGTACACCATGTATGTCAGTTAGATGTATGATTATAACACTAATAGTAAAGAGTACATTATGAGTTGCATTGACATGATAGGCAAAGACCGTTTCATTACTTTGAGATTACATAACGCAGTTAAATGTCAAATGTTTCCTTAAAACCTCTATTTTAGCATATTACTGCGTAATTAGCGCTTGCAAGTATTTTGCTATTGAGTACCTCAGTAAAAACAGAAATGTGTTTCAGAGAAAAAATCTATTAAATCTATAGAGCTGACATGACGTTTCCATGGTATGTTCTAGGTTCACTATATAGGTACTGAGTTATTTGGTTCCAATTGCTCTCTAGGCATCGCAAAATTAAGCTATAAAATCAGAGTACCTTCCTAATTCTATCATATATGCATAGAACTACACGAAAAAATAACTTTCCTATGAGTTGGTTTTCACTTCCTATTTCCATTTTAGCTCTACGCCAACGAGTTCTTTTCCGTCAGGATTCGCGGTAAAGAAAACAATTATGTCCGGTTTATCCTGTTATATCCCGCTCCATTTCAGTAGTACGTCATGTGTTTTCGTCAGGATTCGCGGTAAAGAAAACAATTATGTCCGGTTTATCCTGTTATATCCCGCTCCATTTCAGTAGTGCGTCATGTGTTTTCGTCAGGATTCGCGGTAAAGAAAACAATTATGTCCGGTTTATCCTGTTATATCCCGCTCCATTTCAGTAGTACGTCATGTTTTTTCGTCAGGATTCGCGGTGAAGAAAATAATCATGCCCAGTTTTTCATGTTATACCACTTTTCATTTCAAGAGTACGCCAACAAGTTTTATTTGCGTTGGGATTTGAGGTAAAGAAAACAATTGTGCCCAGTTTTTCATCAGTTTTACCCCTTTTCCATTTCAGTTGTACGCCAAGTTTTTTTTTGCGTTAGGATTTGCGGTAAAGAAAACAATCAAGCCCAGTTTTCCCTGTGTTATACCCCATTTGCGTTTCAGTTGACCGCCTGCAAGTTTTTTTGCGCGTGTTTTTTTTTTGCGCGTGTTTTTTTAAGGTTAAAAAAGACCAGCGTCACAGCGAGCATTGTGTAGAGTCCGAGACATTTTGAAGTCCAATATGTAGGTTTCAAGCTGAATGTTAACAGTGAAACTTATCCTTTTTGTGCTTCACGAAGTTTATCAAATCGGACTAAATGTTGACCAACATTTAAGGAAACCTTACACGAGTAACGAATAACCGTTTCCAATACACGTTCTTGTCGACTTATGTTGTGGCAGCTTTTTTGACAAGAACTTGAGAGTCTTCTTAAAGCATTTTATTCAGAAGAAGCGTGCAAATAACCGTTTCCAATGACATGAGTCACCTTATGTTCCCGCTACTTTTTTGACAGGACCTTGAGAGTCATCTTAGAAGATTTTATTTAGCGTGCTATTTTAAAGAAATTTCAACAGCGTATTTCAAAGCATGACACGTATTCAGCCTTTGCCCGAGCCGGCACGAACAGAGAAGCATATCACAGGAAGCGCTGGAGTAGCGGGGCATTTCCTTCAACCACGATAGCAGGACCAAAGTGCACATGTAAATCTATACGCTCTTCGTGCTCTCTTAAGGAGCATGACGAACAGTCTTGTACGTTGTTTAAACACTATTCTTCTTTAATATGTTTCACGTAATGTTTAACTCAGGCTTGTCAGTTTTAAAATTACTATCTTTCGTTCATAAATTAAAATTGTTCGAAGATAACTAGCTCATAAGGAACTAGCTCGTTTTTTTAACTAGCTTATGTTTTTAACAAAAATGAAAAAACGCAACTAATGAAAGTAACTTTGGTCTTGCCTGCTACAACGAGTCACCTAAATTATTTAAAGGTTGTGTGAATTGAATAATGAAATATTTGAATATAAAGAATTATTTTGCACGTTCTCGTTGACTTCTGCCTGACTCGGAAGGGCAGATATGTAAGTTTATTCTTTCTCCAGCCTATATATTTCTCCTGAATATTTCTTCAAGCATTATGGGAATTTAATAGACTTAGTTTTTGTGATTAAGTCCTTAGGATATTTAGTATTTTACTCCTTGAGCGGAAACAAACTGAATATTCTGTGATTTGCTCCCTTAGATATTCCGTATTTTTCTCTTAAGCACAACATAAATATTTAAAGCAGCTACATTATCGATAACGTTTAAAATGCCTCTATGCTGTGCAAAGTATTAATTCCTCTTCTACTAAGTAGCTTCTCGTTTAAATCAATGGTCTACGAAAATAATAACAAAAAACACGCTTCTGTCCATCATCAAGCCCAATTCAGCCTCTTTATAGCTGTCTCATTGTGAGCACAGCAACTATATAAAACCATTAATAGCTAACTTTTTTTAATGCTTTAGCAATCTTTTTATGCACGTTCTATACTATATTGCTTATTTTATTAACTTAGTGACACATAAAGAACAGTAATATAGAATTGTTAAGACCAGAACAATGTACGCATAACGCGGGAGTGACACCATAATTCTTCTGGCAAATTTTACGTTCAGCTTAGCCTAAACAAATGCATGTTTCAAGCATGGCACATGAGCTGTATTTAACTCTTGAATCAACGTCAGAATTTTGTATATTATTTCATTTGCCACCGTAATTCGACTGGCGCTGGCATCAGGTTGCCACCGCCATCGAAGTGAGGAAGGAATTGCCTCTCGGTAGTGAAGTTCAAAGAAGAGATCAAGGAAGAAATTAAACGAGCAATACAGTATATTAAGGTTATTTTCCACAGAGGATGGTCTTTTGGGGCGTCCAAAGGTCAAATAATCGAATTGAAAGAATGAACAGTTGATATTTTATGTGGCGGAAACGCAAAGCGTTGTCAATGAACTGTTGTGTGGCTCTTGGAAGTTTACGCTCGCATAGCAACTGATTTTTCAGTCGCACGAAACCTGTGAAATAAGAATATTAATATTGTTCTTCATTATTATTTTGAGTAGTATTTCATTCGTAAAAGCTACGTATCGCCAGATGACATTACTCCTAATTTTAACTGAAGGGAAACAATCATCCATAACCAATATCAGAACTAGTATGAAGATCCGATACTGTAACGCCACTCAACTTAATGCACAAAAATTTGTGTAGTGTTAATGCCACGATGATGAAAACTGTTTGAAAATCTGATCCCAGGTCTGGTAAAATATGCCACACCTTTGGTTTTATCAAGAGCTGGCTTTGGACCTTTCGTCCCGATGGAAATTAGACAGAAACGAAAATGTCACTCGTCATTTCTGCAACTGAATGGTAATTAAGAATGAATCATCATTCGTCTGTCAGAACATGATATAAGCTCACACGTTTTTGAACACCAGTGTAATAATTTACACGTGAGGAGAGAAGAAGTGAAGAAACGTCATATCTGCAAGAGAGGAAGTTGCTTATCTCCAACTTATAGTGTTCTTGGAGCTACACAACATCTTGACAACCGTGGCTGGCCACACTAACCGATCGTTAAGGGGAGTGATTAATCTCGAAACGACACGCATTTTAATATTGAAGTTTTTAAAGAAATCGAAGACATCTTGGGAGGTACGCTCGTTCCGGCAATTCGACCCATGTCAGGTGATGCCGCCTGAGATTCATAACTCAATATGAAGTCAATCTGTCCTCCTTCTTCCTCGTGAGACAGGAAGTAACCGCAATTTATGTTGGGAATAAATTACCGTAGTTTGACTTGATGCAGCTCAGTGAGGATTTTCTGCGAAGGAGGTTGTCTTCTTTTCCCTGTTATCGTGACACTTATCCGTTTCCTCTTGGTGACGATAGTGCAGGCGGCGTGCGGCGCAGCGATACCAGCTTCCTTTAAGAGCGACTTCTAGGTCTTAGGAGTGCGATTCTTCCTGCGGTTTACCTCAAACCAAATCTTTTATAATGCAGAATTTTTCAACAAGCAAATAAAAAGCGAAGATTTGACTTTAGAATAAGTGAAGGTGCACCTCATTTGAACATTTCTAGAAAAACGTACGAAGAACAAGTATTTTAAAAGTGAAAATGTAAAACTTTTGCTTGCTTGAAGTATGTTCAGTTTATGAAGTACCAGTTCATGTATGTAGAAACAACGTTTCGAAATAAATATTTCCCTACAGCATACTTTTAGTAGTTCAAAGGCTCAATATGCGTGAAGAAGAAGCTATATAAAAGGATAAAACAATACGTCAGGTTACTGCAGTCGAAGTTTTACTAGCGCACGAACAATGAAGCAGCCAAAATACAACACATTCTACAAGCCTTCAAGTTGTTTCTCTAAATACGGACAGATGTATGATGTTATAGTTACGATGTTTCCTGCAATACGTGCAGCATAGATTGCTTTGCCATGTATGTAAATCGTGTTGAGATCGAGTAAAGCCGCTTCGATATTGACTTCTTAGGATTCTTATAAAGATTCAAAAGCAATTTTACTGGGTTTTGTTCTTCCATTTATATTTTTAATTTCAGAAATTGGCATTGATGATATGTCTGACTAGCTGTACTCCCTCTTTTTAACTCGTTACATAGCATTGGAGTTTAATTTATCCGCACCTCAGTATTTATTCCTTAACTTACTGCGATTCCTTATCTTCCTCAATTTGAAATCTTCAGCAAAGCTTAATCATTCCTATCATTTGCTCTAATGAAGCAAGCCTAACTGTTTTTCAGTCTAGATCTACGTCTTCAAGCCTCCACCAAGAGCTGAATATGAAACTACTAAGAATGTAAATACGAGAAATAAGCGTTCGAATTATTGTCCAAACCTGGACAGTTCAAATGTAAAGCAACTACTAGACAGGGATTGCTCGCGACCATGTTTCCCACTCTAGAACGAACTAAAACTTTCGTAGGTAATCAGCTTCCGAAGATAAGCTCAACCGTCCATCAAGCCTACCAATGCATACCGCAAAGGTGCATGAAGAAATGTGAAGGAAAATCTTTGCATTCCCATAAGCAATAAACGAAGTGCAGCTTCTCTCTTTTAAGATGGAGAAGTAGTGACAAATATAACGCTGAAGCGTACAATAATACAGTACGTTGTGCCTAAAGCAAATCTTCAGTTCGTGCCTGTGCTCAAGGTTTTTTCCAGTGTAGAGTGCTATTTAGAGAAGTAAGTTTATATCAAAATCGTGAAATCTATTTGAATAACGGTTTTTATTAGTTCATGAGTTAAAAAATTTATGGTTGGGTGAGATTTATAAAATCTATGTACCTGAGACACTGAACATATAAAAAGGTCTCTGATACGATATTTTAATATCTTGTGCTTCAATCGAGTGCTCAAAAAACGGTGCGGGATAACTCTCTCTCGTGTGCGATAGAAGCGGTGAAAAACATTTCTCTTTCCTCTGTCGTTCATTCAGGGTAAAAACTTTGAAGTTTTATAAATCAGTGAACTCCCGTCAGCCCAAAAATATAATTAAAAGGCTCTCTGGATCTCTGGATAAACTTCAATGAAGACAGATAATTCTTCTTTGCAATTCAAAAACAAAAAGTCTGGCGGTCACGTAAATAAAATATTCGTCTGCTACGAAAACCGACTTCATCCAAAATTGATTAAAATGAAAAGACGAAAGCCATTAAAATGTAGATTCATATTCATCTCCAAGGCGGTCTAGAGCTTAAATCTCTTGATCGTTCTTTGCGACTGCTTTTCGTCCTGCTGACAGTTTCCTCTTCAACTTCCTTCAAATCAATAACTTCTTCGTGCAGTTCTTTTTCTGGCTCCACTACAGGAGAATTTCTAATCGTATTAAGCTCTTCCACCGCCTTTTCCGATTCTCAGTACTCTTCTCCTCCCTCTTCGTCCTCCGCCTCGGTGGAGTCCACTCCGACCTCCTCGTAGTCCTTCTCGAGTGCCGCCAAGTCTTCGCGCGCCTCAGAAAACTCGCCTTCTTCCATGCCTTCGCCCACGTACCTGGCACCACAAATGTGGAATTTTATTTCATATATATCACTACTGAAGGGGGTAAGAATAGTGACAGTAAATCGTACATGCTGAAGCGGATAAGAATAGGGACAGAAAATCATTAAACCGGAGGGGGTTATTATAGTGACAGTAAATCGTACATGCTGAAGCGGATAAGAATAGGGACAGAAAATCATTAAGCCGGAGGGGGTTATTATAGTGACAGTAAATCGTACATGCTGAAGCGGATAAGAATAGGGACAGAAAATCATTAAGCCGGAGGGGGTTATTATAGTGACAGTAAATCGTACATGCTGAAGCGGATAAAAATAGGGACAGAAAATCATTAAGCCGGAGGGGGTTATTATAGTGACAGTAAATCGTACATGCTGAAGCGGATAAAAATAGGGACAGAAAATCATTAGGCTGGAAGGGGTTATTATAGTGACAGAAAATTGTACAAACTGAATTCAGTACGGCTAGTGACAGAAAATGGTTAAAAACTGAAGTGGGTAAGAATAGTGATAGTAAATCGTTAAAACTGAAGCGGGTAAAAATAGTGACAGCAAGCAAATTGCGGAAGCTAAAGTGGGCAAGAATAGCAATAGTAAATCGTTAAAACTCTTAAGGGTAAGAATAGTGACAAAAACCGTTAAAACTAGAATGGGTGAGAATACTGACAGTGAATCATTAAAGTTGAAGTGGGTAAGAATAACGACAGTAAATCGTAGCTAGAAATGTGCTCAATGGAACATGTCCCTTAGGATTAAACTCTTTCTCTCTCTGAAATTCATAATATCATTTTTGAACTTATATTTAACATTTTTAACAAGTTCATTTTGAACATACATTTTTTATTAAGTCCAAAATTGTAGCTTTGATTTTATTTCTGTTACCGACGGCAGGTGTCTTTGAGTACAACACAATTTTCCACTACTAACTGTAACCTACAAAATAGAAATTTCTGGTGAAAATATGTCAGTAAATCTAAAATCTGGCAAATTTGCTTCTATTTCTCTAAAGAGGCATGTATTCATGGCTTAAGATGATGAAACGCTCGAGCTAAAATCTGGCAAATTTGGTTCTATTTCTCTAAAGTGGCATGTATTCATGGCTTAATATCATAAAACGCTCGAGCTAAAATCTGGCAAATTTGCTTCTATTTCTCTAAAGAGGCATGTATTCATGGCTTAATATCATAAAACGCTCGAGCTAAAATCTGGCAAATTTGCTTCTATTTCTCTAAAGAGGCATGTATTCATGGCTTAATATCATAAAACGCTCGATCTAAAATCTGGCAAATTTGCTTCTATTTCTCTAAAGAGGCATGTATTCATGGCTTAATATGATGAAACGCTCGAGGATTTCACCGTAGTTTCCTTAACTTCCACATTCCAGACTGACTCTTACGACTATAACTAAGCTCTTCTATTGTTCAACCTCTGACAAGAGTGTTTTCATACCCAAGTTAGCTTACCAAGTTAGCGTTCAGGCATTTTAAAAACCAATAACGATTCATATATCAACTTCATCAGTAGCAATTTTTACAGCAATTTCATTACAAATAAACATTTTTGTATCAACTCCATCGGAAAGTAATTTGTCTCAGCAATTTCATTACAAATAAACATTTTTGTATCAACTTCATCGGAAATAAAAAATTTTAAAAACTTCATTACAAATAAATATTTTGTACTAACTTCATTGAAGCAATTATTTTTACAGCAGCTTCATCACAAATAATTTTTTGTATCAACTTCATTGAACGTAATTATTTTTAAAGCAACTTCATTGCCAATAAATGTTTTTGTATCAACTTCATTAAAAATGAGCTACTATCCCTTTCATTGAGGCGACTCACCAGTGAACAAAGGCTCGCTTGGCGTACATGAGGTCAAACTTGTGGTCAAGTCTGGCCCAGGCCTCGGCGATGGCTGTGGTGTTGCTCAGCATGCACACGGCCCTCGACACCTTAGCCAAGTCAGCTCCCGGCACCACTGTAGGCGGCTGGTAGTTGATGCCCACCTGAAACAAAACAAATACTATCATGATTGCCGATCTAAAGGCATTCAGGTATCAGATCTCTTACAATACGTCCTATAAGCCTGAATAACTATCGCACGAAAGGTGTACAGGTGTCCGATTCCGTACAATACGTCCAATAAGCCTGAATGACTATCGCACGAAAGTTGTACAGGTTTCCGATTCCGTACAATACGTCCAATAAGCCTGAATGACTATCGCACGAAAGGTGTACAGGTGTCCGATTCCGTACAAAACGTCCAATAAGCCTGAATGACTATCGCACGAAAGGTGTACACGTGTCCGATTCCGTACAATACGTCCAATAAGCCTGAATGACTATCGCACGAAAGGTGTACAGGTGTCCGATTCAGTACAATACGTCCAATAAGCCTGAATGACTATCGCACGAAAAGTGCATAGGTGTCCGATTCCGTACAATACGTCCAATAAGCCTGAATGACTATCGCACGAAAAGTGTACAGGTGTCCGATTCCGTACAATACGTCCAATAAGCCTGAATGACTATCGCACGAAAGGTGTACAGGTGTCCGATTCCGTACAATACGTCCCATAAGCCTGAATGACTATCGCATAAAAGGTATGCAGGTGTCCGATCTCTTGCAATTTGTCATAAAAGCCTGAATGACAGTCGGATGATAGGTATGCATGTGTCCGATCTCTTACGATACGTCATGGAAGCCTGAATGACTGCTGGATGAAAAGTATCCAGGTGTTCGATCTCGTGGTCACCGTGACCTAGTGGCTAAGAACGCGCCCTTACGAGAAGGTGTCGGCAGTTCGAATCCAGGCGCTGAGCGGGGATTTCTCCCCGACGGACGAAAAGAGAACTCGAGTACAAAACCCCACTCAACCAGGCGTCGGAAATGGTAACGGATTGACCGGGGTGTAACCGTCGTGACGTTCTTTTTATAGTTATAAGGCATTTGAAAAACAAATGTAAAGATGATATGTATCAGGCTTGATTGATTGGAATAAAGCATCCTTCCCTTACAATACGTCATTGAAGCCTGAATGACCGCCGTATTAAAGGTACGCAGATGTCCGATCTCTTCAGAAGAGCTCTACAATACGTCCTATAACCCTGAAAGTTATTTCTCAAGGTACTGACTTAGGTATGACGTTATAATTATGATTTTTCCTCAATTGGTACCCCATAGATTACACTGCCATATCGGTACATTTCGCTGAGATCGAGAGGAGCACCTTCAGACTAACGTCTTGAGCTTTAGGGCTTCATCTCGAGCTATTGGTTCTGTTGAGGATAATCTAAAAGTAGGATGTGGTCAATTTTAAAAATAAACAAAACAAAACGGGTGATAAAAGTAATCACAATTCAAATTTAATGAATGAATGTTATCTAAATCTGTTCTAAAAGAAAATTCGAAGGATAAATTTTTAATTTTAATTTTGGGTTCAAACACTAAGCATTCATAAGGCAGACTACCTATGATAGGAAACAACCTGAATTCTTTACTTTTAGGGCTGAACCAAAAAATTTACTACCGTATAACATAATTCTTCTTCAAATTAATCTTTAATTTTTAAATTGAGTTGATCATCAGACATAGGTCTAAGCCAAAAGGAAATTTCACAAATTTTTTTTTCGAAGATACGTTAGCGATATCTATAAACCTTATTGAGTGCTACCTCAACTCTGTGCTAAAAAAATATGGTTAATGGCTAATAGTAACTTTTTAAAAAAGCAGGCTAAAATTCGAGTACTACTGCATAGCTAGATTTCAATTCCTTCTTATCCCAGAAATGATTCTGGATTAAGTTCAAATGAAATTGGATTAAGTTCAAGTTTGTCATGTCTGTTAATTTAATCCTATACGGCGCGGTGTCGTTTACAATAGAGTGTGCGGTGAAAAAGTGAGAACATTTTCTGGAGGACGCGCTGTATTACTCGTAAATGCTGAGTTTCAATCAGAGTGAGTATATTTTTTGGGGACACCATGTAGAAATTACCAAGTTTCAGCAACTGTGAGTGCATTTTTTTGGAGCACCATGTAGACATTATCAATTTCCAGCCAGAATGAGTGCATCTTTTTGAAACACCCTGTAGCAAATACCCCGAGTTCGACCCACCTTGAACCCGGTGGGGCACCAGTCGACGAACTGGATGGTCCTCTTAGTCTTGATGGAGGCGATGGCGGCGTTCACGTCTTTGGGGACCACGTCTCCGCGGTAGAGCATGCAGCACGCCATGTATTTCCCGTGGCGAGGGTCGCATTTCACCATCTTACGACAAGTTTAAAATGATTTAAAATGAGACGCAAATGAGGTTTGCCAGAATTTTATCGAATAATGCCGTCCATGTCTGAAAGTTAAGCTCTTAGACTGGATAAAAATAATGTAATATTTTATACAGTTGTTAAAACATTGTCCACTTAATAGCTAAAAGGGCCCTGTCCCCCTCCCCCCATGAAAACTCAAAACAGTTCCGGAGTCAACTATTGTCAATTATACGAGATATGAACCTTACATTAGGAGGACAAAAATCTGCTCTTTACCCGGATTCCATGCCTTGTAGCAAGTACCTTAATGATTGAATAACGGGGACTCGTACAAGTTAAGGTTTCATGAGATGACTAGTATACATGGCCCGTCAAATATGACGGGATTCAATATTTTCCTTGAATACATTTTCCAGATGTGGATGACAAACAAATATATCCATCCTAATAGTACTTGCATTAAAAATAATCTTGTACTTGCGCTCTGGTGAAAACTCACATCACAGATACGGTCATTAAGCATCCTTATGAGCGCGACAGAGAGACGGAAGAAGCGGACACCAAACAAATTTATGAACACACCAAGGGTAATATTAGGTAAGAAGAAGATGTCGCATAACTCGAGGATCGACCAAACGTTCACCCAAGATCACGGTAAAGGAAACAAGGTAGGATCATTTCTATGGGAGAAAATACACCTCCTCTTGTTCAGCTGGCCAATAGAACGGCTTTATTTCAAATAAACTTTACGACGTCACCAAAACACCATGTTGTGGGCCAATAGTGGAGCCAGATTTGAGGGTAGCAGTTAAACCAGATGCAATATGAGCGCTGCTGTTGGTTGGTTCCCGTGACGTCGTCAAAATCACACCGTCAACGAAAAAAAAACTGGAATGAGCCTACCTCGTTTCCTCCACCGTGCCCCAAATTCACCACAATCTCACCTGGTTGGCAGGCTCGAAGCAGGCGTTGGTGATCTCGCTGACGGAGAGCTGCTCGTGGTAAGCCTTCTCTGCGCTGATGACGGGCGCGTAGGTCGCGAGAGGGAAGTGAATGCGAGGGTAGGGCACCAGGTTCGTTTGGAACTCGGTCAAGTCAACGTTAAGAGCTCCGTCAAACCTGGCGTGAGATAATGTGAGTTACTTTTCATTTGTTTGAAAGGTCCATGGTGTATGATGTGATGGACTTTAGGGATTGGTGGAAAATGATTAGAGTACAATGAAGTTTTTGCACGCGTACATCTCAAAAGGCTTTAATGAACGATTTAAATTGTCTGCTAATCGGTTTTCAAGAGTATAATTGTTACTCAGAGAAGGTGTATGTTGTGCTGCATTCTTTAAAGGTAGAAATGAGGTTCTGAATGGATGCAGTGAAGTAATTCGTAATACAATAAACTACTCTAAACTGCAGTAATTCAAGTCGGTCTTGTCTTTAGAGTTTCTACTAAATACTCAAAAGTCTATTAGAGCAAGAACAATTTCCTTAAGAAATATCACGTACAAAATGAAAGAGAAAGCTGCTTCGTAAGCTGAAGCCTGGTGCTGCTGAGTGAACCCATGGAGTAAATTTTTAATGACAGTCCAAAGAGTTCTAACACTTAGGTAAAATTAAGAAAAAAATACTTTACAAGCTGACGCCTTGCGTTGCGGAGTGATTACATGGCAGAAATTTTAATGACAGTCCAAAAAATGTTAACAATTGAAATTAAAAAACTGCTTCGCAAGCTAAGGGCCTATCCTGCGGAGTAATTACACGGGAAAAATTTTAATGACAGGCAAAAGAAATCCCATGCTTGAAATTAAAACAATAACTTTGCAGGCCAATGCCTTATGCTGCTGAGTGATTACACACAGGAAATTTAAATGACAGAGCGAAGCAGTACCACTTTTAGAATGAAAGAAAAACTACTTTGCTAGCTGATGCATTTTGAATGCGACCTGATTACACGGGAGACATTTCAATGACAGGCGAAAGAAATCTCACACTTGAAATCAAAACCACAACTTTTCAGGCTGATGCCTTATGCTGCTGAGTGATTATATGGAGGAAATATCAATAACAGAGAATTTAAGAACAAACTATGTAAGCTGGTGTATTTTGATGCGACGCAATCCCATGCAGTAAATTTCAAAGCCAGCTACCTGAGAGATGCAGTGATGGAAGACACAATCTGGCCAATGAGTCTGTTGAGGTTGGTGTAGGTGGGTCTCTCGATGTCGAGGTTCCTCCTGCAGATGTCGTAGATGGCCTCGTTGTCGACCATGAAGGCACAGTCCGAGTGCTCGAGGGTCGTGTGGGTCGTGAGAATCGAGTTGTACGGCTCCACCACCGCCGTAGAAACCTTGAATATTCAATAAGACGGTGATAACCTTTGGAGAATACCAACGAAAGTCCTGGCAATTCAAATTCTCTACTTATTAGTTATTGCGGGATGCGCAATGAACTCTTGAAATGGATGTATTTCAGTTGTTTTGTTTTGTACGACCGCTTTGCAGGCTGGCAGATCCTTCTTGTTCTACGTATTTTTACGGACATTTAAAAAAGCTATAATTTATGACCTGTATATCTCGCGTATAAAGATATTTACTTGTTTTGTAGGACTAGATCAGATGTAAAAGTAACCATATTAGCTAAAGGAGCATTTTTTTATTAGTGTGAAGGAAACTGATAGAAATAATTAATTAGGCTGACATTCAAAACGTATGTGGAGTCACACACGGAGCAGTAAGGAGATGGAAAGTGATTATCTTAAGGGAGACTTTAACTGCCTCACTATGTTATTGAAATACTGTTAAACGCTTACATTGTGTTGCGTGACTATTTGAATTCCCATTTTTGTAGCCGATTCTCGTGAGTCAACTCAAATAGGACTTTGGTATAGTCCTCTTTCCTGGTTCAAATAAATACTGTGATATTCGCTTTGAAGGTAAGCTGGCTGGCAAAGCTCACTACAATGAAGTTATTCAAAGATACAAGCACACAGCGATGACTGCTTTGCTGGTGCCATACCTTATATCAACAGTAACCTCTCACTCTCGATTCTTAGAAGTACGAACATTTTTGTAAAATAAAAGGTATTTCCATTGAAAAAAAAGGATACCACACAACGAAATTGACACTAAATCATCAACGCTGAAATTAATAAAAATTCATTGGCACTGAATTTATATAAAATTTGTTGCCAAAATCTCTGCCACTTGTCGCTCATCAATAAGAGTAAGGCTATACAGGGGGCAATCCTACTTAACGCGATTCAAAATATATTCAAAAATGCTATGCTTGTATATATGTGATTCAAAATTGACAAAGTACCTTTTAAAATGTAGATTTTAAACAAAGTAGTGAAATCCATTCGAAAATCTCTCCTAACACAAAAAAAATACAGACGTAGAGGCAAGCCTCATAGATAATGACAATCATTTAAACAACTAGCTTAGAAACGTTTTAAAATAATCAATTATTGCTTTAATAAAGAAAAATTTACGTTGACGCCCCGGGCTTAAACTATATTTTTAGTACATCCGCGTCTTTATGTCCGTCTGAACCGGACACAGCAAAATCGGATGCTGAAAAATTCTAATAAGTGTTAATTTCAGTATAAATTTCGGTAAACATCCCATATCACTAAGGAGCAGCACCGAGTTATAAACTGATTAATATAGATCCTATGTAGTTAAGCCAGCCGTATGAACAGACAACAAGTACGATTAATTTAGGGTTAAGTTATACCTGTGGGGCAGGGTAGATCGAAAACTCGAGCTTGCTCTTCTTCCCGTAGTCGACCGAGAGTCGCTCCATCAGTAGAGAAGTGAATCCGGACCCCGTGCCGCCACCGAATGAATGGAAAATCAGGAAGCCCTGCAACAGAAGCATGGAATATTTAACCGGTAAGCATGTATCGTGGATACCGTCATCAATAAAAAGAAGTGCGTGAATGTGTCAGTTTAGTGATTCATAAACAGAAATCATCGCCGTTTGGAAATACGATGAAAAGAACCGTACTTTGATGGACCGATGAATGATAAATAGAAAAAATCATTTCGAAGAGAAGAATACGAGTAAAATTATTACGACCTATAGACATTGTTCCTAGTTTTTTGTCGTACCCTGATTCTAATTACTCGTATCTTACACCTGATGCCAATTTCCAGATGACCCTCGCCACTACATAGCGAAAAATAAAAGTCAACTCTTTCCACAACATAATCTAAATATGTCAGAAAACCGTTACATGACTTTACTGGAGTTGTCTCATCGTTATAAAGGACTCAATTTGAGATGACTCTATAGAGTTATCCATATCCCCTTGGAGTTATCTCTATTGAAGATAAATCCATGAATTATTTTAGGAAAGTTGGAAATGCACTCGACAGTAATAATGTCCAAGCTGAACGCTACCGCTTGAGGGGTGTATCGAGCACGCATCATACGCGTTCATTTTATGTATAGTATGTCCCATTAGCGGTAAAAACCATAGAAATGCACTTGTCTCAATTGATTCTTTCTACATACAGCAAAATTCGGTATGTGTCATATTCGACACACCATGCAGTGAAGGGTAAACAGTTTACCTGCAGACCAGTGCACTGATCAGCCAGCTTCCTGACGCGGTCGAGCACCAGATCGACGATCTCCTTGCCGATGGTGTAGTGACCCCTGGCGTAGTTGTTGGCAGCGTCCTCCTTGCCGGTGATCAGCTGCTCAGGGTGGAACAGCTGGCGGTACGTGCCCGTCCGCACCTCGTCTGCGGGGTGTTAGAGGATGCTTCATTCCAACCAATCAAGCCTGATACATATCGCTCATTAATTGGGAAGAATAACGTCATAACTAAAAATTTTGGAAAATTGGCTTATCCATACTATTATAATCGTAATTTCGTTTTACGTATTTTAGTAAAACCGTCATAACAGTACCTTCTTAATTGACCGAGAAAAAGGATTCCTTTTTTCAATCTATATACTTAATTCAGTAACTCAAAATTTGTCCGAGTCCGTTTAGAAAATTGGCTGAGTCTATATGGTCAAGTGAGGTATTAAATTGAAGCCACTGGTGTCTATATTTGCAGAAAATTATCAGATTTGAAAAATATTGACCACGGCGACTACAAATTGTGATTAAAAATTGCCATTAAAACTGAATGGCAAAAAAAACAAAACAAGTCAAGGGTGCGTCTCCTCAGTTTTTTATGCACATGTTTTGCCGTCAACGTGCTGATTGATTGATTGATTAAATTTATCGGGTTGTCCGACTTGCCTAAAAATAAAAAAAAATAAAAAAAAATAAATAAATAAAAAAAATAAAAAAAATACATAAATAAAAAAAAATAAAAAATGAAAAAATAATATAAAAATAAAAAAAATTAAAAACAAAAAAAATTAAAAAAAATTAAAAACAAAAAAAATTAAAAAAAAAAATGAAAAAAAATAAATAAAGAGTTTTCTGCAAATATAGACAAGGCAAGTCGGGTTTTTAGGCAAGTCGGACAACCCGATACTCGGGTTTAACCGGTAATAATACTAGTTAAAACTAATTCCGTAAAGCAGTTTGGAAAGTTAAAATCACTTCTCCTGAAAAATCAAGAATTTCGACTTGTGACGTTGTTCTTCCCGATGAGCGACATCATCTTGTACATTGGCTTTTCAATTGCCTTATAACTAACATCAGGACACAATGACGGTTACCCCAGGGCAAGCCGGTACCTATTTCCGGCACCTGGGTGGAGTTGCCTGCGGTACGCCCCGTGGATGGGTCGTTCTTCTTAATGTGAAATTACAAATCGATGAGACGCTCGAAAATTTTTTACCAATCTCTTAAATTGGCTGTATTCAATGGACTCAGATAACATATTTATAAGTCGTCAACAACTTTTGAATTTAAATTTCAGTTTAATATTGAACTTCATTTTAACCCATCGCAGTCAACGAGTTAGAGAGCCGTAGTTTTGGGAAGGCGTTACTCTAATTTAGGACGCGTTCTAATGACGCTAGGAAATGTACTCCACTTTGCAAACGTACTGTAATTTAGAACTTATTTGTATTGTTCTGATTAAGTAAATGCATGTAACACCAAGTACACGTTGCTTTGATATTATACTAAGTATACTTTGTTTTGATTGAGGACGCGTTCCAATGACGCTAAGGAGATAAAATTCACTAAGCAAACGTTAGTGTAATTTAGAACGTATTTTCATGGTGCTAATGAAGTAAATGCATGCTGTACTAAGTACACTTTACTGTGATTTACTACGCATTCGAAAGATGCTAAGACAATGTACTTCACTAAGTAAACGTTACTGTAATTTAGAACGTATTTCTGTGGTTATAATGAAGTAAATGCATCTAGTACAAGTACACATTACTTTGGTTTCGAATGCATTCCTATGATGCTAAGTAAATAACAGCACGTTGTTCTAAGCAGGCATTACTTAAATTCCCGACTCATTCCCAAGGTCCTAAGCAAGCAACTACATGCTATGCTAAGCACACATTATACTTCATTTTACGACGCATTGCCATGGTTGTACATAACAGGATGCAGCATTGAAAATCCTTTTTTTTGTTTTGCGAGGCAATGGATTTGGACACTGAGCATCTGCCAACTCTGCAGGGCTGCCAGATGCTCTGTGCTTCAATTTTATTAGAAAAAATTAAACTTGATGATTTTGATATGAAAAATGCGCAGCGCAGTCAATTCGATTGAAAACACTTTTATGCCAACGCTACCTCATCAACACGTAAATTATTTGAAACCTTGCCTCAGGTTTTGAATGTGATTTGTAGAGAAAGCAATGTTTTCAAGTGAAAATTTACGCGTCGGCAATCCGCAACTATGAATTTTTGGGAACTTGGAATTTTACTGCTAGCGTTTTTGTGCTGCTTGACTTACCTTCAGGGACTTGCTTATACTTGTATGTGTGTACAAAAGAATGCTTTACGGAGGGTTTCATTTGAAAAAATTTTTGGTTTGTAGGTTGAAAGATGTGATGCGAGCAACAGTTAAGTGAAATATATTTGTTGCGTTTTGGAATGCTAAAATTCGCAGTGAATTGAATAAAAACCCAAAAGATGGACCTGGAAGCTAATTCATTGAAATTCTAAATAATGTTCAAGCTTTTGTTCAGTTTTTTTTCCAAAAAAATGCGTGCTCAAAGCCCTCCTCTTCAGCTCATAAGATAATTTCATATCACTCTTCAAAAAAATAGAACATCGAACGAGCTCAACATAGAATCACCAATCTACCCTCATTAACAAAAAATAACACACAACAAAGCAGAAAATTAGTCGAGGGAGCATGGAAACAAACGCCCAATGTCCTTAAATGCACAAATGCTCAATGCTTTTCAGTGCACAAATGCACAATGCCTTTAAATGAACAAAAAGCAAAACTCACCGACGACGGTGGGCTCCAAGTCGACGAAGACTGCCCTGGGCACGTGCTTGCCCGCGCCGGTCTCGCTGAAGAAGGTGTTGAAGGAGTCGTCGCCGCCGCCGATGGTCTTGTCGGAGGGCATCTGCCCGTCGGGCTGGATGCCATGCTCCAGGCAGTACAACTCCCAGCACGCGTTCCCGATCTGCACGCCCGCCTGGCCGATGTGGACGCTGATGCACTCGCGCTGTGCAGAAACAGGAGATGTAAGCGAATGTTCGATGGCGCATCTACAGAGTTGTCATGGATGTCTGTGTGATGTGAGGATGTTAAAGAATGTTCGATGGCGCATCTACAGAGTAGTCATGGATGTCTATATGTGATGTAAGGATGTTAGAGAATGTTTGATAGCGCAGCTAAGAGTAGTCATAGATGTCTGAGGGAAGTGGGGGTGTTAACGAGTGTTCGATGGCGCATCCACGAAGAGAACACATGCAGATGCCTGTGTAATATGAGGATGAACGAATGTTCGATGGGGTATCTATGAAGTTTACGCAGATGCCTGTGTGATGTAAGGATATTAACGAATGTTCCATGGAGTAACACGAAGTACACGAAGACGTGCATCTAATGTGAACGTATATTTGACGACACGTTCACGTAGCACATACACATGTGAGGATATCATCGATTATTTGATGATGCATCCACGAAATGGTAGCAGATGTTGTGTAACAGCATACAATTTATCGTCGAGTTATACGATACGGTCCTCTACTAATGCGAGTTGAAATTGGTCTCAGTGGATCGAAACTCGAATCATGCATCGAGTTAGTTCAAGAAATGGAAAAGAATTTTTAATCAAGGTTGAGGTTACCAAAAGATGGCGACTGGCGTTGTGAAAGAATTTATTTACGTCTAAAAAGTTCATGAATGTCACACAAAAGACACCGGTGTCGTCGATTAAGAAAATATGAATTTCCAAGCAAACATTTTTTTTCTTGTGGGTCCTGATACTCAATTGCGTATAGTTAGTTACAAGGAGTTTTGCATCAACTACGTCAACTGAAGTGTGCAGGCGCAGTTTTTTGTTCGTTTTGCCACCTAATATTTTTAGGAAATGAAATCTCAAACTGAATACCTAAATGTTACCAATGCCTTACCCAAAAGCATCCTTAATAGTTTTGCCTGAACATGGGCCTTATTTGGAATATACTAGATCGCATTTTAGAAATGTGATATGTGCGTCATGAACATTAAGAGCACGAGCATAAACGAAACAAAATAATATTAGAAACAATTATTATCGTGGAGAAACGCTGTTGAAATTGAAAATGGTATTTTATGTACAAGATTAAACCTCATACAGATATCCAGGGTATCCACGGCAAAGGTAACCACTGCATTCAAATATCAATGCTTAATTCTACGTTATTCTATCATGGGTTCATTTAGTTACATTTTGAAAGGATGAAAACGTATGAATGTATCGCAAATGAACTGTTGAACGGTGTGCTAGATATGTAGTATTATTAATATTTAGAATCAGTAGAAATGATTTTGGAAGACACCATTTCCAGCGTGCAAATACGCCCGCAACTGAAGAAGCGACGAAGCAAATGGCGGAACAACTTCAATTGACATTGTGGATCAACTGAGCAGCTCACCAACTGAGCAACTCATCACCTGAGCAACTCATCACCTGAGCAACTCATCACCTGAGCAACTCATCACTTGAGCAACTCATCACTTGAGCAACTCATTAACTGAGCAGCTCATCAACTCGAGGATTCATCAATTCACCATCTGCGTAACTAGTCAGTTTTGCTGCAGCAATGAGCTGCGCTCGGCCACTGGCCAGTAGGTGCGTCGTGGTCCGTTAAAAATATTTACAACGAAAAGCTTATGTGATGAAGTAGTGTTAATAAATTAAATCTTTTCCTTCCATAAGTAATGTTTGGGCTCTATGTTGAAATAAAACCCTACCTAGTAATTATCAGGCCCCTAATCCTTCAAACTTCGACTGTATAAAATTTAAGAACCTTATTGAAAAAGTAAGAAATTATTAGTCTCGAAGTTTTGACCTATGTCATTTTAAATCAATCACTGGAGATTGTTTTGCTGCTAATAAGTAAGGTTCAATGTTTATGCACACTTCAATGAAAGAAATATTTTGCATGATAGTTCAGTGTGATTAAAAAATCTTTAAAATCATCGTAGAAAGCAAGAATTCACAATGAAAGAAATATATTGCATAATTATTGAATATGATTAAGAAGTCTTTATAATTAACGTAGAAAGCATGAAACCACAAAGTAAGACATATTTTCCATGTTCATTGATTTTTCAATATGATTAATAAATCTTTGTAATCATCATGGAAAGCAAGAAACCACAATGAAAGAAATAATTTACATGCTCAATGGTTATTCAATATTAGGAAGAAATCTTCATAATTAACGTAGCAAACAAGAAACCATTCCACCAAACCTCGGTGGGATCACCTGCAACAAGAAATAGACCAACGCCATGTAATGGCGGTCTCACCAGAGGAAGAGTCATTAGTTTTTTGTTGCGCACGTAGCATGCGTGAAACATGCTCACGTGCACGCGTCATTGTTTGTCACGTGGGCCACGTGCAGACACGCGTTACCTAAGCAACGCGTAGAGCTCACCAAACGGTAGCCATGGTAACCAGCGCGTCGGTGGGTTGCCATGGCAACACCAGATGCTAAAGCAAGCGTGTTTTTGTTGCTTCGAAGCAAAGCTGCTAATCGATTTCATCAGGAGGAGTAGTGAAGCTGGCCGCATGAAAATCACGAAGGTAATTTTGGAGAACTCGGCCTAAATCTACGCGACAGGGTACACAATTTCTGCGTCGTAGGCCAGAGAGAGCGAGTCGTGTTCGGTATTTCTTAAAAAAAAACGAACAAACACATGCGACAGAGAATTACTTTCATGCAGTACGGTAATCTCATAATTATGCCTTCGTTGTTAAAACTGTTATTTTTTATAAATCAGAGCTATAATTTTTTTCATGAAACGTGTTGTTAAATGAAAGTTCATATTTATGAGTAAATTTTCTTCTTCTAATTATTTATTTTAGGGCTTCGACAGCGTCGGGATAAATTTTGATCATCGTATGGAAATTGCAGTGCAGTGACGACAAAAATAACCCAAGAAATTTACAGTCATTATGTAGTGTTTTTTTATCCAGTTTACAGGGCAGGACTGAGGAATTACTTACCAGGTTTAATTTATTTTCCAAGAAACGATTAAGCTACTAAATATTTTAATGGAATTTAAACAAAATCAATTTGAAATGAAAGTTCTGCCTAACTTTGTCAGCTGAGATTTTCACTTTCTTTTAATTTTAATAAATTCTGCATTTTTCGTATCTGATGCAAGTCTCAGCAGCTGTTTGTGAGTGACAGCAGCAGTCTGATCCGGGATGAGCTTCAGTATTTTCTGTACAATTGATATTTTTCGATTTGTACCCACATCAACACAGAACATTATTTTGTTGAGCTTAACATTACCTTGTAATTCTGACACAAATTGCATGTAGTCGCTATATACTTCGTATGAAAGTGAACTTGTTATTACCTTGTAATTCTGACATACTTCGTATGAAAGTGAACATTCCGTCCGCGCACGCATACGTACTTAGGCAGTTATTGAAGAAAAAGAAGTTGGAGCCATGAATAATTTTCAATCAAAACTCTACGGATATCTTTCTCAACATTTCAGTAACTCATGCCCATGAACGTCTCGTAGTGATTGCACAGTGTTATGAAGGTAAAGGATGTAAGATAGGCTACTTTTCCTGCACTAGATAGTAGCTTTTATCCGACAGAAGTGGACACATTAGAGGAAAAGTTTCTACTCTGTTCTCTAGTTTCCATGCATTTAATGATGTCCTGATGAACATTTTCAATTTTAAATTTATTGTAATGACGTGAATTGCTCATGACATGAAAATTGCCTCAGATCATTTCTTCAGCCATGCAGTAACATATATACATTTTCCTACTTGATACTCTCTGAAAAAATGACATTGTAAATGTAAATGACTAATTGTAAATGACATGAAAATACTCGCCGTCGATGTACATGAGTATTCTATAAAGCTTACAAATACTTTTTGATGCATTTGACCAAACTGCCCTTAGTAAGGAAAGACATCATTATTATTATTATATAAGAAAGTTTTAGCCTCCCTTAACCACGACAAAGATGTTCCAAGATAGGAAAGAGGAAGGCACCATTTAGTATGGAGTTGAGGGAACGCGGAATCCATGCACAAGGTGCACAGAAACAGTAAGCTAAGAAAGAAGTTCATGAAACAAGAAAAAAGTTGAAGAAGAAAGTAGTAGGTGCTGAAAAACAGGACAGCAGTGAACCGAAAAAAGATGGTCCGTAACCAAACAAAAACCTATTTTATTACAACAAAAAGGAAGCCTACCTAACCTTTAGCTCGGGCCCTCACATAGTCCCCCTGGGAGCGCCAATTCCCATAGATACAATAGTTGTATCCCCCTGAGGGGGGAAAGACATCATCACGATGTCTAACGCTTAAGCATTTTTATAACATTTTAATTTTTTTCTTCATTGCCTTGTTCCCACTTGGGAGTCATCCTACTTTTCTTCCATCTTCACTCCTAAAAAGTAGAATACAAAATCCCAAATACAAGAATCTTTCCAAACACAAAACAATTGTGATTATATCCCAAAACCATACCCTAACATTTATTGATAACATTTTTGACAACATTTTTACTATTTACAAGTAGTGATGATAACATTGTGGATTGATAACATTTTTGACAACATTTTTTATTATGTACAAGTGGTCATGATAGTAGTAACCGTTTTCAAGAACAAGAGAAACACACATGCGTCGTCTGCTGCGGTCGCGTGCTCGCATCTCCTCCCGACGCCTATGTCATGCGAGCGCCAGGCGGGAGGCGCTGTACAGGACACGCGGCCTAGTCTGGCTTCAGTTATTTTGTTATGCCTCCCAGAGCCATTTTAATTCCCTGGCCTAGGCAGTTACGCCCGTCGTAAACTATGGCGGGGTTTGGTAAGGCGTTGGTGAAGGTGCTGTGGGTGAGTGTGTGGGCGTATTGATGAACCATGGAAAAAACCTCCGAGAATTTATATACATTATGCCACACAACACATGCGGATGCTGGAGGTATACGTTTGAAATTAACGATCTTGGTTGCGTATACTTTCGTTGAGTTTTAAACTCCAATGCCGTGTTTTGCATATCCCCTGAAGTTCACAATGGATTTCTACCTCCTTTTCCCTAGGTACTTCGTACCACGATACCACTTCAAATATCCATGCTTTATTTTAACACTTTTGTCGCCCTCAACGACAAAAAAAATAGCTTAGAAACTTTGAATTAATTAAAGCTATACGTTTGGGAGTCACTAGTTAATCTTTTGTATTTTCTGCCTACTTGTCGATTTACGTATCTGAAAATTTTTTCTGCCGAACCACGTGGAAAAACAAACCCGATGTAATTTCCCTCATCCAATGGTGTTCCTTGACATAAATTCTTATCTGATAATGTAAAATTAGCGCCTTCATTGACCATGGCAGCTGTGTTTTTGTTATTTGTTTCATGAAAAAACTCATGGATATATTATGCGAACACCGTAACTCTATTACGCCAGCTAACGCAGTTGAGTAGCTACCAGTCATCCTCATCTCAACACAAATCCATCTAGCTAATCCATCTCAACACAAATCCATCTCATTAAATTCAGCAACAATAAATCTAATCCAGCCAGTTAATCCATCTCAACACATCTCAGCAGTTAACCCAGCTGAGTAGCTACCTGTTCAATCAGCCCCATCTCTACACAAATCGACTAATCAGATTTTATCGTCTAGTTTATGTGAGAAAAATAACCCAAGACGATGTTATGTCAAAATATCTCTAGTAATTCGCATGCAAATAAATCAACACGATAGTTTAACAAAAGTTTTCATGTACGTGTTATCTGCGTACGGGAAGAAAACGTGCTCTACACACTCACGTGCACCACAAGTCCAAGTCTCAGTCGTAATTCTGTTTTGTATTTGTGATGATTCATGCATTTGGGATTTTGAATTTTGCTTTGTCGAAGTGAAAATAGAAGAAAAGTGGGATGACTGTCTATAACCTCGTGGGGTTGACTTACACATAGTATAAATGGTATCAAAGGAAACTGGGGTATGGTTCTGTCATTTGAGCACGATTGTTGTGTATTTGGGAAGATTCAGGTGTCTGGGATTTTGAATTCTACTTTTTAGGAGCGAAGATAGAAGAAAAGTGGGATGATTGCATGTCTATAATTTCATGCCCTTCACTTATTTCAAGATCTCTACGTCGTGTGTTGTGTGTTCTAAAGAAGGAGAGTCCACAGACTAGACACACAAAGCTAGGCTGTTACGTTGACCTTTCCAGCTCTGCCCGTATTGTTCCGTGTGCTATATAGGGACCGTTTTCTTCATGTCTGAGGCTGAAGGTTCATATCTGAACCTTCAGCCAGTAGCATGACGACGCAGAATGGATTATTTCGCCGTTTGCTCTATTGCACAATTTGCATTAGTACGATTATTTGCTTTCTGATTATTCTGGGAATGAAACTTCTAGCATCCAATAAATTCATTGCAGAAATGAGTTTTCAGAAGAATTTTTCTGTGCATATACACAGTGTGTCCAGAGTGTGATGAGTCAGTACACTTGGATTACTCTACTTCAATGTTTCTTTTTTCGAACGAAATCTTGATCTTCATTTTTTTTAGGTTTACTTTACGTTAATTTCAATATTTTTGTATTAAATGATGCTCTTGAAATTGAAAAAAAGCTAGTTCAGCTTCATGCTCTTAACTTCGCTTTAACTTAGAAAAAATATTTTTCACTGAAATAGCTTATTCTTCATCTTATGCTGCTATTATGTTTGTGGATTACAATATCGGCATATGCTCCTTACAGAACTTCTTCCAGCATCGCATGTCGAGCGTAAAAATGAGTTACTGAAACTGAGAACGTTTTTTGCGACTACATCCCGTTTCAAGTTTTACTGTCGACTTTATCAATCATAAGATCCCTAACAAGGGCTACATGACCGTACATAGCTGCAGAAAAATGTGTCAGGGCTTGTAAATTAATCAAAGCTTCTGTACAGTTAGGTACAGTTTTCAAAGTCACGGTTATGGTATCAACGTAAAGTTTTCAAAGACACGGTTATGGTATCAAGAATATCTGCAACAGAAATGTTTGACAAGCATTTAGTGTATCAAAAAACTGTCGGTCAGGGTATAGTGCTGTGTTCAATCATATTTCAAAAGAGCATGAGTTAGCTGTGTAAAAAATATTCTTGACACATATATTGTACAATAATAACAACAGTTCAGAAAAATGTGAGAACGCCAAAATGTCCATCTCGCAAAAAAGGAATAGTAATTAAAGTGATAAATTAAATTTTCTTGAACACTCTTTGTTCTATGTATGCATTTGGTTGCTTATCTGTACTTGCCCACTCATGTAATTACGTTCGTTCACCTACATACTCGTGTGCGTATACTCAATCGTCTATATCCACACTTATTTATATATTTATTCCATCATCTATATATTGGTTTATCAACATATTCGCTGATCTCCTATATCTTTTCATCCGTTTATATACTTGATAATCCATGAACTTATTTCACTACGTACTCGCTCTCCTATATATTCATTGATGTAAACTAAATGCTCGTGAAGACAACATTTGAATGAACACTCAGTTCTAGATATGCTAGCAAATAATTGATGTTTCTGTGTATATTGCAGCTTGTGGATATCAATATGTATTTGAGGGTAGTTTTCTTAAAGTTTACCTGTTCTAGAATTGAATAGCATTTTTTTTAAATTAGTGTAACTGGACACAACGTCATTACCAAGAAAGGGTGTGTTGTTTCGAATCCCAAAAAATTTTTCCAGTCACAAACACAGTTCAATTTCCACCACACCATGAAAATCATTTATTCTTGAACAGTATGAAAGAACTATGTACTTAAGAACATACATACAAAATTAAATTTATTTACACAATTTTGGCGAATGTGTTCTGGAAAATAACAACAAACTTTCCAACCTTAAAAATCTGCAATTAACCCTTTGAGAACAAGCAAAGATTTAGTTGGTAAAAATAATTCGTGTTCACGATTATGGTGCCGCAGGACAACTTACCATTATGAAAGATTGAAGTCGTGGCACTTTGCAAGTAACACCAATGACGTACGAGCAAAGAATGATCTCGGAGCTCCAGCGTGCCCTCTTTATATAGGCGCTGCGAGGGAAGCAGGTGAGGGAAAGAGGGAGGAGAGGAAAGAAAGCTCCTGTGCAGGGTTGCCAGTTTGGCCTTTCTTGAATAAAATTATCCAATGAACTCATTTTAAAATTGAATTTCACCACCATAAGATCTAAGCATCTGGCAACCACGCAGCATTATCAGACGTTAAGTGCTCTTCACGACCAAATTTCATTTTAAGAAGCCATAAACATAAGAATTTTGGCCTGGTCAGAAAAGAGCCAGTCTGACAACTTCGTCGTGTAAGAAAAACAACAGATGACCGGTCGTTGCGATGGGACGTGGCTCCTAACTATTGGGAGGGCTGGACAGAGTGAGGGAAAAGTTCGATAATTTGTCTAACAACGGTGAACCTTTCATGTTATTGCGTGTTTGCAAGCTACTTTAAAGTTCTTACAAGCGTAAATATTTTCTCAGAGAGACCTGAGGTAAGAGCATGCTGACATGTTCTTCTAAAAATGTCGCTGCGTAGTTGTAATAATTTTTCGTCGCAAGCTGTGTTCAACTCCCCAGTGAATTTGCGTTCAGTTAATTAATGAGCGAATCTAGGGTTCAATTGATTAGTGAAATTGCGACTCATTTCATTATTGTATTCGTGGCTTAATTCATTGGTGGATTTGTGTTCACTTGATGATCGAATTTGGAGTTCAATTGATTAGTGATTCCTGAGTACAATCGATTTGTGATTTCGGTGTCAAATGGTTAGGTTTTGATTGATTGGTGAATTTGTGGTATTTGGGGCTCAGTAAATTAGAGATTTGGATATCAACTCCTATCTTATAATTTGTTAAAATATCTCGTTTCACTTTTTCTCTCCCGGGAACTCATATATCAGAAATGAATAAGGTATTTCAGCATGAATTTCAGTAACTAAAATTAATACACTGTCCAACTGCTTCAAATAGATATTCACCGCTACACACCTGAACGTCTTATGATTCCGGATCAAAAATATCAATACGTAGAAAATATAAACCTAATCTAGGCCATTGTATTTTTAAATCATTTACCAAACTTTTTCTCAGACATTGTATTTTAAGCAAGCGTTGAAACTTCTTTCAGTGTTTATTTTCGATTATTTGGTTAACTTGCAAGCCGTAAAGTGCCTCATCTAAATTAAATTGACCAACTCCTTTCATCGCTTGAAAATTTCTGAAATTTTTTATTCAGAAAGGACATTTAAAGTTAGCCCTGCAATAAATATGTTCACTCTAATTAGTGCACGTCACATTCCTAAGTTAATAATGACTTATCAACCAACTCGTGCTTTAATGTATTCAACCACTGTCATTAATGTGAGAATATCAATTGTGGCATTTCCACGAATTATATTTATGGATCTCTGTAGGAAGTAATTCATAAAATCCAATGCAATAACATTTTTATCACCAAAGATTGTTCAATCTTTGGTGTTATCTCGCATTGACTATATAGCTTAGTATCGGGAGACTTACATCAATAACTTCAAAGAGAGTTACAAAAATACTTGAATTTCGCAGCCAAGGTGGTATGGTGGTAAATTCAAAAGAAGTTGTCACGTGACCCCTCTCCTTGATAAACCCGGATGGCTCCTATTCAAGAAAAGTTCCTTATGCACAAACCCAATACGTATTCTCCTCGTTATATCTTCCTTAGAGCAATGTTGAGATTGTGCGTTTCCATCCCCCCCACCGTCACCAACTAAAAGCCGAACAGAAACAACAATGTCTTAGTGGATTATCATTCATCTGACATTGGGCAGAAAACACTGTCAACATCAGGCGCCTTACTGTGGAACAAACTCCCCCAGAGTATCAAAATCCCTCAAACATTGGGAGAATTTAAAACCAAAATAGCTCGTCATCTTGCATCTCAACGATAAGAACATACTGGACATTCATCCTTTATAAGAAGGGACGAATCTCCTTTGCTCATTGTCCTACATTTCAATACATTATACAAAAGTTTTGTAGTATACGTATGTATAATGATGGCTTGTATGCTAATTTTTGCATTTACAGGTATGCATTCGTTTTTATTGGTACGCGCGTTATGTGTGTTTATAGGTGTGAGTGCAGATATATGTATATATATATATGTATATGTATGTAAATATATACATATGTGTACCAAACTAGCATTTGAACTGTAAATACCGCTCTTTTTCTTTTCACTCTCAACTTGTAACGTTATCTAGCAAGTCATTTCCCTTTATTATTGGAAATAATTTATATACATAATATAAATTTCTTATGCGATCTTCAATATATGTTCAATAAGATACTTAAATGCTAATGACCTTTATGTTAAAATGTTTAATAAGAAAAAACAAAACTTTTAATTTCATGCTTGCATCCTAGTACCTGTGAACATATGTGTATGTTTGTATGTATGCATACACTTATATTTATGTATGTACATTCGTACAGTTACACACAGCGGTTTCTGCAAAATTTCTACTCAAGCGACTTGCATTTGTTCTATAAACATTGTATTTTCTCAATTTTCTCCCCACGTTATTGTCAAGCATTTAAATGGGAAATCTCATAATTTTTTTGTGTGATTTGAAGCATGCATTTTTAGGCAGTCAACTCACTGTTATTTATTTTTTCACACTCGCTCGAAATGATATTTTTGAATATCTGACGAGACAAGCAATTCTAATATTGGTCCCTGATGTCAAAAAATCCGAAGCTTATATACCAATGTACGTGTAAACTGTCATAAGTGTTTTCACTCCACAAATGCATTATCTTTATCGCTTCCATGATATAACAAACACTATTAAACTTCAATCAACCAGCTATAGGACAAATTTTTATGTTTTTTCTCGCCGTCTTTTTAAAAGCATTGAACTGGACCGTCATGGCACCTATGTATGTTTATCAATTAAAAACATTTGCATCATGACACTTCAAAAAATAATAAAACTTTTTTTTAATGTGTTCACCTTATGGGACATTGATGCTTTCTTCTGTTATTCACGTCCTAAAATGTTCTTGTTAGGCTTATGTGGTGCAATTTATCATATCATTTCTTACGTTCCTAAGCATATCATGACAACCCTATCAAGGTGGTTTATTTTACTTATTACTCCAATTGTGTTGTGCATGCCTTGGTTGTATGAACTTCTCCCAAATGGGGAACTAATTGAATTTGATTTTTTAAGGTTGAATATCGAGGAATTTATCAAGTGACAAGGAAGGTGTTCTTTTACAAAGGCGGGTCACCAGTTGCCGTCGAACGGCAACACTTAATTAATAAACAAATGACTTGATCTGACTCAGAAGGAGTTAGGCGGTATTCGGACGCAGTATTTCGAGCGTCTACAATCAACAACCAAATCACCGCTACAGCCAATCATCAGAAGGAAAATGAGAGAATAGTTTCACTCGCCGGTATGGGGATTTATTGAGGAGAAGGTTGCACTCCGAAGAGCGAGGCTTGACTCTTGTTCGAGAGACGATCTTGGGGAGAGTCCGAGGAGGTTGAATAACTTCAGACGATTCGTTCGGCTCAGGCTTGTGGAAGCGTGTGCTGGAGTGTGAAGTCGATGATGGTGTAAGTGTGGGAGGTTCCGACACTAAGTGAGTGGTGAATTTAGTGATGAGTATGGGGATAGCTACCGGTTGGGAAAACTCGGTAGGAAGGGACTCTCGACCCAAAGGTAGTCACAACTAAAGGTTCAAGCGGCTTAGCTGCAGGGATGCAGGCCTTCCAGTTTCACAAGTTAAATAGGAGGGGAAACTCGGAGAATCAACTCAGAGGCAAAACCCGGAGGATGAACCCGGAGGAGACTTGAAGGCGATAACTTGGAGGAGGTAAGCTCCTTAAATTAAGAAGTTAGGGTTTGGTTTCATACGTGTTTGTGAGTGCATGGATGCGTGGTCCAGTCGATCCTGTCAGGGGACATCGTGCTGGATTATTTGAACAAAAAAAACGAGTCTATTCATAACACATGTGCAAGACTGCGCAAACTGCAACATTAACAGGATAAACAATGGCAGGAGTCCGGTGATAAGAATCAGTCCGCAACTCTAGCGCCCGAGTCGCAGCCTGAATCATCTTAACACCAGAATCAGTGTTCCAGACCAACTGGTCACAAGCTCTATCCTGACATTACAAGCAGCAGCACAACTGAGTTTAAATGAACTACAGCCAAAATAATAGCTAAAGCACTGAGGTAATTAGATAATTAATGTACTAAGATATAAGTATGAGAAAAGGTGAAGTCTCTATACTCTATTATTCAGATGAGCAAGAAAGAATGATTATTTATGTGACTTGACTTGAGTGAGTGACTACAGAAGATACAATCTCTATTGGTGTAAATAACCTATCATAGCTTCATTTCCCAAGATATGAAATTTAAACATTTGACTAAAAATTCAAGGGAATTCCAAAAATTATTTAAATCTGACTTAATAAAAATACAAAAATTGAGAACACAATTAATTAAAACTGGAACACACAAAAGATGGGCAAACCAAAGATGATCTCTGTGGACAGCAAAGTGTCTTAACACTATGCTCAGCACTAAAAAATATCTAAGGAGCAAATGCCAACATCGGCTAACACTGACAGCACAATACGGCATCATCGGAGAATAGCAAACACGATAACAATGACAAAGATGTGGCAGTGAGCTTGAGGCTGGTGACTAACTAACACTGGCACAGAGACAACATAGTGAATATTTCTACGACACAATAACGAGAGCTCCCTAACACGGAACAAGTTAAGACACAACACAGGAAAGTTAAGACATAATACACACTTATCGTTACACTTGATACTTACAATTGCCCGCTCTGGGGCCTAAGCGCTAGGAGGATCTATAAGAGAATGACGACTCTGCCTGGGAAGCCGGCCTTATATGCGCTTTGAGCGGACGAGCGTTTCCGGAATTTTCCGGAAACGGATGAACTTGCGATATGGTTCTAGGTAAAAACGCCGTTCTTTCTTGTCGAAGTATTTCTTTGGTCAAATTTTAATAGATTTAAGGGTAATGTTGAATGAAAATAGTGATCTACAATTTTAAGAATGATTACGTTAACTTTATTTAATTTTTAGAAGATGGTTTTAATAATTTATAAAATTTAGACTGAAGAGCGGCTGAGGGCGATCACTACAGCTACCCTCCCCCCAAAGGAGACCGAAAGGTCTGGTAACAGTGAAGCTGTTACTTGTTAAGTCAGAAATACGAAGGAGAGATTCCAATGATGCTTCGACAGAAGGAAATAGATGAAAATAGTGGAAGGTTAACTGTGGAACTATGAAAGTTTCAGCTCGGATCCCGAACTGGGATCATAAAAAAATCTGTGAGGTTAGCATCACTGAGCATACGGTGCCAGAGTATCCGCCGAAATGGCGGCGCCCGAATTCTTGATTCCGACTGCGTTCTTTGAACGGTGTAACGGGGAATCTAGAATTGGGCGACTTCCATGACTTTAGAAAATTCAAAGCGAACTAAGACGTACGAATTCGTTGGCTCGACAGGTGTTGACCTGAGGCGAAGTCGCAGTCCAGGTTTTTATAGTATGCCAAATTACAAAAAAAATCCGTTCCTTCCTTCCCAAAACACATATGCCGGTTACAACGGCAATTGTGCGACGTGAGTCGTTTGCACAACCACCCTAGTCAACGTGCGTGCTCCTCAGGCGTCCCCAAGGCTACCAACACACCAACCAGGCGGCAATACAAAAAATGGAAGATCAGGAAAGACTTAGTCAAGTGATGGTGAAATATTTGCGCTGAGCATTCCGTACCCGTATGGGATACGGAGAACTATTAAAGGACAACCGGTGTACAGACGGCCGTTCCTTTACATATTTAAGTTGCTCAGGATGGCAGGGTAGTGTTTCGCACATAGACATCTTTTGTTTACTTTTGTGCTTCAGTAGCAATGGTGCTGCAGTAGCAATGGAAATTGATAAGATTGTTAGTTAGGAGCTTCAGTAGCAATGGAAGTTATCCTAGAAGGTCTCCTATGGTTTGCTTCAGTAGCAATGGAAATGCATGAAGAGTTTTGTAAAAGGTGGCTTCAGTAGCAATGGAAAAAAAACATGAAGAATTTGTTAGAATAGGCTGCAGTAGCAATAACTTATTATTAGGGAAGAGTTTAGAGAGGAAATACTATGTTTGACTACTGAGAGTAGAGAAAAAGATGGAAAGGAACACTACCTCCTCCAAGGTTCAACATGCAACAGCTGCAAACAGCCTCGACATGCGCTCAAAAACCTCCAGATGATGGCTGCGGCAATTCAATTGTTTGATTATTTATCTAGCTCTGGTATGAATTCTGGTCACCAGTGCTCCGGGTAGAGCACACTTAATTGCAAAAAGGAATGATTTAAGGCCTCTGACTCAGAAGGAGTTAGGCGGTATTCGGACGCAATATTTCAAGCGTCTACAATCAACAACAAAAACTACCACAAGCCAACACCGGAGGAAAATGAGAGAATAGTTTCACTCGCCGGTATGGGAATTTATTGAAGGGAAGGTGGCACGCCGAAGTGCGAGGCTTGACTCTTGTTCGAGAGACGATCTTGGGGAGAGTCCGAGGAGGTTGAATAACTTCAGACGATTCGTTCAGCTCAGGCTTGTGGAAGCGTGTGCTGGAGTGTGAAGTCGCTGATGGTGTAAGTGTGGGAGGTTTCCGACACTAAGTGAGTGGTGAGCTTAGTGATGAGTATGGGGATAGCTACCGGTTGGGAAAACTCGGTAGGAAGGGACTCTCGACCCAAAGGTAGTCACAACTAAAGGTTCAAGCGGCTTAGCTGCAGGGATGCAGGCCTTCCAGTATAGCGAACTTTGAATATGAGGAGAAGCTTGGAGGGAACACTTGGAGGAGGTAAGCTCCTTACATTAAGAGGTCAGGGTTTGGTTCCATACGTGTTTGTGAGTGCATGAATGAATGGTCCAGCAAATCAATTGCCCGCTCTGGGGCCCAAGCGCTAGGAGGATCTATAAGAGAATGACGACTCTGCCTGGGAAGCCGGCCTTATATGCGCTTTGAGCGGACGAGCGTTTCCGGAATTTTCCGGAAACGGATGAACTTGCGATATGGTTCTAGGTAAAAACGCCGTTCTTTCTTGTCGAAGTATTTCTTTGGTCAAATTTTAATAGATTTAAGGGTAATGTTGAATGAAAATAGTGATCTAAAATTTTAAGAATGATTACGTTAACTTTATTTAATTTTTAGAAGATGGTTTTAATAATTTATAAAATTTAGACTGAAGAGCGGCTGAGGGCGATCACTACAGTTGCCTCTGTAGAACAGTCGTTTTCAAGTTTTTGACTCAGGTTGACTCTTTTTTTGCCCCTGTTATTAGTATGGAAATATCATGAATTCGTAGCGTGATAAAAATAAAAACATTTTTTTCTGAGTCCCTTGATTGGCATACTAGTTGATATGTAGGAATGAAAATATAGCTCTGAATGTCAACCTCGTTGCCTTAGACGCAGATTTATTTTAATCTACCTGTTTTACTTTCAAAAAATTCCATTTGCTGTAAGTCCTTAAGCTCGTATTTTAATGTACGTGCGCACTTAAAAAAGTGTTTTCAGTAATGAATCGTCCCTGAAATTGTATCTTTTTTTAATTTAGTTACATAAACTGATATACATACTATCAAATATAGACTAAGCAACAATAGGAACGTGTGGTGGTTGCGACAAGCTGTTCAATTGTACACCACAATAAGGGCTTCGAGGCGCCACCCCGCGCAACGGTCGGTTTCGAGGTGCCCTCTCTCCCCCACATACAATGGCGAGCTTCAAAGCGCCACCTCACACAACGGCGGATTTCGAGGCACTACCCCACGTAACGGCGAGCTTCAAGGCGCCACCCCACGCAACGGCAGGCTTCGAGGTGCCACCCCACGCAACGGCGGGCGTCGAGATACCACCTAACCACCAACCAATGGAGACGTGTGCTCAGCGCATTACCGCAGTCACCATGCAGGCCCTATAAAACGGGGTGCAATAGAAGCCATGGGTAAAAGTTCGGCCAGTCTTCCCACCGCAGCTAAGATCTTCTCAATACGCACCGAAGACGCTCTGCCAGCTACAGCCTCAACGACCCCTTCCGCAGCTTCGCACTCAAAAGTCACTCTACCCCAATCCGTGCTGCCACTCCACATCGCCCGACAGTCCTCCGAGACGTATCTTGGTGCATTCCCATCTGACAGCAATATTTTCCTCGTGTGCCATTACTTCTGGTGATATTCCCAATAGGAAGGTATTTATTTCAGTTGTGTTTTCTTTTTTGCCCTGCCGAGTTCGTACGTGGCTCAGGCACTTGCTTCGTGCTGTCGAGATTCCAGTCATTGCTCGAACGCTGTCCTTTGCGGACTTGATAAGGCACAAAAAGGCCTTCCGCAATAAAGGGCAAAGGCTGTGTTCCTTCTAATCAGCCTAAAATTAATAACGCTGATAATTTAACGACTAAGCGGAGCAATGGCAGGGGTTCCTCACGTCTACGGCGACAAATGTAAATTTAAATACTAAAACGTTCGTCTGATCTTCTTGTTCGAGTCCTAAGCCATCGCGACGGATTCGAGCAAGCTAAGGAGCGTGGCGACAGAAGTCGGCCACCTCAGATTAAAACCAGCTGTGAACGCGAGCGCACCATCTTCTCGTGTGTGTAGCATACCGCTACATAAGCGTAAAAATTAGAAATTTGCCATTCGTACATAAATAAATTAATTAGTAGCATTAAAAATCTTACTCTAATTTATTATTAATTATTTTCTACTTCTAATTCACCATCATTGAAGTTTTTGTGTAAATGCATGAAATAATAGAAATAACACTTGACATTTTTCGAGAGAGGAGCCCTCTGGTGGCAACACTGCGCAGTTGCGCGTCTCTCCTTTCAAAGCCACTCTTACTCTGGCGTCCTACTTAGCGGTGTTACTGCAAATTCTCGTGAGTTTAAAAGTGTTAGAAAATAATCGTGCTCTTTCTTCGTTCTCGTGAGTAATCAATGTTAGAATATAATCGTGTTTTATTCTTCGTGTTCAGTGAGTATTAATAGTGACAGGCAGTGTGTTACGATACGCAGTTATGCGTGGGAATTGTGATGTAGCATGTTTTTCATTTAGTGTGTTGTTTGTCTTTTCTCAACGTGATTTAGCGTAAAATATTGCGTCAGATGTGCATTGCATTTCCGTGTCATGATTTTATTATCAAAGCATAATCATGTTCGTTCCTTTTCTTTTCGATAATCTACTAATCTACGATAATCTCTGCTTGGAATGAACGCGGCGAAAATTGCCGGCGTTCGTTGTCGATAGCGTCTTTGTGTAATGGCGGAACCTCGCACCGCCGTCTCTTGTCACTACTTTGTGATTATAAATACTATAGGCATATGTATAGTAGCATTTATTCTTTTTTACAAACCGACTTGCAGTAGTTTAAATCACGAAAAGTATTCATGCTTATGCTGGATAAATTTTGGATTTCCATTTCTTAATTCCATACTCTTTTGGAAACCTTTACGTAAACGCCCTTATTTCAATAGAGAAATATTCCAATGAAATTTAATGTAACTCATCGCATTCTTGTAACAAAGAACACTCACTACCATCTGCCTATCTTGAGTGTGTGCAAATTGCTGGCGGCTCTGGCTGAGGCCGACGCGTACAGTCGCCGGCTAAATCGCCACACTGAACCCTCACGCTTTCGTGTTTTCTTTCCTCGCGTATTTTCCGCCTGTGAAATCAACGCTTAGGTTTTTTCCTGTTTCTTTTATCATTGGGGATATATCTTATTCCTTAATTTCTTTATTATTGCAAATTGATCTACCAGGATTTTTTACTAGGATTTTTATCCATGAACTTTAGGATTTTTTTATGTTTTTTTTACTGCTTTCAAAAGTGCAGTCACTTGATATTTTCACGATATTCCGCAAAATCTCGTGTTTACTTGCCCGTAGTCTCTGTAAGGAATCACGATCCTTATTACCGGAAATTCTTAAACCTAATACTCAGATTTATTAAAGCCAGAGGCATTAGTGATTAAACAATTTATTTATTGTTAAAATCTGTCAACCAAAAATCTGTTCTATCTCTTTCTGAGTTTGCCAAAAGTGAGAATCCTTAAAGTAGCAACTGTCAATACCTGTAGGAGTTTCTCGGATTTCTCCGTGTGGGAAGAGTTGTCATTGTAATGTTGGATTGTCAGTGGTGGAATGTCTTGATGTCTCTCCTGGAACGATTCACCCAGCGTCTTGGACTCCTGTGCAGGACCTCTACATCATCGCCATACACACAACCCTCACAGTTTTGAATCTCCCTGGGTTCCTGAGTGCACTGCTAAATGCTATTCTCACATAAGCCTTAACTTCTCACATAAGCAGCAACTCAACTTGCTCCCGTTAACGTGCTAATGTGCTAATGTAGTTCTTTTTTGATGTTCTTATCTGGTTTGTTACATAGTTTCTATAACCGATTTAGAAACTATGTAACAAACCAGATAAGAACATCAAAAAAGAACTACTTTACGCTCAAGTTTACTCAATTCAAAACTGACGTTAAAAAGATTTGGCATCTCCTTAACTCCTGCTGTAAACCGAATAATGCCGATAAAAAGAAAATTGAATATGTTGTTCAAGATAATGTAAAATATCATGAGAAGAAAGAAATTGCTAATCTCTTTAACAACTTCTTCGTAAACGTAGGGAAAACAATAGCTGATGGTATTCCAAGTGAACCTACTGATCACCTGGAATTTATGGATCATATTCGAGAACCCAACTCCTTTTTCTTTACGCCTACAAACTCCTCCGATGTAATTACGTGCATAAACAACATGAAAAATAAATCGAGTGGGTTACAAACGTTTCCGACTAAAGTACTTAAAGTTATTGCTGACATTGTAGCCCCACTGATATCAAATATTATCAACCAGTCTCTCTTACTAGGCACTTTCCCGAACTCCCTCAAAGTTGCTAGAGTAACCCCTATCTTTAAAAGTGGTGAAAAAACCTGTGTAAACAATTATCGACCTATCTCCATTCTACCAATTATTAGCAAAGTATTCGAAAAGATTGTGTATAAAAAAGTGTACTCTTATTTTGAACAAAAATCATTTCTTTACGATAAACAATACGGTTTTCGCTCTAAAAAATCAACAACACAGGCTATATTAAATCATTTACAATTCCTCTATTCTAATATAGATGAAGGAAAGCCTGTCTTCTCTGTATTTCTTGACTTCCGAAAAGCATTTGATTGTGTGGACCATAAAATACTATTATCGAAACTACACTGTTATGGCATTCGAGGGATTGCCCATGATTGGTTCAGATCATACCTAACAAATCGGAAGCAATACGTTGTCATTGACGACGCAAAATCAGACCCACAGACAATTAGCCATGGAGTTCCACAAGGATCTGTTCTCGGGCCTCTCTTGTTTCTGATTTTTATCAATGATATTGTAAAATCTACATCATTCTTCAAATTCATACTTTTTGCCGATGACAGTACGCTTTCTGCGGTCCTTCCGAACCAAAATCCTGCTATGATTGTGGAGAGTATAAATACTGAACTTCACAAGGTTTCATCGTGGCTCAAAGCTAATAAAATAAGCCTAAATATCGATAAAACAAATTATATTACTTTCTCATACAAGAAAGATGTATCTCTCCCATGCATTAAAATTGGCGAAGGTGAAATCGAAGAAACCAACTCATGTAAGTTTCTGGGCATCATAATAGATAAACATCTGACCTTCAAAGAGCACATCACTCATATTAGTTCTAAATTATCAAAATCCATCGGAATCCTAAATAAAGTTAAAAATTTTCTGCCTGAAACAGCTTTACAAATGCTCTACCGTACGCTCATTTCCCCATACTTGCAATACGGAATAGAAGCATGGCACGGAACTGATAAAAATAAAACCAACAAAATTTTTACTCTGCAGAAAAGGGCTGTCAGAGCGGTAAAGAACCTAGAATATAATGCTCACACAAATGATTCTTTCAAAAATTTACAAATACTTAAACTTTCGGATCTCTACAAAATCTCCATCTGTAATTTCATTTACAAAACATTAAGAAATGATGGCGACAATAGCCTAAGACAATTATTGACTGCGCAAACTGGTCATCACGACCATTTAACCCGAAATAGAAGTAAATTCATGCTTCCTTATTATTCAAAGGCCAGGTCGCAACACAGTATTCTCTTCGTTGGAACCAAAACTTGGAACTCTATACCTGCAGAGATCCGTGAATGTAATTCGTACAAAGTATTCAAAAGACATCTTGAGTCTCACTTCCTATCAGAATACTAGTAGTGTAAGATCACCGTGTCGAAATCTTGCCTCCTACATGTAACTAATGATAATGTCATAATGTAACTTGCCTTGTGTACCATAACCAATCTTCTCTCTGCTCTTGAATCGTTTTATCGAACATACTGTTAAATATAGCCGACTTGTAAAATATCGAGTTAATTATCTCAATGATCAGTCTAATGCGAAACTAGGTTAAGTGAACTAGGTTAAACTTTTGTACACCCTAGAATAGCGTGATGGTAGGATGCCCTAGAAGTCGCTGAACTTATTCGGGCCCACAGGTAGCTATATTCAAACTTGTCCATTGTACTAGACTTAAGAAACATTCTACCTCTGTATCTCCTGTGGTAAATAAATTGTTTAAATTGTTTGTTTAAATTGTTTAAATGTGCCGACTTGCTTCTGCTCACATGAGCCGGATTTAACTTGCTCACTCACATCCTCACCTTATTTTGGAGTCATTAGTTCTGCCTGAACTAAGTCACTGTCCCTCGCTCAATTATCTCAAATTGCCTAATTCAAGTTCCCAAATACCACTCACTCACCTTGCCTACTCCATCGCGTGACGGCCTTCGTCAACGCCAGCCTGGTCCTCCGGCACGGATTGCCCACCTAGACAAGCTCTCCGAGACCAAGATCCAAGCCAGTTTTCCTGGTTTCCTCTTCCAATAAACTCCACCGAAATTAAGCTGAGTTCCAATCCGTTTTTCATTATCCCTCTCAGAATTTTCCCAGATAACTATCGAGAATCGTTCGAGATTTTATTGCCGTCAAAGTAATATTTACATTCAAACCACCCAACGGCTAAAAAAAATCACGACACTGGTGCATTGGCCGGGAAATTCCTTAAAAATAAAAGACTCAACTCGAAGTTTGGGAGATTTTGAGAGGATAATGTTGACGTATCATTGTAGTGATAGGTTTTCCCATTTCGTAGTAGTTTGAGAGATTCCTGTGGATTTTGACCGTGCTAATATTCTCTGAGCAGCTCTAACAAAAATTTTTTTTCAGCGTCAGCGCTATCCTGTCCTTGTTTGTTTGTTTTTATGTGCCTCAGTAGGTAGGGATAATATTTTTTTCCTATTTCCGTGCTTACGTGCATTCTGACTACCGTAAAAATTCGCGTTTCCATTCTCCATTTTTCCCTCCGTTTTCTTCAACGTTATTGATTGATTGAGTAGGTAGAAAAATAATTTTTTCACCTGCTTTAATTTTGTGCCTACGCAAATTGCCGCATACCGCATAATTTTTTTCGCGTTTCCAATTTCATATTTCCTTCCTTCTGTTTCAACTTAATTTGAATGATTGAGTAGGTAAAGAATTAACGCAAACCATTGCCACGTAATCCCAAGTCTTAGGCACTGATATCATTAATTGTGCATCCCAAAAGAGATTGCTAGCATGCCTGACTCAGATAATGAAGATCGAGCACACACAAATCCCATTAGGCTCCCGCCCTTTATTCCGGAGGACGCTCACACCTGGTTTCAACAGTGTGAAGCAGTATTTAGGTATCATAAAATAAGTAATGAGATAGACAAATTCTATGCTCTAGTGAGCGCCGCGCCCACTAAACTATTGAATAACTCTAATGATATCTTAGAAAACCCTCCAGATCGCAATCCTTACGGAATCTTGAAAGGCAAAATTTTGGCAAGGCTTCAGATGTCCGATGCGGACAAATTTCGCAGTTTGGTAGACGCCTCAGCTATTCCTTCTGTCTCTAGTTCTTTCTCTCCCACTTCGCTAGTAAAAGAACTGCGGAAACTCGCTACGGGTGTTGCCGTAGCTGAGGGATTTCTGAAGGAAGTTTTCATGACTAAGCTTCCTCAGAATGTCCGTCCTTTTCTGTCGCTAGCAGGGCCCGAGCAAACTCTAGAAAAATTAGCGGAGTCCGCAGAGACTGTGATCCGAAATATTAATTTGCCACGAGAACCGCAAGTTGCTTCCTTGAATGTAGGAGCTACAAATTTTAGCCCGTCAAATACGGCGCAAAATCAATCCTCAGCCACCATAGATAAGATGCAGCAGGACATCGCTGAAATAAAGCAAGCTCTCCAAAATTTTCAAATAGGTCAGAGTGTGGCTCACATTCAGCAAGGCCCAGGGAGATTCCAAAGCCACCAAAATGCCTACGACTATCCCTCTGACTATCACTCTAACTATCCTCCTCCTCCTCCTCAACGCTTTGATAGAGGTAGATCTTATGATAGGTCAAATCAAGACCGCCGCTTCAGGTCGCGCTCTCGTGATGCTAGTAGCAATTTATGCTGGTACCACATGAAATTTGGTGACCAAGCTCGCAAATGTGCCTCTAGATACTGTCCTCGTTATACCGAAATGACTTCGGGAAACGCCATCAGCGACGCATAGTAGCGAGTACTGCGTTGCCTCATTCCCAGACTACTCGCCTCCTTACTATTCTCGATCCCGTCACCAAATACCGATTTTTAATCGACACTGGATCCAGTGTATCAATTATCCCAGCCACGGTGAAAGACAAAAATAATCCATTATTGGCGACATTACGCGCCGCAAACGGCACGCCAATACCATGTTACGGTGAAAGAGTTTTAGAGTGCGGTCTGGGATTGAGGATAAAATTCTGCTTTACCTTCATGATAGCTGATGTTCAAGAACCGATAATCGGTCCCGATTTCCTAGCCAAGTTTGGCATAGTTGTAGACGTTAAGAATCGGTGTATTAGGGACGAGGAGACACAGATCTCAATTCCCGCTTGTAGCATAACTAGAGCTAATGTCTTGCATTCCTTCTCGATTGCTTTCAAGGAGGAGTGCATGTTTGAACAAGAACTTAAAAATTTTCCTGCATTAACAAACCCTAACTTAGCTTCTAACAACATGCAAACATGCACAAGGCACTTCATAGAGACGACGGGACCGCCAGTTTTCTCCCGTGCTAGGCGACTGCCACCTGACCGATTGGCGTTAGCTAAGAAAGAATTCGCTAGGATGCTCGAAAGTGGCATCATTCGCACTTCCAAAAGCCCTTGGGCTAGCCCTCTTTTGCTAGTACCCAAGGCTAACGGTGAATTCAGACCGTGCGGGGATTTCCGCAGGTTGAACGCCGTTACTTTACCTGATCGATATCCTATTCCTTACCTTCACGATTTTAGTGCAAATTTAGAGGGAGCACAAATTTTCTCTAAGATAGACCTTCAGTCAGCCTTCCATCAAATTCCCTTGGATGAGTCTGCGATTCCTAAGACCGCAGTAATCACTCTGTTTGGTCTCTTCGAATTCTTAAAGATGCCTTACGGCTTGAGGAACGCTCCTCAGACGTTCCAAAGGCACATGGCCGAAATTTTCTCTGATCTCACTTTCGCCTATGTCTACCTAGACGACATCCTAGTGGCGTCCACAACCCCAGAGTTGCACAAAGACCATCTTAGGGTCGTTTTTCAAAGATTGTCCGACAATGGACTCCTCGTAAATCCTGCAAAATGTGAGCTCGGAAAGCCATCACTTATTTACTTAGGTCATGAAATCTCTAGCCTAGGTGTAAAACCTTTGCCTTCCAAAGTAGAAGTGATCAGAAACTTTCCTCTTCCACAGACCCAGAAGGAACTAAGAAGGTTCCTAGGTTCTGTTAACTTCTACCATCGTTTCATACGCAACTGTGCTCAAACTTTAGCGCCCTTGTCTGACCTCCTCGAACCGAAACGAAAAGGCAAATCTATTGAGGTAAAATGGACGGAAGAAGCGCGCAAAGCTTTTGAAACTATCAAGCACAAGTTAGCATCCGCAACTGAACTATCCTACCCTATTGCTAATGCTGATTTCAGCCTAGCTGTTGACGCATCCGGTACCGCCGTAGGTGCTGTGTTGCAACAGCAAGTAGGTACTAATATCTCTCCTCTTGCTTTCTTTTCCAAAAAGCTGTCGCCCAATGAACGTGGTTATAGCGCGTTCGGTAGGGAACTTCTTGCTATCTACTTATCTGTGAGACACTTTCGCTATGCTCTAGAGGCAAGGGAGTTTGCGATCTACACAGATCACAAACCTCTGACCTCAGCGATCAAAATGCCTTCTGAAAGACATTCCCCTAGGGAAGCTCGACACTTGTCGTTCATAAGTCAGTTTACCACTGACATCCGTTACATTAAGGGACTAGACAATACTGTTGCCGATTGCCTCTCCCGAATTAATTCTGTCCAAACTAGTGGTGAAATCACCTTCGGCAACATTGAAAGAGCGCAGAAGGAGGATCCTGAACTTCAGGACCTTCTCAAACCTTCTAACACTTCCTCTCCAAAACTAACCTTGGTTGACGGCGTGTATCGTGATGCCGAGCGACTTTCTCGTTTGTATCTTCCTGCGACGCTTCGCAGAGTAGCTGTCCTCCACTACCATTCCCTCTCTCACCCTGGTATTAACCGTACATTGCGTTTGATTTCTGATCGTTACGTCTGGCCAGCGATGCGTAAGGAGGTCAAGCAAATTGTGCAAAATTGCCATGCGTGTCAGAGTAGTAAGGTGGTGAAACATAATCGTGCGGCGCTGCAGAGTTGTGCATTCACCGGTCACAAGTTTGACTCTGTGCACCTAGACTTGGTGGGTCCCTTACCTTTATCGCGCGGGTATTCTTATTTGTTGACCATCATCGATAGGTTCACGCGTTGGGTTGAGGCTGTCCCTCTTCCGGATACCCAAACTGAGACTGTAGCTCGCGCCTTCATGTCCAACTGGATCTCTAGATTTGGGGTTCCCTTAAGTGTCACACATGACCGGGGATCACAATTCACCTCCAAATTCTGGAGTGAGCTTAGCACCGCCTTAGGATGTGCAAATACATCCACGACAGCGTATCATCCGCAATCAAATGGACTTATTGAGAGAGTCCACAGAGACCTCAAGGTTGCGTTGCGCTGCCTTAATTGCAGTCACGATTGGACTGATAGACTTCCAGTAGTACTACTTAGCATCAGAAATCTGCACAGACAGGATCAGCAATGCACAGCGGCTGAAATGCTATATGGTCAGACCCTTCGTCTCCCCGGCGACATTGTTGACCCAAAACCTTTGCCTGAATTTTCATCCGTTGACCGTTCCGCATATGTAACCTGCCTTAAAGACTGCATGCGCCAGATCAAGTATGTGGCTCCGCGAATGCCTCAGACTCAGGACAGACTGGATTCTGCCCTGCAAGACTGCACACATGTGTATGTCCGCAATGATGCTATAAAACCTACACTCACGCGCCCTTATGATGGCCCATTCAAAGTACTTAAACGCAAGCAAAAATATTTCATCCTCGAACGTTTCGGCTCACACGACCCTGTGAGCATTGATCGATTAAAAGTCGCATATACTTCTGATCATAGTGTAACTTATAACTCATCATCTTCTCCGCAGATTTCCTTTCCCACTGAGACTCGATCATATCTACCATCTCAGCTTCCTCAGTTGGCTGCCTTGTTGCCTAGTCAACTTGAGTGTAATCCTTTCTACGTGTCTGTGCCTTCTAACCCTATCCCTAAGCCTATCGTAGACTCTAATTCTACCCCTCTTACTGACACAGCGACAAGTCTGGAGAGACCAGACGAGCCCGCTGCAGTAACTCCTGTTCCTAGGACTCTTGCCGATCTAAACTTGCAGACCCGTTTGGTGAAACTTCCCCGCTCTGTATCATTTGCCAATTGCCGAACTCGGCAGGGTCTTGTAGTTCGCCCTCCTTCCCGCTACAGATGATTGCAGCGGGTGGACCTTTCGGTCTGCGCCTTGGGGGGTAATGTAGCATACCGCTACATAAGCGTAAAAATTAGAAATTTGCCATTCGTACATAAATAAATTAATTAGTAGCATTAAAAATCTTACTCTAATTTATTATTAATTATTTTCTACTTCTAATTCACCATCATTGAAGTTTTTGTGTAAATGCATGAAATAATAGAAATAACACTTGACATTTTTCGAGAGAGGAGCCCTCTGGTGGCAACACTGCGCAGTTGCGTGTCTCTCCTTTCAAAGCCACTCTTACTCTGGCGTCCTACTTAGCGGTGTTACTGCAAATTCTCGTGAGTTTAAAAGTGTTAGAAAATAATCGTGCTCTTTCTTCGTTCTCGTGAGTAATCAATGTTAGAATATAATCGTGTTTTATTCTTCGTGTTCAGTGAGTATTAATAGTGACAGGCAGTGTGTTACGATACGCAGTTATGCGTGGGAATTGTGATGTAGCATGTTTTTCATTTAGTGTGTTGTTTGTCTTTTCTCAACGTGATTTAGCGTAAAATATTGCGTCAGATGTGCATTGCATTTCCGTGTCATGATTTTATTATCAAAGCATAATCATGTTCGTTCCTTTTCTTTTCGATAATCTACTAATCTACGATAATCTCTGCTTGGAATGAACGCGGCGAAAATTGCCGGCGTTCGTTGTCGATAGCGTCTTTGTGTAATGGCGGAACCTCGCACCGCCGTCTCTTGTCACTACTTTGTGATTATAAATACTATAGGCATATGTATAGTAGCATTTATTCTTTTTTACAAACCGACTTGCAGTAGTTTAAATCACGAAAAGTATTCATGCTTATGCTGGATAAATTTTGGATTTCCATTTCTTAATTCCATACTCTTTTGGAAACCTTTACGTAAACGCCCTTATTTCAATAGAGAAATATTCCAATGAAATTTAATGTAACTCATCGCATTCTTGTAACAAAGAACACTCACTACCATCTGCCTATCTTGAGTGTGTGCAAATTGCTGGCGGCTCTGGCTGAGGCCGACGCGTACAGCCGCCGGCTAAATCGCCACACTGAACCCTCACGCTTTCGTGTTTTCTTTCCTCGCGTATTTTCCGCCTGTGAAATCAACGCTTAGGTTTTTTCCTGTTTCTTTTATCATTGGGGATATATCTTATTCCTTAATTTCTTTATTATTGCAAATTGATCTACCAGGATTTTTTACTAGGATTTTTATCCATGAACTTTAGGATTTTTTTATGTTTTTTTTACTGCTTTCAAAAGTGCAGTCACTTGATATTTTCACGATATTCCGCAAAATCTCGTGTTTACTTGCCCGTAGTCTCTGTAAGGAATCACGATCCTTATTACCGGAAATTCTTAAACCTAATACTCAGATTTATTAAAGCCAGAGGCATTAGTGATTAAACAATTTATTTATTGTTAAAATCTGTCAACCAAAAATCTGTCCTATCTCTTTCTGAGTTTGCCAAAAGTGAGAATCCTTAAAGTAGCAACTGTCAATACCTGTAGGAGTTTCTCGGATTTCTCCGTGTGGGAAGAGTTGTCATTGTAATGTTGGATTGTCAGTGGTGGAATGTCTTGATGTCTCTCCTGGAACGATTCACCCAGCGTCTTGGACTCCTGTGCAGGACCTCTACATCATCGCCATACACACAACCCTCACAGTTTTGAATCTCCCTGGGTTCCTGAGTGCACTGCTAAATGCTATTCTCACATAAGCCTTAACTTCTCACATAAGCAGCAACTCAACTTGCTCCCGTTAACGTGCTAATGTGCTAATGTGCCGACTTGCTTCTGCTCACATGAGCCGGATTTAACTTGCTCACTCACATCCTCACCTTATTTTGGAGTCATTAGTTCTACCTGAACTAAGTCACTGTCCCTCGCTCAATTATCTCAAATTGCCTAATTCAAGTTCCCAAATACCACTCACTCACCTTGCCTACTCCATCGCGTGACGGCCTTCGTCAACGCCAGCCTGGTCCTCCGGCACGGATTGCCCACCTAGACAAGCTCTCCGAGACCAAGATCCAAGCCAGTTTTCCTGGTTTCCTCTTCCAATAAACTCCACCGAAATTAAGCTGAGTTCCAATCCGTTTTTCATTATCCCTCTCAGAATTTTCCCAGATAACTATCGAGAATCGTTCGAGATTTTATTGCCGTCAAAGTAATATTTACATTCAAACCACCCAACGGCTAAAAACTCGACATGTGCTTCGCGGGACTCGGCATTCTGCCCTCTCTACCAGGGACTTCTTGGGTCCTTGACAGCCGGCTACAGTGAAGAGTGTTCGCCTGAACATTGTTTTCGAAGATCTTCAGGTGAGACTCCCGCTAATGACGCTCCGCTTGTCCTTAATTATCTTAAATTTCAGCGTTACCGGCCCCAGATAGGTTCCCGGTAAATTTGTGTTTCGTAGGGCCCGTTAATTCGGGGAGTTGAGTCCACTTGTTAAGGTAGCTGCGCACAGTGCATTGATATTCAAAGTCCTTAGATATTTATAGTCTGTCCTCAGCGTAAAGCTGCCTAAGGGAGAACACCACAAATACATAGCACTCGATCATTTATTTTGGCTAGTGACATGGATATTACGTAATTCATGTTTGTGTATTAACTAAGGATCCTTACTTTAAGATATTTAAAAACTAATGATGAATTTTTTGTAGCATCTTCATTGGAAATAAATTGCCTTTTCTTTCTTCTATCAATGTTTTTTCAGCATATGTTATGTTTTCTTTGTTTTTCTTTCATGCTATAGGTTGTGCGCAGCCACTTTAACAAGTGGACTCAACTACTCGTATTAACGGGCCCAACAGCACACACATTTACCGAGCACCCATCTGGGGCCTGGTAACGCTACAAGTTAAGATAATTAAACATTCAAGCTTAGCGTCAATAGCAGGAGTCTCACCTGAAAATCTTCGAAAACAATGTTCAGGTGAACACGTTTCACTGTAGCCGGCTGTCAAGGACACAAGGGCCTACTGTAGCGAGGGCAGAATGCCGAGTCACGCGCAGCACACAAGAGGGACGTGCGCCCGCGATCACGGCCGTATCCAATCTGACGTGGCAGCCTCCGGTTGCCACGCACATCAGCTTGCTCGAATCCTTCGCGATGGCTTAGGACTCGTACAAGAAGATCAGACGAACGTTTTGGTGTTAACGTTTACATCTTTCGCCGTAGACGTGAGGACCCCCGCCATTGCTCCGCTTAGTCGTAAAATTATCAGCGTAATTAATTTTTAGGCTTATTATATGGAGCACAGCCTTTGCCTCTTATTGCGGAAGACTTTTTGTGCATTATAAAATCCGCAAAGGACCTCAGCGTTTGAGCAATGACTGGAATCTCGACAAGGTAGGAAAAAGATTTTCGTCATGAAAGTGCATGACTAACTGTATATATAGAATTTTAGGTCATCCTGATATGGCCGAAAATTACTGGTCGGGTACCTACATATATTATATTTCTAAAATGATGTATACCTACTGGCGATGAGCTGAATTCTTCAAATGCTGTATTATTTAACACAAAGAAGTAATATTAACGTATGTGTAGCGAACCTTCGGCACGCAACTCAGTATAAATTTCGGAAATTCTCAAAATGATCATTAAAAATTCAGTAAAATAGATCCAACCATCAGAATAAAATTTCATCACGGAATTAATTAACTTCTATCCTCAATTCTATTAAAATTGTGCACTGAAAAATTCATTCTCTAAGAAATCACTTTTGCGTTGTAACGAAACCCTCCACGACGCTTTGCCGGCAACATTTCCACTCGCACTAGCTCCACTCGTACCAAGTCATTGACAGTGTGTGCACCGCGTGTTTCTCTGGTGAGAATTAGAGATTGTGTGTTACTGTGCTGTTTTACGGGTAACTATATTTGTGTATTATGAAACTATCAATGATATTATTGTGTGATGTATTAAGAAAATCGCCGAAAGTTCCAGAGTGCTAAATGCTTAGGATTTTTCTTGCCCAGAATTTGGGTTCCCCCACAGGCCATTTTTCCTTGTGTATTGTTGTGTATCCTACCTTAAAATTTGCAGCAAACTATTCACGATTCAATGTAAAGCCATCTGTAGGGAGTTTTCCCTTTTGTTCTTAAAATAATTTTATGTCAACATTTCAATTTCAACATTTCTATATGATGGCATTTATTCAGGCTAGAAATTCTCCTTCTCTTAAAATGATTTTTTGTCAACATTTCATTGTGAAGTTATTTCAAAAAAGAATGTATCATGCCAAAATTCAGTAGGGTTATTTATTATCAAGCTAGAATTTTCCTTTTGTCAAAAATACTTTGGCCCAATATTTCATAATGTGTGTATGTTTTATCAAGTTAGGCTAGCACCAATTATTTTACTCACAGATGTATTCTTCTGAATGCATCTAGTCCTGCATCAATTACCAAGTATTGCCCCAACTGGGTTTCTAAATCAAATTAGGTAATTAATCAATTGGCAAAACACAAATAATGGTTGATTCTGAAGAGTAGGTAGTTAGTAAATTTAATTAAATAGTCATTGTACCTTGTTTAATTCAGTTAGTAAAACTAGAAACATGAGCTTTCTAGTTCAATTGCATTTAGCAAAATGTTGTAGATTTTTACCATCATTGATTTATTAAGTGAGACCTAGGCCCAAAGATTACTGCTCATGCCACCTTAGTTGTCCGGGCAAAGCTGCTGATGTGTTCAAGCCTCTAATAAAAATTGAATTAGAGTAATCTAGTGATCGCCATTAGGGTTTTTGCCATCTCTTGTGTGTCCAAGTTTAATCAATTGTGCTCTCAAGTTTTGTATGTTTTAGTAAGTCAGATCTATTTAATTTGTGGAATTTCCTTGAATTTTAGTCAATGTTTAAATGTCATATCTTGGGAAATGAAGCCATGATAGGTTATTTACACAATAGGGATTATATCCTCGGTAGTTACTTACCTCAAGTCGTGTCACATAAATAATCATTCTTTCCTGATCATTAACTGTAGCAAGAATTTCTATCATAATCATTTTTAGTGACAAACTCTTACTATTGATTTTGGGTTAGGTCAATTTGTGTATATAAAAATGTCAATAATTAGCCGTTACTTGAGTTAGAAATTAGGGTAATTATGCTTACCTCGGAAAGTCTCCGAATATTCTAAGTTCCCAACTCCTGGAAATTCTAATCCAGAAATCACCCAACTCTCTGATTTGGGGGGCTAAATTTAGCGCAACCAGAAATTGGTCGCCCCCAACTGTAGCTACTTGTTCCTTTTACCTCTTGGCAATGGCGGCTACCTCCAGTGGTTGTTGTCGTTGTAACTCATAGGATGCCTTATACTATTCTAATCTGTATCCTCATGATCAATGTTCTCTAAATCCTTCTTGTGCTCTGATCCTCATCCTCATCTACCAATTATGTGCACTTTGTGCATAGATTCCGCGTTCCCTCTACTCTTTTTCAAATGGTGCCTTCCTCTCTCCTCTCGTAGGACACCTTTCATTTCTCATATAATAATAAATAATAACAATAATTAGATTGCACGTGCACTCTTTGGCACAATTCCTAGCTTAAGTCAAGTAATCTTTATGACAATTCTAGCCTTACTTATTATCAATACAGCCGGCCCGCGACGGCGGCTTAGCGTAAACGTTCGAATCAAACACTGCCAGTGCTTGTAAGATACTCATTGTAAATAGCAGTCAAAGCGTAGATTATTGGGCGGCAGAAGCCTTAATATTAATGAAGACAAACTAACTCACATTGCCTACCCAGTAATATCCTATTCTCATGTATCAATCTTGCACTCCAATCCGGAGATGATCGTACACGACGCGTCACGATTAATAGTATCCGGAGAATACTAGTTGGGAAATTAAGGGCATGTAGGGAGATTCATGATTGTCCATACGAGTACTTATTGTTGCGACTGCCTCGCCCCTGTTCAGGCGCCAGAATTGGGCCGAGGCGCCCGCATATATAATCCTCTATTTGAGGCAACCCTGTAATTCGGCAGTAAAGCTCGCAGCCTGGCTTGCGTAGCGACTGTCTCTCCTCGTGTTATCATGCTTGAACAAGTAACCCAAACCAATCTCCCGTACAGAAGATCCTGGGAGGTCGACACACGAACAATCACCTCAACATTCAATCAACATCCCTCTCAATTCAACAAAGCCACACGGCTTTCATTTCAACTAAGCCACACGGCTACCTAGCAACCACCCAAGCCTCAAGGCAATAGCAGAAAAATAAACTACCTCCTTCTTTACTCATATAATCAACTGTTACCGCACCTGCGGAATATTACATTAACAAATCCACTCTCGCCGGGATCCACACCGGATTCCCTCGAGCCGCGGCACCCGACGAAGTGCGGCTACTCACTGGACGCGGATCTCCTTCCTCAAGAAGTGGACCCCCCATACTGCTGCCGTAGTCACGGCACTCCGAGTCGTCAAAATAAAACCGAGGCGAGCTAATTCAGTTCCGTCATTATCCTGCAATAGGCAATAGTGCAAGTGGAAAAATAGATGCCAGGAAGGCAACTCGAATTACCCAAACAGAAAACCCTTCTGAAGTCAGATACATTCATTTGTTATCAATTAAGTGTGCCCTACCCCGGGCACTGGTGGCCCTTAAAAAATAATAATACACCCTCCTAGTTACTTGTGAAATTCCCTTGATATTCAACCTTTAAAATCAAACTCAATCATTTTCTCCAAATCGGGAGAAGTCAAAAGTTTATATATGTTAGAATTTTCGGATGCCGGTAATTTTGTTTATGAACCTGAAAATTTTAATCGCACTGTTAGGGTATGTTGCTGTACCTAGTGTCATGTATGGTATGAGTGCTCTTGCTTGGAATGGTAGTGATCTTGAAAAGCTGGATGTGATACAAAATAAGGTAGGACGTGTAGCATTGGGTGCTCCAAAATGGACAGCTATAGAAGCCATTAGAGGTGACCTAGGGTGGAGCCTATTTTCAGAAAGAATGATGAAAGCTGTGCTGAATTATAAGGTGAGAATTGAAAGAATGCAGAATAGCAGGTGGGTAAGGCGAATCTTTGAATGGAATCTGAGTGTAAGCTATTGGGAGAAAGTATGTTGGGGGCATGCAAGGAAACTCAGTATGCAAAAGATTATCCATGTTAGAATTGGGAGACCTGTGGATGACTGGAGTTTAATAAATGTTGGAGGTGTAGGGCCTGAGTGGGACTGCAAGAGGTGGAAGAAAGAGATTGAGAGACAAACAAAAGAGTATGGATTGAATAAGTGGAAGCTTAGCATGATGCGGAAGCCTACACTTAACTGGTATATGAAAAAGAAAGCACCTAAGTTTGAGCTGTTCTATGATGGTAGTTTTGGAAGTCAACTCTTGTTTGCTGTGAGATGTAAGTCATTGAGTGTGAACAGACGTACATGGAGATGGAATGAGAATAATAACAGATTATGTCAGCAGTGTAATGGTGGAGTAGAGGAAACAATTGAGCATTTTGTGCTGGAATGTAGTAAGTATGAGCAAGAGAGAGAGAGTTTAATGAATGTGGTGTCTGAGCAGTATGGAGAGAATGAATGGAATGCCAGATGTGCTGAAGATGATTGCGGTATGAGCTGTCTTGCTGGATTGGATCAGGAGTGTAATGAGAGTATCACTGAGGCTATGAAAGTGTTTCTTGTGCGTGCCTGGAGTAAGAGACAGTGACTGGAATGAGCCAGTCTGGCAGAATGGGCTGTAATGACCCAATGTGCCGGGGGATGGTGTTTTGACACACTGGTTGTCCCGGTGATGCCTTCCAATGGAGGCTTGTGACAAGGATCGTAGATCCTGAGTAGTTTAGTGGACAAGTCTGGTACCAGGCGCTGAACTCTGTGTGAAAATTGTGGAGGGAATTGTAGGCCGTTACAAAGGCCCCGACACTGTCGGCCCTCAAGTTCAAGTTCAAGTTCAAGTTCAGGGAAAACTAAATAAGAATTTTTACGCTGACATCTAAGAAACATATAAATTACTAAATATTTTTCAAAAACTTCTAAGAACGGCTTAGTGTAAATAATCGTAAGTTCTTTCATTTTACGAAAGCAGTGAATTGGCGCTTTTTATTAGGGTAATTTTAAATTCATTGTTCGATATCAGGGTAAATAGACGACACAGCAGACAATTCCAACGAAACGCGCTATTCGGGCCACGCGGTTAAAGGTAGAACTACAAATGCAGTGAAGGTATTCCATGTCATTGTACTGAGGATTTATTTTAACTATAAGTTTATTATTTCTCCGGTTTAGAGATAAATTTTAATATGTGATGCTAACTCTGAGTAAAATTTGAAGCTATATCTATTAAAATTTGAACTCCTGGAAATTTTTTATACACAATTCATTGACTATGATCTTGGTTTATTCGATGTGCTGTCTGCTCTATTTTGACAACTGCTATAGTTCTTGTATATATGGCGAACATGATATTAAATCATGAAGGTACTCACGGTGGGACGCTTCGAACTTACTAGGATTTTATTGCATTCAAATTTAAAACTGAAACATATGTTTTTTTTTGGTAACTGTAATGATTAATGGTTGATTTCTTTCTGTAGTTAGTTCAACTTGCTGTCACTCTATCGGATGTGTTAGCAATAGGCCATAGCAACAAAATTGGGTAAATGTAAAGGACTTGACCATAATCGATTTTCCACTTTTTGATCAACAAAGATTGTTGATCAGACCAAAATAAACAATTTTTCTTCAATGCACTTTCCGGCGGAAATGAGTATTTTAAAAGTTATGGCGTTAAATGAGTTACCGGAACTCCTGTGTGCATCACCCTATTACAAACGTAAAGAGGTTGGGTCGTGAGGGGTAGCCACAGTTCTTTTAGTTTTATAGTTTTCACTAAAAGAACTGTTGCTACCCCTCACGACCCAACCTCTTTACGTTTGTAATAGGGGGTTTGCTCTTCGTCGGCTTGGTTGGCGCGCGGGAACGCCTGTTTACTTTCACGTCGGACCGCGCGGTGTATTTTTCCCCGCCTCAAACACTGGAGTTACGGTAACTCATATAATGCCTTAACTTTTAAAATACTTATTTCCGCCGGAAAGTGCATTGAAGAAAACTTATTTATTTTGGTCTCATCAACAATCTTTATTGATCAAAGAGTGGAAAATCGATTATGGTCAAGTCCTTTACATTTACCCAAAATTGCTCAAAAAAATTTGGTCAATATTGAGTTTAGGTGATGTGGGCATATTAAGTATTCCGTTTCACAAAATCACTTAAGAAGCACATTTAGGGTAAGTTCCAAAAATTCGTCCACTTTGAAATTCCGTACACACCAGGTATATTTTACTATAACAAGCTAGGGTAAATCTGAAGGACATGACAGTTGTCGATTTTGCAAATTGTAATGGCTAAACATGGTTAATGACACCAAAATAAACAAGTTTTCTTCCATGCACTTTTCGTCTCAAGTGAGTATTTTATTAGTTATAGCGGTAAATGACTTACCGCAACTCCAGTCTTTGAAGCGGAAAGAAATTCCTTGATCGAGTTGTATGGCAATACTGCAATGGCGTCTAACTTCCAGCGCTCTTGTCTTGAAAGACGAAACCAAACCTACCGCTATACCTCGTTAAATACTCATTTGACGAAAAAAGTGTATAGAAGAAAAGTTGTTTATTTCGATGTTATTACCATGTATCAAGCAACAAAAATTCGAAAATCGATGAGTAGCTGTTTATTCGAGCGCATTCGTCATCAATGACGAAACTAAACTTACCGCTATAAATCGTAAAATACTCATTTGAGAGGAAAAGTGCATAGAAGAAAACTTGTTTATTTCGATTCAATTAATTAGGTTCAGGCACCAAAAAGTGGAAAATCGACAACTGTCATCTCCTTCAGATTTACCCAAGCTAGTATGGAGTTGAAGTTCATCGAAAAGTGGTTCACGTGGTAACTGTTGGTTTATAATTTTGTATAATTGCCACACATTGTAAATAAATATCACTGTTAGAACAAAAATGGCAGCCCAAGTGAATGACCTGCGTTTCAGTTGCTTATGAAGTCGTCACACCTTAATTGACTACCATTTTGCATCGCCGACAAAAAATTTTTCCGTTAACGAAGTTGTGTTAGGCAATGTCATACCTGTGTGAGTGTTGACAGCTGTAGTGCTGCCGTTTTACAGAGTTTTATTTCTCCCTTTGTTTGTTTCTGAAGTGTACTAAATTTCAAATCTTTTAACGGCTTGTGTTATTACTTCGTCCACATGTACGGAGTTTTGAAGAAATCATTTATATGAATTCGTTTCTTCGTACAACGTTTTTTCTTTAAGTTTCTCATTGTTTATGATCCTTAATATCTTTTCAGGTATAGATTTTATAGTTTATGAATTGGACCGGCAGGCCACAGCCGAGACGGTTCAAGAAACTGTTTTTGAAAAGTACAGAAATTTCTTGAGAATTTCTTGAGTCCTACTTCAAACTTTAGTCCACCACTTGTAACTTTTGAAAGAATGCACCTATCGACTTCAAATTACTCTAAAACGAAAGAACAAAACATTTTCTACAAAGGTGTTATAATCACATTCAAAAAATTTTCCTGAGAAGTACAGAAATTATTCGATAAAAATGTTTGATTCGCGTGCCATCGCGAGCGCGAAAGGGTCAACTAAAGTCTTTCGTTGGCGCATGAGTCGTACAGGTTCATCGCAGAATTTATGTACTTTTCAGAAATAATTTTGAATATGTTTATAATACCTTTGTAAAAAATGTTTTGTTCTTTCGTTTGAGAGTAATTTAAAGTCGATAGGTGCATTCTCTCAAAAGTTACGATTGGTGGACTGAAGTTTAAAGTAGGACTCAAGAAATTTCTGTACTTTTCACAAACCGTTTCTTGAACTGTCTCGGTTGCGGCCTGCCGGTGCCTTGCACACGCTCTTAAAGCGTTGTATTTGAAACACCATATTTATCACTTGCGTTGCGTATACTCAAACTTCCATTTTTTATCTCTGCTTATGCGTGAACGAGATCATCATTGCAGTAGTGGTGTGTTTTACGAGGAGCCATAATTTAAGGTCAACATTCGTCCCAATTCATACCGGCAGGCCGCAGCCAAGACGGTTCAAGAAACGGTTTGTGAAAAGTACAGAAATTTCTTGAGTCCTACTTCAAACTTCAGTCCACCACTCGAAACTTTTGAAAGAATGCACCTATCGACTTGAAATTACTCTCAAGCAAAAGAACAAAACCTTTTCTACAAAGGTGTTATAAACCCATCTAAAAAAGTTTTCTGAAAAGTACAGAAATTCCTCAAAATGAACCTGTACGACTCACGCGCCGTCGAAAGACTTTAGTTGACCCTTTCGCGCTCGCGATGGCACGCGAATCAAACATTTTTATCGAAGAATTTCTGTACTTCTCAGGAAAATTTTTTGGATGTGTTTATAACACCTTTGTAGAAAATGTTTTGTTCTTTTGTTTGGGAGTAATTTGAAGTTGATAGATGCATTCTTTCAAAAGTTACACGAGTGGTAGACTAAAGTTTGAAGTAGGACTCGAGAAATTCTCGAAAAATTTCTGTACTTTTCACAAACCGTTTCTTGAACCGTCTCGGCTGCGGCCTGCCGGTATCAAAACGTACGTATCAAATCCATTAAAAATGAACACGCTATTATATTACAAAAAATTTGAACGCTTACAGGTAACTTTAGCGCTAAACAAAAATATAAATTTCAATTTAGAGGGTGTACGAACTTTTGTGATGAGATTCGAAACGCGGTCAAAATTTTAAATTAATTTCGAATTTGGTACGAACTTTCGAAAATTTCAGTTGGACAAAGTGTTCGCAAAGCAAGTTGTTTTTTTCATGTCAAGATTTGAAAGATCCTTTTTAGAGCAAAGCACGATGAACCCAATGCATTTGCGCTTTTTTGACGGTATTTTCTGCAGCAATAGCGATCTTGAGAACCGTTTGAGAAGGTTTGAAGTTTGAACCGTTTAAATCGGACGAACATTCGGACTTTACCCTAAAAGTGTTTTACAGGAATGACATTTTTTCCGCTGATGCTTAGTTTTCGAGTGAGAGCGGTAAATTAGCGCGCCAAAAGAAGCTGGCTCATCAAGAAGAATTCAATTAATAACGGAAGCTAACTCCCTATTACAAACGTTTAAAGGTTAGGTCGTGAGGGGGAAACACAGTTCTTTTAGTGAAAATCCTAAATAAAGCTTCTAACCGACCCATTAGGGTGACACCGCTAGGGTGACACCGCAATCTTGTTTACATCGGCCGGCTCCAAGATTGCGGTCGTCACCCTAGTGGGTGGGTTAGAAACTTTTATTTATAATTTTCACTAAAAGAACTGTGCCTCCCTCTTACAACCCAACCTCTTTACGTTTGTAATAGGAGGTTAGCTTCCGTTATTAATTGAATCTGGCATGGCACGCTCTCTTCCTTTGCAACCAAAAGCCAACTTCAAAGTTTAATAATTCGAAAATAATGCATCAGCGGAAAAAATGCCATTCATGTAAAACGTTCTTGAATGGGCTGCTTAAGTGATTATGTGAAACAGAATGCTTAATTTCCCCACACCACCTAAACTCAATATTGACCAAAAATTTTCTAATTCCAATCATAAAATAATAGAAATTTTAATATTTTAAAACTGCTTATTAATTTGGAGTTACAATTTGGGTTGGAGCTTACTGATGGTTGTTTAATTTGTCCATAATTTTTTAAAAGTCTGCTAATATTTGATGCTACATTATGAACCTTATGAACCTTTGAGTCAAAATTAGATTATGAATGCATAATGATAGATTAAATGAATCTTTCACCTATGTATATAGTACATGGTCTATTACATTCAGTCCGGAGGGAGTTAATGCTAGGTAAGGTTTTTGAAATTTAGGCTGTTTTAGTTAAATAGATTTACTTAACATATCTCAAGATACGCCTATTTTATAATTAAATCTTTATTTTATCCCTTCACCTGTACATAATGATAAAATTAGTATTTTGATTTCATTTTCTGATTTGCAGATGTGAGAATTGATTGAAGAGACTAACTTCTGTAATGTAAAATGATGAGGGTATTTTTGGACTAATAGATGTTTCTCATGTTACTTACTAAGGTGATTTTAATCAGCTTTTGAATTGTATAGCTGAAAAGCTGAATTAGGTGAGGTAGTGAAAGGTAGTTTGATTTTGTTTGCATTTATAATACTGTATTACTATGATAGCTTATTTGCTACAAAGCTGCTCTAGGTATCTCCTTAACATTTTCCTGCTGGTATTAGCAATGAAAAAAATTGTAGCATTTCTATAATGTTATAGCTAATGTGTCTGAAAATTTTTGGGTATTATTTCAGATCAACACACTAATCAATGTTTGAAATTTTAATGCTTCTATAATGTTACTGATGCCAAAATAAACAACTTTTATTCTATACACTCCAGCACAAGTGAGTATTTAACAAGTTATAGGGGCAAGGTAATTTCTATCTTCCTTAACACGTTCCTTGCGAAGGGACCCACTGGTGGTTCCTTAGGTTTTTTTCAAAGTGCTGCTGACCCCCCTGCAGTCACCATCTCATTAATTATAAATACTTAATGAAAGCTAAATAAAAGCCCAATCCAGTTTATTTTTGCTATTTTCAAAGTGGATTACTACAATTGAATTTAAATTCGAATTGAATATTGATCTTCAGTTTAACCCATCGCAGTTAACGTGTTAACAGTTTTCCTGTGTTGTACAGCTGACTGAATATTTTCAAAATTGTTGCCAGGTGGTACATCTCTTTATCTGTGTTGCTATTTGTTATGGACTTGTGATGTCATTGCCCCACCTCCTCTTCTACAAAACGTATGCCATTATGTTAGGTTACATTAGGTTGGGTTAGGTAAGTTACATTACTGCTATAACTTTGTGAAATATTTATTTGTGATGGAAAGTGTATAAAAGGAAAGTTGTTCATTTTTATGTCATTACCATAATAAAAGCAACATAAATCTGAAATTAAATTAGTGTTTTGTCCTGAAAATTTACTTAAATTTGAAGCAATTTTTATATTTAAAATTTTTCAGAAGCCATTAAACATAAGATTAGCGTAAGTAGTTTTAATTGTTGACACTCAAAAAATGGTGAATTATCAACGGCTCAACTTGAATGCAGTACCTTGTTAAATAATTCATATGCTGCTGTGCAGGTAAAATGCTAGACTTCTTTTTTTTCTTTCTTCTATTGATATTTATTTGAGTTTTGAAGAGGACTATGCAGCTTCACAGCTGAGCGTATGTTTCTCTTGTCATAGCTGTGTCCGGTTCAGTAGAGTGCGGAAGAAATCCAGCATGAGGCATTTAGAGCCTTCATTTACAGATTGTATTTATTCATATGTATTTAATATATTTTATTCTTATCTCATCCACCACAATGGACATGCGGAACAGTACTTGAGTGTATCTTAGTGGCTGGGGCATGGCCTAACTTGTGGTGCATGAGTATTCAAAGCTTGATTGATAGTCCAGCTTGGGACGATACAGTCTGGAGCTTCTTGGTATTAGTCTACTTGGTCAGAGTGATAGAGTAGTGAGAAGGCAATAGAAATTATTATAATCATAACAGATTTAGAAGAACATGAAAGATTTGAAATTTTATTTTTTAAATAAATAAGTAAATATAATTGAATAAAAAATTGATAACATGAGTTAAATAGAAAACTAAGATGAGAAAAAAAAGAGAACAAGGCTTGCAACATTGTAGAAATGGTACTTCTAGCAACTATGGATAATCTTAGATATACAATTAGATAGCATTTAGGTAATTGGAATCTTTCAAGAATTTGGCCACTGCATTAATTACTTGTTCCTGTATTGGAGCTTGGAAAGGGCCTCCCCTAAGGATATTCTTCAATGATAAAGGTACTCTTAAGGTAGCAAATAGGTTAGGTTACTACATTACAAAGCTTGCAGAGGACTTGACAGCATGCAATGTTCTTCAATCTCCACATAACCACATGGACACAAGTGGCTATATACCATTCTAAACCTTGCTAAGTGAGCACCAACACCTGCTTGACCAAGAATGAAGTCTGGCTATTAACACTCCAATTTCTGTGGTATGCACAAGGCCACCATCCTATTGAGTCCCTAATTTGAGTGAGGAACAAGCCCCTCCTCATAACTCACATTATTTTGCCACCAACTGTTTCAGTTCCAGATGCAATCGGAAGATCATGAATTAAGCTTATCACTTCTTCCGTGAAGGCAGCTGCATGGTCAGCTGCTTCATTTCCTGCCAAGTTCTTGAATGTTGATAGTCAATGGCATTCGAAGTGTGGGCCAAATAAGTTTAGATTTATATGATAAAATTACAAGGCTTTTATGTTGAATTTCCATTATTAAAATTTAGTGGGATTAAATAACTTCATCTTGTATTTTGTCATTTTAAAATTTTTATGTCCCATATACCTGTAACTGTTGATTATCAATTCTTTTACAGATAAAAATTTTTTGAAAGTCATTACAGAAGCAACCATGCCTAAGAACAAGAAGCTTCAAGATTCAGACTCTGACTCTGATTCTGGACCAGAAGATGTAAGTACTGCAGGTGATAAATAATGTTGCCTTGTTTTCCTGCTCAGGTATATGTGCATCTTGATTGTATAAGTTCAAATACTAGTACAAAAATTGAAATTAAATTCATTTAGCACCACCCTTTGGAGGATCGTACAACTGTTGAACCTGAGGGATTTAGTGTTTTCTCTGGAAATGTGAGCTCTTAAGCCCAAAGTTGAATAGTTCTTTTGGTTTTGAATTAAAATAATTTTTTGTTTGTAACACACATTGATATCTCAATGATTCTGTGATGCTTTTCGATTTGCAAGTAGGTTGATAAATTCTTTCACAGAATATTTAATATGAAACTTTGAATATTGCTAGAATTGACTTCTTTGCATCGTTAATCTTCTTAGGCCTATCATTTGTGATGGTGTTCTGGATGTTTTAATTTTAAATACAGTTGCTTAGTTGAACAATTTCTGTTGATTTGACTAGTTCTCTATTTTTTCTTGTTTTAGTCTAATGATTTTTCTTTTAAATTGACCTGTTCAATTAAAACAGCACCTGCTTGCTTGAAAATTTATAAAATTATTTTACATGCCCAATTTATTTATAAGGAATCACTTCCTTCCACTCAGGTTTTTGTATTTGAAATTGAAAATTTTAAATTATGTATTTCCTTTGCATCTGCCTCAAAAAGTAGAAGTACATAAGTACATGAAATTGAATAATAAAGCTTGTTGTCAAATACAGTATTTTTTTTAACCCATTATCTTTAGCTGTACTTTTTACTGTGTATTGAATTTTCTCTTTGAAAGTAATGTTGCAGTCTGGTATATTTGTTCCTTTATCAATATTCCAAGTATGAATTTGTGTTTTATGCTGAATTTTTTCCTCAGCGCAACCCTACAAAAAAGGCCAAGAATGATAGTGGCAACAGCAAGCAGGGAGGCTACAGCAGGGCCCCCAAAAGCAACGATGACGGGTCGGTCTACTGGGACCTGGGAGCCAGGAAGCGCATCACAGTGCGAGACTTCAAAGGGAGCACATACGTTGACATCAGGGAGTTCTATGAGAAGGATGGCAAAACTCTTCCTGGCAAGAAAGGTGTGTTGAATTGAGGTGATGGTGTGTGTTTTTTTTTTTCATCTTATAAGGTTCCCTTCTTGAAGTGAGTCTCAGTTAGGGTTCTTATTGGTCTGTAATCTTATGTTATGTGCAGCATGACCCACCGGTGGTCATAGAGGGGATTTTCATAATGCTGCTGACCGACCAGCAGTCACTGGCTCAATATTTATAAATACTTAATGAAGGCACAATCCAGTTAATGTTTGCTATTTTCTAAATTTCTCACTACAATTGACTCTAAATTTGAGTTGGATATTGAACTTCAGTTTAACTCGGCACACTTGACGTGTTGGGATGTGTAGAGCTTACAAACAAATTTTAATTGCGTAATAACACATTTACATAGTAGCAGGCTTGAGTTGACAAGCATAAAGAAAGAATGCTTGTATTAATTTGCTTTTCCCTTATTTTTTGAATGATTAACATTCAAAACTAGTTGCTAAGTGAAAGGCAGTTTGTAAAAATGGATACCTTTGGAGTATACCTATTTCTTTAGAGTTGATTTCCTCTCAATTATTTCCTTCTGTTTTTCTTTCTGTATGCTATCAAAAAATGTTCAGGTATTCATTGATCAACAGCAAGCAAATGAGCAAAACGGTTATTGAAGATAAAGCATTTATGCATTCATTGAATAATGTTACGGGTTTTCATCCGTTTTGTTTTACCAAGTAAGTTAGAATCTAAATTGATTATAGACACTGCTGTAAAATGCTCACTTCATTCATATTAGGCATTGATAATTTTGAAACGGCTGAAGATTTACATCGAAGATATCACTTATAAAAGGTTAGTGTGTAATTCACTGTAGAGTGAATGACTCTAACAAAAAACATTATCTGTAAAGTGGTTAAGAAAATTTTCAAAGATTCATGAAATTCGTGCGTTATTTGCTTATGTTATTCTAATAAAGCCTGAATTTACAAGTCAGCTAATTTTCAGGCTAATATATTAACTGCTATGTTGCTAAAGTTGTAATGATAGCATCACTTCATTGTGCTTTTATTTTGTTCTTGCATTCTGTAACATTGTAAATTATCCCATGATTGTGGTGGAATGAAGCGCAAATCCACTACGCAAGCAGACCATTCTTAGTAAATGCTGCCTTCCAGTTCGCTCTCTCAGGAACATTTTTGTTATGTTAAGATTAGGGATTGTAAAATTTATAATCAAACTACACTTGCTCAAAATCCTAATTTTCGTACAGCAATAAAATGAGGTTTGGAGGAGCATTTGCATCAGTAGAGCATCAATAGTATTGAGTTTTACTGCACCTGAACCATTCGAGTTCCATCTAGAATTGAATGTTTTTTGTATGTACTTTTGTGTCTGGTTCAACTGCTCCAATAACAAGTGTCTGAATTTAGACTGATGTTTCCAGAAGATTGCTTAGCTTATTTTCTGTAAAGTGTCTCCTCTCAGGGGGACATGTTGGTTGGTATTAGCATTCTGAGGGGGAAAATAGGAGTTCCCGAACTTGGTTAAGTTTGCTTTTTTTGTTGAAGTACAATTAAGAAGTTTTTGGTTTCATTAGAGACCATCTTCTTACAGTTCACTACACTACAGGGCTATTTTCTGGCACCTCTGACTCGCTTTTTCAACTTGTATTTTGTTTTAATACCTTTCTTCTCAGCTTGCTGTTCCAGTGCAGGCTTGATCTTGTGTGGAAACACGCCTTGAGCATAGTTCTCTTAACTCCATAATAAATTGTGCTTTCATCTTTCCTCTTCGTGGAATAGTTATTTATTAGAGGACTGAAACTGACTTATAATCTAATCTTTCACCATATCTGGTTAAACTGTTCCCATGACCAGTCTCTAAATTTTGACAGTATTTGAAATTTACTTATTACATTGTAACAGGTCTGATTCTACTGCTCCAGTGACCAGTGTTTAAATTTACTGAGTTATACTTTGAGAAGCTTGCTTAGCGTATTTGTGTTTTTGTTTTGTGTCCGGTTCAGATGCTTTAGCGGCCTGTGTCTAAATTAACACCACAATATGTGAACATTTAATACATTGTTTTATCATTGTCTAGTTGCTTTAGCCGTTGGTCATTGGCTTGAGTAGTGACTTGCTGCTCAATGCACTCCATATGGCTTCTGTTGAGAGTATTACATTGTTTCATTTCTGGTTGCTTTAGCTGTTGGTCATTGTCCCGAGTTGTGACTTGCTGCTCAGAATCTTGCTAAAAGTGCCCTATTTCGACAGGTATCTCCTTGAAGGCCGGGGATTGGGGTCTCCTCAAGGACATGATGGACGACATCGACAATGCTCTTCGTAGTCGTTAAGGTTTTTTAGCTGTGGTGACAAATTTGGTCAAGAATTCGTTGTTATTTTCGTATGTTCTGGAGAGGTAATATTTTTGTGATATTCTTATATCTTCACTATAAGGTGCTCAGTTTTTTCCTCTTAGTTTCCCAGTGCTGTGACCAAAAATTTGTTTTCTTTCAATGCTGCGCAGTGGAAGCGATTGTGATCCTAAAATGTTGGTAGCAAGTTCTTGTTTTGTTGAGACACATCTGTGTAAATGAAAATTTCTCGTTGAAAGGAAGCCAAGGAAACTTATAATCTGTATTTTGAAGGTTCGCTGTCATACAATCATACGTCAAGAGCTAATATTTGTATTTTTGGCTAATGTTGCAAAAACATTTTTTGAGCTGGTATGCCACTACATTACTGAATTTTTTCCTGAATCTCTTACTCAATCGATTGGTAGTGTGAAGTCTTCTCGATTTGGGCAAATTTTATGAAAGAAACTTATTTTTCTACAACCCCAATTTACTGGTGGGCTCCGATAGATCTCTGCATGACTCTGTGACATGCATTAGTTGAACGGTTGCCAACTTCTAGTCGGTGTTATGTGAAACTTATGTTCGTTTTCACTCGTTTCGAATGCGTTCTTGGTATTGATATTTTGTGAGATCAATTGCATCTCATGTTGGTCTTCCTTTTTGCCTTCTGCGAGTGTGAATGGTATTTCTAGCGTTGTATTTTATTTCTGACTGAGGAATCATTAAATTGCAATGAGTTTCTCATGCTCAGAAATTGGCAAGCTTTTCACTTATTCCTTCATTGCTAATTTGAACTTAGTAGTATGTTTTAATACAGGTATTTTTGGCATTCAATTTCACGTTAATTATGCGTTTTTAGGTACAATAAGAGGGAATTTTCTGTAGCAGCAATTGGTGTCGCAGAACGAACGTGTGGGCTAAAATACTCCGAGAAAAAGGTTTATCGTATCTTTTCATGAACGGTCAAGGAAATGGAGGGTCTTGAAATCAGTTTTTCATCTTTAACCTTTGAGCGCTGATTTTTTGTTTCAGAATATTTCGTAACTTGCAACGCATAATATGCTATATGGCGTGAGTGGTTCAGCGAAGCAGTGCAGAAACCGTAGAAATTATTTTAAATACCTTTCATGAATGATGATCCTTATCGAGTCCCATTAATAGCATATAACAAGTCTGATTAGCACTGATACCTACCATTGTGGTTGAGCTCATTTCATTCAGGCAGATCGTTTTAATTAGGACAGGGCCCAGCGTTCCAATTAAACGAATTTTCGGAGGTGCTACTCACATGCATCTGCCCTCGAGCGTGCTGCTTTCAATGCAGTACGTGCTGCTGGAGAAATCGGTTTTGTGCTTAGCTCTCTACTGCCCCACGTTTCTCACTGCCAAGTGGCAGTTCCGTCATTAATCTGATGTTGGAGACAACTTGATGCTAGAGAGATTCTAATAATGGTGGTTAAAATAACTGTGATATGAGAACAAAAATTAGACGGTTAAGGGTTAGTGTCGATGTGTTCAACTTACACTGTTAGCTGTCCCTTCAGGAAGATACTACTACAGTATATTAATTAATAAATTTTTCGAGAGCCGCGAATTAGTTATCGCAATGAATACCACTGCCTTGAGGTGTAGGTTGGGGTATACGTCATGCATTGAAAATTCTCGTCAATTCTGCTCGATGTTAAAATGGGAGCTGAAGCAAATTCAGCCGAAGAATATTCTTCAGGATAGCACAAATTAGACACGCCTTTGGTAAATTTAGTACGTATCCCTCATGATGTTTGAAATATTTCTTCACCTCAAACGAGTTCTTTGAAACAAATCAGCATTTACAAACAGTGAATGTAGGTCCAATCGTCATTTTCTTCCCCGCCGCCGAGGAAAAGTATCGCGATTAGCAGGCACAAGCATGCTTATTGCGTTCAGTAATCGTGTATTGATCATGAGTGTCGTTAGCATGATGCAGGGGAAAACTGGTTTGGTGTTCTGAGTTTGCAACGAAAATTATGTTCAGGTAAATGTTTGGCTGAAACGTTTTAGCACTTGATAAACCGTCTTGCTTTGGATTTAAAGCTTCGCGTCGGCAGCAAAATAATGAAAAATCTAGAGAAGTAAAAAGTCAAGGCAGAAAGATTACTACTCCGTTTTCTTTAATGAACTAGCACGAATACTGGGTTGAATCCACAGTAAGTGAAAACATCCTGTGTCACCAATCTTTGATAATAATTAACAGTTAAATTTGTATTTTAGGACCCTGAATAGGCAGCTTGGTTTGCACAGATGAGTCATTTAGGGAAAATACGACTGACACGCGTAGCAGGAGCATCCCTTAGAAAACTTGTGACTCCAAATTTCTTCCTGACTGAAAGGAAAAGATGTTTTATTCCAATCAAGCCTGATGCAGATCATCTTGTACATTGGTTTTTCAAATGCGTTATAACTAACACCAGGATGCAATGACGATTACCCTCGGTCAAGCCGGTACCCATTTCCGACACATGGGTAGAATGGGGAATTGTGGCTGAGTTCTCCCTTTTTCCATGGGGGAGAATCACCGGGCAGCACTGCCGGGATTCGAACTGCCGACCTCTTCTCGTGAAGGGCGCGCGCTCTTTATTAAGGTTTTATATCGTGGACTACGACAAAATTATTTTCGTTTTATTGCTGCAAGCCTTTAGTTTTAAGGGAGTGAATTTGCCCAAGTATTTAGAGTTACTAAGTACTTTTAATAGCTTCTATTTCAAGCTTCTGAAACTTATGGTAGATTATGTATTTAAATGGCGTAGTGATCGTTTGCGCTAGATTATCTACTGAAATCTACTTGCGCTCACCGGCTTTGCGACGCTGTAGTGACGCGATTTCGCTAAGCACGGAAAGTTGTACCTTTAGTAACCTCTTTGGTTACTAAAGGTAGCCGTGCGACCATCGAACTTGCCTCCGTCCAGGCAGACCCTGGTTCGAGTCCCAGCGCTGGTGGCGATTTTCTCTGTTGGGTATAGGGGAAAAATTCCAAGCACTATACCCCACTCCACCCAGGTGTCTGAAATGGGTACCGGTCTTGACCGGGGGACAGCGTAATGGCGCCCTGGTGTTAGTTATAAGGCATTTGAAAATCCAATGTACAAGGTGATATGTATCAGGCTTGATTGGAAATAAAGCATCCGTAGATGCCTTCATTATTATGCTGTAGGAAAGAGCAACGTGCGCGTATAAATATACGCGAGTACCTGAGCGTCCCCTTGGAGTTTAAGATAAACTGTAGGCTTAGGTTTGGCTACCCCTTGATGTATGTTAGGTTTAGCCGTGGGTATGGCCAAACTCTAAACGTTAATCGATAAGTATCTGTAAACCATGAGAGAAGGGTAATGAGGCGAGGGAACTCAGCTTGTTTGTCTCTGGTTTATTTGAAGGAGCCGGAAAGGACCGCCGAGTCTTGCTTTACTGAAGAACTTGGCTGAAGATGGTTCGCAGTCCGTGCAGGCGAAAGGCTCCTGCGAGTGACGAAGTCGACGGTGTGGGTGTGTGTTTGGAATTTATATAAGCTCAATTTATAAGACTTTGAAAGGCCCGTGACGTTGGTAGTCTCAATTTAAGGCAGAGGCTTATTTACTCCCAAGCCGGACAAGATAGTTATCGTAGTCGAAAGCAGGTAGTTTAGCTAGCCTGGAAGTGAAATCTCAGGCTTAGACTCAGGTAAAACAAGCAAGGCCCAAAACAAGGCCTAAATAACAAGTCCAAAACAAATCCCAACAAGAGGCCCAGGGAACTGATTGTGTGGTGTGTGTTTGGAGATGTCGTTGAGGTCCTGCAAAAAGTCGAAATGCTGGATGAGCAGTCCCAGGAGACATCAAGGAAAAAATTCCACCACTGGCAGTCCCCAACATCGTAAATGATAAACTCCCACAACGGAGAAACTCTGAGAAATCCTACAGATTCGACACGAGTTAATTTCATTTGTTCTCTCTTTTGTCAAGCTCAAAAGTAGGATAGAATCAATTTAGAAACTCTTGTACAACTGCTCTTGCTTTAAATGCAAGGGCATGAAATTTAAGAATTTTTGGTAATAACGACTTGTGATTTTTAAAGAGTAACAATATCGGTAATTCCATTTTGTGGAATTATGGCAATTTCGTGTGACTAAATAACACGTGATTTATGCAGCAGGGAGGAATATATATAAGACAATAGCTAAAAAACATAGGATGAGAATTACTAGCTTTTTTTGTGTAATCTTAGAACATCTCTATATCCGTACGAGAAATAACAAGGAAAAAATCCTAACTTTAATTTAAGATCAATCATCTGAAAAGCACTGTCAAAGCATCATTGATAAAAAATAAGGAATAATATCAACCTGAGAAAAGAAACACTAAACGTATTGCTTGCACAGAAAAAAAATATTTCGCAAGACGAAATATGGAAATCAAGGGGACAATGACCCGGCGGTTTTTTTTACGCTTCGCCATTTGCAATAATCCGCCGGCATAACATCGTACGCATTCACGACGGCAGATGCTAGTATGTATTTTTGCCGCAAGAATAAGAAAAATTGATTCAATTTGTTGATAGTGATTTATATTGAAATAAGTTCGATTAAACGCAAGATTTAAGGAGTATGACATGTATAAAAACTAAAACTTTAGCAGGCATTTTCGTGAATAATCTTCGTAATCTAAAAAACGTACGAAATTATTACAAGGCATTCCCGACTATTATTTCACGTCAAGCCCACTTCAGAAAACTACTGCAAGTATGTTGTAAAAAAGAAATATTATTCCACATGCATAAAGTACGAATTTTAAATCACAGAGTAATGACACGAGACGGCAGTTTGTGCTTCGCCATCTTGGAAAACAAAGACACCGGCAACAAAGACGCCAGCAGTTCTGTCGTGCTCTCTCACGAGTATTTTATGAACGAATTTCAATATCAATATGACCGCTGCAAAATGTATAACTTTCAGTAAGGGAAAGGACGTAGTTGAATATCTAATATAAATTATTGACACACGAAATGCACGTGGCGTGCAATATTCACGCTAAGTCATGTTGAGATATCCTCTGAATGAACCATGCTACATCCAACTTCTACGCATAACTACGTATCTAAATACACAGCACTGTCACAATTTATACTCAAACTGAGCACGAAGAAGGAACACGATTATTTTCCAACACAGATTTACTCACGAGAAATGCTGTAACACCGAGCTAGAGAGACGCCAATGTGAAAGTGCGTTTGAAAGAGACGCGCCACTGCGCAGTATTGCCATTCAGGGGGCTTCTCTCTCGAAAAATGTCGAGTGTTATTTTATTGTCTCATGCATTTACACAAAAACTTCAATGATTACGAATTAGAAGTAGAAAATAATTATTAATAAATTAGAGTAAGATTTTTAATGCTAATAATTATTTTATTTAAGTGCGAATGGGAAAGTTTATAATTTTTACGCTTTGTAGCGAATGCTACATGTAGGGACCGGCGTCCCGATGAGCGATACTGTTTAGCTAACCCGGTGGGTATAGATACACTTTCATTTCTATCTTTCGTTCTCAATTTACTTCTTTTAGTTGTCCTGCCTTCTTCGCAATTTATTCTCTGACTTTGCGTTCTCTTCGTTCTATGCTTGCTGTTTTATATACTCGCTGTTTTTCACACAGTCAATACCTAATGTTTTTTTTACGCTTTCTTGAGGTCGTCTTTGCTGCAACTAAGTTTTAAAGTAATTTCTGAATAATAGTATTAGTTTTGTAAAATTCGATGTAGGATTATAAAAAAAACATTTCAAAACGGTTTAAATACATTTTTTATTTTATATTTTATTGCTGAATGTGTATTAAATTAACTAGTCCACCCCCCTTTATTTGAAATAAGAAAGAAGGCAAAATGAAAGAAAGACCGTGAGAAATGAAAAAATTAATTCTATCGAGAGTTGATGAATCCAAGTGCACACGGCCCGTCAAAAATGTATATAAATGTTCAACAAGTCCCATGACACACGTTCCTACTTCCTAACAGTTCACGTGATATTCATTCCTACTCGAATCTGATGGATTATTACACTGGAAATTGTGGAATTGATGAAACTTGTATCACATATATGTAGTGAACTTTTGGAACTCATTTCACTCGAATGTTTAAAAAACGTTAAAACGAACATTCTAAAATTTAGTTATATCAAAGTAATGATTTTCATAAAATTACAAGACCGAAATTATTCGTCAAAACCCAAATTTTTACCAAAAATATGTCTCGTAAATATTTTCCGTTTGTGTACCTACACCCGTCACTTTCGTAACTGCGCTTGGCAACACTGCTTAGCCATTTTGAATCGTAACGCACTCTTACTATAACTCCCTCGTGTTTAGGTTCTGGTTTTTACAGCGACTGGAAGCTACGAGACACTTTACATTCCACTGCCACGTCACCTACCTTGCCCGATCATATCAAAAGGGTAAAATAACCCGGTAGCTCATCCTGAAGAGGACAGAAACTGCCTCCTCTTCCTTTGTTCTAATCACTCAATTACTGGACGTGAAGTTCAAGTACCGCATTCCCCCATCAACCTCACTCCGAATTGAGACCCATGGGGGCAGCTAATTCAACTGCTGCTTAGTCAACAAGTCAATTTTCAATCAAAACTGGGGGAATAGAGCTTTACCGTCCGCAATTATCAGTGACGCTATTTGCCGTCTCTAAACATTGGGTACCATTGCACACGACCCTCTCCACAAATACACTCACCACATAACCAACGCAGCTGTGAGCCTGTTGCAGTTCCTACTCAAGATCGGACCTCAACATCAGCTCAGCCTGAAGAGACCAATCTGCCAGCCAACCAATAAAGGTCAGAAATTATAAACCATATCTCCTTTCTTTGTCCTTCTGATTGGTCCAGTCTGAGGTAAAATTCTAGTGTTTGATTTTGATTAATAGACGCCAGAAATATTGCGTCCGAACCCCATCCTTAACTCCTTCTGAGTATTGCAAACCAAAAAAAATCAATGCGCATTCCAGAGCGCTGGTGACCTCGCCTTGATCCAAGTATTCAAACCTGTCTAAAGTAAACTTGAGTTACGCTCAAACAGGAAGTTTACATTGGTGAATACCCAGAGTAGTTTAATCAAATGTTAATGCTTATGAATACGAAATACTTACCCGGACCACCATCGGAAGGATTAGGAGCGCATGTCTAGTGCTGTCAACTTCTGTGCATGGCTGACCTTGAAGGAGGTAGTTTCTTTCCCTACTCTCAGTAGTCAAACATAGTATTTCCTCTCCAAACTCTTCCCTAATAATAAGTTATTGCTACTGCAGCCTATTCTAACAAATTCTTCATGTTTTTCCATTGCTACTGAAGCCACCTTTTACAAAACTCTTCATGCATTTCCATTGCTACTGAAGCAAACCATAGGAGACCTTCTAGGACTATTTCCATTGCTACTGAAGCTCCTTACTAATAACCTTCGCAATTTCCATTGCTACTGCAGCACCATTGCTACTGAAGCACAAAAGTAAAATAAAACTTATACGAAACCAAAAGCTATTGCAACGCGCGTTATCAATAATTCTTTGGGGAACATTAGAAGCATTATGTTTCCAAACGATAGTAACGACAGTCAGGCGGTGTCTGTTAAACTGACGCCGTTCGCGATTCAAAGTTTGGACTCTTGGTTCTTCCAAACCGAAGAACATTTCGAAAGCCTATCCATCGATTCCGAAAAAATTAAATATTACTCGTTATTAAGGGCCCTGCCCACTACTTGCCTAGACGACCTCTCTGGGGTTTGTAACGCTAACTCAACCGAACCTTATTCCACCCTCAAAGAGCATGTTTTAAAACGTTACAGCAAGGATAGAGCCCAAAGAATCCAGGCTTTGACGAGTAATCTCACCACCTACAATAGCCAAACACCTCTAGAGTTACTTAAGGAAATGCGGAAATTGGCGAAGGGGGTGATGGATGACGATACCCTTAAGACATTGTACATCCAACGCTTGCCCGTACGCCTGCAACCATTCCTCCATACACAGGATTCCTCTGTGAACCTGGACGTTCTCGCAGAATTAGCTGAGAAAATTCTTGCCTGTGAAAACCAGACACCGAATAGCTCTGCAGCTACTCCAATGGTCAATCAAACCACCCCAAACGAAACGGAAAGATTATTGCGCGAGTTAGTTCAGCGAGTTGGAGCACTAGAAGTTGCTACCCAGCAAGCCGAACACGCGGATAGAGTTCATGGGGTTGCACACCAAACAGCGGCGTATCAGCAAGCCGATAATCCCGCACACACCGTTCCGTTTGACAGGCACAAAAGAGTGAATCATTCATTTAAACAACAGAGGGCCGGTAGTTCAAATACCGTTCAGGGCCAGGATTCACGGAACAATCTGGAGGAGGAATGGTGCTGGTATCACAGAAAGTACTTGCACAAGGCTCGTAAATGTGAGTCGCCGATGTGCCCACTTTAAGTACTACTTTACCCAAAAAACGGGAACAGCGCGGCGTAAATGCGAGTCAGACGCCAGCGCCAACTAAACCAAATGCCACTCGCTGCTTGTTCCTAACTGATCCGGCTACCGGTATTCGATTTCTTATCGATACCGGGAGTTCGGTAAGCCTAATCCCGGCAACTGACAGAGACAAAAGTACCACGGGTATTCCAAACTTGCGTGCTGCAAATGGCACTCCTATATTATGTTACGGCACGAAAACGTTGTCGTGCTCTTTAAATCTCAAACGTTCCCTGAGCTTCGAATTCATAGTGGCTGATGTGGACACGCCCATCATTGGTGCCGATTTCCTTCAGAAGTTTGCATTGGTGGTGGATGTGAGGAACAGATGCTTGTATGATAGCGAAACCCGAGTGCTAAGACCCCTTAGTGCCGTCGATATGGTGAACGTTACGTCAAGCGTCTCCCCTAATCTAGAGAATACATGCCCCTACCAACGGGTGTTGCTCGAATTCCCCTCACTTTTTCAACCTAACGTAACGTTGCAAAATAACACGCTGACGCAACACCACATATCGACGAGCGGTCCTCTGGTTTACGCGAAAGTAAGACGTTTGCCCCATGATTGTTTGCAGGAAGTAAAAGCGGAGTTCTCTAAAATGGTCCAAGAAGGGACAGTTCGCATCTCGAAAAGTCCCTGGGCCAGTCCCTTGTTGATTGTGCCAAAAAGTAACGGCGAGTTGCGTATTTGCGGCGATTATCGCCAACTCAACTCCGTAACTGTACCCGACAGTTTTCCCATCCCACACCTGCATGATTTTACTGCAAATCTGTCAGGGGCAAAGATCTTTTCTACTATTGACCTGAAGAGAGCTTTCCATCAGATTCCAATGGAGGAAAGCTCTACTCAGAAGACCGCTGTCTGTACGCCGTTTGGCTTGTACGAGTATCTTCGTATGCCGTATGGCTTGCGAAATGCTCCGCAAACCTTTCAGCGGCACATGACTGAAGTCCTTTCCGACCTCCCGTTTTTGTATTGTTACCTCGATGATGTGCTTGTGGCTTCGGGGACGCCTGAGGAGCACGTCCATCATTTGAGAGAGCTGTGCAAACGACTAGCGTCGCACGCTCTGCTGATCAATCCGGCAAAGTGTGTACTGGGAAAGAAGGAACTGACTTTTCTAGGTCATTACATCTCAGATAAAGGCATTAGGCCACTTCCCGACAAGGTAGAGGCTATCCGAAATTTCCCAAAACCCTCTACACAGAGAGAGTTGCGCAGGTTCTTGGGATCGGTGAATTTTTACCACCGATTCCTAAGGAACTGTGCGGTGACTCTGGCACCACTCTCCTCACTCATTAGAGCGAAGAAGCGAGGGAAGTCTGTACTGATCGAGTGGAAACAGTGAGGCTGAGGAGGCATTCAGAGCAATTAAAGAGGAACTCGCTAATGCGACGGAGTTGGCTTACCCACACCCGAACGCAAAACTCAACTTAGTAGTAGACGCGTCAGACCTTGCTGTCGGCGCGGTACTACAGCAAACCGTGGACAACAACACGTTCCCTTTGGCGTTCTTTAGTCGGAAACTTTCTCCCACCGAACAGCGTTATAGCACGTTCGGGAGAGAGCTTCTGGCGATCTATCTCGCCATAAAACACTTCCGATATACCCTGGAAGCACGTCAGTTCACGGTATTCACCGACCATAAGCCCCTGATCAACGCAATAAGAATGCCTCCTGACCGCCATTCCCCTCGAGAAAGTCGGCACCTGAGTTACATAGCACAGTTCACTAACGATCTCAGGCACATTAAGGGGGACGAGAACACGGTCGCCGACTGCTTATCGCGTGTGGACAACGTGGTATTAAACCCGTTGGCGCCCGAGTTCCGACCTTCTGTGCACACGATTTCGTTGGCTGATATCATCTCCGAACAAAAAAACGACACGGAGATCCAATCTTTGATTGAGTCTCCTAGCTCGTCTCTAAAGCTGTCACTCAGAGAAGGCGTTTACTGTGACGCTGACCGGCCTAACCGATACTACTTGCCTAACAATTTGCGTTTGCCCACCATTAAGCATTACCATGCACTATCTCATCCTGGGACAGATAGAACTTTCCGCCTAATCGCAGATCGTTTTGTCTGGCCCGGGATGCGTAGGGCCATAAGAGAGTACGTTCACAATTGCCCAGATTGCCAAGCTAGCAAAGTCACTCGACACAACAAAGCCGCAATTCAACCTTGTGCTTTCTCTGGCGGAAAATTTGACGCGGTCAACATAGATATTGTCGGCCCGCTTCCAAACTCTCGCGGGTTCTCGTATTTACTTACTATGATAGACCGTTTCTCTAGGTGGGTCGAGGCTGTTCCCATTGCTAACATAACGGCAGAAACGGTAGCTCGAACTTTCGTAGAGACGTGGATCTCCCGCTTTGGGGTTCCTTTGAGCATCACGCACGATCGTGGTGCTCAGTTTACTTCCGCCTTGTGGTTGGAGATCTCCAAAATCCTAGGTAGTGACAACATCGCGACCACCGCGTTCCACCCCCAATCAAATGGACTCATTGAGAGAGTCCACCGGGATCTCAAAGCGTCACTACGTTGTTTAAAATGCCACGACGATTGGGCGGACCGATTGCCTGTCGTCTTACTTACCTTACGTAACCTATTCCGTCAGGACCAAAAGTGCACGTCTCTCCGAATTGCTTTACGGGAAGTCCTTAAGATTGCCATGAGATGTTGTTGATCCAGTTTACAAAATTGACGACTCATTCAGTCGAATCACTGATTACGCGGCACGTCTCAAACGCGCCATGCGCGAATTGGTTTACCAACCGCCTCGCCTGCCTTTACCATCTGAAAGCCTTGATCCATTGTTGAACACTTGCACACATGTTTACGTTCGGGTAGACGGTGTAAAAACCCCCTTACGACGTCCCTATGATGGCCCCTACAGGGTTCTAAAGAGGACGCCGAAATATTTTATAATCGAAAGGGGTACCAAGAGCGACAGTGTTAGCATAGATAGACTGAAGGCAGCATATGTGTCCTTTCCTGACGATCGTTCTACCAACACTCATGAGCCGCAACCCAGGTTGCAAATTAGCCCCAGGTCAACACCTGTCGAGCCCACCGGGTTGCACTTGTCTGTTTTGGCTAGGAACCTTCCTCCCACTATGGAGTGTAACGAGTTCGTCGTTCCCTTGAAGACCGTTCAAAGAACGCCGTCGGAACCTCGTAATTCGGGTGCCTCCAATTCGGCTGATGTTTCTGTTGCTGTTGTTCCTCATTACAAAAAAGCCTCAGATACCCTTTCGTTGTCCCAGTTGGGAATCCGAACGTCAACTTTCACAGCTCCACAGCCTAACCCTTATAATGCCCCCGAGCGCTGTAGCAGTTTCGGCAGACCTAGTCGTCCCCCAGCTCGTTACGCGCAGACTTAGGGTGGTGATTTCTGATCTGTCAGTTTTTCTTCTATTTCCTCCTGTCAAGCCTTCTGTTGGGATTTTCCTTTCTTGATCCTTTCGGGTATCTTAAAGGTAACAGCTTTACTGTTACCAGACCTTTCGGTCCACATGCGTTGGGGGGTAGCTGTAGTGAACTTTTGGGACTCATTTCACTCGAATGTTAAAAAAACGTTAAAACGAACATTCTAAAATTTAGTTATATCAAAGTAATGATTTTCATAAAATTACAAGACCGAAATTATTCGTCAAAACCCAAATTTTTACCAAAAATATGTCTCGTAAATATTTTCCGTTTGTGTACCTACGCCCGTCACTTTCGTAACTGCGCTTGGCAACACTGCTTAGCCATTTTGAATCGTAACGCACTCTTACTATAACTCCCTCGTGTTTAGGTTCTGGTTTTTACAGCGACTGGAAGCTACGAGACACTTTACATTCCACTGCCACGTCACCTACCTTGCCCGATCATTTCAAAAGGGTAAAATAACCCGGTAGCTCATCCTGAAGAGGACAGAAACTGCCTCCTCTTCCTTTGTTCTAATCACTCAATTACTGGACGTGAAGTTCAAGTACCGCATTCCCCCATCAACCTCACTCCGAATTGAGACCCATGGGGGCAGCTAATTCAACTGCTGCTTAACCAACAAGTCAATTTTCAATCAAAACTGGGGGAATAGAGCTTTACCGTCCGCAATTATCAGTGACGCTATTTGCCGTCTCTAAACATTGGGTACCATTGCACACGACCCTCTCCACAAATACACTTACCACATAACCAACGCAGCTGTGAGCCTGTTGCAGTTCCTACTCAAGATCGGACCTCAACATCAGCTCAGCCTGAAGAGACCAATCTGCCAGCCAACCAATAAAGGCCAGAAATTATAAACCATATCTCCTTTCTTTGTCCTTCTGATTGGCCCAGTCCGAGGTAAAATTCTAGTGTTTGATTTTGATTAATAGACGCCAGAAATATTGCGTCCGAACTCCATCCTTAACTCCTTCTGAGTCTTGCAAACCAAAAAAAATCAATGCGCATTCCAGAGCGCTGGTGACCTCGCCTTGATCCAAGTATTCAAACCTGTCTAAAGTAAACTTGAGTTACGCTCAAACAGACCGGCAGGCCGCAGCCGAGACACTTCAAGAAACAGTTTGGTATGTGAATGGATGAATGTGACTCTCATCGAGAGCTTGGGGGAACCTCGCTCTCTTTTTATAACTTTTAGACAACCGATAGGGTTTGGTTTATAATAAGAAGATAGAAAATGTTTTTCTCTTTTGTTTGAGAGTAATTTGAAGGCAATTGGTGCATTTTTTAAAAAGTTACGAGTGGAAAACTTGAGTCTAAAGTCGCGCGAGGTGGACTCAAGAAATTCTCAAGAAATTCCTGTACTTTTCGCAAAGTGTTTCTTGAAATGTCTCCGCTGCGGCCTGCCGGTCTCAAACAGGAAGTTTACATATACGCTCATCTCACACTGCTTCAGACAGACGGACGGACGCGGCTCTTCTCATTTTATAGATTCTGTTGTAGGATTTTGGGGCTTTATTCTTATCATAATAGTTACATAATATCAGAAGCAATATCAAAGTTTTTTTATCTAAGTTTTTGCTTGCATCGCTCCCCTCAATAGGTACCAATTGTTTCATCTCCATGAATAGTTATCAAGTTGTAATAATTAAGTTACATCTAGAATTTTTTTTGGGAAAATGCTAAACATGGATGCATATGTAGATGTAACGAATATAAAATTCATATTTTTATATCGGTGAATTTTTTTTGTTGTTACGCACTCAACATTTGAAGGAACCTTTTTGAGGTCTATGAATAAAGCTGATTGGAATGCATATAAGGCGATTTCGTCGGTAGAAAGATCCAACCCTATCAGCGGAAGTCATGTCGCTTATATAAGGGTGTTTATTGACAGTCGTCTGTTTGGCATTGAGTATCTATTGATGTGAAATTGTTTTCCTCTTTTCTGTTGCGGCATAATGGTCTACCTATTTTAATTATGTCGGGCAGCAATCTAACACCCGAGGAAGAGTTGGTACGTTTAAAATTCCTTTCTGGAAGATTTTTTGAAACGTTCCAAATATCTGCAACTCAATTCCTATTTCATTCAAGGTTGTTCTACTCCTTACTGATATTACTTGATTCAATGCATTATTAACGCGAAATGAAGAACATTTATTTCACTTCATGGAAGTGTTTCGTTAGTACTCAGCGTTTGACTGTGTTCCTCACTGCACAGAGTGGTACAGTTTCTTATCACTTGGTGAGAAATTTATAATTCAAGATGAAAATTATCTAATTAAAAGTTATGCTATAATTTTATTACTTGTTTTTCTTTCAAAATTGGTCAAGCATAACAAATATGCTTATTCATTTATAACAGCTTACTTCTGAGTGAGATGACTTGAATTGAATTAATGATTTTCATGAATTGTTGGCTTATTATTTAGCCTGCTAAGTTGATTTGGTCATTCAAAATGGTTGTTGCTAAGAAAATATAAAAATATTCATGGTATTGTGTCAAGGTTTTCATTGCTAGTCTTTCATAGAGAAAACCTCGGAATTTTGAATAAAAGTGAGGCTTTTCTTCTCTTTTTGTGTAAAAATATCCAGAAGATATTCTGATGGTCTCTCTCAATAATATAATTAGCTCCCAACACATCCAATTTAGCCTGACATGGTTAGTGCATTAGAACGCATTGTATGATTTATCAATTAATAAACTTTGTATAGTTTGTCTATTTGTATACCTTGTATGGTTGGCAATTAGCATACCACATTAGGTTTGTCAATCTATAAAGGACCTTTATATTAAGAAAATATTAAAAATCAATATGTTGCGGTATATTTCATGTATCAACTTTTTTGGAAATAAATTTGGGAAATCTTAAGGATATGTCATTTATCGATTGCGTAAATTTAGATGCCTAAGCATAGTTAATTGGATCGAAATAAACAAGTTTTCTTTTATGCACTCTCCGTCTCAAATGAGTACTTTATAAGTTATAGCGGTAAATGACTCGCCGCGACTTCAGTGTTAAAAGCGGCAAGTAATTCAAGGAGCACATCGGACAGCAACACTGCAATGCGCACTTGCTTTCAGCACGATCGTCATCAATGACAAAACCAAACATATCGCTATACCTCATTAAATACTCATTTGATGTAAAAAGTGTATAGAAGAAAAGTTGTTTATTTTGATATTATTACCATGATTCAAGCAAAAAAAATTAAAAAATTGGTATGTAGCTATTTATTCGAGCGCATTCGTCATCAAAGACGAAACTAAACCTACCGCTATAAATCGTAAAATACTCATTTGAGACGGAAAGTGCATGGAAGAAAACTTGTTTATTTTGATTCAATTAATTAGGTTCAGGCACCAAAAAGTGCAAAATTGATAACTGACATATCCTTCAGATTTACCATAAATTTTTGTTTTCTTCTAACTTGGCCAGGCCGGGCGTGCTGCACTGCTGCGTAGATGCCTCTGGGGGTTTCAGCGTGGTTAAGGCACCCTGCCATAAATGGGTGGGCAGCTGAAATTGCCTATGGAGTTATAGGCTGCCCGTGCTAGTGGATTGTGCGTGGCTCTATAGCTGATCTTTTCAAAGATCAACTGGGGCTCTTATAAGATGACAATAATGTGGGTGGCAATTGAAGCATTTTTTTTTTGTGATGGCTGCTGTTATGTTTCCATAATGGTGATTGTGGCAAACATCGAACAACGATTTATACAATGTGCTTTTACTGAAATGATGTGATTTTTATTTTTTGAACTGTGAGACCTACGGCGCGATATAGTACAAATTACTGAAGCGCTAGCAAACCGATGCTAATGCTGCTACTACTACTCTAACCTGGCCATTAGTAATTATGCAATATAAATTTCTGAATAAGAGGTAAAAGCCATATAGTTTCTCTTCAAGTTAATTTGGCAAAGCTAAATATGAAAATGATATTTAAACCAGAAAAATAAGTTTTATTTAGCTTCATGTAAAAATTAATTTTGGGGCTGCCATAGAAATTTCAAAGAAATAAATATGCTAGACTTCTTACCATTATAATTTTGGTATGAAATTTAGTGCCAACTTTAGAATTTAGTTGAGAATCAAGAAAAGTGGAATTGAAGTATAAATTAAGGAAATTCTTTTTTTGGTTTCAGTGTTCATAGGAGAAATACAATGTTATTAAGATTGAGATTTTATTTAAAAATGTAAACTTGTAGAGAAACAATGTTTATCCAATTGGTATTTGGGTTACTTTTTTTTTGTTGTTAGGCTATTTAAAAATAAATTTGAAAGTAAAAATCATTTGTACAATTTGCTTTTAATCTTGAAACAATCAATAATGATATTTTCTTCATTTGTGTAACTTTAAAAATCAACACAAAATTCCTTCAATTTTTTTTTACCAAAAATGCTTTTAGAATTGATTTTTCTTTGTAGCAGGACCTACAGGTTGTTACAAAGTGCAATTATATGCATATAGAATTAATATTCTAACAAAAGTACATTCTGATTATTATATTATTAATTTCAATCTTCAATATTAGAATTTAGCTTAGTTTAGCCACATATTTTATTGCTACTTAATACCCAAGTAAAACTCTATACTGATGATTTTTTTGCTCATTTCAATGTTGAATATTAGAATTTGGTTTGTTTTGAGTTGATTATTGTAACTCAGTTGAGTCTGCCGCAGCTAATGTGGAAATGAACAGGTGGCATTAAGGTGGCCAGTACTCATAGGGTAGATTTGTTTTTCACAGAATTTTCTTGACGGGACTCCCTAAAAAGGTGAGGTTGATAGAAAAAATGATACTGGTAAAGTTTCAGACCATTTGAACATCGTTAACCCGTGCCCCAACGGCCTCAAAATTCTAAAAAATCGCAAAAAAAATCCTTTTGTTTAGAACTTTGAGGCCGTTGGGGCACGGGTTAACGATGTTCAAATGGTCTGAAACTTTACCAGTATCATTTTTTCTATCAACCTCACCTTTTTAGCGGGTCCCGTCGAGAAAATTCAGTGAAAAAAAATCTACCCTATGAGTACTGGCCACCCAGTACTGGCCAAAATGAGTACTGGCCAAAATTTGTGAGCTGGAATTATAAAGTGCTAATAGATACCAAACAAGATAGTTGACTGTCCAGATAAATGTCAAGGGAGTCCATTTGTCCAACCTTACCAACCATTTTAATGATCAGTTATTTATAAAAGGAGGAAATTATATTACAAAGTGCTGACACGTAGCTAATGAGATAGATGATTCTCTAGATTAACTCCAAAGTAAATCATTGTTTATACCTAACCAATCAATTATGTGAGTAATTACCTGAGTGTAAAATATGTGAAATTAAATTACTAAGAAAGATTACATAACAAAATTACAAATTTTTCTGAATGAAATGACAAGATGTAACATTTTTTATTTCTTACTTTACTTTCACTTTTAATGGATGAATCCTTATCTTCTCCTTAATTCTTATATTCACCTTAGTTCTTATATCCATCTTAATTCTTATATTCACCATAATTCTTATCTTATCCTTAATTCTTATCTTCTCCTTAATTATTATCTTCACCTTAACTCTTATCTTCACCTTAATTCTTATCTTCACCCTAATTCTTATCTTCACCTTAATTCTTATCTTCACCTTAATTCTTATTTTCACCTTAACTCTTATTTTCACCTTAATTCTTATTTTCACCTTAATTCTTATCTTCACCTTAATTCTTATCTTCACCTTAATTCTTATCTTCACCTTAATTCTTATCTTCACCTTAATTCTTATCTTCACCCTAATTCTTATCTTCACCCTAATTCTTATCTTCACCCTAATTCTTATCTTCACCTTAATTCTTATATTCACCTTAATTTTTATCTTCACCTTAATTCTTATCTTCACCTTAATTCTTATCTTCACCTTAATTCTTATCTTCACCTTAATTCTTATCTTCACCTTAATTCTTATCTTCACCTTAATTCTTATCTTCACCTTAATTCTTATCTTCACCTTAATTCTTATCTTCACCTTAATTCTTATCTTCACCTTAATTCTTATCTTCACCTTAATTCTTATCTTCACCCTAATTCTTATCTTCACCTTAATTCTTATCTTCACCTTAATTCTTATTTTCACCTTAACTCTTATTTTCACCTTAATTCTTATTTTCACCTTAATTCTTATCTTCACCTTAATTCTTATCTTCACCTTAATTCTTATCTTCACCTTAATTCTTATCTTCACCTTAATTCTTATCTTCACCCTAATTCTTATCTTCACCCTAATTCTTATCTTCACCCTAATTCTTATCTTCACCCTAATTCTTATCTTCACCTTAATTCTTATATTCACCTTAATTTTTATCTTCACCTTAATTCTTATCTTCACCTTAATTCTTATCTTCACCTTAATTCTTATCTTCACCTTAATTCTTATCTTCACCTTAATTCTTATCTTCACCTTAATTCTTATCTTCACCTTAATTCTTATCTTCACCTTAATTCTTATCTTCACCTTAATTCTTATCTTCACCTTAATTCTTATCTTCACCTTAATTCTTATCTTCACCTTAATTCTTATCTTCACCTTAATTCTTATCTTCACCTTAATTCTTATCTTCACCTTAATTCTTATCTTCACCTTAATTCTTATCTTCACCTTAATTCTTATCTTCACCTTAATTCTTATCTTCACCTTAATTCTTATCTTCACCTTAATTCTTATCTTCACCTTAATTCTTATCTTCACCTTAATTCTTATCTTCACCTTAATTCTTATCTTCACCTTAATTCTTATCTTCACCTTAATTCTTGACTTGACACCTTTTCTTAGCATCTTTTTTGCTCTAAGCCTCACATTTACCCTTTTCCTTAGTTTCACTAGAACTCTCAGTGTCATCCTTACCCTCGGTGTCATCCTTACCCTCGGTGTCACCCTTACCCTCAGTGTCACCCTTACCCTCAGTGTCACCCTTACCCTCAGTGTCACCCTTACCCTCAGTGTCACCCTTACCCTCAGTGTCACCCTTACCCTCAGTGTCACCCTTACCCTCAGTGTCACCCTTACCCTCAGTGTCACCCTTACCCTCAGTGTCACCCTTACCCTCAGTGTCACCCTTACCCTCAGTGTCACCCTTACCCTCAGTGTCACCCTTACCCTCAGTGTCACCCTTACCCTCAGTGTCACCCTTACCCTCAGTGTCACCCTTACCCTCAGTGTCACCCTTACCCTCAGTGTCACCCTTACCCTCAGTGTCACCCTTACCCTCAGTGTCACCCTTACCCTCAGTGTCACCCTTACCCTCAGTGTCACCCTCACCCTCAGTGTCACCCTTACCCTCAGTGTCACCCTTACCCTCAGTGTCACCCTTACCCTCAGTGTCACCCTTACCCTCAGTGTCACCCTAACTCTCAGTGTCACCCTAACTCTCAGTGTCACCCTAACCCTCAGTGTCACCCTAACTCTCAGTGTCACCCTAACTCTCAGTGTCACCCTAACCCTCAGTGTCACCCTAACCCTCAGTGTCACCCTAACCCTCAGTGTCACCCTAACCCTCAGTGTCACCCTAACCCTCAGTGTCACCCTAACCCTCAGTGTCACCCTAACCCTCAGTGTCACCCTAACCCTCAGTGTCACCCTAACCCTCAGTGTCACCCTAACCCTCAGTGTCACCCTAACCCTCAGTGTCACCCTAACCCTCAGTGTCACCCTAACCCTCAGTGTCACCCTAACCCTCAGTGTCACCCTAACCCTCAGTGTCACCCTAACCCTCAGTGTCACCCTAACCCTCAGTGTCACCCTAACCCTCAGTGTCACCCTAACCCTCAGTGTCACCCTAACCCTCAGTGTCACCCTAACCCTCAGTGTCACCCTAACCCTCAGTGTCACCCTCACCCTCAGTGTCACCCTCACCCTCAGTGTCACCCTCACCCTCAGTGTCACCCTCACCCTCAGTGTCACCCTCACCCTCAGTGTCACCCTCACCCTCAGTGTCACCCTCACCCTCAGTGTCACCCTCACCCTCAGTGTCACCCTTGCCCTCAGTGTCACCCTTGCCCTCAGTGTCACCCTTGCCCTCAGTGTCACCCTTGCCCTCAGTGTCACCCTTGCCCTCAGTGTCACCCTTGCCCTCAGTGTCACCCTTGCCCTCAGTGTCACCCTTGCCCTCAGTGTCACCCTTGCCCTCAGTGTCACCCTTGCCCTCAGTGTCACCCTTGCCCTCAGTGTCACCCTTGCCCTCAGTGTCACCCTTGCCCTCAGTGTCACCCTTGCCCTCAGTGTCACCCTTGCCCTCAGTGTCACCCTTGCCCTCAGTGTCACCCTTGCCCTCAGTGTCACCCTTGCCCTCAGTGTCACCCTTGCCCTCAGTGTCACCCTTGCCCTCAGTGTCACCCTTGCCCTCAGTGTCACCCTTGCCCTCAGTGTCACCCTTGCCCTCAGTGTCACCCTTGCCCTCAGTGTCACCCTTGCCCTCAGTGTCACCCTTGCCCTCAGTGTCACCCTTGCCCTCAGTGTCACCCTTGCCCTCAGTGTCACCCTTGCCCTCAGTGTCACCCTTGCCCTCAGTGTCACCCTTGCCCTCAGTGTCACCCTTGCCCTCAGTGTCACCCTTGCCCTCAGTGTCACCCTTGCCCTCAGTGTCACCCTTGCCCTCAGTGTCACCCTTGCCCTCAGTGTCACCCTTGCCCTCAGTGTCACCCTTGCCCTCAGTGTCACCCTTGCCCTCAGTGTCACCCTTGCCCTCAGTGTCACCCTTGCCCTCAGTGTCACCCTTGCCCTCAGTGTCACCCTTGCCCTCAGTGTCACCCTTGCCCTCAGTGTCACCCTTGCCCTCAGTGTCACCCTTGCCCTCAGTGTCACCCTTGCCCTCAGTGTCACCCTTGCCCTCAGTGTCACCCTTGCCCTCAGTGTCACCCTTGCCCTCAGTGTCACCCTTGCCCTCAGTGTCACCCTTGCCCTCAGTGTCACCCTTGCCCTCAGTGTCACCCTTGCCCTCAGTGTCACCCTTGCCCTCAGTGTCACCCTTGCCCTCAGTGTCACCCTTACCCTCAGTGTCACCCTTACCCTCAGTGTCACCCTTACCCTCAGTGTCACCCTTACCCTCAGTGTCACCCTTACCCTCAGTGTCACCCTTACCCTCAGTGTCACCCTTACCCTCAGTGTCACCCTTACCCTCAGTGTCACCCTTACCCTCAGTGTCACCCTTACCCTCAGTGTCACCCTTACCCTCAGTGTCACCCTTACCCTCAGTGTCACCCTTACCCTCAGTGTCACCCTTACCCTCAGTGTCACCCTTACCCTCAGTGTCACCCTTACCCTCAGTGTCACCCTTACCCTCAGTGTCACCCTTACCCTCAGTGTCACCCTTACCCTCAGTGTCACCCTTACCCTCAGTGTCACCCTTACCCTCAGTGTCACCCTTACCCTCAGTGTCACCCTTACCCTCAGTGTCACCCTTACCCTCAGTGTCACCCTTACCCTCAGTGTCACCCTTACCCTCAGTGTCACCCTTACCCTCAGTGTCACCCTTACCCTCAGTGTCACCCTTACCCTCAGTGTCACCCTTACCCTCAGTGTCACCCTTACCCTCAGTGTCACCCTTACCCTCAGTGTCACCCTAACCCTCAGTGTCACCCTAACCCTCAGTGTCACCCTAACCCTCAGTGTCACCCTAACCCTCAGTGTCACCCTAACCCTCAGTGTCACCCTAACCCTCAGTGTCACCCTAACCCTCAGTGTCACCCTAACCCTCAGTGTCACCCTAACCCTCAGTGTCACCCTTACCCTCAGTGTCACCCTTACTCTCAGTGTCACCCTTACCCTCAGTGTCACCCTTACTCTCAGTGTCACCCTTACTCTCAGTGTCACCCTTTCCCTCAGTGTCACCCTTACTCTCAGTGTCACCCTTGCCCTCAGTGTCACCCTTGCCCTCAGTGTCACCCTTGCCCTCAGTGTCACCCTTGCCCTCAGTGTCACCCTTGCCCTCAGTGTCACCCTTGCCCTCAGTGTCACCCTTGCCCTCAGTGTCACCCTTGCCCTCAGTGTCACCCTTGCCCTCAGTGTCACCCTTGCCCTCAGTGTCACCCTTACCCTCAGTGTCACCCTTACCCTCAGTGTCACCCTTACCCTCAGTGTCACCCTTACCCTCAGTGTCACCCTTACCCTCAGTGTCACCCTTACCCTCAGTGTCACCCTTACCCTCAGTGTCACCCTTACCCTCAGTGTCACCCTTACCCTCAGTGTCACCCTTACCCTCAGTGTCACCCTTACCCTCAGTGTCACCCTTACCCTCAGTGTCACCCTTACCCTCAGTGTCACCCTTACCCTCAGTGTCACCCTTACCCTCAGTGTCACCCTTACCCTCAGTGTCACCCTTACCCTCAGTGTCACCCTTACCCTCAGTGTCACCCTTACCCTCAGTGTCACCCTTACCCTCAGTGTCACCCTTACCCTCAGTGTCACCCTAACCCTCAGTGTCACCCTAACCCTCAGTGTCACCCTAACCCTCAGTGTCACCCTAACCCTCAGTGTCACCCTAACCCTCAGTGTCACCCTAACCCTCAGTGTCACCCTAACCCTCAGTGTCACCCTAACCCTCAGTGTCACCCTAACCCTCAGTGTCACCCTAACCCTCAGTGTCACCCTAACCCTCAGTGTCACCCTAACCCTCAGTGTCACCCTAACCCTCAGTGTCACCCTAACCCTCAGTGTCACCCTAACCCTCAGTGTCACCCTTACCCTCAGTGTCACCCTTACCCTCAGTGTCACCCTTACTCTCAGTGTCACCCTTTCCCTCAGTGTCACCCTTACTCTCAGTGTCACCCTTTCCCTCAGTGTCACCCTTACTCTCAGTGTCACCCTTTCCCTCAGTGTCACCCTTGCCCTCAGTGTCACCCTTGCCCTCAGTGTCACCCTTGCCCTCAGTGTCACCCTTGCCCTCAGTGTCACCCTTGCCCTCAGTGTCACCCTTGCCCTCAGTGTCACCCTTGCCCTCAGTGTCACCCTTGCCCTCAGTGTCACCCTTGCCCTCAGTGTCACCCTTACTCTCAGTGTCACCCTTACCCTCAGTGTCACCCTTACCCTCAGTGTCACCCTTACCCTCAGTGTCACCCTTACCCTCAGTGTCACTACCCTCTGTGTCACCCTTACCCTCGGTCTTATTCAGCATCTCATGCATAGGCCACTTTAAAAACAAGTTTTATTTTGTCTGAAAAAAGACTAAAATGATTTTGGTTAAAGGAATGCCCAATTCAGCTATGTTTGTCTCATTACCAATGCCATCACCACAGCTGTTAGGTCATGTGTAGCTAGACTTGTGCTTCATTGTATGTGGTGATAAGTGGTTATTTTAAGTGGTTACTGTGGCTATTTTTTGTGGATTGTGATTTTTTCATGTGGTTATTGTGATTATAAATGTACGAGGAGCTCACGAGATTAGAACTCAGGACTTAAATTCACCGCACCAGAACGCTATCGATCGCGCTACCGACCACCCTAAAAGGTGATCGACGCACAATGACGTACATTTGACGTACATCTGACGAAGACATACATTTGACGTACATCGACGTACATTTATTTGTTTGAAAAACCTTGTGGAAGCAGTAGCTTTCCGTACCAGATTCGTAACTGTTTCTGGGGGGTGACTTGACTTTGAACTCTCGATATTGTGATTATTTCATGTGGTTATTGTGCTAATTTCATGTGGTTATTGTGCTAATTTCATGTGGTTATTGTGCTAATTTCATGTGGTCATTGTGATAATTTCATGTGGTTATTGTGATAATTTCATAGGGTTAGTGTGATTATTTTATGTGGTTAGTGTGGTTATTTTATGTGGTTAGTATGATTATTTTATGTGGTTATTGTGATTATTTTATGTGATTATTGTGGTTAGTGTGGTTATTTTATGTGGATATTGTCAGTTACACAGTCCCTTTTTTTCTTCTCCAGGTGAGTAGACCCGTGTTGCTTCACACCTTCTATTGTTGCTGTGGCGTTATGTGAGTAAACTCAACTATTCAGTTCTCTTTATTATTTCTAATTCATCTAAATTCAGTGAAAATGCTTGATGTATATATGTTATCATTCAAAGTTGAGTACTTACCTTTTTATCTATTTGCCTTTTGCGTGCGTTGTTATTATTTTCGTTTTGTATAAGATGCGCAGTAAACGTACTTCTGTGATGAAATTTTACTGAATGAATATGTTATCATCTCCAGAGGTTGTCTTTGTACAGAAATAGTGTTGTTTCCAGAGGTTTTGAGCTGAATGTACAGACTTGTGAATTAATGAAAGAGTCCCATTTTTCGCTTTCTGCCTTCTGAAATGTTCTTGTTCGGATTTATTGTCTTTTGCAGCCTTATTTTGGTTATAGTTATTCGTCGAGAGATTGTATGAAAAAATGCCTTACGCTCTGTGACAGAAAAACGATTCGCGTCGTTCAGAAACGCCTTGTTATATAATTTTTAAGGTTTTTTCCACCGCTTCGACAGCAATTGTTGTAGACGTATTTAGGTTGAAATTTCTTGATCCTTCTGTAGCGTCATTTTTACGTTTTATTTCCTTTCAATTTTGCGGGCTGAACATGAGATGTTCCTGTGATATTATATCAAGAACGTGTGCAATGCGGTATGCACTGTTCTTACTCTCTTATCATATTTTCGTCTTCGTTCATCGCGACCTTATCTTGTCGCTCCAATATTTCGTTTATCATTTACTAGAGAGATAAGTCATCCATAGTTTTTATAAAATTTATCCTGTAATTATGATTCATGATAGGCTTCAAAGTTTCAATGTTTTGAGGTATCGTCGGGTTGCACTGCATGTAATATTATGAACTTCAATAACGCCAGTTACAGCGTGCAACTCCATCCTTAATTAACGGACAACATGAACCACATTCAGCTCACTAAAAGGAAGTAATTCTGGAATTACCTAGCCCATCAACGGTATGCTTATCACATCAAAGATAAACCTGCTTTACCAATCATAATATTACGTTTTCATGAATAATCCCACTCGTGGATCAGAGGCTGGAATAGGGCTCAAGTGAACACAGGTAGATAATGGCACTTAGCTTTGCTCGTAGGTTCCTGGTTGGCGATTGGAACGGGAACTTTTGATGCGTTGCACGTCTCTTTGATCTCATTACTTATTGAAAAGAGAGTGACTTCATCAAAAAAGTGCAGGCGAGTCGGACAACGACCTTTGCCAATCACTGACGTCTGAGATTGCCTCCTACTCTTCCGAGGGAAGCATATTCACCGCAGTGATTCCAAAGGAACGGTTTTGTGGCTGAGTGGTTAAGAATGTGCCCTTCATTGGAAGGTGTCAGCACTTCGAATCCCGGCAGAGCTGCGCGGTGATTTCTCCCCGTTGGGAAAAGGGAGAACTCGGCCACAATTCCCCACTCCACCCAGTGTCAGAAATGGGTACCGACTTGACCGGGAGTAACCGTCATTGCGTCTTGGTGCTAGTTACATTTGTAAAACCAACTTACAAGATGACAGTATCATGCTTGGTTATTTGGAATAAAACATCCTTTTTTTGTGACGGCTCTAGTCCTTCCGAGCACGCAGCGTTGTTTGATGATAATGCATCGAAGTCCTATTCTCAGTAGAAATAGTGGTTATTACGTAATTGGGTTGTTAATGACATCTTGTGTAGTTCTCCTAAAAAATCACGAAATCATAAGAGTATGATAAGACAAACTTTCTCTTGGCGCTGACACCTGGTATCTTCGATAAGCTGCAGTTTTTCGTTTCAGAATCGTTGACTGTGGGTTAAGATTTGATGTTGATATGATTCTTCCTTCCAGTCAACGATTGGTTAGTCGCTCAGAGCGTCTTCTACTGCCTTATTTGAAGATAATGGTTTAGCTTCAATTCGTATATTATATGAGATGCCTCACAAATGCCTCACGTTTGCAGAGAACGCCTAATGTCTGACAAAACGCCTCCAACGTTTGTTTGCGTCGAGCCTCCCACGTTTGTTTGCGTCGAGCCTCCAACGTTTGTTTGCGTCGAGCCTCCCACGTTTGTTTGCGTCGAGCCTCCCACGTTTGTTTGCGTCGAGCCTCCAACGTTTGTTTGCGTCGAGCCTCCCACGTTTGTTTGCGTCGAGCCTCCCACGTTTGTTTGCGTCGAGCCTTCCACGTTTGTTTGCGTCGAGCCTTCCACGTTTGTTTGCGTCGAGCCTCCCACGTTTGCTTGCGTCGAGCCTCCAACGTTTGTTTGCGTCGAGCCTCCAACGTTTGTTTGCGTCGAGCCTCCCACGTTTGTTTGCGTCGAGCCTCCAACGTTTGTTTGCGTCGAGCCTCCAACGTTTGTTTGCGTCGAGCCTCCAACGTTTGTTTGCGACGAGCCTCCCACGTTTGTTTGCGACGAGCCTCCCACGTTTGTTTGCGACGAGCCTCCCACGTTTGTTTGCGACGAGCCTCCAACGTTTGTTTGCGACGAGCCTCCCACGTTTGTTTGCGACGAGCCTCCCACGTTTGCTTGCGACGAGCCTCCAACGTTTGTTTGCGACGAGCCTCCAACGTTTGTTTGCGACGAGCCTCCCACGTTTGTTTGCGTCGAGCCTCCAACGTTTTTTTGCGTCGAGCCTCCCACTCTAGCTTGCGACGAGCCTCCAACTTGTGCTTGCGACGAGCCTCCAACTTGTGCTTGCGACGAGCCTCCAACTTGTGCTTGCGACGAGCCTCCAACTTGTGCTTGCGACGAGCCTCCAACTTGTGCTTGCGACGAGCCTCCAACGTTTGCTTGCGACGAGCCTCCAACGTTTGCTTGCGACGAGCCTCCAACGTTTGTTTGCGACGAGCCTCCAACGTTTGCTTGCGACGAGCCTCCAACGTTTGCTTGCGACGAGCCTCCAACGTTTGCTTGCGACGAGCCTCCAACGTTTGCTTGCGACGAGCCTCCAACGTTTGTTTGCGACGAGCCTCCAACGTTTGCTTGCGACGAGCCTCCAACGTTTGTTTGCGACGAGCCTCCAACGTTTGCTTGCGACGAGCCTCCAACGTTTGCTTGCGACGAGCCTCCAACGTTTGCTTGCGACGAGCCTCCAACGTTTGCTTGCGACGAGCCTCCAACGTTTGTTTGCGACGAGCCTCCAACGTTTGTTTGCGACGAGCCTCCAACGTTTGCTTGCGACGAGCCTCCAACGTTTGCTTGCGACGAGCCTCCAACGTTTGCTTGCGACGAGCCTCCAACGTTTGCTTGCGACGAGCCTCCAACGTTTGTTTGCGTCGAGCCTCCAACGTTTGCTTGCGACGAGCCTCCCACGTTTGCTTTCGACGAGCCTCCAACGTTTGTTTGCGTCGAGCCTCCAACGTTTTTTTGCGTCGAGCCTCCCACGCTTGCTTGCGACGAGCCTCCAACGTGTGCTTGCGACGAGCCTCCCACGTTTGCTTGCGACGAGCCTCCCACGTTTGCTTGCGACGAGCCTCCCACGTTTGCTTGCGTCGAGCCTCCCACGTTTGCTTGCGAGGAGCCTCCCACGTTTGCTTGCGTCGAGCCTCCCACGTTTGCTTGCGACGAGCCTCCCACGTTTGCTTGCGACGAGCCTCCCACGGTTGCTTGCGACGAGCCTCCCACGTTTGCTTGCGTCGAGCCTCCCACGTTTGCTTGCGTCGAGCCTCCCACGTTTGCTTGCGTCGAGCCTCCAACGTTTGCTTGCGTCGAGCCTCCCACGTTTGCTTGCGTCGAGCCTCCCACGTTTGCTTGCGTCGAGCCTCCAACGTTTGCTTGCGTCGAGCCTCCAACGTCTGCTTGCGACGAGCCTCCCTCGTTTGCTTGCGTCGAGCCTCCCACGTCGTTTGCTCACGACAAAAGCCTCCCACGCTTTATAAGTACCTCACATTTCTAAAACATGACTGACTGAGCGGAGGTCGGAATTCCAACTCAAGAGAGGCTGTCGAACAAGTCTTCGTGCTGGACAGAAGATGGAAGACGGCATCGGCATTGAGAACCTCCAGCTATTTATTTCGCGGTCATTACTTTGCTTTCCCGCGCTCACGCTCGCTTGCTCGTTTATGTTGCTTTTTAACAGTAGAAAGCACGGGTTATGAGACCATATCCACGCGCGTGGTCATGAATAAGGGCTCCTGGGGCTTGAATTTTGGCTTCCTACTTGACACTTTGACTGCGATTGGTAAAACTGGAGTTCATTGTTCAACTCAAATTTGAAGTCGATTGCAAACAGCAATTCTGAAAATAGCAATCATTAACTGCATCGTGCTTTTAGTTAGCTTTTATTAAGCATTTATGACTACTTTTATTAGGCATTTATGACTATTGGTACTGGCATTTATTATTTGTGACTAATGGTCGGTCAGCAGCATTATGAAAATCCCCTCCGTGTTCACCGGTGTCGCGCGTTACGGTCTAAGTGATGGATAACTGTACAATGACTAGTCATGGAAAATGAGATAAGCTGGCTACTGTGAATTTGGCACGATATGTTCTGCGTTATAGGAGCGTTAGTAACCTTTATACTGCTTCTAAGCTTTTTAATGACGACTACAGCATGCAAGTTTAGCCTTCATTCGCAGGTCTTGTGGCCGTTAAGTGAGGTGGATGCGAGTGCTTTGATGGGGCAGGGGTCGTGAAATGAAGAGGATTTGTGGATGTAGTCGTGAAGAGAAAATAATGTTTAAACTCGTCTCTGGCATCCCCTCAGGAGGATGCAACTATTGTATCTACGGGAATTAGCGCTCCCAGGAGGAAAATGAGGCCCTGATCAGAGATTTAGGTAGGCCTTCTTTTTGTTGAAATAAAATATTTTTTGTTTTGTGAAGGAGTATCTTTTTTCGGTTCACTGCTGTGTTGTTTTTCAGCACCTCTGATTTTCTTCTTCGCCTTTTATCTTGTTTCATAATGTTCCTTCTAATCTTACTCTTTCTGTGCGCACGTGATCCCTTACGAGAACACCCTTTGTGCATAGATTCCACGTTTCCTTAACTCCATACTAAATGGTGCCTTCGTCCTTCCTCTCTTTGAACATCTTTATCATGGTAAATGGAGGCTAAATTAATTTATAATCAATCAATAAATCAGTGTTCTGCTGAACTTGCCGAGTTTAAAATGTTTGTTTGCACGAGTTAGTGTAACTGAACTGCAGTCAATCCTCAAATTGTGTAATGTGAACCTCAATAAATACGGAAATAAGTTAATCCCCGCTACTTATAACTTGAATAAAGCATCGCTGAAGTTGAACAACCGCGACTTATTTTTGTCTGTGTAAGTTGAGGTTCAGGCACAATTTCTAACTTCGGAATTAACTGATCATCGGAAAAGTTTTCTTCAATAATTATTGATAAACAAAAGGAAACGCTTGTTTTTGCGTTTAGCGATAACCGTTAGACTAGAAATATTTGCGTTGCGAAACATCCGCTGCCCTACGTCAGGTAGCGTTATCAGAAATCCGCCCTCTCAGGAGGCACAACTGTAGCATCTATGGGAATTGGCACGGGGTAAATGTTAGGTCTTGAGCTGACAGTCAGTTAGGCCTTCACTTTTTTTTAAATAGAATAGGTAGGGTGATGTGTTCACGACCCGGACAGTAAAGTGAATAATATTCATAAAAAAATTTATTGAGCTACAGAAGAGATTTTGTGCTTCAAAGAAAGCTTAAATAATTCCCCATCTAATGCTATGAGTTTCATATCTGTAGATATCACAGTATTGGTTTTACAGCCGTTTTTAACATCCAGAATTCTCTGTCCGGATCGAGACCGCGTGTTCACGACCCGGACGGGGGTGTGGTCTCGACCCGGACGGGGGTGTGGTCTCAACCCGGACAGATGTTTTGGTCCACCAAAAACACACTTAGACCAGTTTTTTATATTTTTTCTTACTAAGAACATCCAGAACATGACACTGAAAGGTGGAATAAAACAATTGGTAGAAAAATATCAATGTAATGAAAAAAACCGACTCGGACTCAACACCACGTGCACATTGTCCGAGTCGAGACCACGCACACCATTTTTTTAAAAATTAGTAAAAAATATAAACAATTGGCCTAGGTTGAATGTTTAAATTTGGAAAAGTAAACACTAATGGGGGGGGGGGGGCACATATTAATGCTAAAAATAATTCACTTCCATCAATAAAACACTTCGAAAAATCGAAAAATCACTCTGTATTTAGCCGTGGCAAACACCCATTTCCAGCCTTTTCCATGGCTTTGTATCACATATGGTACATTATAGTTGTAAGAACTATGCAATCATTCACTTTTTAATTGTTTTTTCCAGTACACTTAATTTGCATGAATTGTCAAAAATTGTCCGAGTCGAGAACACAGCATAATTTTGTTTAGCGGGCACCCCAAACGAGTCCATTGTTGTTTAGGCACTCCGTATCATCACTGATTTTATGCCAATATGGCATATTACATAACAAAACTTATCACAAGTTGATCCCGCCTTTTTCGTGGTCATGGCACAATATATCCTGATGCCGAAAATTAATATCGCGACCTCTTAAAATCGAAATTCTGACCTTACTTACAAGCGGAGCGTCGGCAGGGAGGTTTGCAAATGACGTCTATTTAGGACCGCCCTCCCTCATACGTCATAGCTCTGACGTCATCCCAGGCTCGATCGTTCATTGGTTAATCAAGACTGTCCGGGTCGAGACCTTGTCCGGGTCGTGAACACATCACCTTATTTAAATTCTGTTTAAGATAGTTTTTTTCGGTTTATTCTGTCCTTTTTATCAGCACCTCTCTTTTTCAGCTCTTATGTTGTTACATGAGCATCTTCTACAGCTTACCGTTTCCGTGCGGAGGGGATCTTGTGCGAGAACACATTTTGTTCATAGATTTCGCGTACCCTTATTTCTATACTAAATGATGCTCGCATCCTTCCTGACTTTGAAGATTAGATTAGATTATAAGTTAGTTTAAGCCTCCCTAACCGCTGCAAAAATAGAGCTTATCGAAGAGAGGAAGGAGGAAGGCACCATTTAGTATGGAGATAAGAAAATGAGGAATCTATGCAGAAAGGGCATAGAAACAGTAAGACGGGAAAGAAGTTCATGAAATAAGATAAAAGTTGAAGAAGAAAGTCAGAGGTGCTGAAAAACAGGATAGTAGTGAACCGAAAAAAGGTGGTCCTTAACATAACAAAAAACATTTTATTTCAACAAAAAGAAGGCCTACCTAACTCTCAGCTCGGGCCCTCACATTTTTCCCCTGGGAGCGCTAATTCCCATAGATACAATAGTTGTATCCCCCTGAGGGGTTCCTGACTTTGAATTTTTTGTGCTAAGGGAGGCTGAAGCGAACTTATAATCAATCAATCATTAACTTGGAATCAAAACTTATTATCAATCAATCATTAACTTGGAATCAAAACTTATGATCAATCAAGAGCGACTGACTCAGGGCGTCACTGGCTAGACCGGATGCTCTCGCTTGGTGCACTGTACATCAAATGGTCCTTCCTTATATCGGCTTGTTCAGCGTACTGTTCTCGACGTTATTTTGGTTGTGACTGACGCGAAGCGCCACTGGTTTATAAGACGCGATGCTTCATCTTTCGTTTTTTGGTGCTGTGTATCGCATAATTTTCCTTTTATCGGCTTGTTCAATGTATTTTTATCAACAATATTGTGTTATAAACTGTCGCTACGCGTGACTTGTTAAGAAGACCCGTTCCTTAGCCGCTTTCTTGTTACACTTCATATCAAATGTTTTTTCTTTTATCGGCTTGTTCAGTGTATTTTTCTCAATGTTATTCTGTTATGACGCGTCTCTTGTTAAGACCCGATGCTACACCGCCCGCTCGGTGCACCATACACCAAATGGTTCTTCCTTCTTTTATCGGCTCGTTCAAAGTACTTTTCTCAACTTTATTCTGTTATAAACTAATACAGCGCGTCTCTGGTCAAGAGCTGATGCTCCACCTTTCGTTTTGTGCTCTAAATAAGACATAATTTTCCTTTCATCGGCTTGTTCAATGTGTTTTTGGGAACGTTATTGTGTTATGACGCGTGGCTGGTTAATACTTTGACTGCGGCAACTAAGTATTAAGTTCAACACTAAACTCGTTTTTAAAGTCAATTGTAGTAAACTATTTGGAAAATACCAAACATGAACTGGATCGTGCCTTCATGTAGCTTTGATTTAAGTATTTTTCAAAATTGAGTTTGTGACTACTAGTCAGTAAGCCGCATTTTGAAAATTCCCTCCGAGTACCACCGGTGGCGCACGTCGCAGTCAATGTGTTGAGAAGACCCGATGCTGTGCCGCTCGCTCGGTGCGGCGCGGCGCAGTAAGCCCGTCGTCATCTCTCATTGGTCGCAATTGTGCAAGTGCCACGAGTGAATTACGCCGCTTCCGTGAGTAGCGTGGGAGCGCCTGTCTCTACGGGAAGCGTTCATCCCCAGACGGCACCTGTCTCTTTCTGCTCACGAGTTACGGCTTCCAGCTTTATTGCATTGCAGCTGTGCTTCGTCGTCTCTCGTCTCTTTGCACTTGAAAATAATTCATTGCTTGCGCATAATAAACTGTCTCTCTCCCTGCTCACGGGTTATGGCTTCCAGCTCAGATGTAATGCAGCTATGTTTCGTCGTCTCTCGTCCCTTGGCACTTGAAAATAATCCTTTCCTTTTAACACATTGACTGTGGCAGGCATAAGTGACGTTTAAAATTCAATTCGAATTTAAAGTCAATTGTGATAGGCAGTGTTGAAAATAAAAAACATTAACTGTATCATGGTTTCATTTAGTTTTAACTAAGTATTTTTTTTAAATAATGTTTGTGGCTACTGTTTGGCCAGCAGCATAGAGAAAACTCCCTTAGTGACCAAATATGTCTCACACCGCAGTCAAAGTGTTATAAACCTTCCATCTGTCGCTCTCCCTTTGGTCACGAGTCCGGCTTCCAGCTTTATTGCACCGCAGCTGTGCTTCGTCGTCTCTCGTCCCTTTGCACTTGGAAGTAGTCCGTTCCTTAGGCAAAACCTCATATCGAATCCCCCTGCACAATTGGGATTGCAAATTAAACCTTAGTTTTTAATAGGAAGGCTTCCGTAATGTTATCGTGTGGAGCTTTTACTCAAATGGTGTTACCTGAACTATTTATTGAATTCTCCCGGATGTGTGCACCATTTTTGAATAGATTACAAATTAGATATACTGGTAAGGTACATGGTTAACACTTCGACTGCGACATGAGCCACCGGTGGTACACCGAGGGAGTTTTCATAACGCTACTGATCGAACAAGAATCGCAAACTGAATTTTCATAAATACTGAATCAAAACCAAAAATGAAGGCACGATCCAGTTAATGTTTGCTATTTTCAACTTTGCTTACTACTATTGACTTTGAATTTTAGTTGAATAGTAAACTTCTGTTATGCGAGCCGCCGTTGAAACGTTAAATGTGTGAAGAGTACTCATTTGAGTTGTGTTATCTAGAGTTATCGTTCTTAAATCAGCGAGTGAAGCGTTTTGGAACGGATCAAATGGAGATGCGTTTAAAATTGAAAAAACTCTGTAAATACAAATGTTGTCATTCAAGTGATAACGCCATGAGATACGGTCACGAACGCATTCCTACTAAACACTTAAATTTAATTTGAACACGTAATGGTACCGTTTAATTTGCGTGAAGAAATACAATTTTTATTCAAAGCGTTATTGTTTTTATATGTGTGATACCGAATAAAATAATTTCATCTTATAATGTAAGCATTTGGTGTTTTAAATTACACTCGAATGCTATTGTATTACTTTGCCTTAGCGTTTTACTCGTCTTGTCTACGCCCTTTGTAGATATTACACCAACACAAAGGAAGCGTATGCTTGGGTGCGGCCATCCTGCGTTGAAATTTTATTTATAATTCGAAACCTGCTTTAAAATGAATATGTTAGCAAATCCCCCTCAGGGGGATACAACTATTGTGTCTGTGGGAATTAGCGCTCCCAGGGGAATTATGTGTGGGCCCGAGCTAGGGGCTAGGTAGGCCTCCTTTTTGTTGAAATAGAATAGGTTATTGTTTTGTTACGGACCATCTTTTTTCGGCTCACTGCTGTCCTGTTTTTCAGCGCCTACTACTTTCTTCTTCAACTTTTTTTCTTTCATGAACTTCTTTCTTAGCTTACTGTTTCTATGCACTTTGTGCATATATTCCGTGTTCCCTCAACTCCATACTAAATAGTGCCTTCATCCTTCCTCTCTTAGAAGCTGAAGGTTAGGTAGGCTTCCTTTTTGTTGAAATAGAAAAGGCTTTTGTTTTGTTACGGACCATCTTTTTCCGGTTCACTGCTGTCCTGTTTTTCAGCACCTACTACTTTCTTTTTCAACTTTTTTCTTGTTTCATTAACTTCTTTCCTAGCTCACTGTTTCTGTGCACCTTGTGCATAGATTCCGCGCTCCTTAAACTCCATACTAAATGGTGCCTTCCTCTTTCCTCTCTTAGAACATATTTGTCGTGGTTAAGGGATGCTAAAACTTTCTTATATAATAATAATAACTTCCTCTCCTAGAACATCTTTGTCGTGGTAAAGGGAGGCTAAAACTTTCTTATATAATAATAATAATATGTTAGCAAATATTTCGTACTTCTACTGCAGTCGCTGTCTGCCCAATCAACATTTGTTGTTTCGGCTGCTTCCAGTAAACGTTTGTTGTTTCGGGTGCTTCTAGTAAACGTTTCTTGTCGCTGTCTCTAGAAAACGTTTGTTGTATCTATCAGAACGTTTTGAACGTTTTTTGTTCCTACTGCTTTTTGGTTGGTTGCACTCGCTTTTCCCCTCATGGGGATACAACTATTGCATCTATGGGAATTAGCATTCCTAGGCGGAAATGTGAGGCCCGGGCTGAGAGTTAGGTAAGCCTTCTTTTTGTTGAAATGAAATGTTTTTTATGTTGATGACCATCTTTCTTATTTTTGGTTCACTGCTTTCCTGTTTTTCCAGCACGTACTACTTTTTTCTCCAACTTTTATCTTGTTTCATGAACTTCTTTCTCAACTTACTGTTTTTATGCACCTTGTGCATTGATTCCGCGTTCCCTTATCTCCAAACTAAATGGTGCCTTCCTCCTTCCTCTCTTCGGACCTCTTTTTTTTAGCGGTTAGGGGGGCTTAAGCTAACATCTAACCTAATCTTAAAAAATGGCTATAATTCTACAATTCTTCAATACGCGATTTCTTTTACAGCAACATATCATTTCTCACGTTGAACTAGATTTTTACATGAGGTTATGGGGTGGCGTTTCGAAGAAGCAGAAGAGCATCCTTGCGTCTCGCACTCACACAGCACCGCTAGCCGTAATAGCAAGTGATCATGATCTGATGCATCATCTGGGAGAGGCAGCATTCAACTCCGTAACGCGTTTGCGTTTAAGTCGCACAGCGCAGCGGAAGATTACTGAGAGCGCTTGATCTTGCTGCTCTATGTGGTGACGGTTATGATGACGCTGTGCGTGGATTATACCTGTAACTTAGTATTGTAAACGGGATATAGCTCTTTTTCTTTGTTAGAGTGAGTGTTCAACTTCGTATTCTAAATTGGAGATAACAGAGCTCTTTTCTTTGTAAGAGCGAGTGCTTAACTTCGCATTGTAAATTTCGCACTTCGTATTGTGAATTGGAGGTAGCTCTTTTTCTTTGTAAGAGCGAGTGTTAAACTTCGTATTGTTATTCAGAGGTAAAAGACCTCTCTTTCTTTGTAAGAGCGAATGCTTAACTTCGTTTTGTATATTGGAAATAATAGAGCGCTTTTTATTTGCTAGAGCCGGTGCATTTAACGGTTATGATGACGCCGCGTGTTAATTATACCTCGTACTTTGTCTTTTAACTTGAGATGAAAGGGCTCTCTCTCATTGCTAAGAATCCTTTTCATGGTTATGACGAATTATCTCTAGTACTTCGTTCTCTGAATTGTAGATAAAAGAGCTCTTTTTCATTGTTGAGTACTTTCGGTTGTGTCGCTCGTTGGCACGATGCTGTTACTGGAGCATAGCGCTTGGAGGTCAGTTCGCTGCGACTAACATCTGGAGCTGACCATACGGGGCTTGATTTTCATCCAATTTAACAATATATTTACCACAAGTGATACAACAGTAGATTGTTTCTTACGCCTAGTACAATTCATGCGGTAGTAGCGGTAACAGCATAGGTTCTTCCAGCTCGACTTAATCACGTCACGTGCTGAGTGTTCTTTAGCGTGCTGTGCAGTTGAGTCGACTTGGAAGAACTTTGAAGCTGTGCCATTCTCTACGACCACGTTGTATCGCTGCGAGGCGACCACGTAAATTAGGCGAAAATCTAGCCCCAGGAACAGCTACATCTGCTGCGCTAAGTGGCGCTGGACTCTCTTCCCGGCGATAATTACGGCCACCGGTTTCCGTTACTGCTCAGTTTACAGCATGGTAGGTTTACAGTAAGCCTCCGATTGCTGTGTGATGCTCAGTATTCTGAATCACCTTATTTTACTGTGCGCCTCCTATTGCTGTGTGATGCTCAATGTCGTGGATCACCTTCTGCCGTGTTGCTTCTGATATTTTTTTGGACATCAAATTTATTGGGTTATCCATGTACGGAACGTGTTTTTAGCTAACAGAAATATCACGGAGAACGTTACAGCTAACAGGAGCACAAAGAAGAGACGTTTTCGGACTTCTAGTCCACGGTAATGAAATTGATGAGATAGGTTTCATTTATTTGTTAAGAAACACTTGGAAACTCTGTGTTGCGTTGAAAAGACATACTTGTTTCGGTATCAAATAAGTCGTGCTGTCGAGTTTCTCTTCCATGTAATGAGAGTTTACATCGGGGTACACCCTGATGGCTTATTGAAAAATTCTTCACTACTCGTTTGTCTTCATATTTATTAAATAGACGTTAGCTTATTAAAAATGTAATGTTTCTCTATCGTTGACTTTAATTCATCAAAAAATCACGAACGCTATACTGTCGTTCGTTATAGTGTCGACTTTTATTTGAAGGACCGTTATGCGCGCTCTTTTACCCTTGTTTTTAGGCAACTTATTATTTTGTTCATTGACTCACGCTCCATAACACGTTGTCTGGCCGAGGTGAACAGACAGTGAACCGTTCCGTCCGTCCTGTTCGGTGCGCGGTCCGTGAGCGTGAAGTGTGGTACTTCTTGAGGAATGTTTGTCTGAAGGAATGTGGACTGCATCCACTTCTAAAATTCCTCACCAGTCATCAGGAATGTATGGCAAGCCTGCCAGTAAAATTGCATACCGGTCTTGAGGAACGTTAGGTGGATGCACTACTAAAATTCTTCACCTGTCATGAGGAATGGATAGTGGACCTATTGCTAAAATTCCTCACCAGTCTTGATAAATGTTTGGTGGACCTACTGCTAAAATTACACACCAGTCATGAGGAATGTATGGTGGACCTACTGCTTAAAGTCTACACCGGTCTTGAGGAATGTTTAAAAGATCCACTGCTGAAATTCCTTACTAGTTTTAAGCGATGTATGGTGGATCCACTGCTAAAATTTCAAACCAGTCTTGAAGAATGTTTGAAAGATCCGCGACTTGAATTTTACCTTAGTCGTGAAGAATGTTTGACCCTCCGAGGGTATACAACTATTGTATCTATGGGAATTGGCATTCTCAAGGGGAAAACGTGAGGTCTCCAGCTGAAAGTTGGTAGGGCTATTTTTTGTTGGAATAGAAAATTGTTTGTTTCGTGAAAGATTTTCTTTTTTCGGCTCACTGTTGTCCTGGTTTTCAGCGCTTCTAACTTTCTACTTCAACTTTTATCTCATTTCATAGCCTTCCGTCTCTTTGTTTCTATGCACAGGGGATCTTGTGCGTGAGCACATTCTGCACTTAAGTTTCGCGTTCCCGTAAGGGATCAACCCATCGATTTTTAAATTTTGATCCGATTCGTCTTAAAATTGGCTAATATATCTTTGTTCAAAAAAAAAAATATTTTACTCATGTAACTTTTTCGATTTAGGCCTTAGTTTTTCGGAAAAATTGGAATTATTAGTTTTCAGTTTATTTTTGTAGGTATTTCAAAATAATAGAAGTCATGGAGTTTTTATGCTAGAATAAATTCAAATACAGTTTTGAAATACTTGTCACATTTCTAACAAACTGAAAGGGCCGAATTTTTCATTATCTTTTTCGTTTTCTTTTGAGATGCGATTTTCGATCACTTACCAAAATATACCAAATTTTCGGTTTCGAACTATGATGATAAAAATTAAATTAACAAATTTGGAAATCAGGCCGTTTTAGTTTGTAAGAAATGATCTAAGGATTTTAAAACTGTCTTTATTTCCTAGCATGAAAAGTCACACAGATTTCTATTCTTTTGATTGTTAAAAATGAGTTTTTTCATAAGAGGCCAGACACAATTTTTTTGTTGTGTAATGTAATAGAAAATTTTTGTATTTGAATGCTGTTTTCATGCTGAATTTAATAATCTGCGTGCATAATTTCATATTTACACTATGAACTGTAAATTACATATAAAATGGAAAAAATATTCATTTTTTGATGAACGGTGACTTTATGAACTGATTCTTCTGAAAAGAGCCATTATATGTACGTTTTAAAAAAACATTTTGTTTGATTCATTTTTTTTTATTTAGGCCATAGTTTTTGAAAAAATGAAACATTAGATTTTTAGTTCATTCTGAGGAATATTTTAAAATAATAGAAGTCCTTGAGTTTTCATGCTGCAAAAAACCAAAGAAAATTTTGTAATCCTTGAAATATTGCTAACAAACTAAAAGAGCCAGAAATCTCATTTTCCTTTTTATTTTCTTTTGAATGGAGTCAAAAATTCATGATTTTGGTCCCCTTACAAAAGGGGGATTGTCCAGTGCCCGTAGCCCCATAAAATTTTAGGGCACAATAGCCCACCACCTAAGAATCCTTTTTCAACAAATAAACAAAAAATGGCCCATTAGGCCTGAAAGTCCTTGGGATGACCCACTTATATCCAGGCGAGCAGGTTCGAATCCTGGAAAGGACTCCGCTTTTGAAAATTTATTTAGAAATTTCTGACCGCATCTATTTTTCTTTTTTCTACCTTAATGGCATCCTAAATTGTGCCTTCATCCTTCCTTTGTGTGGAACGCCTTTGTTGCGGTTAGAGAGACCCAAAGTAACATCTAGTCTATTCATTTTCTGGATTCCTTGAAAATTGTAGTCGTAGAACTGAATTTGCGGGGAGTTCTCGAGAAATTTTCAAATTGGCTGTAATGTGCTTAAAATGGTTCAAATTTGGGCAATTTTACCCAGCCGTCGAAACTTCGATACCTTTGATGCGTTGTTGACACGTCAAATACAACGTACAACGTGTAATTAACGCGTAGTTTAGTGAGCATAGTCTTGTAAAGATGACAACACGTTTTCAGGTTGTATAAATATGCGTATCCCTTTTATATTGCGTAATACTTTCCTGCCTTAAACGTTTAACTTCGTTAAATTCGGTATATTTGACGATTGTTTCTCCCACTAACACAGTTATTATATTATTCATTATTATTATACTTCGAGTAAAAAATATCAATTTTATATTATAATGTAATAATAAATTATGTAATTATAATTAATAGCACACAACCTAGATGGGAAGATGGCGTGACGCCGTCGCCGTTAGACATGTCCTGTATGGGGGCAAAGTGCCAACATTTATCGACTATAGATAATTCTTCATTATCTTACCTTAGATCACAGCCATCGTACTCTGAGACCTGGCCTCGTGTAACTCCTTCAGACATGTCAATCTCTTATTTGACCCTTTGCTGAGCCACGTCCTGTATGACGGACTTCGCGTTGTGAGGTATGTTGAATTTTGTGTTAGACGCTTTATCGAGCCACGTTTTTTTTGCAGGATATTACATGTTGAGGTATGTTGAATTTTCTATTTGACCTTTTATCGAGCCACGTTCTTTTTGAAGGACATTAGGATATCACTGATATAATTCTTATACTTTATATGCTTCGCTAAAAAATTTACACCTTGTCATGAAGTTTCATAAATTGGTTCATACTAAGTGTTGTAAATTGTATTTCCCCTCAGAGAGATACAACTACTGTATGTAAGGAAATTAGCACCCCAAGGCCCGAGCTCAGAGTTAGGTAGGCTTTTTTGTTGAAATAAAGTTTTTCTTATATTAAGGAACATCTTTTCCCGGTTACCTGCTGTCGTGTTTTTCAGCACATACATTTTTCTTCAACTTTGACCTTGTTACATAAACTTCTTTCTCAATTTACTGTTTCTATGCCTTTTCTGCATAGATTCCGCGTTCCCTTAACTCCATACTAAATGATGCCTTCATACTTCCTCTCTTTGGAATGCCTTTCTAGCAGATAGGAAGGCTTAAACTAACTAATAATCTTATCTACTGATTACCTTGTGTGTCTGTGACTCATCCGTACTCTAAAGACTCATCCGACGCCTCTAAAGTAAATTTTCCTGCTGATACATTGCGTCCTAACTACATCTTTGATATTGAACGATGACGGGGCAGACGCTGAAGTTGCAACAGCATAAAGTGACAAGTTCCTGCCTCAAGTTGCACTTGAACTTACTAAGGAGACAACAACTTGTCAAGTTGCACTTGAACTTATTAAGGAGACAATAACTTGCCAAGTTGCACTCGAACTTACTTAGGAGACAACAACTTGTCAAGTTGCACTTGAACTTACCAAGGTGACAACCACACCGCCAGCTGACGGTGGCAGCGGCTAGCGGTTCAGTGCTGGCCTTTCCTTGATGGTTGTTGGCTCTCCTGCCACCTAGGCTCCCGTATATTGTATGTATACTAACGATAAATATCATATATTTTGAGTGTCTTGAAAAGAAATGCTTGTTTGAGGTCCGACAACTCTATCCCACGTTTCGTTAATCAGAAACGCACCAAAAAGCGAACAAAAACACAAACTTTTCTGAATCGTGTCCAGACTGGCATTTTTTGTATGTTCAGCTGCAGCACACTGGCAGTTTTTATTTTAAATTCATTTAAGGGGACGGTTCGGGGTAAAAAAAAAGTCTGTAAGTTCTCAGTGGATTTTTCTGAGATATCTACCGTAGGTGTAAATTGTTATGAATATTTTTGTTATTTGTGCGTATTTTTCGTAACCATATATGAATAAGATTATTTTTAAAAAAACATGTAAAAACATGTGTTTCGGAAAATCCTACTCCTCCTACAATTTTCAACTCACAGAACTGAGAAAATATTCTCTAGATAGCAAATTGTCTTGTCCAAAGATCCGGTGCAAAAGTTTTTCAATTATTTGATTTTTTGAATTTTGAGAACTTTTTTCCCTAAAAATGACCTCTTTTTCCACTTTTTTGAATAATTTGCTTCTAATTTTCAAGGTGAATTGAAATTTAAAAAAACTTTTGCACCGGATCTATTTTCCTTTTCAATCGCTATTGATTGGTATGCTCGCCATCTCTGTACCTTCAAAACTGTGGGAGGAGTAGGTTTTCAAAAATGAAGGTGAGTATTCAGAAAAGCCATTTTTCCCAAAAAAAAATATTCGTGTTGTACTAATTTTTTAATTGAGTCTTATCAGTGATTCTGTACCTTCTTAGGTACCTTCAAAACAGTGGGTAAGGATCCATATCAAAAGTCAATAAATATAAGTTTCAGAACAGGGTTAATTTTTTAACAATTTTTTTTTTCAATGCTGACTAAATTTTTTTTCAAAAACCTGTATTGCTTTGTAGCTCTTTTTAAGCCCTTTCGATTTATATAATTGCCATTCCTGTAGCTTCAAAACTCCGGGAGGCGTTTATGTTAACATAGCCAGCTAATTAGCTGATGACTCAGCAGCCGGACTCAAAACAAACACTCAATTACACCATCATAATTTATCACTGAGTGATAGGATGTTTCGTTTGAGTACGAAAGCATTTCAAGTAAGGCCATGAATGAACTCTCTTGCTATTCCAGTAGAGAAACACTCAATACTGGCTCGTAATGGGGGGGGGGGGGGGGGGGAGAGGGAGGTCACCCATCCATTGGCGCGCCCCAAGGTCACACTAGTGCGCGTCTCTTACCCCGTCCAGAAGACTAACCAATTGACGTACTTGAAAGCAAATTATATCGTTGGATGCGCACGAAAAATCTCTATAAGATGTGTTTATAAACTGAAAAATGACCATAATCTGGAAATAGACCCGAACCGTGTCCTTAACCCTTTAACGCTTCAGAGGACACCAGTGTCCTCTTTCAAAAATAACCTCAACATATTGTATTTATTGTATAATTAGTTCCCTAATGTATTCTTTGAAGTTCTCTGCCGAATGGTAGTTCCTATCCCATCCTGATATTGGTGACTGCCTGATGTCAGCGCCAGTTTAGTGACGGTGGTTGTGTTAACGGTAATATGAGTACAAAAATTCGGACGTTAAAGGGTTAAACCTAAACCAATAACATATGTTATTACAAACATATATTACATATGTTATTACATTTTTCGTAGTTAATTCCGGTGAATGCAATACCCATGCAGTCCTACACTTTTACTGTAATCGCGAGAAAAACAATTGAATCGATGAAATCAGAGAAAAATACGTAGAAACCAAGCAATTCACGAGCAAATACGACATCCACAACACATAAACTTGCGATTGTTCGCGGTTTCTACGAAAGTTTGTGTTTGGTGTTTTCCATGCAGTTTTGAAAACACGAGCACACTGAAATCTGGCAGTTTTCCACCTCTGTTTGTGTTCGCGGACTGCCGAAAATCACGAGATTCGGCCGAAAGATTGATAACGTGGACGGGCCTATAACCCTAGTGGCACAGTGGTTAAGAGATCGGACTTGTATGCTGGAAGTCGCGGGTTCGTTTCCAGCGCTGGTGCGGAGATTTTCCCCGTTGGGTATAAGGGAAAGCTCAAGCACAATACCCCACTCGACCCATGTGTCGGAAATGGGTACCGGCTTTACGGGGGAACCGTCATGGTGTCCTATATATAGGGTTAGTTATAAGACATTTGAAAAACCAATGCTAAGATCATATGTATCAGGCTTGATTGGAAATAAAGCATCCCAAAGATGCCGATGTTAACCTAACCTTTTTTTAACCTAGTTGAAGGCACTCAAACTCCGTGCAAGTAACAGCAGAGCTTCATCATTTTCTCAAGCAAAAAGTACCTTTACATTAAGCTTGGAAAACTCATTTTTATCATTCTCTCAAGTCAATTGCATTTTAGACCAGGCTTGAATGATTTCTTCAAGGGCCAAATCAATGTTCACTGACAAGCAATAACAGAGCATAATCATTCAAATAGGTCGTATTTTTATACAAGGCTTTTACAACTTTTATCCAATGCAAACCGTTCTGTGATGCTGTCTCGCATCTGACGTGCTGAAGAGACGTACAAGCAAGGCTGTACAATGAGCTCTTCAGCTCATTGTATAGCAGGTCACAGCGTTGCTATTGACGCGCCGGCCTCTTTCAATATTGGTACGATGGTGAACAGAGCTGCGCGTTACCGCGTTATGCTTCAGTTGCTTTGTTGCCGCCCCATGGCTCTGTGCATCGCGTCTATGGGCTTAACGGCACTGCCAGAGATGTGCTCACCGGACCTCGAGCACGGAGACCTAATTATAACAAAAAAAGCTGGAATTATGATATACACGTCTGTAATTATGATGTACACGGCTGTAATTAATGTACTCGGCTGTAGTTGTATTATACACGGCTGTAATTGTATTATACACGGCTGTAACTAGTATAAACGGCTGTAATTAGTATAAACGGCTGTAGTTATAATATTTACGGCTGTAGTTATAATATTTACGGCTGTTGTTATAATATTTACGGCTGTAGTTATGATATGCATGTATAATATACACGTCTTGTTGCTCTATGGTCGTTTTCTTTTGCTATATTAACCCGATAACGAGCAAGTATTTTGCTCGAGGACGAAATATTGCGGTTTATTGCTCTCAAGTTACAATACATAAAACCCAGTAAATGTTATCATCGAAACAGAATGTGAGAACGATGTGAGGGGTTCCTTAATGTCCGTGAGAAAGGACGTACATCGATGAAGGGTTAATAATATCTTTACCAAGAGCGCTTGTGAATCTTTTGTACGCTCATCTCAACGTTTACTGAAATGTGAAATTGGTTTGATCTTAGTGGAGTACGCCGAAGTCTGTCTTCGTTGGTACATATTGTGGAAGCTCGGCACTTTTTTTAAAATAATTAGAAGCTGATACGAAATTAGCAACACGATACTGGGACATGTTACCGGAGTGATTGTCGAAGTGAGCCTGACAAAAATGAATGTCTATTTATTTTTTCTGGCGGGCTGTGCTTTCTGATATCCGAGTGTATAAGATAGAAATTGAACGCCTTGGTTGTCTGACTTGAACTAAATCTCCAATTGACGTGTTAGTTGCTTCATTAGAAATATCTTATGATTAATCTTCTCATTTTTGTATGATTGAAAGATTCTTTTGTAGAAGTGCATAAAGTTTTCTGCATCGAGGACACCTCCCACAACCACCTCTACACCAAGCATATTTCCCACAACCATCTTTGCGCCCCCACAACCACCTCTACACTCCTACACCCACACAACCACCTCTACACTCCTACACCCCTACACTCCTACACCCCCACAACCACCTCTACACTCCTACACCCCTACACTCCTACACCCCCACAACCACCTCCACACACCACAACACGCGGTGTTACGGTGTACCCTCAGTCCCTCACACGCCGCCGCGACGCGCTACAGAGCGGAGTGCGGTGTGCGCACGCGCGCTTTCGCTGCCGGCGAACTGTCATTTTCGCCTCTTGGAAATGTGGCGGTGGTTAACATGTTCACTACGTTTGATTTGGTTAGCTTGGAAGTGGCAGAATTGGAGAAACCGTCTTTACTTCCCGATTATTTTTTGTCCTTTCTAAAAACCGTGATTAATATAGTTCCACTAAAATATAATAAGGTGTGCGCTATTTTAAATGGTGGTGAAACCATTGGAATGCTATTTATTTAGACCGGTATGAAAATGAGAGATTCACCTAGTGGTGCACATGTGTGCCAATACGTCGTCGACGTGATGAACCAGGATTTTAATTGAAATAATCAGGTATCTTGCGGTAACTGATTATCTTTTTTCTTTTAGGTCTCTGTTAAGTGTGAAATCGAGACTATGAAGCGCGAACTAAAATAATTGAACGCGTGATTTGAACTCTTTATACTGAAGTTTGACCATTCAACACTTGTTTTGAAGTTTTGAAATCTGAAATGTTGAGTGAGATACGAATTGAAGAAAAAACGTATTAAGCGTGTGTGCGAGTAACTTGATGTTTGGTGACATAATAGTGCAGAAAATTAATCATTTTCTGTTGAAAATTTGTTTGGGGTAAATGTGCACAAGTTGAATTATTTATTTGGTGCTTTTGGAGAGAAGTATCGGGTAATTTATTCGTCAAATTTTATATTTTTGATGTTCGTGAACACGTTTTACCATGTTGGATTGCTTAATCTGAGTCACATTTGTATCTTCACATTAACATGTATGCAGCAAGCGCTGCCTGTGCCAATCTTTTTACGGAGAACGTGTATTCCGTTACGTAGGAAGGGATTTAAAATGCTTCTTTGTGGTGGTGAGAGATGTCACTTTATCAGACAACACTATTGAGTAGCGAACAAGTTTTTGACGATCTAAAGAAGTGACGCCCCTGACGAGGGTAAAATTATTGTATCTGTGAGAATCGGTGCTCAGAAAGGAGCACGTATACCTGTGTGAAGTGAAGCTAAAGATTAGACAGAGAATACTGACGTTGAAGTCGAGTTTATTTTGTTGTGTTAAGGACCACTTTATTTCTGTGCAGTGCTGTCTTTTTTCTAGCACCTATTTTTTTAAATCTTTTATCTTTTTCATCTTCTATCTTGTTTCATGAACTTCCATCAATCTTGCTGTTTCTATTCTCATGAAATCCAGTCTGGGACAAGGATTCTACTTAAATTTCCCTTTGCCTTAATTCTATCTGAAATGATACCTATCTCTCTGAGGAACACATATGTTATCAGAGAGAATTGAACAAATTTGTAATCTAAAATCTAAGGAAGTGATGCGATGTAACCCTCCTTAAAAATTACCTTTTAACGTCCGCATTGTGTACTCATATTACCGTTATCACTCTCACCCTCTCACCATCATTAAACGGGCACTTGCATCATGTAGTCACTGACATCACAACAAGGAAGTGACTGTTAATCGGCAATGAATTTCGAAGAACACATTAGGGCACAAATTTTACAAGGAGTAAAATATATTAGAGCTATTCATGAAAGTGGATTTTGAACTCCTCCTTGACGGTAAAGAGTTAAGAAGATTCAGGGGACAACTTCCAGTGGCTAGGGGGCTGAAGCTCATTTACATCGCTCGCTTCTTTGGGACTAGTTGGCTATATGTTGGCTTTTTCAATTCAGTGGTGCGAGGTTCGAATGAAATTTCTTCAAAAGTGCATGGCGAAAAACAATTCGGAACCCCTGCAATAGAGGCCAGATTTTAAACATCTCACGTTGTGGTAACGCTGTGAATCTGGTCCCAGATCACGAGGGCGATGTCGCCGTGGTTTGGCGTTGTTACTAAATGTGCAAGGTTTGCGACGTTCACTGCGTTTCTGCGGGTGCTGGCGGTTAGTTTGGTTAGATTGTGATTAACAGAAGAGGGAATTCGACTCAAATACGTTTTTATCCTTCCTAAGAAATCTGAAGAAAAAATTACACGGTAAGATTTTTCCTTGCATGATAGTAGTCATTTTTTGAAAAGGTCGCAAAAAACATGAAATGTTAATCATTTATACCGGTACGCAAATGAGCAATTTACCTATTGTTACAGACATGGTCCAATACGTGGGTAACGTGTTAACTTGGTTAAAATAGTGCCTTAATGTTATCAAATTCTTCAGATGCCCAGTGAGGTCAAAGAATCTGGAAGTCTACGTTATTTAATCATGTGAAGCTGGATTTTTTAAACTGTTTTCGTCGAGGTGGTGGTACACCTGGCAGCGAAACTTCTACTGTCGATGTGGGTACTTTTTGCGGAGTTTATTTTTTCAATTTATGCTTCAGTAGCACTTAACATGTTGACCGCGGTGGGTTAAACTGAAGTTCAATATTTAGCTCGAATTTAAAGCAAATGTTGTCAAGCGATTTTAGAAATATCAAACATGAACCAAGTCCATTGAACACCTTCAATTATAAAAGTTTGTTCAATTTTTTTAAACAACCCAGGGATGGGTCGTTTCGGGCGCAACGTGTTCAGGCAACGAAATCGTAGGAAAAACTTTTCGTTGTCGGTTGGAAAACTGCAACGGCATAAAATGCGTGAATGCGTTCTTTTTTCAATTTATGTTTCAAAAGCATTTGAAGGTAACCAAGTCGACGGAATAACTTTCGCCGTCGGCTGGACCTCAACAACGTGAAACACTCGGAAATTTCATCCGCTGAGGCAGGCCCTGAACATGCGTGTCATACGTCAGGTGACGTCGCACGAGCTGCTACTGGCGGCCTCCGTGACGAATGAGTTCATCCTTCCAGGTTTTGGGCGTCTGTGTTAGTGCTGCGGGCTTGAGTCCTGTAGCATTCGCTTCGGTATTGGTGAAGTGATATTTTTTGTGTCATAGCGTTGGTTTTTGGTGTCATAGCGTTGGTTTTTGGTGTCATAATTGGTTTTTGGTGTCAAAGCGTTGGTTTTTGGTGTCATAGCGTTGGTTTTTGGTGTCATAGCGTTGGTTTTTGGTGTCATAGAGTTGGTTTTTGGTGTCATAGCGTTGGTTTTTGGTGTCATAGCGTTGGTTTTTGGTGTCAGCGTTGGTTTTTGGTGTCATAGCGTTGGTTTTTGGTGTCATAGCGTTGGTCTTTGGTGTCATAGCGTTGGTCTTTGGTGTCATAGCGTTGGTTTTTGGTGTCATAGCGTTGGTTTTTGGTGTCATAGCGTTGGTTTTTGGTGTCATAGCGTTGGTTTTTGGTGTCATAGCGTTGGTTTTTCGTGTCATAGCGTTGGTTTTTCGTGTCATAGCGTTGGTTTTTGATGTCATAGCGTTGGTTTTTGGTGTCATAGCGTTGGTTTTTGGTGTCATAGCGTTGGTTTTTGGTGTCAGCGTTGGTTTTTGGTGTCATGGCGTTGGTTTTTGGTGTCATGGCGTTGGTTTTTGGTGTCATGGCGTTGGTTTTTGGTGTCATAGCGTTGGTTTTTGGTGTCATAGCGTTGGTTTTTGGTGTCAGCGTTGGTTTTTGGTGTCATAGCGTTGGTTTTTGGTGTCATAGCGTTGGTCTTTGGTGTCATAGCGTTGGTCTTTGGTGTCATAGCGTTGGTTTTTGGTGTCAGCGTTGGTTTTTGGTGTCAGCGTTGGTTTTTGGTGTCATAGCGTTGGTTTTTGGTGTCATAGCGTTGGTTTTTCGTGTCATAGCGTTGGTTTTTCGTGTCATAGCGTTGGTTTTTGGTGTCATAGCGTTGGTTTTTGGTGTCATAGCGTTGGTTTTTGGTGTCATAGCGTTGGTTTTTGGTGTCAGCGTTGGTTTTTGGTGTCATGGCGTTGGTTTTTGGTGTCATGGCGTTGGTTTTTGGTGTCATGGCGTTGTTTTTTGCTTCATGGCGTTGTTTTTTTGCGTGATGGCGTTGGTTTTTTGCGTCATGGCGTTGGTTTTTTGCGTCATGGCGTTGGTTTTTTGCGTCATGGCGTTGGTTTTTTGCGTCATGGCGTTGGTTTTTTTGCGTCATGGCGTTGGTTTTTTGCGTCATGGCGTTGGTTTTTTGCGTCATGGCGTTGGTTTTTTTGCGTCATGGCGTTGGTTTTTTGCGTCATGGCGTTTATTTTTTGCGTCATGGCGTTTATTTTTTGCGTCATGGCGTTTATTTTTTGCGTCATGGCGTTAATTTTTTGCGTCATGGCGTTAATTTTTTGCGCCATGGCGTTAATTTTTTGCATTAGAGGGTTGTTGTTTCGAATTAAAGCGTATTTTTTGCGTCGTAGCGTTGGTTTTTACTCACTGTTTTCCAGATGTATAGGTTTTTCTAACGTGCGGTGTTCGTGCTTCAAGCATTTGTGTAAATTCATGTGCGCAGTTTTTGTGCTATAAGCATTATTCTTCATATTGACATGTCTCTTTTTCCTGTACTAATGGCTTAGTTCTCTCACACTCGATGCAACTCTGCAAAATAGATGCTGAAGTGAAATGTTGAAGAAACAAGATGATAAGATAACTTGCCAAGAAATTAGATGAGAGGAGGATCTCTTGTCAGAAGTCTTTGCAAACCTCGTTTTAGACCCACGTCTGCCGAGGAAAGAAGAAGATCGCGCCGCGTTTAGTCAACGCTAATAGAGCCTGGAGTCGGCCCTTTCTAGGTCTAGGATTGGCGTCTATTACCTGGAGACTTGAGTGACGTCGCGAGTCTGGATCACGTTGTGCCAGTTCAACTCGCTGACTAGATGGGTTAAACTGAAGTTCAATATCTAACTCAAACTTGAAGTCAAAAGTTGTATAAACACCAATCATTAAGTGGATTTATTAAATACCATTAATTTTAAAAGATTATTAGAAATTTCCGAACGACCCATCGAAGGGTCGTTTCGCACCTGGAAAAGCACGCCAGGTCGTATCGCAAGCGACGTGTTAATAAGGATCGAGAGCTGCGGAGTCATTTGTGACAATTGGGGAGTCGTCAAATTTTCCGGCATTATTAGTGGAGGCAATTCAACCCCTTCGTTACGGCTGGCACAGAGGCCTATCAACAAAACACCTGCAGCCAAGCGATTAAGAAGCTCGTTGTTTGTTACCGTTAAGAGTCAGCCTCTTGTGCGAGTGTCCTCTTTCGGTCAGTCGGTTTTGCTTTTCGTATTTTTCCCTAATATGTCTCTCCTCAGTGGCGTTTCGAGAGAAGCATCGGCAGTGCTCGTTTCTGGAGTCTCCAGTCAGTGGGTTTCCCTTGTTGAATATGAGCTGCGAGTTCGGTAGGCCTTCTTTTTGTAGGAATGAAAGTTTTTTGGTTTTGTTGAGGACCTTCTTTTTTCGGTTCACTGCTGTCGTGTTCTTCATTTTTCAGCACCTCGGACTTCCTTCTTTAAATTTATCATGTTTGATAACCTTCCTTCTCAACTTTCTTGTTTCTATGCGCACGGAATCCTGTGCAAAAACTTACCTTGTGCATAGATTCCGCGTTCCCTTATCTCCATACTAAATGGGGCCTTCATCTTTCCTCTCTTTGAACATCTTTGTTGTGGTAAGGAAGGCGGAAACTAATTTATAATCAATCAATCATGCTGAATATCATTCCTTTCCTTTTTTGCCATCTCATTCCACTCTCGTTATAAAGGTCGAGTTACCACCAAGCGAACTTTTGCTCCATTGCCTTTGTTTTGTAATACTTTTCTTTCGTGCATGGCTTTCTTGTCTTTGTAATGCTTTTGAGATGATTGCAGGTATTTAAACCGTAAATTATCGACGGGAATCGTTATTTTCAATACTGCGAATAATTTGGTTCTGATGGTTTATGGTTTTGTATGATGGTGCGGTCAGGACTCTTATTCCCTACGACTTGCGTATTGTAGGCTTGACAAGCGAGCACTGATGAAAAACGCCCGCTGTTGGTATGAGACGATATTATTTTATTAAGTTTAACACGTTCCCCGCGTATTGGGCCATATGTGTACCAGTCGGTAAGTTGCTCATTCACGTATCAGTATAAATGAATGACATTTCATCTATTTCTCGACCTCTTTAAGAAATAACTTATCATACGCGGTGAAATGTATCGTGGAATTGTATTCTTCATATTCCTTAGGGAGGATTAAAATGTATTCGATCATTGAAGTCGATTTCCCTATTCTGCTACTTACAACCTACACAATCCCCCGATTTACAGCCGCGGAAACGTGGTGAACGTGTCAAATGATTGGTAATTTGTTATTGCAGCTGGTGTTGAACTCTGCTTTGGGGCAGCCGCCTGTGGATCTGCCCTGTAGAGGTTTCTCAGGTCTAAAATATGACGTTCCACAAATCTGTCATTTTCACTAGTTATTAATGTAGTATTTTAATATTGTGTTAATTACAAAACGTGCGGTTAAAACAGCCCTGAAGAGAGCGTCAACTAGCTTGAAGCATATTTCTATAGCTGCAGAATTTCAAAGATGTTTGTAGTTTGGGAGCACATTTGTGAACCGGGAAATTTCTCTGATACGAGGAACTTGTCGACATATTGAGCCTAATGCATAGATTCTTTGGATTTGTCTATTTTTACAGTTATATTAACTTAGCTTGCTTTAAATGCAACTCATATTTTCCGTGACGGGTTTCGTGAACATCTGTGTAGTGCCGCGTGTTCGTCAGTGCTCCTCCTGTGTAGTGCCGCGTGTTCGTCAGTGCTCCTCGTTGTGGGCATCTTTTCCACGCGGGACGTCCAGAGGAGGTTATGTAACACCTTAGCTCTAGCTTGTTGATCTAAAAATTTTCATTCAGCTTCGATTACGCTCAATTTTAAGATTCATTTTGCAAATAAATTAACTGAATAGTGGCCTTACGTACCATTGGATGAGTTGAGAATGAATAAAAATGCAGTTCTGTTGGCGGGTCACCTTTTTGTAGAAATCCTTCAGTGGTCACTTTTGGATCACCAAGCTGTCAATTTTAACATGAACGCAAGTGTTCTCTGGAACTTTAACATTACGTCGGCATAGATTTCTTACTCATGCCGTAGAAATGGAGCTAAGTCTGCCGCAAATATCCAGCTCTGCTCTAGAAATGGGCCGCAAGACTTGGACGACTCCGCTGTAGATGTGAGTGCCTCAAGACGGCACAACTCTGCTCTAAAAGTGTATGCCGTATGACTAAAATAGAAGTTTCTACCTCAAGACGATACAACTCAGCTTTAGATATGTGTGCCTCAAGACTTGAATAACTCAGCTCTAGAAGTACATGCCTCAAGACTGCCCAACTTGCTCTAAAAGTGGAGTTTTTCTCATACCGCAAGGCTGTGCGTACACTGTTATCAAACTGAAGCCTGATGAGCTGAACAATGGCCGTGTGGCGCGAGAAGGCTTCTGATGCCGCCGGTTCCTGGGAGTGTCTGGAGAACTAATCAGGAGGTCACTATGACTCTTCTTTGCACTTGCTTTTGACTTTATAACATTTATGACATTATAACATAGATAACATTTCCACTGCGACATCAATTTCTTACCAATTTTTCTTTCTTAAAGCTGCTTAGGGTTTCATCTTCAACACGTTGACGGTAATGGGTAAAACTGAAGTTTAATATTTAATTCAAATATTGTTAGACTTATAAAGGAAAAGAAAGCTTTACAGCTAGGAACCAATTTTATTTAACTTCGACCACCTCCTGATGTGCCGGAATAAGTTAAAAATCCCACCAAGATCCGCGGGACCCGCAATTGGGAGCCCAACACAACTGAAACAGAATATACCGATTTTAGAGCGTATCGTTATCCAGTGGTTTTATTATGGTTACACAAGAATTTATTTAAATATTAGATATTTCCAATAACATTTCACCTCTCTACTCGCAACACACCTACGGAGCGGGCTGGCTTGGCCTTGAATCACAACGGTGGTTTAATTAAACAGCTCAGCTCAGGCGACGACAAGTTAATCGTGCAGGTGCGGCGGAGAAACGAAGGCGGAGACAATAGGGCAGGGTTAAAAACAAGCAGTCTCGGGCAGATGACTTCAAGTTATTCTAAAAGAAGAAGAAGAACTATGTTAGTTTACTGAACTCAGCCTCAGCTGCCCTTTTTATAGGAATAAATTTCATATCGTTCAAAGTATTTCAATTGCTCAATTAAGAGCTACACGGCTGTACCAACCTTGAAACTTTAATGGGCACAGTTCAAGAGGCACATATGTAAACGGCCGTAAGAGGAAAAATAGACAGATTAAGTTAGAGAAGACCTAGTACTTTATAAGATTTAAGGTAATATTAAGGGAATAAGAAGATAACTTCTCATTAAGAGGTAGGTAGAAATATTAGGTTAGGCGCTATGGGCCCATTTTAGGGTTTAAAGTTTAAAGTTTTAAGGACTCCTAAATAGGAGATTAAGTAAATTCCCAAAGTAGGGCTTAAAGAGTACTAGGCCTCTCGGTAAGTTTCAAAGGAGCTCAAACATGCAACGAAAAGTAAATTAAACTTAAGGAAAACCAAAAGAGTGATCACTCAAAATAAAAAGGAATTACGAAGAATCGGCCATGATGAGTAAATGGTCTGCCCAGAAGCTCTACTGCTACTCCTCCGCACCACATACACGTAAATCTCCTAAGCTACACAATCTTTTTCTTCACGGGAACATTTAAGAGATACGTAATTTCTAACAATATAAAGTCAAAAGCTTTTAGCAATTTTATAAATATCAAACATTAACTGGGACCATTAAATACCATTAATTTAAAAGATTGTTAAAATTTTTCGAACAACCAGGAAGATGTGCGGCATCTCCGCACATGTTTATCTGTAGTAGCACTTTCTGTATCTGGAGGACACCTATAAAGGGCCGCACTTATCGAGGCCGGGTGCTCAATCCATCAACATCTCGTCTTCTGTCAACACCTAGCTAAATAAACTCCGCCAAGCTTCACAAGTGTTTCCCTGCCCGTACAAAGAACTTAAGCACGACCCAGCGATGGGTCGTATCGATGGCAACGTGTTGAATATTTAATGCTTGGAAAGTGTAATGATAATGCCTTGAAAGTGTACGTGTATTAAGTGTTGAAGCAGCGTTAATGCCTTGGCAGTTACGTGAAGTAAACCCCCAGGGGAATGCAACTATTGTATCTATAAGAATTAGCCACTTTAAATACCGTGTAATGATCGCGTCGGACGAGACTGATGCTATGGCGTGTTCGTCTGTGTGATCTAGGGGCGGTAATTCTGATCATCAGTCTATTCTGACCACCAGGTTGTTCTGGTCATCACTCGTGTGACCGTTGAGTGTTATGTGAGTGATTTGTGTAGCCGCAAGGCCATGCGTGGAGAACTATATTTTCTAAGAAAATTACTCTCTGCGAAGGGCTAGAAAGAGCATCCATACTCGGAGTTCCATCCATTCTCTCTTCCGTCTGCTGAGTGAAAATATTCTCCTGAAAATCATATCTGTTGAGCTTTTTATTGGCTGCGCTAGATATCAGAAGCGCAAAGATTGCTATTGACAGCCCTGAATCTTCGCTGAACGATTTCTATTGGCTGTGATATATCCCGCGTCAGGACGGAAACCTGTGATGCGTTCCTTGAAAACGTGCAATCAACTCTGTCGAGTTTCAAAAAATATTTCGAACACTCTTGTGCAACGTCCGTGTAAATTTATCCCAAGTACGTGGAACAATCAGTCCTTAATGACGGTGAAACCCGGAGTGCAGTATTCCTGAGAGTGTACGTGGGCAGAGGGAAAATGTGAGGTCCCGAGCTGAGATTTAGGTAGGCCTTCTTTTTGTTGAAGTAAAATGTGTTTTTTCTTGTTAAGGACCATCTTTTATTCGGTTCACTTCTGTCCTGGTTTTCAGCACCTACTACTTTCTTCAACTGTCATCCTATTACTTGAACTTCTTTTTCTACTCACTTTTTCTATGCACATTGTGCTTAGATTCCGCGTTCCCTTATTTTATACTAAATCTTTGGATCGTCTTTTTGTTGCGGATAGGGAAGCTTGCGGAAGCCGCTGGACGCACATGTGCGCCCAGCGGTCTCATGTTAAGTAAGGGTGTAAGTAGCAGAGTTTCAAAAACGACTTTACTGCTCGGAGAAAAATTATTTCTTTCTTCAGAAGTGTGAAAATGTAATAGCGTTATATTTCACCTCGTATGCTTGAATCTCGTGTAAAGAAGATTTTGAAATAATTTAAATGTTGTTCATCCACACCGATACGTAAATGAACGATTTGCCTAGTGGTACTCATATGCCCCTTAGTGGACAGCAGTCATCGTGTTGAACTGACATCTAATCAAATTCAAGTGCACGTGAAGCTAGCTCTACAAAGTGGACAGCAGGCCTTGTAACAGTCCCTATTCTTGACTGGTTTCATTTCGTGACTGGCGTTGCGGTAACACACCGCTCGCTTCCAATTGTGGGGACAGGTACAGCGGTCCGTCCACACGTCGTGTTTGTCACAGTGGGCTGCGCGCTCCGTATTGAGTGCCGCTGTGCGCATGATGGATGCTTCGTTTTAACGCTCCACGTGTCCGACGCGGGGTGAGAGCAGAGCATCTGTTCAGCTATTACCGTGCTGCAGTTGCTGTGTCCAGTGCTTGCGGGGTCGTTCTGCTGGTGTTAATATTGCTTCAAGTCTGGGAGGCAGGTCTGTTACTTTGTGCTTATGTCGAGCGTGGGGTCTGCCTGTGTTAACGCGTTGACTACGCTTGTGCGATAAGAATGGATTTGAGCAGTACAGTCGGGATTTCAAAAAATTATTGTGCTGCTCGTAACCTAACCGAACCAACCGTATGTAACACGTTGACTACGTTTGTGTGGCCGCTACTGATGGTTCGGTTGTAAGTAGCTCAATTGAAAAACCGACTGTACTGCTATAATCCTCTCTTATCCTTTCAAAAGAGTGTGAGAAAAATAATTGTACGATAACTTTTTGCCTCGTATGCTGAAATAAAAGTTGAAAAAGGTAGTGAAATAATTGAAATATTCATTTATGCCGGTATTCAAATGCGGAATTTACCCAGTAATACACATTTGTATCAATATGCAGTCACACATTAACACATTCATTGCGGTATGACCCACCGGTGGGTCGTAGTTAGGTTTTTCCTGCTGCGAAACGACCCATCGATGGGTCGTTTTGAAAAATTCTAACAACCATTCTAAATTAGTGGTATTTAACAGGCCCAGTTAATGTTTGACATTTACAAATTTGCTTATCACGTTTGACTTTAAATTTAGGTTGAATATTGAACTTCAGTTTTAACCCATCGCAACTAACGGGTTAAGGAGTCTCCTATTTAGATGTTCTGGTCCTGGCATTCTTGTTTGATTGAGGGCGAGCAGTTTGAGGTGTTCGACCTTCGATATCCCTTCTTGCTCTTTTTCGTGCTGAGTTTTCTCACAGGATTTGTGTCTTTTCTTTTTCTTCGTGTGTGCCCATTTGTCCGATATGATAACTTATTCGCCGAGCGAAACGTGAGGACATAATTGTGCTAATGCTACCACCATTCCTTGGTGTTGTTATTGAATTTCAGAAGATATGAAGAGGGATAAAAAATTGAAATCGGCATATAGTTCGATCCCTGTAGATACTATTTTATTGTAGTTAATATTGTATCTACGGGAATTAGCTTTCCTTCGCGGAAGATGTGAGATCGTGAGCTGAGGGTTAGGTTGGCTTTCCTTTTGTAGAGATAGAGAAGTTTTTGTTTTGTTGCGAACCAAAAAAATATGGCCCCTAACAAAACGAAGAACATCGATTTATGTACTGTTTCTTCAACTTCTTTCAATCTTGTTTTAGTGCTCAGAGCACTTAAATTGAACCACCTTAAAATCAAATCTCTCCTTCGGTCACGTTTTTTAGACCTATGGATGGTACAACTATTGTATCTATGGGAATTGGCACTCCCAAGGAGAATATGTGTGGTCCCTAGCTAAAGGTTTGGTAGGCCTTCCTTTAGTTGGATTAGAATAGGCTTTTTGTTTTCTTAAAGACCATCTTTTTTCGGTTCGCTGCTGTCCTGTTTTTCGGTACCTACTACTTTCTGCTGCAACTTCAATCTTGTTTACCAACTTATTCCTTAACTTTCTTATGCACCTTGTGCATCGATTTCGTGTTCCCAAGTCAATACCTAGTGGTACCTTTCTCCTTCATCTCTTTGGAGCACCTTTGTTACGGTTGGAACTTGATTTTACATCTAAACTTCTAATCTTCGAAGTCTCTTGAATTCGTTTATTTTTCATTGAAAGCTCCCGTTCGTTGGGTACTCATTGATTAATTTTCTTATTTTCAGCGATCACTTTAGCATTATCTGTATTGCTATGCGAGTGCTAATTAAAGTAAGCTTACCCGTAAATATTTTCAAAATATGGTGGTTTCGAAGGTCAGGAAATATAAAATTTGAGTGACTCAACGACAATGAATGAATAATGAATGAGAAATTGATGAATAATAGCATAAACATTGAATTCTTTGCCTCTTATGGTACGAACTTTTTTTTTGGAGGGCCTAGATAATAAAATTGAGGAACAGCAGCCATGAATATCACGACATCTGGCTCATTCCCTTCTAATACGACACTCGGCACCGTTTCTTGTGCAGAGCCACTCGACAGGGAGATCCATTGTATCAGTGGGAATTGGCTCTCCTCCGAGAAAGGCGTGAAGTTCCAAGCTAAAGACCAACTAGGCATTCTTTGTGACGAAGCAGAACAATTTTATTTTGTAAAGAGCCACCTTTATTCGCTCAGTGTTGTTCTTCTTTCAGCATCGGTTACTTCGTTCATTTTTCATCTTGTTCCGCGAATTGTCTCCCAGGGGAACCATGTGAGGGCCCGAGCTAAAGGTTAGGTAGGCTTCCTTTTTGTTGTAATAAAATAGGTTTTTGTTTTGTTACGGACAATCTTTTTTCGGTTCACTGCTGTCCTGTTTTTCAGCACCTACTACTTTCTTCTTCAACTTTTTTCTTGTTTCATGAACTTCTTTCCTAGCTTACTGTTTCTGTGCACCTTGCGCATAGATTCCGCGTTCCCTTTAACTCCATACTAAATGGTGCCTTCCTCTTTCCTCTCTTGGAACATCTTTGTCGTGGTTAAGGGAGGCTAATACTTTCTTATATAATAATAATAATAATCCGCTAATTGTCTTTCGAATTTTACTGCTGCTATGCACAAGGAATCTTGTAGAGGAACACGCTTGTGCCTAGATCCATTGTTTCTTTAATTTCATACTAATTCATTCTTTTTTCTGTATATTCTTGGAAGCTCATTTCATTGAGTTTAAACTAATGCCTGATCTTCTGTGAGCCATATGGGGAAAAAAGGGTCACGCCTGTATGATTACGACAGTGAGAAAAAATAACGTCTAAGCTTTGGAAATCACAAGTTTATTACAAGTCCACATAATGACATGGAGTATTAGTGTGTAACTGTAGTGTACACGGCTCGTGAGAAATGACGGAATTCAATATTTTCCTTCGATTAATTTTCCAGCTGTGGTTGACAAACAAATATATCCATCCTTGTAGTACTTGTGATTGAAATATTCTTGTACCTGTGCGCTGGTGACCCCTTAGGGAATACAACTATTGTATCTATAGGAATGAGCGCTCCCAGGGGGAAATGTGTGGGAGCCCAAGCTTAGAGTTGGGTGGACCCTTTTTTTTTGTTGAAATTAAATGTTTTTTTTTGTTATATTAAGCACCACCTTTTTTCAGTTCACTGTTGTCCTGTTTTTCCAGTACCTACTGCTTTCTTCTTCAACTTCTATCTTGTTTCATGAAATTTTTTCTAAACTTACTGTGTCCATGCCCCTTCTGCATAGATTCTGCATTCCCTTATCTCCACACTGAATAGTGCCTTTCTCCTTCCTCTCTTTGATACGCTCTTTTTTTGTAGGAGTTAGGGAGACCTAAACTAACATGTAATCTAATATAGAATCTAATCTGTGCACTGGTAAAACTCGTATCACAGATACGGTCATTAAGCATCCTTCAAATCAAAAAAGCTGTTTTTAAGAAGCGGACACTAACAAAATAAAGAAACGCACCAAGGGTGTTATTAGGTAAGTTAGCTGGATGGAATTTTCCCGGTGTCTTATACCACCAAATAAAATGTAAACACCTGTGCAGGATGGCTTCCGTGTCGGCTGATTATGAGGTTAATTGGAGGGAGCTGCACACCGAAGTGCCTTGTTTTTTGTGCGACATGCAATAGTTCTTATAGTTAGCTCGCTCTGTTGATAACGTAAAATATTTTTTTAATCCGATGCTGAGGTGTCTTCATCAGACCCCACACTTATCCCGCGCACGACTTGATGCTAGAGACGTTCACTGGCAGCTGTTGCCTGATTGCTTAAATTTTTATGAGTTTCTCTACCCATTTGCACTTTGAGGATAAGAGTTTTTGACGCTGAAAATTTAGCTCAGCAGACGCACTCTTTGCGGCGACTTCTTGGTTCTCAGAAGACATCTTCAGTAATTTTTTCATTCACTCAGGGTGTTGTTCGTACGAGTATGACGATGTCATTTTTCCCTTGTGTAAAAGCGTTACCAGCTTTGTTGCACCATTTATACAGTTTTGTCCTCTATATTTTCTTGGGAGCTCATTTCATTGAGTTTAAACTAATGCCTGATCTTCTGAGAGCAATATGGGGAAAAAAGGGTCACACCTGTAAAATTACGACAATGAGAAAAAGTAACGTCTAAGCTTTGGAAATCAGTTTATTACAAGTCCACAATATTACCGTACTTGCTCACAATAAAAACGTTTTTGCCAAGTTTGCTGCTCTTTGAAAACGTTTTTGCCAAGTTTGTTGCTCCTTGAAAACGTTCTAGTCGAGTTTGCTGCTCATTAAAAACGTTTTTGCTAAGTTTGCCACTCCATGAGAGCGGTTTTGCCAAGTTTACTGCTCCATGAGAGCGCTTTTGCCAAGTTTGCCGCTCCATATGAGCGTTTTTGACTACTTTTCCGCTCCATTTGAGCGTTTTTGACTACTTTTCCGCTCCATATGAGCGTTTTTGCCAACTTTGCCGCTCCATATGAGCGTTTTTGCGAAGTTTGCCGCTCCATATGAGCGTTTTTGCCTACTTTGCCGCTCCTTAAACCATTTTACCGTCTTTTTAGCACCATAAACACGTTGTCACTGTACCATCTTCCTGTCTCACTGGTTGCACCTAATACGTTTGGTGCTCCGATTGTGTTTCAAATTACGAGCACCGTCACGATTCAGTATCTCGAGCTTAATGTTACTTTCTTCAAAGTGCAATTGCTGGCCACGCTTCCTCGTCCCAGTAAATAATGACGTGCGCTTTCACGACGAAGACAGCGAAAATTTTGCTCAATCCAACGCGACAGTGTTTTTAATTTCATATTGAAAGGGAATGAGTGTGTTTCGTAATGAATTTAGCCTGCTCATCAGTTTACACTCGTCTTTTTTTGCAGTAACGAAGAATTTTTTGTGTGCATTGAATTTTCTGGATTGAAAGGTTTCTACATTGAAAACTGAATTGCTCACACTTGAAAAATAGGAGGGCACTTGTTGCTAAGAGGAACGAACGTTCCTGCTCCAGTTTTCTCATACGATCGTAGCGGTAAATCTGTCGCCTTTGTGACGTGGAAAGGTCGGTCAAGTGCTGATTGTGCTCGTGGTGAGCACAGCCTTTGTTTCTTTGTGAACTCTGGCTCCCTCTGTATAGACTACGTTCATTATGCCATTATTGGTTCGCGAGTTTGCAGTTAGAGCGTCACTAACGCATTTCACATTTCTCTTTCCATTTTTATGCTCTTGCGGTCCTGCACCTACATGGATAGATTTTAAATTGAGTTTACTTTTCACTTTCCATTTTTTGGTTGAACTCTAAACATTTTCGCTTTCGGCCTAGTTCACCGATAAAGGCTTGTATTAATTAGTAGAGTTGATCCTTGTTTTAGCCACGACGATGTGTTCTGAAATTAAATAAAACTGACGTGGAGGAGATGCTGTTGTGACCTCAGCCTTTCATAGACCTTTCATGACCTATTTCTTTCAGTTTGTGTACTTTTTTGCCATATCTTTGTAGTCTTTCTTTTTATTTTCCTTCTCAACTTACTACTTCAATGCGCCATCTTTCGAGGGAGAACACACCTTGTGTGTGGATTCCTCGTTTTCTACACTCCATGCTAAATGGTCCCTTTTTTCGCTCTCTTAAGGTCGCCTTTATTGTGGCCAAGGAGTCTCAAACTAACCATATAGTAATTATAAAAAACAATAGTTACAGTAATAATTACTTAAGAAATCTCGTGAACTATTGCAGGAAAAGTGTGAGCTGTCATTCTATTTCAAGCTACTCAAGTTGTCATATTGTTGAGTGCCATTATACTCCTACATTTGTTCATTGTCTCGACGTTACTGCAGTCAAAATTTATTTCGTGAGACGGTTGTGTGGATATGATGTCTTGTTATGGAATAATCTTAGTAATATTAACTTGAGAATCGCCTGGCTTCTGTGTGCTTTCGCGTTTTGAGCATCTCGCTCACAAAGATACTTTATGACCGTATCTGTAATACGAGATTCACCAGTGCATAAGTACGACAATATTTCAATCACGTGTACTATTAGGATGGATGCATTTGTTCGTCTGAGTGATTTGTGAGAGAAACGGCTGTTATCACGCGCCCTGACCCACGGTGGCGACGGTTGCAATGTACTGTAGGTGGTAAGGGTTTTCACTTCCTTGTCTGGATGGTAAATCTGAGATTGCGGTTTTAAACTCCCCTCAGGGGGATACAACTATTGTATCTATGGGAATTAGCGCTCCCAGGGGAAAAATGTGAGGGCCCGAGCTGAGAGTTAGGTAGGCCTTCTTTTTGTTGAAATAAAATGTTTTTTATGTTAAGGACCACCTTTTTTCGGTTCACTACTGTCCTGTTTTTCAGCACCTCTGACTTCCTTCTTCAACTTTTATCTTGTTTCATGAACTTCTTTCTCATCTTACTGTTTCTATGCCCTTTCTGCATAGATTCCTCATTCTCTTATCTCCATACTAAATGGTGCCTTCCTCCTTCCTCTCTTCGATACGCTCTATTTTTGTAGCGGTTAGGGAGGCTTAAACTAACTTATAATCATATAATCTGCGGTTTTAAACGGTTCATTTTCCAGCTTGGATTTCTTCATGGGTCTTTTTTAAGTATTATTTCGCAGACTTCTTGGTTCCTTTGGGCTGCCTTCTGTCTTCCTCCTCTTGATACGTCTTTGTTGTGATTAAATTAAGGTGGCATAAATTAACTTATCTAGGTTTCGCTGATATGCAAGATTGCATGACTGGTCTGAAAGGCTGGGTTTTGTCCAAGAAAAGGCCATATTTCAGCATATTTGCAAGTACAACGAAATTTTTATTACCTTATATGAGATGCTGATAATTAATTCGCATGTAACCTCTATTATTACTGCCAACTTTATATAGGTGTGACGCACTCTAAAATTTATTATCGTGCAGCGATTATGAATGCGGGAGAAATGACGATTGTTTAATGCTTCGACTGTGGCTAGTAAAACTGAAGTTTATTATTCAACTCAAATTGTAAGTCAATTGCAGTTAGCAATGTTGAAATTAGCGAACAAATGGATCGTGCCGTCATAATTTGATTTACGAAAATTTAGTTAGTGATAGTTGGTCGGTCAGTAGCATTATGAAAACTCCTTCAGTAACCATCGGTGGTTCATGGCGCAGTCAAAGTGTTAAAGTGTTGATGTATTTTGTTACTGTCTGTGGGGGACTGGGGGCGGGGCTTAGAATGAACAGCTCTGCTCGTTCCTGTTGTCATTTTCTGTTCTATTCTATGCATGAGAAAGCGGTCTCAAGAGTTTATGATCCCCCGAAATCAATGGTTTCGTATCCTACTCTAGTGTTGATAAAACGTACATTTTCGTTCGGCCTTTGTGTCTTTCTAAAAGTTAATATTCAAAATTGAATCGAGTTTCTTGTAGTTCTGGTTTGCGAAATTTATTTTTTCTACGCGTTTAAATTCTCATACACTCTTACGATTTACGCCTGAGCGATTTACTCGGAAGGATACCTGCAAATTTGAGCGCGTTATTTGAATGATTTTTGACCTCTCAGGAGGATACAGCTGTTGTATCTATGGGAAGTAGCGCTCCCAGGGGGACTATGTGAGGGCCCGAGCTAAAGCTTAGGTAGGCTTTCTTTTTGTTAAAATAGAATAGGTTTTTGTTTTGTTACGGACCACCTTTTTTCGGTTCACTGCTGTCCTATTTTTCAGCACCTACTACTTTCTTCTTCAAATTTGATCTTGTTTCATAATCTTCTTTCTCAACTTACTGTTTCTATGCCTTTCTGCGTAGATTCTGCGTTTCCTTAACTCCATACTAAATGGTGCCTTCCTCCGTCCTCTCTTTTGACCGCATTTGTTGCTGCGAGTAGGGAGGCTAAAACGAACGACTTATCTAATCTTGAATGATTTTTGAGCTGAGCTCGTGGGAAGATGTTCTTTAGTAATAGCGAAACTGACGATGAATTTATGAACTCGCTGTTACGCTAAAACGCTTGATTTCTCGATGAGGTAATGAACACGGTGTTAACGCAATAACCCCAGAGTTCTAAGTTGAAATTTGCTGCAAGTCATAGGAGGCCGGAACATTGGGTACTTCGGCGTGAACGCTTCGCTGTGTCTGAGGATGTGCTGAGGATGATAATGTGCGATTAGGGATTTGCGTGACGCACACGAGTTATGCGATGTACAATGTGCTCTACTTCATGCGATTTGGTGCACATGTATGTTGCATGACGTACACGAGAGCAGTGCTGCGCAAAGTGCACCACTTCACACAAATGGTGTGAAATATCCCTTGGTGAACTCATTCGCATTTTTCAGTTATTGCGAAATTCTATTCATCTAAACGCCTTCGAGGATTGAATCATGATGGCGTAGATTGCCATCTCACCTCGCGACACTCAGCGTCTGCACCCAAAGCCCTATCTATCTATAATGATCATTCCTTGAGACGCGGCGTCTGCACTCAAAGCCCCATACTGATCATTCATTCTCTGAGCGGCGCGGTGACTTGCATGCTCGACACGCCCTCGCGTTTCTCGCCTGCAGCGCTTGCTTGTCTTTTATTCGGGGTCTCCCTTGTGACTTCCCTTGATTGTGTCTTGCAATGCCTTGTGAAATGAGGTCTGATTTTAGTGCCGTCTTATAATCGCGTTGCCGCGCTCAGCTTTCTTCTTTGGTTTTGTAACTTGCGGTGATGAATTTCTGGGCTGTTACACTGCCATGCTCACCTTTCTTTAGTTTTGTAATTGTACGTTTTCTGATTCGTTTACGACTAACTTTAGAAATCAAAGTCATCATAGGGAGCGAGTTGTAACTTGCGTTGATGAATTTCTCGAGTGTTACACTGCCACGCTCATCTTTCTTGTTTTGTAACTTGAGGTGATGATTTTCTCGATTTTTTATTCTGCCACGCTCATCTTTCTTATGTTGTGTAACTTGTATTGATGAATTTCTCAACGTGTTGCTTGGAATGTGTTCTCTTTACTCTATTCAGCGACGCGCAATGGATAATTCATTCCCCTCGGGAGAATACAATTATTGTATGTATGGGAATTAGCGCTTTTCGGGGAAAAATGTGAGGTCCTGAGAAGGTTGGGCTGCCTTTTCATTAGTACAATATTTTTTTATTTACTTTAAGGATCATCCTTTTACGGTTCTCTGCTGTCCGGGTTTTCAGCACCTAATCATTTTTTAACTGTAATCTTGCTTCATAAAGTTCCTTCTTTACTTGCTGTTTCTATGCGCAGGGGACTTGTGTGGAAATAGAACTTTTGCATAGGTTCTGCGTTCCCTTAACTTACCTCAATTGATGCTTTCCTGCTTCTCTTCGGGACACGTTTGCTGTGTATAGGGAGGCTCATACTAATCTAAACCTCTCTTAGGGACGCTTTTGTTGTGGACAGTGAGGCCTAAACTTACTCTTAATCTAATCTAATTTAATTCTTTTTGAATATTACGCGACGACCGACCTTTCAAATTCCTGTTAACGCAAATTGAAAAGTGTTTTTGGTCATCGCGCTAAAAGCCAACCGTCTTTTGTAAGTTTCAGCACTAAATTAGCTAGAACAGGAATACTGGTCTCTTCATTGGCGATAAGTTTCAATTTCTCGCTTCGTGTCTCCATAAAGACCGGATTCTTCTGCCTACGTGACGTTTAATTTTAATCATCACAGTTTTATGCGCTAGCTCAGTCGTCTTTTTTTCATATGCAAGTAATAAAGTCTTGGTTGAATGTTCTGTTCTCATTCTGCCTGATAGCTCGAATGATTCATAGCTCCCCAACGTCGCATGCTGTTCGCTTTCGATTTTTCACAGCATATGTTTTCCCATAAAACTGCGGATAACTAAGCGTGTTTCAATTAGAGCTCATGCCACGTTCGCAGCAGAATACCAGCGCATCAACTGAAGAGAAAATGCTCCACAAATTACGGAAGAGAAGTGGAGCCGTCGAAATGAAAGCTCGTGTAAATTCAAAAGGAAGAGCGTTAGCGGCTGTGGAGAGTGCGGCCTCGCTGTGCGTAGTGCTACAAATTCCTTAATGTGTTCTTGTCACTCAATGTGTGCTAGTACTTTCCGCTCCATTCATTACTTTTTAATCATGTCACGCTCGCTGCAGTGGCTAATTTTTTAAGCATATCACGCTTGAACTCGTATCTTCTCTACTCGGTGTCACGCAGTGGAAGATCGGTTTCATTTATTTTCCTTTGGATGCTGTATTGCGCCATTACCGAACGGTTAATTTTCTCGTTTAACACGTTGACTACGTATTGGGAAATATGTGTATTACTGGATAAATTGCTCATTTGCATACCGGCGTAAATGATTTTTATTTCAATCGTTTCACTACCTTTTTCAAAATTGATTTTAGCACACGAGGTAAAATATTATCGTGCAATTATATTTTTCACACTTTTTAGAAAGGATAAGAATGTATTTGAGCGGCGCAGTATGTTTTTAATTCTGCTACTCACAACCTAACCGAAACAACCGTAGTAACCACACGAACGTCGTCAACGTGTTACCCTAAATTGAAGAGCTTTTTAGTCATCATATTCATTGCGACTGTCGTCTGTAAGAGTGAGTGGAGTGATTGAAGTACACGGGCCTTGATCGCCTTCATTTTGATGATAATCGGTGGTTAACCCTTTAACGCCCAAGTGGACTGTACGGTCCTCTTTCAAAAATAACAATAATATATTGTATTTCTTATTCAATTAGTTCACTAATGTGTCCTTTGAACTTCACTGCCGAGTGGCAGTTCCTTCCACATCTTGATAACAGTGACTACCTAATGCCAGTGTTGGTTTAGTGATAGTGGTTGTGATAATGGTAATATGAGTATAAAAATGTGGGCGTTAAAGGGTTAAATCTAGACAATCATATTTTAATGAACAAAACGATATATCGGTGAAAATGTATAAACATGTAATGAATGCGTAAATGATGGACCTCCTATGGGTACAACCGTATTTTCTAGGGGGAATTAACATTCCCTAGAGCGAGATTTTAGGTCCCGAGCTAAAGGTTCAGTAGGTTTTCCTCTTGTTGAAGTAGAATCAGATTCTTATTTTGTTACAGACCCTCTTTTGTCGATTCGCTGCTGTTCTTTTTTTCAGCTCATTTTATCGTCTTCTTCAATTTTTATCTTGTTTCGGGTATTTCTTTCTCAACTTACTGCTGCTATGCGCAGGGTGTGAGAACACACCCCTTGCGTAAGGCTTCGTGTTCCCTAAATTTCATACCAGAGGGTGCCTGCTTCTTTCCTTTCATAGGAACACTTTGGTTATAGTTAGTAAAGCTTAAACTAACTCATAACCTTATTGGAAACTTTGAATGTATTATAGATGACTGGCCTATAAACACTTGCATCCGCTAGCTGAAATCGTATCCTTAGAGACACATTTGTACCACCACGTGGTCAACGCATCATATAAAAGGATAAAATAGATGAATGAACCTAATGTACTACCACGTGGTCAAAGATAAAATAGATGAATGAACCCAGTGTACCACCACGTGGTCAAGGATAAAATAGATGAATGAACCCAGTATATCACCACGTAATCAAGGATAAAATAGATTAATGAAACTAGAAAACGACCACTCACGTTTGCAGTGACGGTAGGGCTCTAGTTTGAAATCATGTGGCCGAGTGCTTGTGCGAATTACTTCTCTCCCCGTGAGAGCGTGGGAGTGTTCGCTTCAGACACCGCTTGCAGCGTGCTACAGCTACTGCTCTTCACTCTCTGACTGGGTTTTACGGCCGTGTTCTTGCCCGATTTCTCTGGCGTGCTCTTGTTTCTGCGGGTGATGGTGTTGCCGTGTAATTATTCGTGTTATTCGTTCTTCTCCTAGCTATTAGTCAAGTAGATTTGTACGGAATACTCAAGGTTGTAATCGCTTAGTTGTGAAAGATGCTACAGTTTATCACGTTTGTGAATCCGCACGATTTTTTGTGTTTAAATGTGGATTCAATGGTCAGGACTTGGTGCTATCAGGATTTATTTTTCGTTTGTCTAACTGCAAATTTAACTTTTTCAGAACAAGAGTGCCTTTGGAAGAACCGTATTGTTATAAACAACGATCTTTTCAAAGATACTGGTTTAAAATGTATTTTTTGGACATGATTGAGTGGGTAAATGCCTGAAATTTACTCTTCCATAATGTCGACAGGTGTGTCTTTGCATATATTTCAAGACCATGAAAGTAATCTCGTCGATGTTGAGTCCCTGTCTCACACCGAAGATGCGCACATTCCAATGGAAGACTTCATGCTAGCTTATTGCGTCGGGGAGACCAAATTATTCCATAACCCTGCTTTCGATCACGTTCTCGAGAGCAGTTCTCAGCGTGCACCCAACGATCTTTCTAAGCCACATTTAGCTGCTGTTTACGAGGACACCGAACTTCAACAAGACGCATTTCTTGACCGGTCGATGTTACAGACCTTGGCAAAGGCGTGCAAGAACAGTGAAGACCAGTTTTACAACCAAAATGGAAATATCAATTCCTCTTTCCCAGAAACCCTGAGCAACAATGAAGTTAAATCGTTTCGGAATCCTGCGTTTATAGACGTCGAGGACAGTTACCCGTACGCTGCCGACCCGTTTCCGAAGCATCGTTCACCGCCTGTATCTGAAACAAGCGATTTCCCGAGTGACGTTTCTTTAGCTGGATCATTTTTCGAAGATTGGACTGGTGGTTACAACGAAGATCGTTCACCATTTGAAAATGAAAATAGCAAAGTCGTTTCGCGAAAAAATTCTAGTAAAATTGCATGTGTTTCACCGGTGTCGTGTTGTTGCTGTTCACAAACAAGTAATAGGTTGAAGCTCACTGTTGCCGAAGCTGGCAAACACAAAGGTGTGCGAACCCTCGACAAGACTTTAGTTCGTTGCCGTGGCGACAGCGCTGACTTGGGCCCCTTTGCGAGTGATGATATCAGCATCTCCTACTCTGTTTGCCCCTTAGAGGATCATGACTACATCTCAACTGCAGCGACTCTGAACAGATCGGCAGAAAACCTCTTTTCGAGTTCGGCGGAGGATCCGAGTTCTATGAGCGCCGACCGATTTTTTCCCAAAACCCTTAGATCGTGCGGAATTAATCGACAGGCAAATATTGGCGTTGTGTCCTCCATTAGAGATGTTAATGTAAATCGGTGCACTAACTTTGAAAGCGCCCTTAGCCGGACTTTCGAAAATTCTTCTCCGTGTACCTTCACGATGCCGAAATTATCTTCTTCCTCATTAACTTCATCAAATTTTAAAGATGAAATTGCGTGCTCTTCAATGTCTCATGATCAATCGTATATGAGCGAAAAAATATCTAATTTGAAGGCAAAAGTCGTGCAGGTCAAATTTAAAAATGAAAACCTTTATCTGCCTTCATCGTCTGTTTCTACTTCAGACACTTCTTCTCAATTACGAGAGCTTTCGACTTGCACACCAACTCGTGGACTCGATAAGTTCGAGAGCCACGTTCCTGCACTCCGTAAGTTCAATAGCGATACCACTCAAAACCTCTGCGGCTTAGTCGTGTCTTCGCATGTGAAGCATAAATTCATGTATCATAACCCCAGCGACTCGGAATCCGATGCTCCATCTTCATTGGAAGCGGGAGCCACTTCCTCTTCTTTAATGCGCAAACCCTCAGTGAAAATGGACTCGTCCGAGCACCGACTTTGCGCTAATTGTAGGTCCCCTAAAACGGCATGCTCTTCTCCAACCCAGTCAGCTAGTTCTGGATTCACTCTTTCTTTACCAAGTCGCTGCGACAGCGGCGTTTCGTTCGTGTCTACCTCCGACTCGTGCTCGAATTCCCTGGAAAACTCGAGTGATGGCGGGTGCTCTAATTTCGATGAACCGTCCATGGTCAGCATCGCCGTGGATGACATGATCAGCTCAGCGTTCGAAAGAAGCACCAAAATTAACTGCGTTAACATTGGAGATGCTGGTGCTGGAGAGTGTGTTGTTACTGTTAATGGTCAAGCTGCGAAATCTGTTGATACTGTGAGTGAAACTTCTGATTATTCGCATTGCAGTACGCAAAAAAGTTTTGACCATTCGGGAAAATTCAACTTTGTTTCAGTAGATGATTATTTGAGTTGCAAAAAAGATGAGGTATTCTACAAATTGAAACCCCCGTCCAAGAAACACTCCCTCCCTGAGTACAAAAATTTTCGTAGCAATACTGTACTAAAAACCGAGAACGTAAAAGAACGGTTTTCTGGAAGTTCTTGCGTTCTTCGACGAAAATCTGCCATGAAACGAACTTCGCGACCCTTCTATTTGAACAACCGCAACTCACAAGGTGCTTTAGTGAAACTTGGCCATTCTGGTGACAGTTTTAGAAATATCAAAAGTCTATCACCAAATCTATGCGGTAGAAGAAACTACGGGTTCCGTAAAAGCCGTTTCAAACACGAAATTACCGGAAGTCCATCGCTTGGATCAGATGTCGGGGTCAGCGTTTTGGTTGAGCAATTTCCCAAAGCTGGAAGTTCTCATTCTTGTGCATTCTCATCTGCCCAACTGGAAGTTACGAACTGCGGTTACTCTAGCCTTCATGATGGGCGCACACACGCTTCCAACCTCCAGTGCGGAGTTGGGAACTCGAAATGCCCGGAAAATTTTCCTCACAGCTCACCTGAAGCCCAAGGTACGGAATTCGCGTCGGTGCCTCCCAACTCCGTTGCGCAGGTAACTCGAGTTTTTCTTGGTGAAGACTCACCACACTCCGTAGTGATCGAAAATACGCCTAGCCGATTTATGGAAATCTATAATAACGAAACAACTACATCAAGCTTTGGAGGACTTCCTTTTGAAGAAAATGGGGTGAGCAACAAAGAGAATGAGTGCAACTCTTTACCCACCACCAGACCAGCAACTGTTAATGCTTTGCGTTATGGTCGTAAGAAGAGAATAAACAGAAGACCTACCACATTCGTATCTGCCTCTCAAATAAAAGCGGCAAAAGCTAATCATCACTCAGAGGCAGCGTCAACACTCAACAAAACCTGTGACAAAAGTCTCGTCAAAGACAAACCTGTTGCTGAGGTCTCAATTAAACCTAATTGTGAGCATTTTCGTGGAGAACATCATCTCAAAAACACGGAAGTGAACGGAAATGATTCATTGCCCATGCAAAGTGACCAATTATGTGTTGGAGCAGCAAGAACGAAATTAGTTTCAAGCCTCGAAAGTTGCAAGGGTATCAGTGGGTTCGTACAACGCCAAGGCTTACAATATGCATTTGGTACGAGAAATCAAGGAGCGCTTGAGAATGTTGCTTCGAAAACTTTGAAAACTTTTGATGTTAGAGCTACTTTGGAAGCCACAGCGTCCGATCTTGATGACCTGCTCGACAGAAAACTTATGATTGTGGAACCTCATGAAAAAAAGGCCATGACTAATTCACTCGACACAACTGATTCCAATGTGAGAGACACAGTAAACAGCTGGTCGGTGGACGGTAAGACCTACACACACGCAATGATGGGTCCAACAGCTGATGGGCCATTGAAACATTCTAGCTCTGATGAAGCTATTCGTAAAGCATTCACGGATGGATCTGGTCGGTGGAGTGACGACGACCGGGAGCGGAGGGCGAAGCTGAGAAGACGAGCTCCTGTGTTCGGACAGCGGCTGGGACGAGGCAACAGGATGACTGCGGTGAGTAGCTCGAAAAATTTGCAAGGTGCTGCAAGTCATTTGCAATTTGATTTTTGCGAGTTGTTGCGAGTCATCGTGACTTGTTAGGATAGAGTCTGTGAAAATTTGATTTCATGAGCTGTGGTTGAGTGAACTTGTCGTCAGTTACGTCTCGATTTGAGTGGTTTAACTTAAATTATTGAATGTTCCATATGATTCATCTTGTAGGTGTTCATTTTGGAGCTGGCTGTGAGAGACGAGGTCTCATGCATAACCTGTTTAGCTTGGGGTGGGGTGAGCCAGACTCAGTGCAGGATATCCTTTCATTACTTTTCTAAAGCAACTCTAGCAAATCGACAGTCGCGGGTTTTTTTTTTGTTAAAGTTAGTATAGCTATCACTGCTCAATACAAGTCAAATATTTCTTTTCGAAGTTCTCTTGCTTTCTATGGAATAGGGCTTGTTGATGCGACTCGTTGAACCAACCCTTCACGAGTGTAGGAATATATAAAGTTCACAATAGACAAGCTTCATAAATGATTCGCGTATCAACAGTCCGGAGGTCGACCGAATATTTTCTGACGGCCTTATGAACTCGGGTTACATAACAGGAATTGCATGGCGGCTCTGTTTCGCGGCCACATTTCTATGTTATCCCTTCGAACCCTTACTTTTCTGATACGGTCAAACTCTTCTCCTGGGGTCACCAACCGTTGGTCATTTGACTTGCTATTCTGATCAAACTTTTTGAGTTTCTGTATTCGTGTACGGACTACCGAGTCAAAAGTAAGCCCCGTTTTATTAATATTATGTCAGTGTATCGAAGAAAAGCAATTTGCAGCGGTCACCAGTATATCCGCATATGTGTTGCGTTCAAAGAGCAGTTTTTTTAGGTCTTTTTCCAACTTTGCTGCACTTCTCGACGTTTATTTTATTTAGTAACTACATTTACCAATTATTTATAATGAGATTACATATTTCTAGATTTTTTTTCCTCTGTATTACATCTTGCCTACAAAAATTATGAAATGAGGAGTACTTGACAAGAGGCCATCTTGAGTGCCGCTTACGCGTGATGGGATTTATTAGTGAAATGTAGTTTTACTTCCAATAGTAATTTAATATCGGTGATAAATTTGTATGCTTCACTATTACCTGATTTTCCAGTTAAGTTATACTGAATGAAGTGAGTTTAAATAAGAGGTGTATTCTCGTAGACGTATCAGGTTGGAATTTAGAATTTTCGTAATGGTGTACGTCGTTGGTGCGATAATTTATTTCGAGCGAAGGTACATATATTCTCAAGGGCCATTTTATGTGTTGCCATTCATTTTCTATGTGACTAAATAATTCATTCCTCGTGCGTTGTAAAACGGTGATGTTGAATCAAGTACGGGATCCAATAAACCCGTTTTTATGATCGCAATCAATAATTGCATTGGAGTTATTCGCTGTGCCGTGACTTGCTCGCTTCCGTTCTCCTTCGTGCCTCGTTAGGACACGAGTGAAGCTTCAAAAATTCGACTGAAAATGGCCGTGTTTTGACTTCAGTGGCCTGGTAGCGCTGCTAATGTAAAGCCCTTGTCTTCTTTTTTTCGTTTTTTTCATGAAGAAATCAGGATTAGTGATATTAAAATTTATGTTTCATTATGGAGACTTCATACGTCTTTCACTACCTACGGTTCTGGAGCTCAGTTTTCGAACAGTTTCTGATTGAAAACTGCAGCTCGTTCTTCCAAGTGAACCTGCATATCTTGAGAAGAGTAAAAAGACGCCGCATTGAAGACTTGAAAGACAACGTGTTGTAGTCTGTAGCCTAGTTGATATGAAGGAACTCATACTTTCAACATTACCGCGTGCACGACCGTATAATTTGTCTTAGATTCATTCCGCTGAAGTGTTTTGTCATGCTGTTGTGATGCTGAGGCGAACTTGTATTAGCAAAATTAAAAATAACAAATATTGACTGGAACGTGCCTTCATTTAGCTTTAACATAATGTATTGTGGTTACCAGAAATTTTATTTTGGTTGAATAACCTCTGGCCGGTGTTTTTTTATTGAGATATTTATGTGGTGAAATATTTAATTCATTTTATGTTAATTTCTAATGCTTGTATTTTATCTGTAGAATAGTTATAAGTCGACTTCGTGCTTTACACAAAATAATTTAAGTTGAAAAAATATTAGGGTCACCCCCATAAAATGTTTTTTCTCCATGTAGCTCAACAGTTTTTTATGAAAGAAAATTCGAGCACATCCTCAAGCAAAAAAGTTCATTGAAGAACAGTTCTTCTACTTGCTTGAGAACCCTTTAAGCATATTCATTTTCAATTGAATTGAAGAAAAAAGTGTTACTTGATTTCAATAGAGCATTACGTGCATTGGTGTCCCATACCCGTGCTTTAAACTACCTCATTCCTTGTATCAAAAATAATGAAAAGTTTCATCGCATTCAACTCGAAATTCACTTACGCTCGATCAATTGATTCCCTACTTCACATCCCAGTTGAAGTAAAACACTTTTTTGGCCAATGAAGCTGAACAAAATTTCCATCTATTGCCAGTATTTCTATTTGCGTAGAGGTAAAGGTGAATTTCCTGAAAGTTATTGTGTTGAAATTTTAACTTGGATGCGGTAGTGGAGGGATCAATTAGTCATCATAAAGTAGCTCCTAATTTGGAATGAGATGTTAGACTTGGCGTACGAGTGTTGCCGTGCTTGAGCCGCTCCCGCTTTAATTAAATGACCCTCCTGGGTAGGATACGACTAATGTATCAAAATCATGTTAGTATGTGCTCCTTGAACCCCTCAGGGGGATACAGGTATTGTATCTATGGGAATTAGCGCTCCCAAGGGGACTATGTGAGAGCCCGAGCTAAAGGTTAGGTGGGCTTCCTTATGTTGAAATAGAATAGGTTTTTGTTTTATTACGGACCATCTTTTTTTCGGTTCACTGCTGTCCTGTTTTTCACCACCTACTACTTTCTTCTTCAACTTTTTCTTGTTTCATGAACTTCTTTCTTAGCTTCCTGTTTCTGGGCACCTTGTGCATAGATTCCGCGTTCTCTCAACTCCATACTAAATGGTGCCTTCCTCCTTCCTCTCTTAGAACATCTTTGTCATGCAATTAAGGGAGGCTAAAACTTTCTTATATAATAATAATGTGCTCCTTGAAGGACAAATAATATCAAAATCATGTTAGTATGTGATCCTTGAAGGACAACTAGGCCTAATATATCAAAATCATGTTAGTATGTGCTCCTTGAAGGACAACTAATATATCAAAATCATGTTAGTATGTGCTCCTTGAAGGACAACTAATATATCAAAATCATGTTAGTATGTGCTCCTTGAAGGACAACTAATATATCAAAATCATGTTAGTATGTGCTCCTTGAAGGACAACTAATATATCAAAATCATGTTAGTATGTGCTCCTTGAAGGACAACTAATGTATCAAAATCATGTTAGTATGTGCTCCTTTAACGACAACTAATATATCAAAATCATGTTAGCATGTGCTCCTTGAAGGACAACTAATATATCAAAATCATGTTAGTATGTGCTCTTTGAAGGACAACTAATGTATCAAAATCATGTTAGTATGTGCTCCTTTAAGGACAACTAATGTATCAAAATCATGTTAGTATGTGCTCCTTTAAGGACAACTAATGTATCAAAATCATGTTAGTATGTGCTCCTTGAAGGACAACTAATATATCAAAATCATGTTAGTATGTGCTCCTTGAAGGACAACTAATATCAAAATCATGTTAGTATGTGCTCCTTGAAGGACAACTAATGTATCAAAATCATGTTAGTATGTGCTCCTTGAAGGACAATTAATATATCAAAATCATGTTAGTATGTGCTCCTTGAAGGACAACTAATATCAAAATCATGTTAGTATGTGCTCCTTGAAGGACAACTAATATCAAAATCATGTTAGTATGTGCTCCTTGAAGGACAACTAATATATCAAAATCATGTTAGTATGTGCTCCTTGAAGAACAACTAATATCAAAATCATGTTAGTATGTGCTCCTTGAAGGACAACTAATGTATCAAAATCATGTTAGTATGTGCTCCTTGAAGGACAACTAATATATCAAAATCATGTTAGTATGTGCTCCTTGAAGGACAACTAATGTATCAAAATCATGTTAGTATGTGCTCCTTGAAGGACAACTAATGTATCAAAATCATGTTAGTATGTGCTCCTTTAAGGACAACTAATGTATCAAAACCATGTTAGTATGTGCTCCTTGAAGGACAACTAATATATCAAAATCATGTTAGTATGTGCTCCTTGAAGGACAACTAATATATCAAAATCATGTTAGTATGTGCTCCTTGAAGGACAACTAATGTATCAAAATCATGTTAGTATGTGCTCCTTGAAGGACAACTAATGTATCAAAATCATGTTAGTATGTGCTCCTTTAAGGACAACTAATATATCAAAATCATGTTAGTATGTGCTCCTTGAAGGACAACTAATATATCAAAATCATGTTAGTATGTGCTCCTTGAAGGACAACTAATGTATCAAAATCATGTTAGTATGTGCTCCTTTAAGGACAACTAATATATCAAAATCATGTTAGCATGTGCTGCTTGAAGGACAACTAATATATCAAAATCATGTTAGTATGTGCTCCTTGAAGGACAACTAATGTATCAAAATCATGTTAGTATGTGCTCCTTTAAGGACAACTAATGTATCAAAATCATGTTAGTATGTGCTTCTTGAAGGACAACTAATATATCAAAATCATGTTAGTATGTGCTCCTTGAAGGACAACTAATATATCAAAATCATGTTAGTATGTGCTCCTTTTTAGGACAACTAATATATCAAAATCATGTTAGTATGTGCTCCTTGAAGGACAACTAATATATCAAAATCATGTTAGTATGTGCTCCTTGAAGGACAACTAGGCCTAATATATCAAAATCATGTTAGTATGTGCTCCTTTAAGGACAACTAATATATCAAAATCATGTTAGTATGTGCTCCTTGAAGGACAACTAATATATCAAAATCATGTTAGTATGTGCTCCTTGAAGGACAACTAATATATCACAATCATGTTAGTATGTGCTCCTTGAAGGACAACTAATATATCAAAATCATGTTAGTATGTGCTCCTTGAAGGACAACTAATATATCAAAATCATGTTAGTATGTGCTCCTTGAAGGACAACTAATATATCAAAATCATGTTAGTATGTGCTCCTTGAAGGACAACTAATGTATCAACATCATGATTATTTGTGCTCCTTGAAGGAGGATGCGAAGTCTCCAGCTGGAGGTTAGGTAGGTGTACCTTTGTTTGACGTTTTCTGCGATGGGTTGAACTGAAGTTCAATGTGCAATTCAAGTTTAAAATCAACTAACGTAAACCACTTTGAAAATAGCAAGCATTAACTGGACCGTAACTTTATTTAGCTTTCTTAAAGTATTTATTAAAGTTTAGATAGTGACAGCACTCAGCAGGTGTGTCAGATGCACTATGAAAATCCTCTGTGACCACTCGAAACGTGTTAAGTAAAATAGTTTTGTTTTTCTGTGTTACTGATCCTCAATCCTCAATTTTTTGGCCCTCTGCTGTTCTTCTTGTTCAGCACCTATTACCGTGCTTTCCAGTTTCTATCTTGTTTCATAAAATTTTTTCAGCTTTGCTGTTTGGATGCGCAGAATGTGGGGGGGGGGGGGGGGGGGGACTTACCTGAAGCATAGATTCCTTGTTACCTTAATTCCATACTAAATGGTGCCTTCATCCTTCCTCTCATTGGATCGCCTTTGTGGCGGATAGGGAGGCGTAAACTTACTAATAATCTAATCTAAACCATGAAATATAGTTTAAAAAAATTTATAAATAAAATTAAGCTAAATTATGGTCTCACCTTAGCTGGGAAGCTTTCCGGTTTCCATCCGCAGTGATGTAAGGCTCAATATTTATATTGTCAAGGTTAAAGCGCTTATTTTAACGCGCTCGAACAGTTATTTTCCGAGATTATTGTGCAATAAAGTTACGTCCTACCATACATTCGCTGCAGGGAAATACGCAAAGGAATTCTCCGCTCTTATCAGATGATGGAAGTTCTACTCGGACGCTTTCTCTTCTCCTGAGAATATTCTGAACGAGGGTTCTTTCCCTCGCGGCTAGTGAATGTTATCGTCGTAACCGCTCGCTTACACGGACTTATCTCTGAAGTGATGATTATTCTGCTACGTTCGTCGTGTGCTCACAAGTGGCTCGATTTATTATTCTTTAAGGACTTGCTTATACATTTTACATGAGCGGTTTCCGAAGACACAGATTTACCTCTAAAATGATAGTTATTGTACTTTTACGTTTGTATTGTGTCCTTAAGTGGCTCGATTTATTAGCTTTTAAGGCTGTACTCATACATTGAACATGGGCTGTGTCTGCATACACCGATGAAATAACGCTGGTTATTATTTTAGTACGTTTTTATTGTGCACTCAAGTGGCTCAATTAATAAATTTTTCAAGCCGTTCTCATACATTGAACATGAGCTGTGCAACAAAACACCAGAAGAGCTAGGTGTTCCAAGATAGTGTAGCTATAAATGAGTTCCCGTGCCTGCACACATCTTACTACGGTTGACACTCAAATAAGCAGGCGGGCGTTACCTCGGGCAGACTTCCAGTTGTGCTCCCTAGCTGTGCTGGAATGAGAGCAGGGGTGTGTGGTGTGTGTGGGTTTTGTGCTTCTTTTTCTTTATTTGCGCTTAGAGACGTCGTTCGTTGTTAGCGGAGTAGATGAGATCTGGTCAGAAGTTAGCCGTAGGCCTTCATTTCACGTAGCAATTTAATTTCAACTCTGCGTAATTTGCCTCTCAAGTGCTCGCTTTCATTAGGAAATCCAAAGCGAGTTTTGAAGCGTGTTGTTGAAATGGATGGGTAAGAATTTTTATTCGCCAAATGATCCCCTCAGAGGGATACAACTATTGTATCTATGGGAATTAGCATTCCCAGAGGGAAACTGCGAGAAGGCCCGAGCTAAGAGTAAGGTAGGCCTTCTTTTTGTCGAATTAGAACGTTTTTTGTTACGTTAGGGACCGGGACCACCCTTTTTTGGTTCACGGCTGTCCTGTTTTTCAGAACTTACTACTTTCTTCTTCAACTTTGATCTTGTTTCATAACCTCGATTCTCAACCTTCTTTTTCTATGCCTCTTCAGCACAGATTCGCGTGTCCTTATCTCCGTACTAAATGGTACCTTCCTCCTTCCTCTCTTCGATACGCTCTACTTTTTTTGTAGCGGTTAGGGAGGCTTAAAATCTAATCTAATCGTCCTTTATTGTGTTGTATCTTGTACTTGTAGCAACTTTGCTTACAAGCTTCAAATGCATCGATTCGTATCGCGTTTTTTCTCTCATTGCCGACGGTATTTTCCTCTTTCCGGAACGCTTTTTTTAGCGGTTAGGGAAGCTTAAACTAGCATATAATCTTTATAATCCTCCTTCCTCTCTTCGGAAAGCTTTTTTTAGCGGTTAGGTAGGGAGGGTAAACTATCATCTAATCTAATATTCGCCAAATGATTGCCTTAGCGATTCAACGAAATGCCGGTGGTTGAAATATTTGAGACTTTTGAAAATTGTTCAACCATCGATTTAATGACATTTAAATATGTACATTTTCTCATCTGTGTGCTACTCATTAGCGAAATGCTTGCTGGTGGCACCAGAACGAAAATCAGCCTGCAGAGAATGCCTCATCATTTGTAGGCAGGCCCGTTCTTTCCCGGCAAGTTTGAAGAAGAATTTGCAGCCGCATTGAGTGTCATGAACAAAAATGATGCTGCAAGTCCTAGCAACGAGTTCGTGTAGAGCACACAGCCCTGAGGAGAAACATATCACGCTAACGGTTACCAGGCAGAGCAGGTTTTGCTCTCATCAAGTGCACGGAATGGCTGTGTCCCAGTTTGACCTGCATGCTCGCCCTACTTTAGTCGCACCCCTCATGCCTTCTTATGTTTGTTTTATAAGTCTCTCCGCTGTGAATATTTAAACCTTATTGACCTATTATCGTTGCCAAATCACTCAAAAGTTGCTTCGCGTAAAAAGGTCCCTTTGCATTGATTTTTTTCGTTTTGGTTATACCCACTCGTTGGGGATGCAACTATTGTATCCATGTGAATTAGCGCTCCTAGGGGAAAATGTAAGGTCTTGAGCTGAGAGATAGGCCTTCTTCTTGTGGAAATAAAATGTTCTTCGTTTTGTTAAGGACGACCATCTTTTTTCTGTTCACTGATGTCTTGTTTTTCAACCCCTATGACTTTCTTCTTCAAATTTTATCTTGTTGCATATCCTTCCATCTTATCTTACTGTTTCAATGCGCGCGGGATCCCTTGCGGGAACACCTTTTGTGTGTAGATTCCACGTTTCCTTAGTTTTTTTTTTGGTAATCGCTGAAAACCTTCCATAAAACGAGCTTATTTCTACTTAATTTAACGAAGTTAAACATTCCATATAATGAAAAAAATGATGTATGTAACGGCGTTCTCTAGACATGACAAAAGCGCCGTGGCGGAAGACGTGAGGTCCCGAGCTGAAAGTTTAGGTAGGCCTGTTTTTCGTTGAAGTGCAGTAGTTTTTGTTTTGTTCTGGGCAATTTTTTGGTGACTGCTGTCTTTTCTTCAGCACCTATTACTTTTCTTCAACTTTAATCTTGCTTCGTAGACTTTTTACAATTGTACCGTTTCTGTGCGCTCGGAAAGGGTAATACCAGATACATTCATTCCCCTTTTCTATTCTAATTTGTGCCTTCCGCTTTTCCCTCTTGAAAATCCTTTTATTGTGGTTAGGGAAACTTATACTAACATCATTTAGTCTAATAATCCACGAAGTTGTAATTGCATGGATAATGAAGTCAAGTCATTGTATTTCCACTGGGCACTCATTTACCTCGAATCGCTAGCCCATCCCATTTATGAATAAAATATTTTCTACCCATGTGTGTGAGATCCTAAGAGCCGTTTCCACCGTTATTCCATTCATTCATTTACTACAGCATATTAAAATCACTTGTGACGAGCTAGTTGTTTATGAAAAAAAGCAATTTCACACGAAAAGGCTGCAAAACTTCGTGTTGCGCAATGCAGTCTCGCGTACATCTCACCTGCACGCAGACATGTTTAGAATGCATGTGGCTTTCTTGAAAGCATTGTTTTCATGCTAAACTGCATCGTAATTCTGCTCAGGGACAATTGTTGGCTGATCTCATAAATCTAGACGCGAAATCTATGCTGTGCAGGGGCGTTTGCCGTGTTTTTATAGCCTCAAGAGTACAGTATAACGGTTGCCTTCTTGTCGCTGTGTGCTAAATAACCGCGATCCAATGTGGCAGCGGATTTGCTATGGCTTTCATGCGTCCTGGGCACGCAGAGCCTGTTTTTCAACGAAGTGCGTCAACACTGTTTGAGTACAGCTTCCAGGCCTTGCGTTCTTTCCTGCTTTTCTGTGTGTGTCTGTGTCCCCCGTGGCTGCGTGGAGCTTGAGTGTTCCGTAAGAGCTTAGGGCTATGATTAACACGTCCCTTGCAATAGATTAAACTGAAGTTCAATAATCAAATTTATGATCAGTTGCATGCAATTTTGAAAATAGCAAATATTGACTGGAACCTGCCTTCATTTAGCTTTAATTAAGTATTTGTAAATATTGAGTTAGCGACTGAATGTCGGTCAGCAGCATAATGAAAATCTATTCAGTGACCACCGATGGGTCCTTTCTCAGGAAACGTGTCATTACTGTGTTAAATTAAGTTCTGGAGCGTCTTTAGCTTTTTAATATAATGACGGTGATAATGGATGAATTAGTTAATTATGTCAGCTGAATGATTGATCGTAAATAATACATATTTTATTGCGTCGAGGCTCGATTAATTGTGACGAAGCAATATGTGCAATTTCTCCTGGTATTGTACTATGTACAATGCCTGCGCCTATAATGCTGGGTTGGTTATATCCGCTTTGAAGCTGACCAGAGCTAGACAAACCTGCTGTTGATTCGAAGTGTGCTAGGTACAGAAATAATCGATTGAGTTAAGCAAACAGTCGTCGCTCGTTTCTTTGGTTGAAAGTAGAAATTTTCCCAATTTTTGAGTTTGTTCTTGCGTGAAAACCTCGATTTCTTTCTTAGAATTTTATTTGTTTTGTAAATTTTGATGGAGTTGACTCGAATGCAATGGAAAACCGTTTTGTCCGAACGATTGTTAACCGAACCGTTTTAATTTTGTTATAGTTCCCTGTTGATGAACTTCTAGTGTTGGGAGAGTTGTCTTTTTGCTTTGCAAAAGCTATCGCTGTACTATTGAGCCAATCTACTTTTTCTGATCTCAATATTGTCTGCAAGAAGCTCTGAAAGTGAAGTTCAGCCCACTTTCTTCTTTTTTCATTCAAATGAAACCAACCTTCTTGGTTAGTTTTTGTTTCCTTAGTTCGGTCTTGAAAATCGGTCGCGCATCTACGGAACGGAAGAGATCCAGCGCTCAGCTTAGCAAAAAATCTTGACAGACTCTCGCTTGTCTTGTCATCTAAAGCTTTGAATTGACGACTAAACCGGAGTATCAATGTAACCGACCTGATTGAGCATGAATAATTCAATGTATTTTTTGAACGTGCCTCCAGCCATTGAATGAATAGGGAGAATCGGTTGAATGTGATCATGAAAAAGTTGGCTCCATTGCTGAGCAGAAAGATTTGCGTTCTTTGAAATGTCGCAAGTCCCTGCTAGGAGGTTTACTTGGCTATGTTAAGAAACATTCAAATTTTACAGTTTGGAGCTTTTAGTGTTTTTTATCTTTCATTTCCGTAGCCCGTGCTTCTATCAGGCCTTTGATCGTTTATAGGTGGCATTAAAACTAATTTAGACTACGGTAAAAAACGTTAGAAATTGCATAGGTGATTGGTCTGGTTTCGTTTTTTGGGGGCAGCACTGTTCTAAAGTTTGAGTATTAGTATTTGGTGTTAGTAACTGAAGGATCGTCAGGAAGTTGGGTGAATTTGAGCACTTGAAAAACAAAATGTCTCCAAAGAATATACTCATTGACAGCCCAGTACTCACGTATTTTGTTTTGATGTAGGTGTCTAAAGACAAAAAAATTCAAGTTTAACGAGTTGACTCAGAGAAGAAAAACATTGAATCGAGGGAAATTGAACATCATAAAAGAGAACTTTGTTACACCTGACACAAACACAAAAAAAGTACTCGAGTAATCATCAGTCAGAGGAAGAGTGCTTATTTTGAGACACCCTGCGTGCTCATGGATGTTCGAAGTTCTTCATGTTTTTGTGACTGATGTGCGGTAGGGGACATTGAAGGTTCGCTGGAATGTAGGCCAATATTTTGCGCCGCCGTTCTGGTTTATGGCACCGTAGCTGCACTGCAGTAGCAGTCGCTTTATCTCAGGATAGGCATTGTGTAATTTTATTGTACTTTTATTGGGCTCAATGGTCATCAAGAAATAGGCTTTTGTGATCTACATTAACAATTTCCCACCGAGCAATAGTTGAAAGATTCTAGAAATGGGTTTGTATGCCCTACTTTAACAATTTCTCTTAGGTTAATAGTTGATGAAGGGTCATGAAACAGGCTTGTGCTAATTACTTCCTACCGAGCAATAGTTAAGAGCCTGTAAATGGGGTTGTGTGACCTACACTTAACTTTCCACCGGGCAATAGTGGAAAAAAAGAGTAAAAAATGCCACGAGAAAATGAAATAGCCAAGAATTATTTTTTGACTCTTTATTAATAGGTCTTTAGAATGATGTGCGATCAACATTAGGAAAAACAGAAATGGAACTGCGACGTCTATTTACACATTCTGGAACTGTGGGCGAAACATTTTTCTGGGTGAAGCGTTTTGCTAACTAAAACGTTTTTGTGACTTAGTGTTGTTTTGGTCAAAATTGTTTTTGGTCGAAACGTGATTAGTGATAAAAAATTCCTGTAAAAATCCTAGTTTGAGCTCCTTTAAATAACACTTGAGAGCTCAGCCCGATAAAAAGGTCGTCGTTTAGCCAAGTCGATTTCAAGTAAGAACTTTCGCTATCAGTTTTATCGGCACGACAACACGAGTTGTTTGAAAATCCGTTTCCAGACCAGCTCATAAGTCAACAGACCAAGTCAGGCAATCTATTTTTCACTCCTGGAAAGAGCCTAGTGTTCGGGCTACGCAAAAATTAGTCCCTCGGTGATATGATTGACTAGGTGTAGAACTAGCTGGTTACGTATCTCCATCTTGCCATGCAATCAGCTTACCAAACTGTGGGAAACACTATTCGTGGCATCAGATAGCACTAGCAAGTACGACGTTCATTCAGCACTCGGTGTCACTGATTTACACTTGAAGAGCATCTCTCACGCGTTGTACCGCCCCAATTCTATAACTACATGTGGCCTACGGAGGGCGGATATGACTGTAATTATCTCTTCACTGTAGGTAATGATTGGCGTGTCATGAATACAATGTCATTCTCCTGAGAATTTTTCGGAGCTGCTCTCGAGACAACGACTTCAAGTTCGCCTCCTGTAATTCCGTTTTTGATATTAGTAATCGCGCGCGATATTATTTATTCATGGCCACATCGCGCCACTGCATGAGTGACTTATGAAGTGCATGGTCAACAACCTCTGTATCGCAGCAGCATTCACGCTCTTTGCGCTCGGCGTTGCTGTGGTGTTTGAAGATCCGTCGGTCGGTCGGTCATCCGTGGGTGAGTCAGGAGATGGGTTTGTCCTTGCAGGGTCCGAGCCGTGAAATGATGCGATCTTTCTTGTTCTGAGCTCTCTTGTGTACTTGAGCCACTTGTGTGCTTATTATCGCGCTGTTTTATGCGCAGAAATGCCGGAGACTGGCGACGTAACCGCTTACTTAGTTCCGCTTCTTGGTCTTGGTTTCGTTTGGTCGTAAGGAGAAAATTTCATCTGAGGCAATGATGATGTTGGAAGAGTTAAGCAGTTGAGCGAAAGGGAGTTATTCGAGTGAGAAAGACTCTTTTTAAGCGCAAGCGTACATTTAAAGTCTTACATCTGTTTGCGGGTGGGTATTATTCGTGGGAAGGAGAAACACCACTTAGGGAGGGAGACTCTTTTGCTTGGATTTTATGAGTTAGAGTATGTTACCTGGTTTTGTAATTGAAAGGCACTAGGTTCATGTGAGTTAGGTTTCTCTATAGTCTATCCTATGCTCTGGGGACTGCCGCCTCAAGAAGGGATTACTATAGGGTACCTTAGCAAGACAGACATAGGCGTAGGGACTCCTGTCTTTTGTGCGCCTTTTACTCCTTAGTCATCTTACCTATTTTGACATCTTCTTGTCTTTTTCCCCCCAGTCCATATTAAATGGTCTCTTCTGTTCGCCCTTTGGATATCGCCTTTGTTGTAGCTGCGGAGTCTTAAACTAATATAATGATAATTTCTACAGAAAGGGTCAGTTTGGTAATTGACTTGGCTTTGTTAGTGCTGGTCTGCTTCTCCGTTGTTTTTGTTAACCAACGGCGCCAGCGTCATTGTAAACTTTTAATTCGTCTGTTTCTTATGAAAATGAAAGTAGTTATCAGCGCTTGGTATATGACGCTCACCGAAACAAAATATGATTTTAACTGTGTTTACTGTGTAACTATGCATGTGTAGTTTTCTCGTCGTCTGTTTGGTCGAGAGAATGAAATATTTTGGTGTTATGATATGTGATCTATTTAACACTGGGTTTTGAATTCCCTTTTAATTAATGAAAGGACGCAACGACTCTTATTCCCGGTTGAGTCGGTGCTCATTAATAAACTCGTGTTCCAGGGGGAATTTTGGGTTAAATTCTTTCAAGAAATCACCTTTTCAGTTCATGCCTTTTTTCGATGTTTTCACAAAAATAAAGGAAATATATCCATTATGTTTCTGCAGTACCCAGTCTTTCACAGGATATTTGACGTAGCCATGACACGATCGCATTACCTCAACTCTGCGTACGTCCATGCATCACACGGCTCGTAGTCCTGTCGCTCTCTCTCTAGCGCTTTACCGCAGTTAGGTCCTCTACAGAACTCAAGGTGTTGTTGTTGCTCCTGCGTTCGATGTGTGGCGGCCGTGAAAGTCCTTGCCGCTGGTGAGATTTCACTTACGGGGAAACTTGTCCACCTGTGTTAATCTTCTCCCCTCAGGGGGATAGAACTATTGTATCTATGGGAATTAGCGCTCCCAGGGGAAAAATGTGAGGGCCCGAGCTGAGAGTTAGGTAGGCCTTCATTTTGTTGAAATAAAATGTTTTTTTTTGTTACGTTAAGGACCACCTTTTTTCGGTTCACTACTGTCCTGTTTTTCAGCACCTCTGACTTTCTTCTTCAACTTTAATCTTATTTCATGAACTTCTTTCCCATCTTACTGTTTTTATGCCCTTTCTGCATAGATTCCTCATTTTCTTATCTCCATACTAAATGGTGCCTTCCTCCTTCCTCTCTTCGATACGCTCTATTTTTGCAGCGGTTAGGGAGGCTTAAACTAACTTATAATCTAATCTAATCTGTGTTAATCTTCTTGCAGCTCACGCTATCAATATTAAAGATTCAATATTGAACACTCGCTTTTGGCTTTTTTGAAATCGGACAGTTGATTTTAGTCAGTGTTTGCAAAAAAGGTACGCATGCCTTGTTTGATGCTGCTGAGTAGATTTCCTAAAAATCGTGTCGCATGTATCTCACCTTGCTTATTGTATCCAAAATTACGCAGCTCATGATGGGTGTATTTGTAAGGCCGTATTTTGCATGATGTGCTGTAGCGCTGTCACTTGCAACACTGCCATCATCTGGTGGTCAGCCGACTGTCATTACGTGTTCAGCTTGCGGGAACGTATCGTTGCTACCGAAGTAAGCATAAGTTTGTAACAGGCGTAACACTTCGACCGCAACGTGCGCCACCGGTGGCCACGGACCCCTCACGGGGATGCAACTATTGTATCTATGGGAATTAGCGCTCTCAGGAGCAAAATATGAGGTACTGAGCTGAGAGTTAGGTGGGCCTTGTTTTTGTTGAAATGAATTTTTTGTTTTGCCAAAAGACCATTTTTTTCGGTTCACTGCTGTCCTGTTTTTCAGCACCTCTGGCTTTCTTCTTCAACTTATATCTCGTCTTGTTTTATAACCTTCCTTCTTATCTTACTGTTTCTATGAGCACGGGATCTCTTACGAGAACACCCTTAGTCCATATATTACACGTTCCCTTAACTCGTTACTAAATTGTGCCTTCATCATTCCTTTGTTAAAGTGTTGTAATTTCTTCGAGTTACAAGCTCTCCTTGAATTTCACGTGAGGGGTTCACGAACGCCCGAGGTTCCGCTTCTTTCATCGTATGAATATGTATGACTTCTTGAACATTTGATCGGTTAGTTCAGCGTGTTGTCTTTGTTGATTTTGATTTTAGTGACCGTATATCGATATTGAAACTCTACGAGCTACAATTTGAAGAGTTGATGCTCTTAAATGTGTTCTCCACAAATCTTTACATGTTCATTTTGGGTGGTTTTCTATTTTATATCAATGCCGCGCTTGTATACAAAATTGAGTGCTACGTTCCTACTCGTACTTGAAAAGCCCCATTACGACACTAGAGTGTCATGCGCTGACGATAATGCATGAAATAATGATACTTGGTTATGGAGTCAGGAATATTAGTTTTGATGCATTTTCTGCCCTGGAGAGTGATCAAATTTCGTGGACGTTTTGCGATGCAGGTCTGCTGATTTTATGTCCTTCCACCGTTACACAGCGGCTCAATTTTGACAACGGAGCTTCAGCGGTAGTTGCAGATCCGTCTGCCATTTTTTCTTCACAATTCTGACCAAAGGCTATTAAAAGGTAGCACGTTTCTCGATGGGAGATCTACTAAATTTGTCTGTCCTCTTCACCGTAACCAGGCGGCTCCAATTCTGCCGAGGGCAGTTAGTGTGAATGAAGGGAACTTCAGTGTTGGTATGTTCTCATGTCGTGCCAGTGTTATTGTACGCTCTTTTCCCTCTCTCTGTTTTTGGTGATCCCATAATTTTTTCAGGTGTGAAGATTTCTGTCTGTGTGATAGAAAAAATATGCGTGAATTAGTTTCACTTAGCCAAGCGGAGTGGTTACGCTTTTAACTGTTTTAGTGGTTACGCTTTTAACTGTTTTAGTGGTTACGCTTTTAACTGTTTTAGTGGTTACGCTATTAACTGTTTTAGTGGTTACGCTTTTAACTGTTTTAGTGGTTACGCTTTTAACTGTTTTAGTGGTTACGCTTTCAACTGTTTTAGTGGTTACGCTTTTAACTGTTTTAGTGGTTACGCTTTTAACTGTTTTAGTGGTTACGCTTTTAACTGTTTTAGTGGTTACGCTTTTAACTGTTTTAGTGGTTACGCTTTTAACTGTTTTAGTGGTTACGCTATTAACTGTTTTAGTGGTTACGCTTTTAACTGTTTTAGTGGTTACGCTTTTAACTGTTTTAGTGGTTACGCTTTTAACTGTTTTAGTGGTTACGCTTTTAACTGTTTTAGTGGTTACGCTTTTAACTGTTTTAGTGGTTACGCTTTTAACTGTTTTAGTGGTTACGCTTTTAACTGTTTTAGTGGTTACGCTTTTAACTGTTTTAGTGGTTACGCTTTTAACTGTTTTAGTGGTTACGCTTTTAACTGTTTTAGTGGTTACGCTTTTAACTGTTTTAGTGGTTACGCTTTTAACTGTTTTAGTGGTTACGCTTTTAACTGTTTTAGTGGTTACGCTATTAACTGTTTTAGTGGTTACGCTTTTAACTGTTTTAGTGGTTACGCTTTTAACTGTTTTAGTGGTTACGCTATTAACTGTTTTAGTGGTTACGCTTTTAACTGTTTTAGTGGTTACGCTTTTAACTGTTTTAGTGGTTACGCTTTTAACTGTTTTAGTGGTTACGCTTTTAACTGTTTTAGTGGTTACGCTTTTAACTGTTTTAGTGGTTACGCTTTTAACTGTTTTAGTGGTTACGCTTTTAACTGTTTTAGTGGTTACTCTTTTAACTGTTTTAGTGGTTACGCTTTTAACTGTTTTAGTGGTTACGCTTTTAACTGTTTTAGTGGTTACGCTTTTAACTGTTTTAGTGGTTACGCTTTTAACTGTTTTAGTGGTTACGCTATTAACTGTTTTAGTGGTTACGCTTTTAACTGTTTTAGTGGTTACGCTTTTAACTGTTTTAGTGGTTACGCTTTTAACTGTTTTAGTGGTTACGCTTTTAACTGTTTTAGTGGTTACGTTTTTAACTGTTTTAGTGGTTACGCTTTTAACTGTTTTAGTGGTTACGCTTTTAACTGTTTTAGTGGTTACGCTTTTAACTGTTTTAGTGGTTACTCTTTTAACTGTTTTAGTGGTTACGCTATTAACTGTTTTAGTGGTTACGCTTTTAACTGTTTTAGTGGTTACGCTTTTAACTGTTTTAGTGGTTACGCTTTTAACTGTTTTAGTGGTTACGCTTTTAACTGTTTCAGTGGTTCCTGTTGTACCTGTTTTAGTGTTCACCGTTTTAAATTAACATTTCTGCTCCACTGAGAGGATTGTTGGGATTTCGTCAATTTAACTTTAGAAAATTGAACAACGGATGTACTCGGTTCCTCGAGAGAAAGTGCTCGTGTTAGCAGCCATGTGGCCGAGCGTTTGGTGCTTCTCGAGAGCCAGCTGTGAAGTACGTAGACAGCGGGGCCCGTTACTAGCTCCCTAATTTCTCTATTTCTTACTAATTTCTTCTATTTTTCTGTAAATTCTCTACTGTTCCATAAATTCTCTATTTCTCGGTAATGTCTTTATAGCTCAGTAATTCCTCCATTTCCCGGTTATTTCCCTATTGCTTAAATTCCTCTAATAGCTTTAAATTTTTCTATTGCTTGGTAATACCTCTGTTTCTCGGTAACATCTCTATTTTTCCGTAATTTCTCTATGTTCTTTCAATAGAATATTCATAAGCGATGTAGTAGAATTTCACTCTAATATAATCTGCCTCTTATTCTTGATTGATACATCTTCGATGATCAAATTTGAACACACAACTGATGATGAGACTGGTCATTCAGCGCATTATGCTCCAGTGTACGTAGCAGCCCGCTGTGTTGTAGTGAGCGCCTATGTTTTAGTAGTGCGATATTTTACGCGCTTGCGCTATTCCGACGTCCGTAGTGGTCTTGGAACACGTGATTTTACTCGTTTCTGTCACTCCGACTTCCATAGTGTTGTTTGATTATATCGATTGTTTTTTTTTACCGGTCCGGGATAAGTAGGGGTTTTGGAATGTGATGTTTAACGCATTTTTTTTCAATCTGGCGTTTATAGTGTTGTTGGATTATGGTTTCCATGGTTCAGCCATTTCAGCGCCCGTATTTGGAATGTGATTTGTACATATTAACCATTCCCGCGTTCATATTGTGTTGGGCTAAACCGCGGTTTGCAAGCGTAGGCGGAGGCCGGCCGAGGGGGGGGGGGGGACTTTCGTATATCGTGGGGGACGCAGCAGGCCAGCAGCTGGCGCTGAGGCCTGGGTGGGGCCCGGTGACCCAGTCATGTTTCAGTATGCGACTGGAGTCCGTGGTGTGAGGTGCGCGCCAGTGACAGTTGTGGAGCTTGACTGGCGTCCCGGCTTGGGTCGAGCTTATGATTTTGTCTCGTTTCCCCTCGTGTTGTTTTGCCAGTTGCTGTTGCTTTTTTGGTTCAGCTCATTGAAATGTTTGTGAGGGCGTGTGTCCTGTTCTGGGAAGTATTGATGTTCCATTTCATTGCGCCTCATGAAAGCTACAATTAAGTGAACATTTCTCCTTTAGAAGTTTATCCGCTATGTCAAGCAACACATGTATTTTGGGAAGCATCTTTGTGTGCAATTTTAAAGTTCCTTGAGTTCTATTTCAGTATTACTCATCAGTCTCTTTATTTGTGTGTTAATAACTTCTCGAAGCCTTCCTAGGTTTTCGAGTTGCAGAAGATCCCTAATTTATATATTTATCTAGTTTTACTGTACTTCAATGAAACAAAGTCTGTATGGTGGAGATGTTACTTTTTTCGCTTTTCAACATCCTTTGGGATACCAAGAGATTATGTATGTAGGGTGCTGGGATGGAGGTTGACTGCTGAATTATTGAAGAGCTTCTTAGCCGGGCTGCACTCTAAGAGAGAAAAACACGTGAAACGTATGGAAAAAAGTGTATACATCAAGTCGTAAACAGCTTGCATTACAGATGTGTGAAGTCGAAGGCTTTGTTTCTTTTGTGTGTATTTTTTTTGTTAAAAAATAAATGTTTAAAATTGGAGTTTGGCAAAGCTTCTCTAACGATTAACTGTTGTTGATTTACGTAGACTTCTACCGGAACTTGTTCGTGTATATTTGTACTAGAATTCAGGTGATGGATTTTCGCAGCTCATCAAGACGCCAGAGTTTGGTTCATGATTTACTGGCTTGAAATCTAAGATAAATTATGCTTGAAATGCTATAACTGCTTCAATCATCGCAATGTAAGTAGTTTCAAACGCTCATAGTCACAATATGTCGTGCAATTATACATGCCATGGCGGAAATTGTTTGGGCAGGCTTTAAGTCTGACTTGAGAATTAATCGCATCAATGTATGCTGTCTGGTTGAAGAAATTGGTCGCTGTCTAAGAAAAACAAGGCTAGTTGCCATGATTCTTTGAAGTACCGCTTTAGGAGCTGGTTTTATATCATGACAATAGGAGTTGAGATTCGGGATCAATTTGGAAGTTTTAACATCTCGGGGTCTGCCTTTAGTTCAACATTAGGATTGCGTTAATGTATGTAGATTTTTACCGTTTCATCTTAATTAATATTTCTGTTATGGTAGAAAAATTGAAGGCCCTAACTCCGAAATCAAGACGTATGCTTATCGAACCATAATAAGGCGCTCTTGTAAATTCGTTCATCGAATCAACACGTTTCCGGCGATGGGTTGAACTGAAGTTCAATTTAAACTTAAAATCAATTGTAGTAGCAATTTTTATAAAAGCAAAAATTAACTGAACCGTGCTTTCATTTAGCCTTCAGCAAATATTTATATTTATAAAATTAAATTGGAAACTGTAGGTGGGTCAGTCGCATTTTGAAAATCCCATCAGTGACCTCTGCTGGGTCTCTTCGCAGAAAACGTGTTAAGAAATGCTTGTTTAGTCGCTTTTTTCACAAAATAACGTACGAACGAAATTTCCTAGCATGCTCGAATGCAGTAATGCAGGAGGTTTTCAGATTCGCAGCAGCTTTAGGCCTATCAGCGTATGCTCCTAAACCTACGCGCGGTGTTGACTGGAAGCACAACGTTCTCGGACCGTATTGATCGCCTCTCGAGTTCGTTTTCCCTATGTATCGTAAATTTTATGGCCGCTATCAGATTTGGGTCGAGTTTACGACGCAGAGGCTGCAGTTGTTGGTGGCCGCAACGGCGGGAAGGATAAGCGCAAAAATCAGACAACCTGCAGCGCTTGGCTAAAGTAGCAAAATAATTTAAATACCAAAAGAATAAATAATTCAACTACAAAAAATAAGATGCATTAAGTTGTGTCGGTGTGCAAAAATAAAGGCTTGGTTAAAAGGCATTGAGTTGTTCAATAAAGACAAATCGAACAGGGGTGTTAGTTTTCTTTGCACAGCATGGGGAATAAAAACGCGAATGCCGTCGTTATGAATGTAAAAATTTGTTATTAATGCGAACTTAGTGCAAAGTACAGATAACCATATGTAGTCAAATAAAGAGAGAACGATTCTTGGTAATCATCATTCGAAACTCATTTCTGCATTGCGATCTGCTTGCACAGTATTCAGTACGTGTCAATTTACGTTAAATAGTATCAATTGGTCTCATGTACTATAAATTTACCATCACTTTACTACATGTGCTATCACTTTACTATTATAAATGTGTTACTCTCAACATTAAGTAATCCATTGCACTGAGACAGCGCTTCTATCATGCTACGTTTGCTTGCACTTAACGCGCTTGTCAAGTGTGCCCTGAAGCTTCCTCTTTGCTCCGGAAGTACACCCAGTGAATTGCTCATTCTAATTGCCTTGCAAAAATCGTTCCGGTAATTCGCTCGCTAGTCGGTGCACGTATCGCTCGCCTCGCTGTGTTGCGCCAGCGCGCACCAAAAGGGCGTGATTTAGAATGTCCATTGGAAGTTAAGTACTGCATTCAAATTATTCATTCGCGTTTCCGTTCATTGTTCGTTTACTGAATTTCAAATGTACAGAAAAACTCAATGATAACGGGAATCTGATATCTGAGCGGTCTGCTTATTCTGGATGTTTATTTTCTGTATGAAATTATTTCAAGAAGTCCATTTTCTACGTGCTGGGTTGTCAAACTGGCCTTACTGTGACCATAGTAATCACATTTAGTCTGCTAAAGTCAACTATTTGTCAAGTAAGGGAATTGTAATCAGAATATGGCAGATTTGGCAACTCTGCTTGTTGACTGCTCTTCGATTTTCTCGAAGGGCCGTTTCCTCGAAAATCGTGAGCCAACCCATAACGCGTCTTCCCAACTCGAGTATTTGCCTTTGTGACTGATCTTTCTCGCCTAGAGATTTTTCTCCCGTAGAGATCATTCTCGCCTTAGAGAGTTTTCTTGCTCTAAAGTTTTTTCTTCTGTGTGCCAAAAAACAGAATGATTTAAAAACCTTTTCTTGCGTGAGCCCCAAATAAATCTATCTTATCTAAGATTTACTACGCATAACAACTGCTCATTATTTCATGAGGATGCATTCATGACCAGTATGTATTTTTAATCAGGTTTAATGTCATGCGTCAGTCTGTAATTAAGGCAAACTGGTTTTTCCATTTCTTTACGTTCTGTGGTTTGATTGCTACACAACGTCTCGTGCAATTAATCATTTAATGTTAGTAACGTGGAGCGTTTACTATTGGTGGTCATGTTGTGAGAATAGCAAAGCACGCAAACGTTATGCCTCTGTTTTCTTATCCCCTCATGGGGTTACAAGTATTGTATCTATGGGAATTGGCACTCCCAGGGGGACTATGTGAGAGCCTGAGCTAAAGGTTAGGTAGGCTTCCTTTTTGTTGAAATAGAATAGGTTTTTGTTTTGTTACGGACCATCTTTTTAGGGTTCACTGCTGTCCTGTTTTTCAGCACCTACTTCTTTTTTCTTCAACTTTTTCTTGTTTCATGAACTTTTTTCTTAGCTTCCTGTTTCTGTGCACCTTGTGCATAGATTCCGCGTTCCCTCAACTCCATACTAAATTGTGCCTTCCTCCTTCCTCTCTTGGAACATCTTTGTCGTGCAGTTAAGGGAGGCTAAAACTTTCTTATATAATAATAATAATAATAATAATAATAATAATAACAACTATGTTTTCTGACCAACGTGTCACTCAAGGCTGTCATTGCTTGGGGTCACTCTCACTAGTAGCTTCGGTGTTCCTCCTTTCTTTTCCTGCGTGCTGTAAATTCCTTGTCGTAATCAATTGCGTTAGGACGAGTTACACGCCAGACGTCTTGTTCAAGTCCATGAATGGGAAGAAGCGTTCTCGCACCTAACCGATATATTTATTAATCTTTTTTTTGTCATCGTAGGACATCAATTCTCTGTGTGATAATGACAGTTAAGAATCTTACTTTTTTCTGTCAATTTACACTTTATATTTTTATTTTGTTTTGTAGAAGGTGTTAATTTGCATTGAGTTCATGTCCTGGAAGCGTTTGCTGCTCCCGTTGAGCAATTATTGCGATCTGTGATGTTGACTTCTGTCCTGAAATTCTAGGCATGTGTGTTCCCATGATACGAAAGGACGAGTGTAAAGGCACAGCCTTTCCTCGCACACATGCCGCCACTGCCTGGATATGAAATCTTTCTTCGCCATCGTTTTCTCAGTTTACGCGTCAAAAGTCTGGACTTCTAGGTTTATTGACGATGAACCAGTCTTAGAAATAACCTCATCACCGCCTATTTCATCCTGCTCACCTAAATTGAAGCTTTAGTTTCTCCCTGTCATGATGGCATCCTAAGATCCCCCACAAATTTAGATCCCTCGCTTGTAATTTACGCAATCTTTACTCGGGGTTCTCAGAAATCGGCACGCTGAAGCTCGCGCGCCTTACCGAGAAATACGGACGGCGGCGCTGCAAGGTAGACCTATTCATATGCGCGTGTTTGGCTCGCCAGCAGCGAAGCATCTGTTCGCACGCCGGCGGAGGTAAACAGGGAGCTCATCCCTAGCAGACTAGCAACACGAGCGGTCCCTTCTCTTCTCTTCTTACGGTGGTGCCTTTGCCACGCCGGCGCTCCGACGACCTTCTCCACCTTGCTTCCGTGTCGGTAGTTTGGGTATTATTGGTTGAGAAATGCTCGTTTCTGGCGGAAGTGCTTAAAAGCCGGTAGTTTGGGTATTCTTGGTTGAGAAATGTTCGTTTCCGCCGTACGGAAGTGTTTAAAAGCCTCATTCAACATGATTCCCCTCTGTGTAAAGCTCGCAATAGGGATATTTAAGCATCCACTGTGTTTAATTTAAACATAGCGAGACCGATAATAGTGGTGGTCGTGTATTTCAGAAAAATGACACTATGTTGATGTATCTCTCTCTCTCCAGTTCTACTTGCCATTCGCGTGATTCACTAATGAGGAAATGCGAGACTCATTTGACTAGGATGTTGAAAAAGTCCTTGGAAGGAGCTTTGAGTCTTTAATTGCACACGAGATTCGCTTACATCTGAAATCAAACATAATTTTGCTGCTGCTACAACTCACGTGCATCACTTGGCGTTGGCTCGAATTTATGTGGCCTGTTGCGTAGTATGTTACTGTTTGTTCAGTCTGTTACTGTTATTTAATGTTATCGTCGTTTACTTAGTTTGTTACTGTTATTTGCTGTACTTGTTAGCGTTATATGCATAGCCTGTTACCGTCATTTTCTTAGCCTCTTGTAATTATTGTTCGTCCTGTCGAAAAGTTTCATAATTTTTGAATGACTTGTCATGCATGTGGAATTCGATGGTAGTCAAAGACCTCATCGTAGCACTCGGAAAATATAATCAGTTGCTCATGAGTGGGGTGACGGTGGTTTTAGGGCGCACTTTTGATGAAGCGATTCCCCTCAGCGAAAGCGACGGAGCAGGTCAAGTAAAAGTAATGCTTCAGCTGCGCTCAAGCAAAAACATCATGCGCTCTTTCCAGTGCCGGTTAATTCAATGCCGGCTTTGTAACTCGTTTGATGTTTTGGAGCCGTGTCACTGATATGTTTTTCTAAGTTTCCTGTCTTGGAAATTATTGTCACCGCTCGATCATGGGATGATTCTTCCCTTGGTTGACGGGTCAACACTCGTGCCTGTGTAATCTTCTTGACTATATTTGTATGGGCGATAATCTAGGTGAAGTTGAATTGATGAAGTTATGAATGATAATCTAATTTCCTTAGAAACCAAATGTCTGATCAGTTTTCTGACTTCAATCTCATATTTTCCACGAGTTTAACTTATCTTGAATGAAGTTGAAGATCAAGAATGAATGATTATTGACTTGATTAAATTACATAAGAATAAGAAATAGCGTCCGTAACAGTTGCAGCTTTCAACATCTGTCAAGTATGAAAATTGCACTTTTTGCACAGAAATCTTTGCTTGATTGACACCTGTTCCAGTTAATGCTTATTCGACGCTAATTACTCAGTAGTGGGGATTTCACGTCGCATCTTCAGTCTATTTAAATATTTCGCTTCTATTTCCTGGAATTGGAATTCTGTACCTTAAGGTCATTCATTTCACTACATTCTTGATGTAGGAAAGTTAGATCTAATCTCCATGAAACGATCGCAGCAATGCACCTTTCAGACTTCGCTGCAGCAAATAATTAAGCTCATTCTGCGTAAAGAAAAGTTTGAAATAAATAAAACCAAGCAACTGCTGAACAATTCCGTACTTCGATTTTAAGGCTTTCTCGGAAATACGAATGCGCGCTGTCTCGGAACTATGTTTCAATCCATTTATAGATTGCTCTCACTGCTGTTTCTGTAGTAGATTTCACTGCTATTGTCGCCGTTCTCATTTGTACAGTAGCTGTGTCACCGAAAACCCGTGAAAGTTCTTTTAAGAAAAAAACAAAGAAAATTTCTCCACGGCCTCCGTCTTGGAGGCCTTATAGCTGTGTTGCCAGCGCACCTGGTTAACGCAGCCGATCTCTTCAACACATTGACGCCTCGGAGAACTTTTCGGTCCACTTTTGAAAATAGCCTCAGTATATTGTATTTCTTGTTAAATTTTTTCCACAGTGTGTTCTTTGAAGTTTACTGCCGAGTGGCAGCTCCTTCCTCATCCTTCCTCACTACCTGATGCCAGAATAAGTCTGATGATGATGGTTATAATAATGGTAATATGAGTAGAAAAATGCTGAAGTTAGAGGGTTAATTAAAGCTTTACCGTATGTTTTGATTATATTACTCGTATCTGACGCCAGGTTGTTATCGACACTAAAGTGAGGAAGAAACTGCCGCTTGTAAGAGAACTTCCGAAAACACATATAGGTGGAAATTCGACATGGAAGGAATATTCGTGAGGGTTAGAAAACCCAAAGAGGATTAAATAGTCTTTCATGGCTGTATATGGTTTAACGCATTAGTTCGTTTTAGGTAGCTCCTATTTTATGTATGTCCTAATTTGTAATTTCCCAAGGGCAGTTTTCATGTTAAATTGCCATACTAATTATACGTTTGGTTGACGTTTTATTACGGACGATAAGAGAAGCTAGAAACGTATTTAGAGTTCCCAGGGGGAAGGTGAAACGTATCAAGTTTGAAGATAGGTAGGCCTCTTTTTTGAAAAAAAAAAATTCATATTTTGTTTCGGAGTATCTTTTTCGGTGCGCTGCTGTCCTTTTTCAGCGCGTCACTTCCTACTTCAGATTTCATCTTGTTTCCTAAACTTCTTGCTGTTTCTATGCGCAGGGTGTGGGGACACACCTGGTGCGTAGATTTCACGTTTTCTATAGTGCATGCTAAATGGTCCTTTCTCTTTCTTTTGCGACAACATTTTTTCATTGAAAACCCAGCCTCAAACTAACTACTGTACTTGGCTTTACTTTGGGCAAACTAAGAATTATGAGCTGGCCAGCTTGTTACAGTTAAAGTAACTGGTGTTTTTGTTTTATTTATCAACGATAGAAGCGCCGATGTTTGAAGAATTAAACTCAAGCGTACATCTGCTCGCTGGACCAAGTTTGAGCAGGTCTGAAATCGAGTTTTTAGATTGCTTTCGAATGCTAGGAACCCTGTGGTTGACGATTAGCCGGCCAGTTTGTTATAGTTAATGCTAAACTGGTGTATTTATTTGTGTATTAGCGCTTCTATCGTTGATGTTATAAGAATTAAACTTAAGCGTACATCTGTTCGCAAGACCAAGGTTGAGCAGGTCTAAAATCGAGTTTTTAGATTGCTTTCAAATGCAAGAAACCCTGTGGTTGACAGTGCGCGCGTGCTTGATCGGCTACTGAGCTTAGGCTGTGAGCGGTAAATCTCTTTCTCTTCAGTGCGCTCAGTACTTGCTGCGTTCCTGCATGGAGCCTTTCGAACGAGTTATCTTATTATCAGCGATGTTTTTGCAGTGTTTTATCGGCTTTATTGATAGACCATGTGCCTAAGAGCGATGTTTTGTGCAGCATGTCTTACGTGTTCACTTTATAGACCATGAACGTGAATCTCGTGTTTTGCTTGGGAAGTTCTTATGATCTATTTCTGTATGATTTACGTAAAAAAAGTTCCGTTATCAAAGGAATAATAATTATTTAGTAGTAGTCTTTAATGTCTTCAATGTTGCGCATATTTGACAGTAAAATAAACTTACGAGGTCTTGCTGTCTGTTTCCTCTCTTGCGTTTTTTTTCGTCAAGTAGCCAGCTTGTGATAAACGAGCGGTTTTGATTTTTTACCGGTGCAATAATTTCATTGCAGCTTTTGGTGATTTGGTTATCACACTTCACAAATGCTTTTTGAAAGCTTATGTGGAGTCTAATGATAGTTTTTACCAGTTCGTATAATACTTCTTCGAGGTTGAAAATGACTGAAATTTTCAGTTGACCAATTCACTGTGGTACCTTCGGTCGACTGTCGATTGTGATTCTATCGAGTGGCTTTGATTCGTTCATCTGATAATTCAATCTGATGCTTCTTCTTGATAGTGTAATTCGTGTCGTTTTGGTCGTAGGTGATGCTTGTTGAATGATCATCTCATTGTTTGGTGGGATTCGATGACTGTTGATGTTATCTGCTACAGTTGAACATGATGTTCATCCTATAGAGTTTCCTCCGATTGAATTCTGATTTCACCGCTGTGGTGTGCACTCTTCACAGAGATAGTGATATCTTGCACAAAGCTGAAACGTGCGTCATCTGACTGCAACGCATGGTGTGTGCTGTGTAGGCGCCCCAATATTGCGGTGCATTTGGGTACCCTCGTCCAGACGACTGTAGACAACCGCAGGAATAGAGCGGCAGCGGCAGCGAGGGCTGCTATGCTCTGGTGTGGCTGTCTGGACAGGATCGCACAGGTATGCGGGTAGCTGGAATTTTTTGTTTTATGATGTTCGTGTGGTAATCCAACGTTTGATTTAGCTGCAGTTCTTTTTTTCTGTAGCTTATGATGCGTGCGTGTGTGCTAATTTTGTAGATTTCTTGAGGTAAAATTTCTTCTTTTATTTTGCAGTTGATCATGTGATAATCCAACGTCTGATTTAGTGATGGTTATTTTTTGCTGAAGCTTGTGATGCGCGCGCGTGTGTGTGTACGTGCTTGTTAGAGAATTCTTGAGCTGATTTTTTCTTTTATTTTACAGTTGTTCGTGTACTAATCCTTTGTATAATTTAGGTTCTTTTTGCTGTCGCTTGTGATGCACGCGTTTGTGGAGAATCCATGAGTGAAATTTCTTGATTTATTTTACAGTTCATTTATCCGTGTAGTGTGTGATTCAAGTTCTTTTTGCTTTTGCTTGTGCTGCGCGCGTGTGTTTCAGCTGGAGAATTCATGAGCTGAAGTTTCTTCCTTTAAAACTGCCTGTTCCAAACAAATACGTTTCAAATTCATGAATCCGAGTGGTTGTTTTGACTAGAAAGGTCATGCCAAATTGTTTTTCCACTGAATAAAGTTGAAGCTCTGTGCTCAAGCATCTTGATTCTGCTGTGATATGACTTCTTTATTTCTCTGCATTTCATTAATTGTTCCTACTTCGTTTTTTTTTTCATCCGGAAAAGTAAAAAAGCCATGCATGATCTATCATAGTGTTCGAGCGTTTCTGTGTGAAAATTTACGACTTAAGGTTTTCATTACTAATAGGGAACATATTGTGAGTGCTTGCATTGATACAATTTATTAACCCGCGCACGGTCGCGCATCCCTCAGAAAAGTAGTCAATTTACCCGCGTTACTCTGCCGTTCCCTGTTCACTTACCGTAATAGGCAGAGATGTAAAAATATGAAGTAATGAGTAAAAAATGTTGCTTTACACTTTGATGTTGTCAGATTTTTGATAACTTGAACCGTTTCTTTGTAATATGGAGTCAAACTCCGTAGATTTTTGCACAACATTGCTTCAAAGAGATCAATGGCCATTTTTGTGTTTTGGGAACAATGTAATGTTTTTCACTGCTATTTTATGCAGAAAATCCTTCCAAACCTACTGATGTTTTTATTTTTCCTCTACAACAATTAGAAAAAAAGTTATGACCATTTATGTCTACTAGGTGTTATCCATTCTTCGTTTTAGTTCCTACATAAATGCATGTTTGCATGTCTGGTTATATTACTGTAAGTATAGTGTTTCGAAACTTGTAATTTTCACACAATATGAATAAAATACTGTTCTACACGCTACTGACTTCAGATTTGTCTTATTTGCCATTTTTACGAAATAAGGCGAAATAAGGCCCTGAGTAGTTTCGCTGGTAACTGAGGCTGCCACTGACTGTTCGCACGCACACCCTTTCACGGTCGCCTCATTTACCACACTGACTGTGCTTACCCCTCCCAACTTCCAAGTGGTTGGAGCTCTGCCTTAACCCCCACAATGTGGGGGTTTCTGGCTCCAGCTGTGTAGCACTCGCTGAGACGATCATTTTGGTGTATAACAACTTGGGGTTATGCCTTACGTCTGGCAACCAGTGAGCCTGGTAAATGAGGCGACCAGTTACAGTGCGCGGGTTAAATGACCTGTTTTTTATAGTGCAGAAATCGCTGCATCATTAATGCGTATCCATAAGGGCTCTTTCCGATTAATTCTTACCTCGGTAACTCATCCTAATTGTGCCTTATATTTATCTTACAAATATTGTTTTATAGTTCACTGACGTTTTAATTTTTTTCACGTTGTCCGTAATAAAGTTGGAGTGCGGATATATACCTGCATGTTTTACTCGAACTGTTACGCCAAAGATTGTTTTCGGGAAGTTTTAGATAACCTTCACTGCGGGATGAAGATAAGGGAATTCAGCCCGCCCTCTGAGTTACTGGAGACAGCGTGCTTGTCGTTATGTTCCACTTTCCAAAAGAAGAAGCATGCAAGTTTTCCATTATTGGCGACGTGTCAGGGTACATTTCATGTTCGTTCATTTTCTCTTACTTATATTGCTTTATGTGGCATTATGGGAGCCTGACTGCCCAGTGGTGAAAACCGAAGAGAAACGATCTTCACATTTATTATTTTATTGCTATACTTTTCTAGGAATTTACGAGAAACAGGATACCGTCATGCTGTTCAATTACTTTGGTGTTCGGTAGTTACTTCTCTGCTATAGTGGAGCATTTTGTGAATAGTGCCACCGACGTGTGTGCTGCTGTCAATATTTTTTTCTTTTTGATCGCTGAAGAACTCGGTCGCTTGGATGCTGAAAGATACTTCGCTTGAGGCTGAGAAAAATGAGTTACGTTTGCAACTGTGTGTGTTTTTTTCAGTACAACATTGATTTCTTTGAAGTTAGGTTATTTTTGGCCAATGCCGTTTTAACAACAAAAATAAAAATTATCATCTACCTACAGTATGTAAACAAAGGGATTACCAGCTAGCAAATGAAACGGTTTGTTATGAAAGGTGAGAAAGTGGAAAGCTTATTTACGATCTTGAATTCAACTTAAAATTCTTGTTGGTGTGAGCTACAACTCCATACCCACATGTTTACAGTTTTTTAGCCCCTGTGATGTTCACCGCGCTGATAGTAAACAAGGTTGGCCGTTCGCTGCCGAGAACTGGGCATTGTTCTCGGAAGTGCGCTACGCTCTCATTTATTCACTGTAGTTTACTGTTTCAATTACTCCCGTGTTCCCTGCTTAAAGTAAATTTTTTATTTTATTTGCGCTGCGTTGCCTAGCGTGCACAACGGTTGTTATTTGGCGGATTTTAGAAATTATGTCGTGACCAGTAAAAGCTGAAATTATTGTTGGTGCGTGTGTGTTGCTGCCGTGAAAAGCAAGTGTAGCTCCTTAGTATTCCGTTTTTATTATCTTGAAATTTTGGATAATTTTCTCTGACTTATTAGAAAATACGGCAAAGTAAGCTTTCAGCAAACCCTTTCGAGGTTGGGGCTAACATCACTAAATTTCAAGGTAGAGATCTATCAAATCCTGCTCGCTTTGAAGTTCTGAAGTTGACGTAAACATGGCGTGTCGTCTAAAAAACAACGTTTATTTCAAGTTGCTGGCTTGGTGAGCAGTTTTCGACCGTTCCTTGCTGACAAATTCAAAATCGTCCTAAATATGAAGTAGAATTGTGTCATTGCTAAGCAGCGGATAACCACGGCACATATTGTCTTGAAGCTTCGTACATTATTATTTAGCTTCTTAGAATTGAGAGAAGCTTACGCTCCTGTAAACTACGATATTTCTTGCTAAACTTTTGAATCCATTAATTTTAGGTTGTTTTAGTTGAAATTGGCCTATTCCATAAAATGGCGTTGTATTTTCGCTGATAGAGACAAGAGCAGCCTAACGTCTTAGGCTGCTACAGAGCATAAACCTCATTTCTGTCCGCTCTTCTGTTGCTTTTGAATGTAATGTTTGCGGGCGAGCGGATGCCCAACAAAGAAGGTCGGAAGTGTAGCAGGTGGCTGGAGGATAATCATGTCCGCAGCCGCGGATTATGTGCGTCCGTCCTGCTCCGGAAGTCGCTTCTCCAACCGGCTTCTTGGCCGTGAGAACGGCCCTTCTCCTGCACAACTTCCGCGCTTCGAGACTTACTCCCTTCGTTGACTTGTTATTGAAGTGGAACAGTTCAGCTGATGAATGTGGGCTACACTCATTTCATGTTAGTTTATTCACTACTTTTTATTACTGAATGTAAACATTTTACATGCTTCGAGACATACTCCCTTATTTTACTTGTTATTGAAGTGGAACATTTAGCCTGATGAGTGCGGGCTGAACTTGTTTAATGTGTTAATTTACTCGCGAATTTTTATTGCTAAATGTAAAAATTATACACGCTTCGAGACGTGCACCGTCTGTTGACTTGCTACTCAAAAGGAACATTACAGCGCCCTGCTCCTGAACAACTGACACACTCCGTTCACTTGTTATTGAAGTGTAACAGTTCAGCTAGTGAATGTGTGCTAAACTTATTTCGAGTGTTAGTTTACTTACGACTCACCATTGCTCAAATAGAAAATTTACTCCAATGATCTTGGGTTAAATCTATTTCATGCGTTAGTGGGGTCCCGAGCTGAGTTAGGTAGGCCTTCTTTATGTTGAAATGAAATGTTTTTTTTTTGTTATGTTAAGGATCATCTTTCTTTTTGTTTACTGCTGACGTATTCAGTACCCATTACTTTCTTCTTCTTCAACTTTTATCGTGTTTCATGAAATTCTTTTCTCAACTTACTGTTTGTATGCACCTTGGGCATAGATTCCGCGTTCCCTTAACTCAATACTTGATGGTGCCTTCTTCCTTCTTCTCTTTGGAATGCCTTTGATGCGGTTAGGGAGGCTTGAACTGTAAGTGTTATCAGTGGATGTATTTATGGTAAAAATAGGTTTGATTTCAAGAGTGCAATCAGCGAAGCAATGTGTCTTGTGGAAAAAAACACAACGTATTACCATGAGTGCTCCCAAAAGCATGCACTGTATACCCAAATGCTAAATAAACATTTACAACTGAATTTTTGTGATCAGTATGCCACTTTGGGAACGGGTACTTTCTTCGTATGACCTATGCAAGTAATATATTTTAAAATTTGCCTCTCGTGCGCTTACACTTATTTCGTTAATGAAATTTAATCTCGACTTCCTTACCAAAATTTAGAACATAATATCTTACTGCGTTCCGACACGGAGTTTTCGCATGCACTGTTCACTAATTCATTACTTCAGATGTTTTTCCCAAGAAAAGTCGATGTCATTTCCCCCCTCAGGGGGATACAATTATTGTATCTATGGGAACTAGCGCTCCCAGGGGGACAATGTCAGGGCCCGAGCTGAGAGTTAGGTAGGCCTTCTTTTTTTGTTGAACTAAGTTTTTTTTTGTTATGTTAAGGACCACATTTTTTCGGTTCACTGCTGTCCTGTTTTTCAGCACTTCTCACTTTCTTCTTCAACTTTTATCTTATTTCATGAAGTTCTTTCTCATCTTACTGTTTCTATGCCCCTTCAGCATAGATTCCTCATTTTCTTATCCCCATACTAAATGGTGCCTTTCTCCTTCCTCTCTTCGATACGCTCTATTTTTGTAGCGGTTAGGGAGGCGTGAACTAACTTATAATATAATCTAATCTAGTCGATGTCATTTCTCCGCCTTTAAGAGCAACAGCAGCAGCTGTTGTAGTAACTGCTGTGTTGACGCCGTTACTGTTGTGTGTGCGGGAGGCCCGCAGTTTGCTCACAAGCTCCACACCGCTGCCTTTACCTGTGTCAGCTGCTCCTTTCGTTCGTTTGCGTAACGGAGTCCATTTTAAGCTCGTAAGAGGATTCCCCGTTGTCGTTTTTGTGACCAGCTTTTTGAAACTGAGTGCTAATTTTGGAGGTGTGGTAATTCTGAGCTTGCGTATTGCTGTCATGGAGGCGAATGATGTGATGATGACTTGAATGCAATGATTTGTGCTCATCTCGTTCGTTGCAACGCCCGTGTCGTGTTTTGATACGTAGATTAAGTTATCGTTAAGATATAACGGTATTTTAACATTTTTATTTGTTAATTCGTATAAAAAAGTACAAAAAAAATGATGAGTCGAATACGCTCGTTCGTTGCAACACCCGTGCCGTGTTTTGATACGTAGATTGAGTTATCGTTAAGATATAACGCTATTTTAACATTTTTATTTGTTAATTCGAATGAAAAGGTCCAAAAAAGGGTGTAAAACCACGAGAACTTTTTATCTTTCGAAGTATATTCGAGTTGAGCTTAAATTTCCGAGAGTTGAGCTCTCTCGTCAGATGTGCTTCAACGGATCATGAAATCAAACGTTTTTAAATAATTTTTTATGATTGTGATTTTGGCCGGTTCTTTTTGGCTCATGGAATTGAAAATCTTTATACAAGCTACACAATTGAGCTCCGTGGTGCTAAGCTGCGGTGTTGACTCCTAGAAGCCAGGCAACTCGTAGGTTAATTACGTTTTTTATTAAAAAAATTTACAATAGGGACGAATTTGATAGTAGTATTTCTTTTTTCTTACTGTATCCGTTTCCCGAACTGAGAATTAGGTAGGCCTTCTTTTTGCTAAAATAAAATGTTTTTTGTTATGTCAAAGGGCCACCATTTTTGCTTCACTTCTGTCCTGTTTATCAACACTTACTACTCTTTTCTTCAACTTTTATCTCGTTTCATAAACTATCTCAACTTGCTGTTTCTATGCCCCTTCTGTATAGATACCGGGCTCCCTTATCTCCGTGATAAATAGTGCCTTCCTCCCTCTCTTCGAAATACTTTTTTAGTAGTTAGGGAGGCTTAAACCAACATATAATCTAATCTACTTGCTTCTTCAATTTTTCTTGTTTCATGAACTTCCTTCAATTTGCTGTTTCCCTCGGTACGGTGTGGAAGCACACCTGTGCATATAGATTCCCCGTTCCCTTACTAAATGGTGCCCTCCTCCTTCATTTCTTGAGAACACTATTTGTGTGTACAGGGAAGCTTAAACTAACTTATAATCTGTTCTAATCTTTGCTGTATCCTTCGCATGGTTATATTTTGCCGCTTATTGAGCGCCTGGAACAAATTTCGTGCGTCTACGTAACATGAAATTCGATTTTATTTTAATTAATGGTAAACTGGAGTGTAGGTTGTTGAAGCTCGCCACGCTTGTTAGAAGTTATCGCTCTCGGTAATTGCTTGAATCCTGTGAAGCGATGCTCGGAGCCGCTGTGTTCATTGCTTTATGCGTCTTGAAGCATGTAATGAAATCTTGAATTGGTGCAATATTGAATTTTCAGTGGATTGAATTTTTAATCAATTGAAAGATTATCTTGAATGGATTGGAAGATTATCTTGAATGGATTGAAAGGTTATCTTGAATGGATTGGAAGATTATCTTGAATGGATTGAAAGATTATCTTGAATGGATTGCAAGACAACCTTAAATTGGTTGAAAGGCGTTTGTTGATGATTGTTGAAACTGAAACTCAGCAGGAAGAGCTTAAGCACGACTCATCAATGATAGGGCGTATCGTAGTCAACGTGTTGAGTTTATTCTTGTATCTTTTTTTTGTCGCTTTGTTAGTGATTAAATCTTACTAACCTTATTTAATTTTTCACCTCCGCGGCACAACTAGTTCACGGTCTCACCAAACAAACCGTACTCTGTCGGCGTCTAGTAGAGCAGAATGGATGCTTGTACCTTCATTATGTGTTTCGCATGCACAACTTACTTTATTTTCGTTGCGTTTCACAGTTGTTCTTTCTGTGATTCCCACTTGATTTTATCCCTACTTATTAGTATAGATTACGTGGAAGTAAAAATTTTCACTCTTCACCCTTAGAAAAAATGCATTACTGCGTGTTATTCTCTAGTGAAATTCCATTAAATGCTTTTAAAAGACTACAGATTTTATCCAATCTTCAAAGTATTTTTGGCTTTTTCAGGGAGAAAACAAGTGATGTTCGAATAAATGAACCTGCAGTTCCATGCGTTAGTTGACTGACACCATGTCGTTTCCAGTCTGTTGGTTGCTTGTTGTTCTACTGAAATGATTTTATTTCCTCATTTTCGTGCCCAATGTTACGCGGGTGAGCAACGTGACCATGTTTGAAAATTGGTGAAAGCTGAAAGTTAGATTTTCATTTGCATGTATTCAGGGGTACTGTACCGATATTGAGTTTTCAGAACTGTTTTGCGTGTTATAAGCAACTTCTTCGTTACGATTCCATTAACTTCGAGTATGTTAAGTGTAGTGTAGACTGGCTTCAGGGAGGCACGCAAGCGTAAGAACCGTGTGCGAAATGGCTCGTGATAACTGGTTCAACTACTGCCGCTGAATCTGACGCTCATCACTTAATTATCGTGGCACAATGAACCACTTTCTTCGCATCCCTCGTCTGTGATGCGAGCACTAGACTGTGACCTGTTAATGCGAGTAGTACAGCAGTAAAAACGTAGCCCAAGCGTGCGCACTTCTTGTGTTCGTGGATTTGCTGTTTCAGTCTTCTTGCTGAGTGCCAGGCTGTGTAGCCGGAGTGGTCGTGGTTACTTTAGAATGATTCCATCGGCTTTGTATCTAATCCTGAGTGCCTCAGTATACGTTGTTAAAAAACACTGTGAATTGGGAAAGGTTATAGCTACAGTTCATAAGAGTGATAAAATATAATGCTATAAGAAATTCGGTTATTCTGCTGTATGAAGATTATTTTCAACCTTGAGCTGGTCCTGCTGATGCAGATATTCAGCTTATTGCGTCCTCCGAGTGCAGAATTTCCAAAATTCCCTTATAGATCTTAGTTTGCTTAGCATTGATATTTTCCTCTTGAACGCTAGCGCCTTGAATTGGCAAATTTAGGGTTCGATCATTAGCAGGACTGCTATTTCATCTAATTCTTGTTAATAGTGGAAACGGAATATCAACATCATAACTCCTCATTTTGCCGTGTCGTACCTGAAGGTTTGCGTTCTATGTTGGTATCCGACGCTTAAGTTCAACGCCAGTTTCATTACGACGTGTTGTTTTAGTGATAGAAATCCGAAAATGACATCACTCTCCTCGGCTTTCAGTTACCCATGCGTAGTAAAAAACTGCTTATCCTTTGAATGATGTTAGTTTATAACACATTAACCGCCATGTTCATTAACCATGTAAAGTTCAACATTGAACTCAAATTTACAGTCAGTTGTTGGAAGCAATGTTGAAAAATATGAAGCAAACATCAACTGGATCGTGCACTCATTTAGCGTTGATTAAGCACTTATGAAAATTGAGTTTGGGACTACTGGTTGGTCAGCAGCATTATGAAAATTCCCTCCGCGTTCCACTGGTTGCTCATTTTACGGTTAACGTTTTAAATTCTAATACACAAAAATAAAGTTTTCTTAGTTCATTTTTTATTAGCTTGGTCTCTGATTTCGATATGAAGCTTCCACAGCGACGTAACTCCATCCTAAATAACCATATGTCAAACGATCATTGACAGATCGATGTATCGCTCTAAAGAACATTTCTGCCATGCGTGCATGCCTCCGTCCATCCGTGTCCTGAATGAAGCATTGCAACACTTTCCCACAAAATGATAGTCAAGACTAATCGCATCTCCTGCTTCAGCCAGAAGAGAAAGGGATAAGTGCGGCATCCTCGCCGATCGTGCGTTTCCTCTTGCACTGTTCCCTCACTGTGCGCGTGCGCGCGGGTTGCGAATTGTCGTGATTACGCTGGCGCTAACGACGCTTCCGTCTCATGTGCTTGGGTGAAGCTCGTGTGCCTTTTCCCGTTTATTAAGTATCGTTCTGAAATGGTGGATCCGGAGCGGGAAAGTTTTTTTTTAATGGAATGTCGTAATTTTCTGTTTTGATTTTCCCGTTTATTGAGTATCGTTCTGAAATGGTGAATCCGGGGTGTGTTTTTTTAACAAAATATCATAATTTCCCCTATCGATTTTCTCGATTATGGAGTATCGTTCTGAAATTATGGATCCGGAGTGTGAAGTTTTTTTTAATAGAATGTCATAATTCGTGCAGGGTGTGCTTTAAGTTTGAGAAAATTAGTTTTTAGCTGCAATTCATGAAAGAGTAATGGAATGTATTTGTAATCTTGTTATAGTTGATGGGTCAGCACTGAAAGTTTGTCAGAGGGCGTGATTGGAAACCATGCTTGATGTACGAGGTCCTCCAGAAAAGATGTGTGTTTGATATTTTTAACACTTCTAAATAAAATTTTTTTAAAATGATTTTTTTTTGCATGAAATTCACCCATTTCTTAAATTACCGTGGTGCCCTTTTTTCAGTTCAGGCCATTATTTGTTTCAACCGTGAACCGAACCAAACAAACCTGACTCCCCGTGTCTCGTTTGTGTGCTAACTTGCGAAGAAATTTTCGTCTAACATTCCAGATGTGATGTTGCAATGTTGCTGGATTCGTGTTATTTGTGTTGGTAGGCACTCGTCACGTGTAGCTAATTTAATGCTCTTTTTCTCTGTGTTAATTTCTGTTTCTTTCTTTCCAGGTGAGTGGCGCAAGCAGCAAACAGCGAGTGCGGTGGAAGTAGGTAATTCCTGCGTGAGGGTCGAGGTGCCGTGATTTGCTTAATCTGTCTAGGTTTGAATGTGATTGTCTTCTAGTTATTTGCATCTTTGTGTTAAAAAGGGAATCTTTACTGGCGAGTTGTTTGCACTAACGTGAAAATTAAACATTTACTCCCGAATTTCTTTAAGCATTTTGGAGCTTTTATTGTACAAAATGCATTCACTTTTTTGAAGTAATTCATTTTGCCAGAGCCAACGAACGCGGCCCTGGCAACATGCTCTTCTTGGATCGTGCAACAAATATATCTTATTAAACTTGTTAGAGAACTTTTACTTTACTTATCAAGGCAGCTGACAGGTAGTCAAGATATGAATGCAGTGGAGTTAACGAGGGCTCTTCCATTTTGGTTTTGTTTACCGTAACCAATTCTCTGATCACGCGTTCTGATAGAAGAAACAGATCTCTGTCGCTGTGCCTTGGAGATGATGACACTTAAATACACGTCAGCGTATTGTGAAAGTTCGAACTGGACCATGCTAGGAATATTCGTGATGTCCGTTTGTGTTTTACTCTGAAAAAAAAAATGAATTTAGGACGATGATAGTGTTTGTTTCATTTATTTGTAGAAATATATAGTTCTGTCCGAGGTAACTTCAATGATTCGCTTGCTCTAAATTGAGTGCGCGCATTAATATTTTTGTGTGATTTATCTTGTAGCTTTGCTCACTAAGGAAATGAAACGATGATGTGGATGAGCACTAGACCTGCACTGTAATTGAATGATCCTATAAGTAATTTTGATAACTACTAAGGAACCGAGACATTTTTTGGGTATTAAGGAGTGAGCTCCTTTTTTGGGTCTAAATTGACTTTGTTTCTCTAGAAACGTGAGGATCCTTGCGTCACAATTCATTTAACGCAATTACGACCGATTTCCTACACGGCAGTTTTCAACTTTTAATCTGTATCCTCATTCCACTTATTAGTTTCATTGAGGTTCTAACGTTTTCCTTTGCCCTGAATTCTTTAACATACCCTGAATATTGTATATAAGTGGTGCTTTTAAACTACGTCATAATAAATCGAACTCGAATATATTAATCCATAAGTTCTATATACATTGATGAAATGCTATAGGAGCGCTTTTCGTGGTAAAATACCGTATTTCACTATAAAAACAACCAAATGCGTGCTACTTGTAGCCGTATTTTACAATAAAAACGACAAAATGCGTGCTAATTGAATCTGGTGATGCAAACCGTTGTCATTTGGTGGAGTGACGCTTGTGTTGAGTCATTGCCGCGCGTTGCGTCACCGAGTGGCGGAGGGAGCGTCTTGTTTTAGTGGGAGCGCTCCCCTCGTGTGGGTGTTATTGTGCAGTTCTCTCAGTGACATCTACGGTTGAAAATTCCTCATGAATTCGTTTTAAAATTCTGGACTCGTTCGTGGTATAATTATAATGAGTCATGTTGAGAATCCTAGTGTGATAATTTTAGTAAACCCGTTCCTGTAATAATCCTAGTAAATCCGTTCTAGTACGAATTTTAGTGAACCCGTCTCTGTACGAATTCTCGAGAGCCCGTTCCTGTACGAATTCTCGAGATCCCGTTCCTGTACGAATTCTCGAGATCCCGTTCCTGTACGAATTCTCGAGAGCCCGTTCCTGTACGAATTCTCGAGATCCCGTTCCTGTACGAATTCTCGAGAGCCCGTTCCTGTACGAATTCTCGAGAGCCCGTTCCTGTACGAATTCTCGAGAGCCCGTTCCTGTACGAATTCTCGAGAGCCCGTTCCTGTACGAATTCTCGAGATCCCGTTCCTGTACGAATTTTCGAGAGCCCGTTCCTGTACGAATTCTCGAGAGCCCGTTCCTGTACGAATTCTCGAGAGCCCGTTCCTGTACGAATTCTCGAGAGCCCGTTCCTGTACGAATTCTCGAGAGCCCGTTCCTGTACGAATTCTCGAGAGCCCGTTCCTGTACGAATTCTCGAGAGCCCGTTCCTGTACGAATTCTCGAGAGCCCGTTCCTGTACGAATTCTCGAGAGCCCGTTCCTGTACGAATTCTCGAGAGCCCGTTCCTGCACGAATTCTCGAGAGCCCGTTCCTGTACGGATTCTCGAGAGCCCGTTCCTGTACGAATTCTCGAGAGCCCGTTCCTGTACGAATTCTCGAGAGCCCGTTCCTGTACGAATTCTCGAGAGCCCGTTCCTGTACGAATTCTCGAGAGCCCGTTCCTGTACGAATTCTCGAGAGCCCGTTCCTTTACGAATCCAAGTGAACCCATCCCAGTACGAATTCTAGTTATCTCATTTAAGAATCTCGGCTACCTGTTCGTGAGAGAATTAATGTGAATTCGTCAGTGTAGAATAAGAGTTGTGGCGTACTCCTTCGTGTACGAATTTCAGTGAGCCCAGTTAAAAATCCCAGTGAATATATTCCTATAATAACCCCAGTGATCTTGTTGAAGAATCTTAGTGAGTCCGTTCGTGTACGAATTCCGGGAACCCGTTCGTTTATCTATTCCAATAAACCCGGGTTCAAGCATCAGGTTAAACGCACTCGTTTAGAGAAAACGCTAAACCCGTCCAATTAAAGAAGATTCAAAACCAGTTCAGGGACATAGGCACTTGCGGATCTCAAACAGGTCGTTTTATGCAGCGAACGCTTGCGTGTTCCCATGCAATAACTCTTGCTTGTTTCTAATGGAGCGTTAGCGGTTAAGCAATGGTCATATTCGAGTTTTCCCCACATTTCATAACTTCTGATACCACCGCTTATTTTGATGTCAGACAGCAGGCAGGTCACATCAGCTAGATGATTGTTTATTATGATGGTGCGAAATTCATCGTCGATAATTATCATCGTCTGAATTTTGTAGTGCGAAAATCATCGTGAATAATCATCGTCTGAGTTATATAGTGCAAAAATCATTATCGATTGTGGACGACTCAGATTACGATCCAAGAAATTGAGTTTTGTTACGGTAAACAAACCTAAAAAGTAAGTTCGCGCATAAATGATAGCGGCCAAATTAGATCGGATCACTCGGGTGACGATCAAAAAAATTTAGCTTTGCTACGGCAAACAAAACCAAACTAAAAAGTAAGCCCAGGCATAATTTGCTAGCAGCCAAATAATAGGATGCTGATGAGAGAGTGAGCAACGCTGGTGCGTGATGCAGGCTGGAGGCGGCATGCAGGCGGCCGCTGAGTCACGGTCACTAAAGGGGAGCAGGCCATACAGCCAGCCAGCCCTCGGCCGCATCCTCCTCGTGAAAACAATTGCGACGTTTGAATTGTCCTCACGCTGCCGCACGTGGCTTGTGCTGTTATTTCCAGGGGTAAACGTCGCACGTGGATCTAGATTGCGTGTTTAGATCTGCTTGTTCCAGGTGTAGCTGTGGCTCGAATATTTTTTTAGTTCTGTTTGTCACGAGTGTATCTGTGACTCGATTACTTCTAGCGCTACTTGTTCCATGTGCATCTGAGACTTCATTAGTGTTTAGATCTGCTTGTGACGGGTGTATCTGGGACTTATTTCTAGCGCTGCTTGTGACGGGTGTATCTGGGACTTATTTCTAGCGCTGCTTGTGACGGGTGTATCTGGGACTTATTTCTAGCGCTGCTTGTGACGGGTGTATCTGGGACTTATTTCTAGCGCTGCTTGTGACGGGTGTATCTGGGACTTATTTCTAGCGCTGCTTGTGACGGGTGTATCATGGGACTCATTTCTAGCGCTGCTTGTGGCGGGTGTATCTGGGACTCATTTCTAGCGCTGCTTGTGGCGGGTGTATCTGGGACTTATTTCTAGCGCTGCTTGTGACGGGTGTATCTGGTACTTATTTCTAGCGCTGCTTGTGACGGGTGTATCTGGGACTTATTTCTAGCGCTGCTTGTGACGGGTGTATCTGGGTCTTATTTCTAGCGCTGCTTGTGACGGGTGTATCTGGGGCTTATTTCTAGCGCTGCTTGTGACGGGTGTATCTGGGACTTATTTCTAGCGCTGCCTGTGACGGGTGTATCTGGGACTTATTTCTAGCGCTGCTTGTGACAGGTGTATCTGGGACTTATTTCTAGCGCTGCTTGTGACGGGTGTATCTGGGACTTATTTCTAGCGCTGCTTGTGACGGGTGTATCTGGGACTCGATAATTTCTAGCGCTGCTTGTGACGGGTGTATCTGGGACTTATTTCAAGCGCTGCTTGTGACGGGTGTATCTGTGACTCGATTACTTCTAGCGCTCCTTGTTCCATGTGCATCTGAGACTTCATTAGTGTTTAGGTCTGCTTGTGACGGGTGTATCTGGGACTTATTTCTAGCGCTGCTTGTGACGGGTGTATCTGGGACTTATTTCTAGCGCTGCTTGTGACGGGTGTATCTGGGACTTATTTCTAGCGCTGCTTGTGACGGGTGTATCTGGGACTTATTTCTAGCGCTGCTTGTGACGGGTGTATCTGGGACTTATTTCTAGCGCTGCTTGTGACGGGTGTATCTGGGACTTATTTCTAGCGCTGCTTGTGACGGGTGTATCATGGGACTCATTTCTAGCGCTGCTTGTGTCGGGTGTATCTGGGACTCATTTCTAGCGCTGCTTGTGACGGGTGTATCTGGGACTTATTTCTAGCGCTGCTTGTGACGGGTGTATCTGGGTCTTATTTCTAGCGCTGCTTGTGACGGGTGTATCTGGGACTTATTTCTAGCGCTGCTTGTGACGGGTGTATCTGGGACTTATTTCTAGCGCTGCTTGTGACGGGTGTATCTGGGACTTATTTCTAGCGCTGCCTGTGACGGGTGTATCTGGGACTTATTTCTAGCGCTGCCTGTGACGGGTGTATCTGGGACTTATTTCTAGCGCTGCTTGTGACGGGTGTATCTGGGACTTATTTCTAGCGCTGCTTGTGACGGGTGTATCTGGGACTTATTTCTAGCGCTGCTTGTGACGGGTGTATCTGGGACTTGATTGTTTCTAGCGCTGCTTGTGACGTGTGTATCTGGGACTTGATTGTTTCTAGCGCTGCTTGTGACGTGTGTATCTGAAACTCTTTTGCTCGAACAACCTGGATAAGAATTAGATAAGGGCCTTTATCTTATAGCTGGTACTGCACATTATAGATCGGTCGTAAACTCTTGTGTTTTGTTGTACTGAGGATCGATCACATTGCCGGAATACATTGTTACCACGTGGAGGAAGTGGGTTGGACGCTTCACGCGATGCATTTTAATTTCGAACATGACGTGTCACTGAAACTCATTCATTATAATTTGGCCTAAATCATAATTATAATTTGGCCTAATGCCTAAATCATATCTTAATTTCCATTCGTATGGTTACACTTATTCCACTTAATTTCGTTTGGATATCATGAATAGTTCTAAATTTTTTTTTTGTGGCGTCAAGGGTTTTTGAATTTTAGAGTTCTGCCCCAAATGGTGGGCGTAAATGCACGTGCGTTATGCAGACAGTTGCGCTGCGCAATGGGAGCTGTGGCGGCACCATCTAAGTGCTCCAGGACTAACATCGTGACTTGTGTAGGAGACTCGTGTGCTGTGATGAATTCCTGTGGTCGTACGAGTTTCTCAGCTTGTAAGTCGGGATTTAAGTAATTTTGGAGCTTTGTTTCAGTGAACGAGGAATAAAAATAGAAACTTTGAATATTTCCACTGTCTATAAAGTTATTTATGTACGTTTGAAAAAGGAAAAATAATTCGTACCAAATTCCTATCAAGTGTTCGTAAAAATTTAGGTGCTGTTAAGGCAACATTAAAGAATAGAAGTAAGAACACTCGTTTAAATTCATTTGGAGCGTTAATAAACAGGAGAGAGAAACGTTGAGATTCAAGTGCTGCTGTGGCGTCATCAAAGAAATGAAGCACCGAACTGAAGGATAAGAGAACTAAGAGCCTTACGGGAGCGCCTGGAGCTCGCGGTGAGGCTTGTGAACTCGTCTCGTGTGCTCCAATGCGCTTCTGGGTCGTTCTCTTGTTTGATCTACATCATTATTCTGAACTAAAAGAACACGGCCTTCTCGGGAGGCACAATCGGTGCAGCCGACTTGAGTTTGAATAATGGTTGTGTAGTATACCTAACGGGAACGAATGCTGGAAAAGTTCTTGTGCGGTGTTTAGATTGAGGAGAAAAGGGAATGTGCTGCGATTGTCGAATCTTGTTCATATTTTGGAAATTATTGCTCACCTGTTGTGGTTAAAAAGTCGCAGTGAAAATGGTACGCCCTGCGACACAAATGTAGTGAAGTGATTTCGTGAGCACTTTTGTATCTACCGGCGATTTTGCTCTCGCGCATTTGATGTTTTGCCAATTTTGGTTTCCAACTTTGTGGTGAGGATTTTAAATGTGTGACATTTTTTCTTAGCTTCTTTCATGGGTTACACGGGTTATTATGGCCCTGCATTAACCTTAGAGCGCAAATCTCGGGTGATTCCCAGCCAGTTTCGACCGAACGCTGTTTCCACAGCACCAAATAAGAATTATTTAAATTTGTGTAATGTTGTAGGTTGTATTCACGGACTGTGCAATATCTTGTGGTTCGAGTTCATGTACTGAATATTCCATTACGCTACACGCAATTACCAGCCAGCGAGCCACCAATACTTGTTCTGCCCTCATCTGTGGCAATGATAGAAAAGTACAAACCCAATTAAGATCAGATTTGGGGATGTTGTCGGAACTTTTCTTGGACTTGAAGCCAGCTGCCCTTGAATGCTCCAAGCCCCGGTGCTGCTGAATGTTTTTTTATTCATGCTTCTCTCGCCAGAATGTTTTTCCAAGAGGTTAAGACTAATGAGATCTAGGCCTCTAATTCTTGATGATTTCTTTTGTATTGCCGTAGGCTAGCTTGACAATTCTTGCTCGATGCGCCAACGTTTCTGCACCACGAGAAATGAAGGCTAATTTATTTAAGAAACTGTGATTGGAATTTCCACCCAAACAGATGCAACTGTTCTGTCTATGGGAATTAGCGCTTTCAAGAGGGAGATGCGAGGTGCCGAGCTGGAAGTTAGGTAGGCTATCATTTTATAGAAATGTAATAAGTTCTTGTTTGGTTGATTACGAGCTGAGGGTTAGATAGATTTTTTTTGGTGAAACAGTGTACGTTTTTAATTTTGTTGCTGACCATTTATTTTCGGTTCACTACTGTCCTCTTCTCAGCGCCTCATACTTCAATTGTTTTCTTGTTTCATCAACTTCTTTCGATCGTGCCTTTTTTTGCGCTGGGTGTGGGGACACACCTCATGCATTAATTCCCTGTACTCTTAACACATTCATTGCGGTATGACCCACCGGTGGGTCGTAGTTAGGTTTTTCCTGCTGCGAAACGACCCATCGATGGGTCGTTTTGAAGAATTCTAACAACCTTTCTAAATTAATGGTATTTAACAGGCTCAGTTGATGTTTGATACTTACAAATTTGCTTATCACTTTTGACTTTAAGTTTAAGTTGAATATTGAACTTCAGTTTAACCCACCGCAACTAACGTGTTAACTCAATACTAAATAGTAGTTTCCTCTCCTGGGAACGCTTTTGTTGTTGTTTGAGAGGCTTAACTACCGTATAATTTAATTTTTCGTTCTCTTTACTTTGGTGATGCAAGTTTTAAAATATTTGTGAAAGTATTTCTAAATGTCATTATTTTTACTGCTAGTCGCGACAATTGCAAAGGAGGCCGTGGAGCATTTGAAGTATGCTCAGCCAGAAGTTGACTGGTGCTCCGGGAATTTATTGTGTTGGCGCTTTTATCTGCGCTGCGGCGGGACTCTACGGACCGAAGTTGTGTTTATCAAGCCTCTTGTTGTTGGCGTCTGAGAACCCGCGCGATAATTAGCCATAAAGCCTCCTCGCTAGCACATCACGTTCTTCTTTACGGGCGGGACCGGGTCACTTGGCCCTTGCGAAGCTGCTCTCGTTTGCTTTCATCACGTCCACTTCTCCGCTGCTGCTTTCGCTCGCTGATACATGATGCTCTAATTTTATACATCCTCATAACGCGCGCTGAACGCAGGTCCGGGCATCTCACTGTGTGGCTATATTCGGTGGCAGCGGTGACTTTTTTGCAATGTCTAGCTATTGTGTTCTTTATAGGTGTTGTAGTGTTTGTATAGAGTGTCGCTAAAATTTCAGCTTTGAGATTTCAGCCTCAGTGTGATATCATTAAACCGTATGAAAACAGTTATCCGTTAAACATTGTGCTGCACAGTATGATGAGTATGGTTCTTCGGTATACAAATATTGTGAATGTTAATATTATACCTGTATATGATGTCGTGCAACGGTTTAGTTCCGATAATTTGCTTCAGCTTCTATCCCTTCAAAATGCAGATTGATAAACATGGTAGAAAACAACATCGTACGATACTCGCTTGAAATTACTGGATAAATTTTTCGTGGGCACCTAGTGTAGGGGAAAGCTTGGCTTTTGTAGTAAAAAATAGCGATGCGGAACTGTTGCGGTACGCTGCGTCTGTCTCCATCAGCTTACTTTTGTGCAAGTGCTTTTGTGATTTTAAATAGCTTTGTAGTTGGCTGAAGTATTTTCTTATTCATAAGCTAATATCACACGTAAATCTGAGTATCTTCATTCGTGCTCCTAAGCGGATTGTTTTTTGAAGCTGGAAACGGAACCGTAAACTTCTATTGTGAAAATAAATCTTTTTACAACTTCACTCCATGGGCGAAAAGGAAGCTCCAGCCTGCCGCATATGTGTTACTCTTTAACCTCAGAATTTTACACTCATATTACCTTTATCGTAACTACTGTCATTTAACTGGCACCGGCATCAAGTAGTCGCCGATATTAGGAGGAAGGAACTGCCACTCGACAATGAACTTCGAAGAACACATTAGGGCACAAATTTCACAAGGTATAAAATATGTTTGAGCTGTTCATGAAAGTAGATTTTGCTATCCACTTTGCCGGTAAAGGGTTAACCTTAGGGAAGTTAATCTCGGGTGATTTCCAGCCAGTTTTGACCGAACACAGTTGCCACGGCGTCAAACATGAACAGAGTTCGTGAACATATACAAAGTTCGTGATCACCTGTAAGTTGAATTCACGGGCTGTGCAACACCACACGTCACCTGATCAACCGACTGTGAGTTTCAAATTGTGACCAAAGTGAGTCGCGTGTCACATCTGAAAATTTGTGGCAATGGCTTGCACACGCACGCACGTCCCCCCTCTTGTCACGACACCTGCTCCTCCCCGCGCCGCACCCCTCGGTGTAGGGCAGTGGTTCTCAACTCGTTCACTCCCGATTTCCCCTCATGGGGATACAGGTATTGTATCTATAGGACTCCTCAGGGCGATACAAGTATTGTATCTATGGGAATTGGCGCTCTCAGGGAGACAATGTGAGGGCCCAAGCTAAAGATTAGGTAGGCTTTTTTTTGCTAAAATAGAATAGGTTTTTGTTTTGTTACGGACCGTCTTTTTTTCGGTTCACTGCTGTCCTGTTTTTTTTCCAGCACCTACTACTTTCTTCTTCGACTTAGATCTTGTTTCATGAACTTCTTTCTCATCTTACTGTTTCTATACCCTTTCTGCATAGATTCCGCGTTCCCTTTACTCCATACTAAATGGTGCCTTCTTCCTTCTTCTCTTTGGATCGCATCCCCTCAGAGGGATACAATTATTGTATCTATGGGAACTAGCGCTCCCAGGGGGACAATGTGAGGGCCCGAGCTAAAGGTTAGGTAGGCTTTCTTTTGTTAAAATAGGATAGGTTTTTGTTGTGTTACGGACCATCTTTTTTCGGTTCACTGCTGTCCTGTTTTTCACCGCCTACCACTTTCTTCTTCAACTTTTTCTTGTTTCATGAACTTCTTTCTTAGCTTTCTGTTTCTGTGCCCTTTCTGCATAGATTCCACGTTCCCTTAACTCCATACTAAATGGTGCCTTCTTCCTTCCTCTCTTCGATACGCTCTATTTTTGCAGCGGTTAGGGAGGCTTAAACTAACTTATAATCTAATCTAATCTAATCTTTGGATCGCATTTGTTGCTGCGGGTAGGGAGGCTAAAACTAACGACTAATCTAATCTAATCACTGCCGATTTACCACTAGGTAAATTGCTTATTTACGTATCTGTGTGAAAGAACACCATTTCAATGATTTTGATAATGGTTTTAGAAGAGATTTAAGCATACGAGCTCAAATATCAGCATGCTGTTACCTTTTCGTACTTTTTAGGTGAGATATAATTATTTTTTCGAGCAGCATAGTCGTTTTTTGAACTCTGCTACTTACAACCTTACTGGACATGAAACAGCTGGACGCACATGTGCGTCCAGCGACAGCGAACGTGTTAACCTGGGTTCTATCGAATCCCAGGGGTTCGGTGAGTCGAACTCCTTGGTTCGGCATGGTACAATTTGTGCACTTATACTTATACAGTGCACTTATGCAGGATGTCGTTATATACATATGTTTTGAATTTGAAAAAAAGCACATTCCATCTTTCCAACTACGAAGGGTTCGATAAATGCATGTATGGTACTTGTGTGGTTCAGTCACTTCTACACGGTTAAGAACCACTGGTCTGGAGAGCGAAGTACCTCAGTGTGTACTCCACTCTCAAATTTCTAACGGGCCTTGTCACTTTCTCTGAATAATTGCTAACTACCGTGAACCACGAACGTTCGTTCTTCTCTGCTGTGATCTCATCGCGTTTTATGGCCAGTGAAACTTCGTTTAAGAAGTTGATGAAATTTTTTATTTTAATTGTTTTACACTTTTACTCTTTGTGCAGCTAAGAATAATAAGCTTATGAGTTTATCGTGAATGAATACGATGTTTTAGCGTGTATAGAGTGGCACGTAGGGAGAATGAATCGCGTTATATTTGTACTTCTTTCACTATTTTTTACGTCCTGTGAGTCGTGATCACAGGTTATAATTTTGTGAACGATGTAATCTGATTTTATTGAAATGTTTTATATTTTTATTTTTATAAAAGTTGCCTTTCAGACCAAACCAAATTGGTCATGTTTCTGCCAGACGGTTTGCTGAGGGCACGTAAATTTTCAAGTGCGGTGCGATGAGCGCGTAACTCGATAAGAGCTCTCTGACTTGCTCGCTTTCACTGCCGGCTCAATCTTCTGCTTGGAATTTAAAAGTCGTTTTCAGTACATGGAATTTAACTATCGAGTGATGCTGAGCTTTTCTACGTGTTTGTTGTTTAAAGTTGTGCTGTTCAATTTGTTCATTAAGTGACGTTGTGCTGTTCAACTTGTTATTTGAGTGGCGTGCTGTTCAATTTGTTCATTAAGTGACGTTGTGCTGTTCAACTTGTTATTTGAGTGGCGTGCTGTTCAATTTGTTCATTAAGTGACGTTGTGCTGTTCAACTTATTTGAGTGGCGTGCTGTTCAACTTGTTCAATGAGTGACGTTGTGCTGTTCAACTTGTTATTTGAGTGGCGTGCTGTTCAACTTGTTCAATGAGTGACGTTGTGCTGTTCAACTTGTTATTTGAGTGGCGTGGTGTTCAACTTGTTCAATGAGTGACGTTGTGCTGTTCAACTTGTTATTTGAGTGGCGTGGTGTTCAACTTGTTCATTAAGTGACGTTGTGCTGTTCAACTTGAGTGGCGTGCTGTTCAACTTGTTCAATGAGTGACGTTGTGCTGTTCAACTTGTTATTTGAGTGGCGTGGTGTTCAACTTGTTCAATGAGTGACGTTGTGCTGTTCAACTTGTTATTTGAGTGGCGTGGTGTTCAACTTGTTCAATGAGTGACGTTGTGCTGTTCAACTTGTTATTTGAGTGGCGTGGTGTTCAACTTGTTCAATGAGTGACGTTGTGCTGTTCAACTTGTTATTTGAGTGGCGTGGTGTTCAACTTGTTCAATGAGTGACGTTGTGCTGTTCAACTTGTTATTTGAGTGGCGTGGTGTTCAACTTGTTCAATGAGTGACGTTGTGCTGTTCAACTTGTTATTTGAGTGGCGTGGTGTTCAACTTGTTCAATGAGTGACATTGTGCTGTTCAACTTGTTCAATGAGTGATTCCGCGTTCCCTTATCTCCATATTAAATGGTGCCTTCCTCTTTCCTGTCTTTGGGACGCTTTTTGCGGTTAGGGAGGCTTAAAATAACATCTAATCTAATCTAATATACGCAGGTTATTCTGTGTTGAAACCAACTTTCTACGTAGGTTCTCCGTTTTCTGAAGTCCACATAAAATGTTGCCTTTCACTTACCTCTCTTGGGAACACTTTGTGTTGCAAGGGAGGCTTGAATTAATGCATCTAATCTCTATAGTATCCCTTGCTTCATTGATTTATTTAAACACTCTATCCCTTAGAATATTTTTTTCTATATTCACTCGTTTCGTGACGGTGACTGTTTCAGCAGGTCCTCCGAAAAGTTACTACGTGAACATGTATTCAGGTGCAGGACTGTTGTCAATTCGTCCATCCATTTCAGTGAATTTTCTCAGCGACGGCTAACAAAACGCGCTCAAACTTGGAAGGTCTCTCTGACGTTTCCAAGGACTAAATCTCGTTAACACTTTGGCTGCGCCAGGTGAAACTGGAATTGAATATTCAACTAAAATTTGAAGTAAATTGTGGTAAGCAGTGTTGAAAATAGGAAATATTGACTGGCTCGTGCCTTCATATGGCTTTGATAGAATATTTGTAAAAATTGAGTTTGTGATTACTGGTCGGTCAGCAGCATTATGAAAACTCCCTCCGTGTACACCGGCGGCTCACGTCGCAGTCAAAGTGTTAATGCTGATAGCTCCGTACTTCTGGATTTCAGATATCGACGTTCGGGAAAAGTTGGAGTATAAGCAACTCGGGATGGCAGTGAAGTACTTTCATTACAAACTCGTGTATCACAATAGTGCTACCTTTTCACAGTGTAATTTATTTGTGATAAATTTCGTGTCTTGAAGTTGAATGATGACAATGGAGTAGTTTCAAGACATGTTCATGTCTCACACTAGGGCTTCTTTTTCACAGTGTAATTTGTTTATAAAAAATGTTTTTATGAAGCGCTTGAGTTTAATGATGACGGATAAGAACTGCGAGCGTTTGGGTATTGTCTGCTCCCGGAAGTCTCTCTTTTGTAAAAAATACAGGTACTGTGATTTTCATAGATTTTTTATGTATTCTGCAAATCATCAGTGAGTTTCTTTCTAGAATGATGCCGATGATTTGCCTGCTTCTTCTTAAATGCGTTGTTCATAAACCGCTCTCTTCGCCTTTAAAACGGAAATCAACGAGGACGAAATTTTCGTATTCAATGTAAAATATGTTGAACGTGTGTCCGTAAGTGTAGCTTGTAAGTGGATTTGTATATATGTGCCTGACGAGTGCTGTTCTGTCTCTCTTCACATGCCGCTCACCGGATCTTCCATCATCAACGTTAACTTCAACTGCCTCGAGCCCATGTTTTCTGCACTCCATCTGTGTCTACTTTTTCCTTTACTGGTCGTCGTTATGTTCTCTGCTCACGTTTCTTTATTTTTCTTGCCTTCACACGCAATCTTGGTGAAAATGATCACCTGTTTTTCCTTACCTCCGCCACGCGATTCGGCATCGCGTGCACTTGCTTCAAATTTTCTCACCTTCATTTGATGAACTTCGTATTCACGTAAATGTGAATGGCGATCGGCATATTAATTTTCAAAATTTCCTCTACCTTACAAACCTCTTTGGTGAATGCCGGTCTTAAAAAAATTCCACATTTGTTTCAAATATATGTGCATTTCCATCGACTTTAACGATTTTTTCCTCCGTGGAGAAACTACACTTGCAATAATGAATGATTTCTCACTTTCTTGTCATGGAAATTGTGCATAATAACGGTCCCTTGTCAACATTTTGCTATCTCGTGAAAAAAATCTCTACCTCCACCTCCTCTACTTGATTTCACGATCCGTGTCACAAATACGCTTGAAAAAAACTTCGAATGTACAACGCGCTGGTGTTGTGTTCTGTCTTCATTCTAATCATCTCCCTTAATTTTCAAACTATCTTCTGTGTGTCAACTCCTCAACTTGTGTGTGCATTTAATCTCTTTGTGTGCTTTTTTTTTCACTGGGTCGTTAATCCGAAAATTTTCATTTCTGAAAATTTCTTGCGCTGAGTTTTGCTTTGTGGATTCAAATTACCACTTTCCTGTGAATCTAATTTTTCAAAAAACGAGACTGTAATTTTACGCTTATCGTCATTTGTCACGTAAAATTTTCTGTAACTGCATACTGCCATTTTTTTTAAATTTGTACGCGTTTCTGTCATGGCTGTGTGCTTTTGATCAATATTTCTGTCTGTCTTAAATTTGACCTTCGCATTTTGCTTCATTTGATTAATTTCGACTGTGTGTCTCGATCTTCATTTAACGTTCATACGATCTTTTCGAATGCTGGAATTTAAATTCTTGTAAAATAATTCATTCATTGTTTCTACTGATCCTTTAATTTTGTCATCCGTATCCGATAACTCACACGTCATATCGCCATTGGTTTTCGATACTGATCCTCTGTTATGTCACCGTCTCTTGAAACACATCTCAACAACATCGCTTGTGTGCGTGTTCTCTGCTTACGAGATCCTCTCTTTGGCACTCGAGCTGCTATCTCACATTTCTTCCTGCGACCTCGCTTTCATGTGTCGCAAATCCTGTCGGTGTTGCATCTCTTCTCGGTGCCTCATCGGACTACTCTCTCATCATTACTACACTGAACTTCATTGCTTCTTATCTTTCACATCGTTCTCTTCCTCACTTGGTTCCATTTTTCTCATTGGCCCCTTCCTCGCCTCATCCCCTCTTTTCGTATGAATCCCTCGCCTCAAATCATCCCTCCTCTCACATCATCCTTCTTTCTCATCATCCCTCCTTCTTTCTCATCATCCCTCTCTCACATCATCCCTTCTTCTCTATCACATCATCCTTTCTTCTCTCTCACATCATCCCTTCTTCTCTCACATCATTCCTTTTCTCTTACATCATCCCTCTCACATCATCCCTCCTTCTCTTTCACATCATCCCACTTCTCACTCACCATCCATCTTCTCTCACACCATCCCTCTTCTCTCACACCATCCCTCTTCTCTCACACCATCCATCTTCCCTCACACCATCCATCTTCTCTCACACCATCCATCTTCTCTCACACCATCCATCTTCTCTCACACCATCCATCTTCTCTCACACCATCCCTCTTCTCTCACACCATCCCTCTTCTCTCACACCATCCCTCTTCTCTCACACCATCCCTCTTCTCTCACACCATCCCTCTTCTCTCACACCATCCCTCTTCTCACACATCCTCCTCTCGCGTCATCCCACTCCTCCCACCATCCCCTCCCCCGCACGACCACCTCCAGTTCCCATACCCGCCGCCGCGCCCGAATGACACATGCCAGGCTCAAGAATCTTCCCGCACCAAGCGGCACCGAGTAAGTGGCACTTTCTTTCGATAATCTCAATGTCCGATATCGACTTTCTCCCATTCTTCGCCGTGCCTTGCTTCAGTTCTGCTTTCCAGCGAGCACGCAATATTTTGACTCCTCTTTTCCTCAGCTCGCTGCATGATTTTGTTTTGTTCATTCATTTTTTTTTACTTGTTTGTAGTACAGAAACGATCTTCGCTTTTTTCTTTGAATTTTTGTGCTTTTAATTTTTAATATTTTTTCCACGTTCTATTAAAGTTTGGTTTTGAGCATACGCTTTGCTTAACTTCGATGTGAAGCTGTAGTACATAGTTTCATTTTTATTTTGTAGTTAGATCAGTTAAAACATCCCTGAAATGTTTTGTGTGCCTAATTATGTCATGTATATTTCTGTATCTTATTCACTTTAGTTAGTAATTATATGGTAACTCATATGCGGAGCTAATGTTCCCAAACGTAGTAGGTAGACTTGATTTTCTATCTTTGTTACCGCACCTCCTTTGAACATCGGACATCTATTTTTCTAAGGAAATAATTTTCATTTGCAGTGGATGACATCAATGTCCGATACATGGTGAAAAGTTCATTTAATTTTGTTGAACCACAGTGAAAGTAGTTGTAAATTGAATGAAATGTGCATTTATGTACTCTGCACTTGAATTCGGTATCAGAAGGCACAAGTATTGAATCGACTCTATGATCACGGCAAAGATATCAAATGAACGTTTCAAAACGTATTCAGTACATCTATTGAAACACGCAGCTAGTATTTGATGATACGACCTTTTGTTCCTAGTACAGCTTCCAAGCGTTAGGGATATAGATTATTTTTCTAGGAAGTTCTGCAGCGTTCATGTCCGTAAACCACTTTGAACTGTTAAAAACTATTCATTATGGCTGTAAAATAAATTTTCTGGGTATGTTGTATGCTCAATGAAGCTATCATCAATTATTTCTGCCGATATCTTATCATCGCTTCAGTATTTGCGTATTTGTAGTCCGAGTTTGTATTCAGCGTAGAAAGATACATAAAATCTTAAATTTTCCGTTACCTTGTTGTGGTATATGGATTATGAGTAAACATTTTGCTAATTATTAAATGTTTATTGCACCCATTGTATGTTCAAACACACTACAGCTCTACTTCTAAAATTAGATGAAAAATTTTACCTCCTTTTGAATTATTTTTTAAATTTCCTAAACTCCGTAAACCCTTGCATTTTTTTATATTTTCCTCTCGTATTGTTTTGGTTGTATAAATTAGTGTTAGTGTTCTATTTTAGAATATTTTGAGTTCTACCTGAATCTTTTTTGAGTGATATTCGTGTGTCCGAGTGGTTAAATTTCCAAAGGAGGTCGGAGCATTAATCTGTCGATCTTTTGTGGGAACAAATGTACCTTGTGCATAGATTCCGAGTTCCCTCAACTCCATACTTAATTGGTGCCTCCATCCTTCTCTTTGGGACACTTTTGTTGTAGTTAGGAAGTCTGAAACTGACGCATAATCTGATATAATCTGAATTTCTCTATTTACTACATAGTCCTTTTTTCTTATCTACATTTTGAGGTTAATTTGTCCATAGTGCCTGATTCTTAGCCACTCGGAGAATTAACCTTAAATCTTAGTATTGATGGTGAATACTTTTTTAGATCTTATGATTGTTTAAGACTTACATCTAGCTTAGGAGCAATGATTTGAGCTAAAAAAAATTGGCCTTAAATCTAAAAATTAAGTATGAATGTTTCTTCAAATCTAACGGTTGCTTAATACTTAACATCTAGTTGAGGAGCAATGCTTTCAGCTAAGAAAATATTGCCTTTAGATATAGCGGCTCACGATGCGAGACGGGGCAGTAAACAAAGTATCGCTCATCGATGGACCGGCACACAAAATTATCGACTCGAGATTGAGTAGCAAAGAATATCTTAATTCAAGATAGCTTGGTCAACAGAAAGCTGTTCTTGAATGAAACTATCGATGGTAACTTAATCAAAGTAATGATTACCTTTCAGAACCGATCGATATTTAATAGTTTAATATTTTTAATTATTTTTATGTAGAATGGTAGTATTTCGTTGACTGTTAGACGTTTTGCTCATTTGGTTGTTTCAAAACTATTATTTTTGAGCGAGATGGAAGGAGGAGTTGAGCGTCTTGCGATCATTTTTGTGTAACTTGGAAGCTCATCTGAAATTTCTGTTGAATGTTACAATATAATTCAGGAATTAGAAGCTTCTCAGTTCTCTCGCTTGTGTCCTGAAGATGTTGAAGCATGTACTTGAATGATATGCTCGCCAATGTCCTCGCTCATCTCAACTTCGCCGCTGGGCTGCAAAACTAACAATGAGAGCTACATTGACTGTAAAAAAATACACTTGTCCCGAATAAGAACTTAAACACTACAATCGCTATTTTTAATAATGCACAACTCGGAACATTAACTCAAAAATTGTGACGGGTTAAACTAAAATCTGGAGTTCGATTTTAATTGAAACCATTGTTTATCTATTAAAATATAGAAGGAACAATATCAATGTTTATAATTTTATACGTTTAATGGATTAAACGTTAAGTGGATTGAAAATTAAAGTGTATCGTTTGTATTTGCTCAAGTATAAATGAAACTCAGATCGTAACCATGGGTTTGCTGAAGCATAAACGAAATGCAGTTAATAAACTCCGGTGGTTGACCCACCCGCGTCATGGTTACCCTTCTTAGCGGCCACCGGTAGATCACCAAGCTGTTCTGTTTAAAAGTTGAATACAGCAAGGCGGAAGATTTTGTTTTGGTAGAAGATTGCAGTTATTTGTAAGGTCTCAAAGTGAGTGCTGTTTACTAATTTTGGTAGCCAGCGCTGCAGCGCATGACCGTAACTGCAAAGCGCAAGATCTTGTATTGTAGGAGATTGCATTTATTCCTATGTTCTCAAAATGAATGCTGTTAGCTAATGTTTTAGCCAGCCAGTGTCCGAAACGTAAAGTGAAAGGTTTTGTATTGGTAGGAGATTGCAGTTATTTGTATGTTTTCAAAATGAATGCTGTTAGCTAATGCTGGTAGTAGCCAGCGCGTGGGCGAAACTGCTGGAGCTAGGGAGCCCGATGTGTTCCCTCTAACTGAGCTGTGGTGTAGGCCTAACTTTGCGACCCTCACGTGTAGGGGACACACACAATGAAGAATTGCCCTTCTTACTCCATTGTCCTGCTTTACTTTCTGGCGACTCACTCTTCGGTTCTTTATTTTGTGTATTGGGGGCGCGTTTTTTGTGGCCTTCAATAAAAAGCGCGTCATAAACGCGGTGTATTTCTGTGCCTTTCTCGTCGCGCAGTATCTGCTGTGCATTTTCTTCCTGGAAATCCGTGTGGGGGAGTTATTTCTGACAATCTTGAATTGAAGATCCCGTCTAAAATAGATTCTTGAAGAGTAGTTCTATGAACTGTCGTCAAGCGTCGTGCACATATGCTATGCCTCTGCTCTGCGCCTCGCCTTTTGCGTTGTCCGACCCTCGCAGTTGTTGGAAAATGACATTCATCGATGACGTGTCTTGTCATCGATGAAAGCTTCTATGAAAGAGCGTGATCTAAATACATTATCGTGAGCTTGAGTAGAGGAAAGCTCGCTCACAGTCAGAGTTCTCCAAAATGTATGAAGCTCATATTAAACAACGCGTTCGTTGAAATTGAAATAGTTTCATTGTTTAGTGAAATTCTCACATTTTCAAATGTTGATTGCAGGAGGATTCTTTTCCTGTTCACTTGATTTGCCCTGCCTATCGGTAGCGAAGATTGAGAAGTTCTAGTGTAGAACATAGAAGACCTAGCCTTAGTTTTTGCGACCAATTTAGTTGCAGAAGCCAGTTGACTTCGTGTTTCTTTAGAGTCCAAATGCGCTAAGTGTCGTTAGATGCTCAGCCAAATACGACACGAAATGCCTTCAAGTCTACTGATTGAATATCCTGAAATGATTTTCGGGTTTTAATTATTATAGTTTTATAGTTCAGAAAGTCTCCCCTCAGGGGGATACAATTATTGTATCTATGGGAACTAGCGCTCCAAGGGAGACAATGTGAGGGCCCGAGCTGAGAGTTAGGTAGGCCTTCTTTTTGTTGAAAGAAAATGTTTTTGTTGTGTTAAGGACCACCTTTTTTCGGTTCACTGCTGTCCTGTTTTTCAGCACCTACTACTGTCTTCTTCAACTTTGATCTTGTTTCATAATCTTCCTTCCCAACTTACTGTTTCTATGCCCTTTCTGCATTGATTCCTCATTTTCTTGTCTCCATACTAAATGGTGCCTTCCTCTCTTCGATACGCTCTATTTTTGTAGCGGTTAGGGAGGCTTAAACTAACTTATAATCTATAATAATCTAGTTCAGAAAGTTGCATGGGAAAGATTAATATGATTTTAATCGTTTCTCGAATATTTTTGTAAATGAAGTGAAACGTTTCATTAATAATTTTGAAAATCAATTCATTACGAAACGGAATTGTTACGCATGATGTTTTTTAGTTCACTTGTATTCATAATGATCCAATCTGTTTTTCAGTTGCTGCATATTGTTCAAATAGTGGAATATTTTTCGATCACATTTCACCTATACATGCCCCTTTTTTACCGAAATAGGGACAACAATAATGGATATAGTATGGAAGTCCCATGATATGTGTCCAGGATTTCAAAGCACGGTCGGTGTCGCGTATTCATCTTATGCATGTCTCTTTTTTCAACTAAATAAGAATAATTACCATAATGGAGATAGTTAAAGACCCATGAAATGTATCCAGTATTTCAAAGCACTGTCTGTGTCGCATATTGATCTTACACACCAACCAACACGGTCGCGAGAAGCAAGGCACCAATTACCTCCTGCTGCGCGGTTAGCTACGTGATCAATGTTTCGTCTCCCTGTGTACTGTATACATTCATAATTGTCCACTGTTTGCTTTCAGTGCTGGAAATGTTCTTATTTGTTGTCACTGAACTTTGTATGTTTCGACGTTATTTTGTCGAGTAGGTGGCTGACGCCTCCCATGATCAAGCGCAGCCGCTTTCTGCATTTTCTGATCTCCATTTTTTTCCATTGTAGAGGGATCTTTATTGGGTGGAGCGCTCATTGTTGGTAAGGGCGTTGGCCACTCGGTAAATAAACAAACTGAGTTTCTACGCTACCATCTTCTCCAGTCATAAATGATATTTTCTCTATTATATTTACTAACAGACATTTGCGCTCGAGTTCTACACTCCATGATAATTTTATTTCCACGAGCATACCAAGTTTTTTTTAGGATAAATAAACTTTCTCTAAGTAGCGTGGATTAAAACTGGACCTAAGTAAATTCAATGAATCCACATAAGGTTTATTCTTAGAATGATTTCGTGCTAGCACCTTGGTTTTGTCGTGTGGAACCTGTATAAACTGACAGTTGTGTTATACGCTTTCTTTCATACAAAATTGAACTTTCTCTTCCTTTGAAAGTAAAAAATGTTAATTCGTCAATCGTTGAAGCCCGCTAGTTTTATTAGGCTACTCATCTAGCTGTTTGTATCAGTAAGTCTTTGAGCAAGTTTTTCGTCGTGAAACTAATATCTAGTGAGTTTTCAGTTGTAGGAATATTAATCGGGTTCATTTTTGAAGTATTTCTGGAGTTTCCCGAGAATGCTTGTTAAGATTAACATTTCATACCGAACTCGTTTAGCGCCAAGTACACTTTTCTCGCCCCTTTTCCAGCACGTCTTATCAACTCGCTCCAAAACTTTCAACGCCAAGTATACCACTTTCAGCGCCAAATACACAGTACTTTTAACTCTCAACGCCAAGTGTACTTACAAACTTACAGCGCCAAGTATACTTTTCTCGCCCGGGTTCCAACACGTCTTTTTAACTCGCCACAAAACTCTAAGCACACCTTTTTCATAGGTACGGTGCACTGACGCCTGCCTGAGTTAGGCCTAGAATTGCTACTGCTGCCGAGTATAGCATCTGTCGGACTCCCTCACTGTCCCCTTCCTTCCGCCGTAGCGATCTCGCCCGAAGTGACGCGCCGAATTGTGTAGCCTATTTACTGGCGGTCTTGTGGGTTACGTATCATCTTCTGCGGACCTCAACTTAGACGGATAAAAATGAGTTCCAGACGGAGAAAAGTGAGTTCCAAACGGAGAAAATTGAGTTCCAAACAGAGAAAATTGAGTTCCAAACGGATAAAAGTGAGTTCCAGACGGATAAAAGTGAGTTCCAGATGGATAAAAATGAGTTCCAAGCGGATAAGAGTGAGTTCCAAACGGATAAAAGTGAGTTCCAAACGGATGAAAGTGAGTTCCAAACGGATGAAAGTGAGTTCCAAACGGATGAAAGTGAGTTCCAAACGGATAAAAGTGAGTTCCAAACGGATAAAAGTGAGTTCCAAACGGATAAAAGTGAGTTCCAAACGGATAAAAGTGAGTTCCAAACGGATAAAAGTGAGTTCCAAACGGATAAAAGTGAGTTCCAAACGGATAAAAGTGAGTTCCAAACGGATAAAAGTGAGTTCCAAACGGATAAAAGTGAGTTCCAAACGGATAAAAGTGAGTTCCAAACGGATAAAAGTGAGTTCCAAACGGATAAAAGTGAGTTTCAAACGAATAAAAGTGAGTTTCAAACGAATAAAATGAGCTCCAAACGGGTAAAAGTGAGTTTCAGATAGATAAAATTGAGTTCCAGACGAAGAAAATTGAGTTCCAGACGAAAATTGAGTTCCAGACGTAGAAAATTGAGTTCCAGACGTAGAAAATTGAGTTCCAGACGAAGAAAATTGAGTTCCAGACGTAGAAAATTGAGTTCCAGACGAAGAAAATTGAGTTCCAGACGTAGAAAATTGAGTTCCAGACGAAAAAAATTGAGTTTCAGACGGTGAAAATTGAGTTTCAGACGGTGAAAATTGAGTTCCAGACGAAGAAAATTGAGTTCCAGATGTAGAAAATTGAGTTCCAGACGAAGAAAATTGAGTTCCAGACGAAGAAAATTGAGTTTCAGACGGTGAAAATTGAGTTCCAGACGAAGAAAATTGAGTTCCAGACGTAGAAAATTGAGTTCCAGACGTAGAAAATTGAGTTCCAGACGTAGAAAATTGAGTTCCAGACGTAGAAAATTGAGTTCCAGACGTAGAAAATTGAGTTTCAGACGGTGAAAATTGAGTTTCAGACGTAGAAAATTGAGTTCCAGACGTAGAAAATTGAGTTCCAGACGTAGAAAATTGAGTTTCAGACGGAGAAAATTGAGTTCCAGACGGAGAAAATTGAGTTCCAGACGTAGAAAATTGAGTTCCAGACGTAGAAAATTGAGTTCCAGACGTAGAAAATTGAGTTTCAGACGGTGAAAATTCAGTTCCAAAGGGGTAAAATGAGTTCCAAACGGATAAAATTGGGTTCCAGTTATCGAACGACGAATGCGATGCTTGATTCATGCTATGAATGTCTGGGGCTAATTTTAATCCTCGTAAATTGAGGCGTCCATAAGAGGATAACTCCCAAGGGTCGTAAGGTCTTCGCTTGTTATGTACGCGATTAATGAATTATTATTGAAATGCTATATTTTTTTGGATAGGATATGTTATAGGCTGAAAGTAGAGTACAACTCGTGACTTTTTATGTATGTATAATGGAGATTTTTTAGGATCGGGGTGCATGCTTCTTAACCTGTATTGTAATATGAGTGGTAAATTTTATTGATCAACCCATTTTCTAACATCAGCCAGGTTACTAGTATTTATTTTCCTACTTATTACTCGGATTTCAATTTCATTTACTGAAGAACAGCAGGTCTTATCCAGGCATACTACTTCGTTGTTCCGTATTTTTATTTTTTACTTTTCTGCTGTTCAACTTAGGTGAAAAAGTTTTGTATGTGCTTTTCGATATCGTTGCACGGCAACGCACTGCAGAGGCAATGCTGAAAGAAGCAAACGTTTACTTTCGGCTAAAACTTGATTACCGAAACTGCAGAAACTGGGAATATTGGATCTGAACTTACGTCGGCGTGGGCAGAGGAGTTTGCTTGGATCAAGAACGCGCTCGTTTACCTTCCGCCCTGGCTTGTGTGTCCATTGAACATCGTGTTGTTCCAAGCCTGCGCCAGCTCTCAGTGTTTCCAATTACGGCTCACTAGCCAACCAGTCTCGGGAATATAATTTGGCAAGTTGAAGTTTGTTCCAGCGGAATGCTGAGGCGAAATCGTGTTTGGTTTTTTCGTGTCGAGGTTCGTATCATTTCGTCTTGAAATGAATTTCTAGGAATAAAAAAGACATGCAGTAGGTTAAAATTGTGATAGCATGAAGTGTTATTGATATAAAAAAGTTTATTATGGGATAGATACGATACCAATATGAGTTATCCTTTAAGTTATAATAAGTTGGTGAAAGTCATGATGGACCGACTGATAAACTAACAGAAAAATTAACACTTTGGACGCTACAAAAAACAAATGCGTATACGGTACGTTTCCTAAACCAGTTGAAAATCAACCAATGGCGCTTATAATGTATGGTCATAATTTATCGACGATTTTCAAATTTTTTGGCGAATCATAAATCTGCGTAGTCACTTTTTCATAAATAAGGAAATTTATACTCTAAGATATCGGTCGAAAATTTAATAGATTATATTTTGTGATTCTCATTTTTCCTATTTCCTCCTAGTGGGATACAACTGTTGTATTGATGGGAATTAACGCTCTCTGGGGGAAAATGTAAGGTCCCAGGACGGTTTGAAAGGCCTTCTTTTTGTTGAAATAGGATAGATGATTTGTTTTGTCAAGGACCATCTTTTTCGGTTCACTGCTGTCCTGTTTTGCAGTATCAATTACTTTCTCCTTCAACTTTCATCTTCTTTCATAAACTTCATTCACAATTTCCGAACTGTACAGGCGAAGCCATTCCAATTCAGTGTATAATAGTGAATTGGCTCAACATCTCTTCATCACATAAAGAACGTTCATTATGCTTATGGCAATAGAGCTACTTCTTTTAATTAACGTTTCACACTCTTGTCTGCAAACTAATTAGCAGTGTGCAATGTCCGGACAAGATTGGATTTTCTTAATTGTGGAAATAAATTTTTAACAGATATTTTTGAGGTGTGAAAACGCTTTGACGTTACTGTGACACATCGATGAGTAAAAATGATTCACAGTTAGAAAACAACCTACAAGAAATAAAATTTTTAGTCTCTTAGTGTGGTCAAGAGTTCATTAACATTCATTCCGAGCTTCGTTTCGTTATTCTGTGATGCTTCAGATTTTGTACGTTTTATCATTACTTCATGCGTTGTTTCACAGTGAACACATAAATTATACACGTTTCTAATATAATTAGGTACATATAAATTATACATGAATATTATACATATCTTCCCTTAGGTAAATCTATCAATCGGATTACTTCCTGATAAGTTGTTCTGCGTTTCTTGGGAACTTAGAGAATAAGTTCTTCCGGAGAAGATTATTGATTGTATTCTACCGGAGAAGATTGTTCTTCATATCTTCGGCACTTTGCGGACGTGATCTTCAGGACAAAGTAGGACGCGGCTTCTCACGAGGCATTATGATGATGTTCGTCTCGGTCGATACTTCTTTGAAAATTATTGTTCTTCGCTGTTGTCCTCATCAAATCGAAGAATAAAGAAGCTTTTTGCTGAAATTTTGTAGGCTTTATATTGACGCTGTGATCTTCATCACAGTTCCTCTTCAAAAGCCAGTATAGAGAGGGAGCATTTTGCGAGAGGATTTTGTTTCGTTTCCTTTCTTCAATTTTCTCGGTATTCAGTTTGCGCCGCTTCTTTTTACTGGTATTTTAGGAGCTAGCAAACGAAGGAAGATTTTTTTCAGTACTGGGTGGTTTCCGTCTAACTAACACTGTGATGCAATCACCTATCACATCAACGTTGAAATGATCAGTAACGAGACGTATACCAAAACCAGGGTTCCTACTGTACGAAAACCGGTTTCCCTTCCTGACGTTTGAGTCAAGATCGGATAAGATTAGGAATGCATGTACGGTATAGTGAACGACTTATCATAGCGTTCATTGTGTTGTGAGAGTTTTAGAAAGAAGGAACTCACAACTTTAAACGAACTTGATATTACCTGTCCGCACTTCGCTGTAAAATCCAGGTTTTTGTTGTTTTCGTAAAACATGAAAAATTATACTTCTTGCTGTTTGCTGATATGCAAAAAAAATCATCTCGCCAAAAAACTGAAAAATGTACTCCTGAGTTTTCATAAGAAGCAGAATTTCTGTACATAATAACATAAGTTTGCTCGCATTACTTTTGGGCAGGACTTTTGTAGTGAGCAAAGGTTTCAGGTTAAGTTTATGATAAAAAAGGTGTGCCTTCAGCACTTGGAGTAACTTTTGGGTGTGCCTTCAGCGCTTGGAGTTACTTTTGCGTGTGCCTTCAGCATTTGGAGTTACTTTTGGGTGTGCCTTCAGCGCTTGGAGTTACTTTTGGGTGTGCCTTCAGCGCTTGGAGTTACTTTTGGGTGTGCCTTCAGCATTGGGAGTTACGTTTGGGTGTGCCTTCAGCGCTTGGAGTTACTTCTGGGTGTGCCTTCAGCACTTGGAGTTACTTCTGGGTGTGCCTTTGGCACTTGGAGTTACGTTTGGGTGTGCCTTCAGCACTTGGAGTTACGTTTGGGTGTGCCTTCAGCACTTGGAGTTACGTTTGGGTGTGCCTTCAGCACTTGGAGTTACGTTTGGGTGTGCCTTCAGCACTTGGAGTTACGTTTGGGTGTACCTTCAGCACTTGGAGTTACGTTTGGGTGTGACTACAGACTGTACAGAGTGTTGGCCGCTGCTTCAGCAGGCCGGAATGTGGCGGCGCAATCACCTCGCTCGCCTCTTCCGGTTGCCCCAGTGGTTGCCAGCTGACGTCAGGGCGGCGGAAGCTGATCCGGTCACCCTGTGCTGCCGCCATTTGTGTATGTATGGAGCGGTCTGGTGGGCGAGCCCAGTGTTGGTCTGGCTCTTCTGTTTGTGAGAAGTGTTCTGGAGGGACGGTGCATTTCTTGCGCGTAGAGTATCCCGTTCTTTATATGGTTTATCGGTATCTTATTTTGTAACTTTCGCAACAGTTCGTGTGAAATGTTCTGGAGGAACGGTGCATTTCTTGCGCGTGAGGTACGCTTTTTTACGGTCATAAGTGTTCCATTTTGTAACTTTGGCGACACTGTTCATAGCTAAAGAAAATAACTCTAGGAGAAGTTTTGTTCGAAATGTGAATCTTCAGCGGTCTGGTTGGCGAGCTAGTGTTGGCCTGGCTCTTCTGTTTGTGTGAAATGTTCTGGTGGAACGGTGCATTTCTTGCTCGTAGAGGACGCCTTTCTTTTTCGTATGGTTTATAAAGTATTTTATTTTGTAACTTTGGCGACAGTGTTGCTAAAGAAAATAACCCAAGGAAATTTTTTATTTAAAATAGGGAATCATTGGCGTGTAGTACACTTTTCCATGGTTTACAAGTGTTCCATTTTGTAACTTGGGGAACATTGTGGATTGCTGTACTTAGCAACTCAACGTGTGTTCCCATTTCAGATGATGAATTGGTTCGATCATGGAATTTATAAGCTCATTTTTTATGATGACTAGGAGATTTTATTGCCCCTTATTCACTTCCTTTCTGGAGGATTCAACGATCGTATTTACGGTAATTGGTACTTTCGAAAGGAACATTCGAAGTCCCGAACTGAAGGTTAGGTAGGCTTTTTGTTTGAATGATTTTTTTTTGCTTTTTCACTGTTTTCCCTATTGTCATATTTTTCTGCCCCTATTTTTATTTTTCGACTTCTATCTTGTTTCATTAACTTCTTTCAGTCTTCCTCTTTCTATGCGCAGAGCGTGAGAACACATCTTGTGCGTCGATTCCTCGTTCCCTGCATTCCATCCTAGATGATGCTTTTCTCCTTCTCATGGAAACACATTTGATGTGGTTATAGCGGTTTACATTACTTTAAAAATCTATTATTTGTTTCACTTGTGCACCACTCACTGCCTTCATTCTTTACCTGCAGCCTGTCGAAGTTGTGAAGCCTTGCACTGCGTTAAAATGTTGATAAATTCTCTAGCAGCGCACCTGCTCCCCAAAAATATTGCTTGCACCCTCGCTCCGTGTGCAAGGAAAGAAAAGCAGCTCGAAACCGCTGTCATAACCGGACCTAAATTGCTCCGTCGTAAAGTTACCTAACGAAAAATAGTCATAAAGCCATTACGCGGTCAAGTACCCTGCTCCTTTTGATTAATAAATTGGGAAACTTTACACGTTAAGTGGCCTTTGGTAGCTTCCCGTAAATTTCCGTTACGTAGCGCTGACTCGCTGTATGAGCAGAGCACGTACAGCTCATTCAGTACGTGGGCAGCGTAGTGATGTGGCGTTTTTCATTCATCGTTGTGTGGGCTGAATGACTGTAAGAATTAGTTCGGGGACCGACCGTCCAGTGAGCGCGCGTGTGTATGTGGTGGTCACTTTCGTTTTGTAAGTTGAGATTTTGGAGTAATTTTGTTTTATGTGTTTATTGAGTGTTCTCCTGCTCGAGGAATTCTGTTATCCGTGAGTGGTATCCTAGAGAACACGTAACGTTGATACCTGGTTGGTGGAGAACTGAGGCTTCATTACGTCTCCTAGGAATGTGGCTGCGGAAGTGGATCTTCTGTTGGTCTCAAACCTACTAACCCCACGGAAGAAATAGGTTTAGGTTAGGTGGGTTTGTCTTTTCTATGCTATTGAGACTGGCGCCCCAAGAGGAGAAACTGTTAGGGGTGCTGGTATAGCATGAGGTCTACCACACTAACAAAACAACAAACTAAAGCATGAGATTTCTTCTTACAAGTACCATAGCGTGAGGTTAGGTCAAGGTACTAATGAATGTTACTTATTTTGACACATTTAATTTAGCGATAAACACTTAATTTGTACATCTCACACTGCACCCGGGTAGGCGATATATGGCGGTAGACCTCTCGCTATAGTAGCACCCTGTTAGGCCACCTCTGATAAAGCCAGGCTTGTGGGACTTGTATCTTTCTCTAAGACTTTATTCCATTCAGTTTTCACCCTTTCTTCACTCTCTCTTTTTTGTCTTTTCTTCCTTTTCCATCTTAATTTACTTTTTCTATGAGCAGGGTGTCTTGTGTGAGGATACACCTTGTGCATAGATTCCCCGTTTCCTTAGTTCATCCCGAATGACCCTTCCCTTCCCTCTGTAAGAAAATCGTGGTAATGGAAACGGAGCTTTAAATTAACTACTATACTGCCGTCAAATCTTCTTACACGTTTCTATGACTCGATTTCGTTTTCAGCTCTCTGCGGCTCAGGTGCCTCTGTACAATTCTATGGCTGCGCTTTAACCGATCGGTGAAAGTCGTTTCCATTTAAGTTGAGAGTATTTTTATTCCTCGGTATCTTTTATCGTTTCTCTCAAGCGCCTTTATATTAATGAGATGTATCTAATTTTCGTCATGCCTTTGGCGAATTTTCAAAAGTTGAAAATATTTCCTACTGCAAAGTTAATTTCGTCTTCGTGATTTTGTATTTTCCTTCTATTGACAAACAAGAAGCTATTTTTCAAGTAAAGGTTTAGCGTAAATTTTTGTTTGCTCACGAAGAAACCATAACGAAGCATTTAATATTTGGGGGGATTCTGCGGATCATTTACTACAGAGCCTACAAGAATATCAGGTCTTCCATACTGGTTCATTTCTTATACATTATTGCAAGTCCTCTCTGTTTTCTATTTCTGTGTGCTCTCAGTTACACCGCGTGCTCTCAGTTACACCGCGTGCTCTCATTTGCACCTCGCACTATCAGATGTGCTACGAGCTCTTATCCTACTCCACATGCTCTGTTGTGCCATGTACTCTCAGGTGTACTGCGTGCTCTCAGCTGCAGCGCGTACTCTCAACTGCACTTAGTGCTCTCAGCTGCAACGCATGCTCTCAGATATGATGCGTGCTCCGCTCGGCCCATGCACGCGTGCCGAGAAAGCTGCAGCCGCCGGAAAGTTTATTTACTCGCTCCCACAGTCGGCAGCGCGCGATCTCGCACGCGTTGTAGAGGCGTAGCACCTCTACCGCCGCGCTCCTCTGCTCCAGTAGCTCGGTAAATGCTTCGGTTTCACCTGCCCTGTCACGAGTGGCCTTTTCACTAGTTCTCGGGAACGGCGCTCCCATGAGCGAAATTGGCGCTCCCAGCGGGAAAACGGGAGGTCTTGCCCTCAGAGTAGGGTAGGCCTTCTTCTTGTTGAAATTAAAAATTTTTGTTTTGTTTTCCGGTTCACTGGTGTCATGTTTTTCAGCACCTTTGACTTCTTCAATTTTCACCTTTTTTCATAGCCTTCCTTCTTATCTTACGGTTTTTCTGCTCACGGTATCGGATGCGGTACGTCAGTCTGAGGTAACTCGTGTTTACTTCTAATAAGTGAACTATTACAGCGGATCATTTAAGTATATTTTGGCTATTTTGTGAGTGCGGGTGAGGGTCAATTTTTATTTTAATGTCAACGATTTTTAGAACTTCGTTGCCATAGATAGGTAATATAGTCGATTTTAAGACGTTTTACATGAATGACAATGTGCTCGCAAATGCTTAGTTTTCGAGTTATTTAAGTTTGAAGTTATACGAGCGGCGCTCCTGAATGACCTTTTTTGCGCAATTTCAGAGTTGAAAAGGAAGCTAACCCCCTATTACAAACGTAAAGAGGTTGGGTCGTGAGGGGTAGCCACAGTTCTTCTAGTGAAAATTATAAATAAAGGTTTCTAGTGACGTCCGTTTACATCGGCTCCAAGATGGCGGCCGCCATCTTGAGTACCGGGTGGCCTTCATTGGAGATCTGGACGGAGACCGGACGTCACTAGAAGCCTTTATTTATAATTTTCACTAGAAGAACTGCGGCTACCCCTCACGACCCAACCTCTTTACGTTTGTGAAAGTTTCTGTTATTAATTAGATTACGCTTGGAAAGCTCGCTTCCCTGGCGCGCACAAGCCAACTTCAAAGTTGAATAATTCGAAAATAACGCATCAGCGAGCAGAATGTCATTCGTGTAAAACGTTTTTAAATGTGTTCCTTTATTATTGGCAACGAAAGTATAAAAATCGTTGACAACATTAAAGTAAAAATTGACCCTGGTGTGATTTATTGAGCTTTTGTTAATTTATGCCTCAGTGTTCTAAAATATTCCCATCCAAGGAATAGAAAATAAGCGCTGTGTATGAAGGCAGTGTTGAGTGCGCAGCACGGTTTTATGGTTGTGTATAGATCTTGATAATGAGACTTCATTTTAATCTCGAGGTTTTGCAAATACTTGCGCTGCTTACCGCATACTTTACATGATACGGCTTTGTTGTTCAGTTTTCTCCTTACTTGGTCATCTCCCGTACCTTTCACGTTCACATGAATTAGTGTTATTATTTCTCTTTTTACTCTATTTTTTGTGTAAATATTTTTCCTATTTACTTTTTACTCCATTTATGTAGGGTTTTACCACCGAAGATGTTACTTGGTCGTTTCTTCGATGGATTTACCATTTCGTCGTTTCTTTTATCTTTAATTAACATTACATAACATTATTTACATTCGGAAAAATTTTGTGTTGTGAAAATATTGTTGAATTGAATTTAATAGAAATAATAGAAACTTGACAGCGCAAGTGTAATACTGAAAATCTCATCGATTCTCCATGGGTTGCGCGATTTGGAAACTGAAAGTTTATTGAGGGTTGGGATATTTTTGCTTGTTCTAAATCGACACCTATTACGCTTGGTTTCTTCGCATGTTAGTAAAAATTTCAAAAATAATTGACTGATATTCGTTCTCAATGCAGTACATGAATCAATAGATTGTAAATTTCTGCTAGCTCTGTCATTGCCACGAGTAAGTCTGCGTGTGTGTTACATCTTGCAAGCGTTGTGTGACTTGTAGATAAACTGAGCAGATGCTCGCTGTTGCCAGGCCTTGCTCCCGATGGTGACATCATGTCCTTCTGTGTCCTGAGCTCTGGATGACACCCTGCTCAGCTGGTGGCCGGCGCCACTGGTCATGTGATGATATTGGTACTTATTCCGCCCTGCAACTGGCTCTTTGTTAGATGTTCATTTTGCTTGCTGCCACTTGGAATGCAGGTAAATTGGTTTCAGCTCGTGTGTTCGAGAGGTGAACGGAGTCAACATTTCTAAAGCGTTATGTCCTTTCCGATCTCCGAAAAAAGCATCGAGTTAACGCTATTGAGGACCTCAATTTAGCTTCTCTAAGAGCTAAGTAAGATTGGTATCTGTTGAGTACCCAGTAATGATAGTTGGATATGTTTTCGGACGGTTTTGAGTATTTTATCAAAACGGAGTTATGAATACATAATATCCGTTTTGTTAAAATCCAATGTCATAATTTCATCCAAGCATTCCTACGACATAAGAAAGCTAAGTCCGATACTACTTCGATCGTAATTCTCGTAATTCTGCTAAGTTATGAAATTGGCGAGAATGAGCGGTGGGTGCAACGAACTGTCCAACACTGACGTGGATGTGCGAATCTCTTCCATTTGTGGAATGTTCGTGATTTCGTAATTTGCCAGTAGTGCCTCTCGTCGCGTTTGGGGTGAAGTTGAACAGGCAAATTGCGTGCGAACCATTGTCGCGCACGATACCTTTGAAATCCGGGTTCAAAGCTATTCCTAAGTGCATCGTTGTATGATTCGTACGGGCCTGTTGCATTTGATGAAATTTGGGGCTCTTAAATCCTGAAAAAAGACGATGTCTGTTTGGAGGCTGAGTCTACTTTGTGCTACTGATTCTGGTATGAAGTTGGTATCTACAATGACGTTCTTTCTCTCTTTTTGGACTGATTGCTCATTTTAGCGAAGATTTTCCTCTTGGTTGGAATGGCTTTAATTAAGTGAGCTGTAAGTTTGTGGATCAGAAAGTTGTTGAAAAAGTGAATTGCCTTTTATGAAGTTCGGTCGTAACTGTCGTCCGTGATAAGGTATTTCAAAGAGTTGTCGCGTCAAGTGTGGCATGTTTTACTTCTCACTCGTAAATAATCATTTTAAAAATTTATCGTCTACAGCAAAAACGTAGTCCAGTGTTATGCATTGGTCAACATTAGTGCTGGTGCATGCGCAGTTATTTAAGAATATAGAGCCTATATTTTAGAGATTATAGCAATTTAAACCCAGCTACTGGCAGGTCGATAGTTGTTCAACTAGCTTCGATGTAAAATACTCGTAAGTGTGGCACAAAACCGTGACCAATTTTCTTTCTACTTCGGAAATAATACTGTAATCATTTGAAACTGGCACACACTCTTGTTTTTTTTTCTTCAAGATAACTTCCGATGTCTACACGCAGCTGGACTCGATGGCCCTTGTAGTTTGCTCGTCTTTACTTCAACACAAGATACACCTTCCATTCCCTTCTAGGCATCAGAAGGAAGGCCGCTTCCAAACTTTGTGATATGGTTTGTTGATGCATTCCGCGTGCATTGTTATTCATGTGGGGCACTCTTGTAGGTTTTATTCGCATATCCCTGTCTCGTAGATCTCTCCCCTGCATTACTTCAGACCTGTTTAGCTGCACTCCGTCGCCTCTGCGCTTGTGGACTTGCATGTGTGCAACGGACTCGATTTAACAGCTTGGAGAATGTTCTTATCATCTTGGCAGTCATACCGTAAAGCACATTTTTGCTTTGAGCTATTTGGTTAGAAAAAGCATATTTATTGAAGATCATCAGAAACAGAACGGCGAAGTCGTTCCTTAATTTTTGAAGAAACCTTTCTTTCTGCAACCTACTTTCAGTGTCACGAAGTTTATAGATGATGCGACTTTTTTAATGTTGTTAAAATAGCTGTTAAATTTTAAAAGAAAATGAAGAAAGAAGCGGATTATTTTTCAGACTCAAATATTCGTCTTGCAGCTTTTCGTTTCTATTTTTCTCTCCGACCCGATAATAGAATTCTAAATTTTGCATCAATTAAGTATTTAGAAATTTAAAACATCTCCCATCGCACTAACATAGAATGCACAACAACTCAAATCCTGACGTATTAATTTATTCACTGGAAACGGTGTGCATAGTCTCGCAACTGAACACGATGCGTTTATGTCACATTTATTCAAAAGCATAATTATTGTGACTACCCTCATGCAAAATGATGTCGACCGTAGTGCAATGAGTTATTTTCAATTGAGAAGCACACAAATTGATATCATCTGAGCGTGCATAATGCTGTTAATCCTTGGCAATGGGCGAGAAACATGAGCTGTGCTAGGTGATACGAGTGATTTTAAATTGAGATTACGAAAATTGATATTGTGTTGTAAATCCTTGGCAATGGGCGAGAAGCATGAGGTGTGCGAAGTGCCATGAGCGACTTTAAATTGTAATTGCAAGTACAAAAATTGATATTGTGTTGTAAATCTTGGCAATGGGCGAGAAGCGTGAGCAGCACGGTTGGGAGCGTCGTATGCTAGTCAGCTTTATATGTAGACACGAAGGAGTGGCCCGTGTGCATTGTATTCCGTAAAAGGTGACGAGAGCTGCGCTGTCTTCTGAGTAACCTTCCATACAGCGCTAGTGCGTACACCTTCGTGTTCTTGTGCCGAGCTCATCTTGCGCTCATCAGTTTAGTTTGGTCCGTGGAAACGTGTTGAAAATAACGTAGCTCGTCAACTTTTAGCTAGGGACGAAATTGTAAGTGTGTATGGTTCATCATGTGGGAAGTATTATTTAAGTGCATGGTTGTACTTTAATTTTGTGAATAATTTTGTGTGTAATACTCTTTTTGAAATAATGACAACGCTTAAAGTAATTTGTGTTTTCCTTCGTTAATTTCATAGGATGCATCTTGCATAATGGCGCCGGGCACATGAGAATTAGTTTTTGTTATTAATGATAGAACGTATAATCTGCGTTCTTGTGATAAGATGAAAACTTGAGCCTATTTTGACACGTTGTCTTAAACCATCAACCATCTGCGATCAAGGGCTTTTATTTCTCTCTCAAAAATATTACTCGTCCAATAGCTTTGACGTTGTGTTGTGCGCTGTCTGTTCGAAACCGATTTAAAAAGCTGATGTATGTAAATGCAATGTAAAGGCGAATTGAACGCGATGCGTTGGACGGAAATTGAACAACAAATTCGTTGGTTGTGTGGTAAAGAGCTGCATTTGACGAGTTTTGACTAAGCTGACCAGTGAGGGCCAGTGGGAAATGTAGGGTTTACTCCTAAATTGGAAACAAGGTTAACCACATTCTCAATTTTAGTACAGGTCAAATAGTTGCTTTGATTTAAAACTCACCAAAATCACACTTCTCTTTGGTGGAATAAACGGTGTTTTCGTGAGAACGTTCGATTTCACTTCTAGACATGCTACAGTTTATACAGCAAACCATGATATCCTTTTCTCCTGACTTGACACGCAAACTTCAGTTTAATTTCAATTGGGAACTGTCAATGAATGTTTCTACCACCAGTGAACTTCATACCGGTAAGTTCTATGGGTTGATCCTCGACTTACACGGCATCATGTTATGGGAGCCTCGACTTGTACAGATTTGTACAGACATAAATCATTCCATTATTCACAACTAAAACCAAGCATCCTGAAGTTAAATAGCTGAGACCAATTTTCATCAGTTTCCATAAGATGATGTGATGCGTGTTTGAGGTTCACATAAGATGATGTGTAGCCGATACTTGGAGCGGAGATGACATAAAATGACATCACACATCCGTCAATAATTACATATCTAGAGATCCCGGCGCTATCAAGCGTCAGCTGTTCTTATCTTTCAGTTTTGACGCGTCATCTCTTCCGGCACGCATGGAGCCCCCGACGGAAAGCCGCCTTTTGTCAACTTTTCGGTCCACTTTTGAAAATAGCCTCAATATATTATATTTCTTGTTCAATTTGTGCTCCCTAGTGTGTTCTTTGGAGTTTACTGCCGAGTGGCAGCTTCTTCCTCATTTTGATGTCGGTCACTACCTGATGGCAGGGTAAGTCTAATGATGGTAGTTATAACGGTGATATGACGTTAATGGGTTAAATCTCCTGTTTATTTCGGTGGGAGGTGCTGATGGTAAAAATTTTAGCCAATTCATACGTGAGCTTCAACCGGGCTGTATTATTTGCCTTATTGTGAAGTTAAATCACAGAAATGCTTCGATTGTTAAGTATATTTCAGGGAAAACACTGGGCAAGCACAATTTTTTTTCGATTTTACCGTCGCCAAGAAATGCTGAACCCGGTGACTTGTTTCATGTCAGTATCATGAAATCTCAGGTACAACTTGCAACCGCAAAACTCACTTTGATTTTCTAGAAATTGATGCATGAATGTTTTGCTTTCACAAGCAACGTACGTATTTATTTTTCTACGATGAATTTTTTAAAAATCGATGTGAAAACCACTAATAATTTATTTGGACAACATCACTATATCTTCTGCGTACCTTTTTCACTCTAATCATGGAGTTTCCCTGATCGATGCGTCAAGTGCAGGTGGGCGAGAGCAACAGGCGTGACCACAGCCGTCGACTTAAACTCACTGAAATTTGCTGGTATAAAATCTCAACTCTTCTTCGAATAGCACTTGACATTTTAACGTCTCAGAAAACTATTTGGTCCTCCTTCAAATTATGGCTTAATGTATTGTACGTTTTCCTCAATTTGTTCCTCAATGTGCTCTTGAAAGGTTACGGTTTTCCTTTCATTGTGACGTTCCGTGACAACCTCTGATACCAATCCGGTGCTTGTTGTAACGCTAATATCAGTGAAAGAAAGTTGATGTTAGAGTTGAACAGCGAGTTCTAGATTAATTAAACCCTATAACGACCAAATTTGTTGGGTCTTGAAACTTAGTACGGTAATTTCTCTTAAATTATCATACATGAAACCCAATAAATGGGAACATTTCATCGAAGCATTCAGAAAATAAGAACGATGCGAGTGATTTCCTAATGTCCTTTAGAAAGGTGTTCGATGTAGGGTTAATTAATTATCTAGCCAAGTAGCACTGTAGTGTGAGTAGCTCAGTTGTACCTAGGGATGAAAAGCTGAACTGGAAAATTTTGTTTTCTTTCGAGTGCAGATATGGAGTTTACCATTTCATTTTCCAATCAAAAAATCCTGTAGCCTCTATTTACAATTTACAATCCAATAAATAATAAGCTGGGTAAGAAGCCACTCGTATCTTTCGATGGCAAATACAGATAATACAGATTTTCTTTCCACCTGAGAGAGTGGCAACACTTCATGGCACGTGGACGGACGGAGCAGTGTAACTTTGGCTGTGGTTGTGGAGGTGTTCCATCGTCGTTCTCAAGTGTCAATGTTTGCACCCAATTTCCCTTTATTACATGCCTGTTCGATACGCACGTGTGACTTGACCGCGAATCCTCAAATTTTATTTGAGACTAAACTTTCAAAAAGTGGACCTCGGGGTAATGCGTGCGATGAACGCGTCGAATTTTAAAACGTATAAGCCGCTGATGAACTTCCGATGGCATTCGCCCTACCCTCGTATTTTATTTAGAATGATCACAGGATGTGCGCAATTGAAGACCAAACGTATGGTGGTGGTGTTACCTACCTGCCTGCTTGCCAATTTCAACGATGATGGCTTTCCCCCTCGGCCTCGCGATGCTCCGTGTGCCGGAAGTCGTCACTTGTTGGCGTCTGACAATGGTCATCAGTGAGCGTGCATAGAAATACGTGCCGTAAGCTCGTGGTGTCAGTGTTATGTACTTTTCTAATTTTGATATAAGCTCAATAGAGAATTCGGGGATTTTTAGTACTTGTGCTGTATTATCAATGGAGAATTCGCTGATTTTTTTTTGTATTTGTGGTTGTGTATGTTCAATAGAGATCGGATATTTTTTGTATTTGTAGTATATGTTCTATTGGGATCCGGTGATATTTTTGTGATATCCTCGAAAAGGTTGACAGCCATGCGTAAATTTCGCGAAATATCGAATGAGGACTGGCGATAATATTCCAAGTTGAACAATTTAACCATCGAGTAAATGTAAACCACATTCCAGTGTTAGTAAAGTGCTTTTCTGAAATCTTTCTCGAACGTGGACCGGATTCTTTCTATGAATTTTTTACTATGAATATTTTTCGCTTTTGTTTTTGTACTTTTTTTGCGTCCATTGTGCTCTATGTGCTAGCAAACCTATGATACTACAACTTCTTGTGTGTTGTAACTCGAGTTGCGTGAGTGGTTTGTGGATACGCTGCGTTCCAACCCTAAATGGTTCTTGGTCAACCGATCAGCGTATCGTAGGGGGATTGAGTGAATCAAATTGTAGTTAGGAGACGGAAGTGAAGTTTAAATTGTGAAACAAAAGAAATGGAAACAAATTGTAGTTTCACTGAAGAAGCGATGTGTGAAGTTCCTGCTTCTCACTCGAGGAAGGTTAATGATGGTAACAATGTTTTTCAGTACATCCTTTGAGAATAAATTCCCGCCAGTACTTGGATCCACTGTTCTTCTTAGAATAATCTAGGTTGAATTCTGCAACATAATACGCCTTATGTTTTCAATGTCGACTTCAGTTTCTCACGGATCGAGGCATGCGTAGCGAACCGTCGACCTCCTCCACTTGTGCCTGCGATTCAGAGCTTATTTCATTCATTGTTTCTTGTTCATTTATTACTTCATTTTCACTAGAAAGCTACTTGACCTCATTGAAACTCTGCAGACGACTGCGGTAGTTATGTCATATATATGTTAGGTATAGGACTACTCGTATCAGTGAATTTCAATAGGGCTTCTTTTATTGATTTGTATCGGAGTTTCTCCTTAGAATGTTATTGAAGTTGTTATTCTCCTTAGATGTTATTGTTATTTTTCGAAATTATCAGCTCCCGAGTGCTGCTGAGTTTAATTCTTGTGATTTTAAACATTAATAGCGCATTTATTACTTTCATAATAGCACTTGTGTGAGCTCCGATTTGCAATTTATGACTTGATTTGGTGCTTCAAATTTTGTGTTACTAATTTTAATTCTATTTGGCGAGCGACACCGTGAGTTATGAGTTGTACAAGACACTAAAATGTTTATGTTGCTCAATCTAAGTTTCGCTCGAATAGTTGGTACTGGAACCTACAAATTATGATATGTGAATGCAATTAGTTTTCTTGTAACTTCTTAAGCGCCTAATAAAGGGCACTAGAGCAGAGATCCATGTTTCAGAGTTTGTAGATGGCGGAGAGAAATACTGAGTTAATACAAGACCACGTCACATGCGTTGTGAACGCTGGAAAACGAGCTCCTAGGTCATGTTCCCCATGTTTTCTGTAGTTGAATTGTTCAACTTGGAATTTGATCGTCAGTTCTTGAAAAATCTTTCGCGAAGTTCATGTAGGGGTGTTGTTCTCTTTAAGGATGTTACGAAAGCATCCCCGAGTTCTGAATATGTTGGAGCTGCTGCAAGTGAGTCATGATCAGTTAACTGCCTCGAAATTTGAGTTATTGGTAACATCATGTGAACTACTGCGAATCTCGCTTGCTCATTTCGTTTGAAGGAGCTTGTAAAGTGAACGTGAAGATCTTGAACACTAGATACCAGAATATTTTTATTAGAGTGGCATAGGGGTCCAAAACGGGTTACATCCTAGCGAGTCATGCTCACTCATGTACGATTGTAATGCGCTATGCTAAGTTACCCAGTTAATTTATGGCTCAGGCCACATTTGCTCGATTTTGGGTGCATAAAATGCATTAAGAGTTGAAGCTTTTTATACGTACCGCGATAGCGATGAGATTGGGTGAAATGAAATGGGTCTTCGGGCTTGAGGGCAAAGGTTTACTCTGACTCGAAATAAACCATAGTTTACTCATGACTCGGCGGTCCGAACATCCTCTGCAATAAATTGTTGCTTATGGTTTTGCTGGCTGAGATGTTACTCAATTGGTTTTCAGAGTTGGGTTTGTGTTAAGCGAAGGCTCATTATTACAGGTAGTGAGTGTTAAAGTAACGCGTTTTAATGAAACAAATGAACTGCCAGAAAAAATTGGAAGTTTTACGGTATTAATGCTACTGATACACGTCCTAATAATACAAGAGATAGCTTATTTAACATTATTTCTTATTTTTAGTTACGGATTTACATATGTCTAGCCCCTCAGGGGGACACAACTATTGTGTCTATGGGAATTAGCACTCCCAGGGGAAAAGCGTGAGGGCCCGAGCTGAGAGTTAGGTAGGCCTTCTTTTTGTTGAAATAAAATGTTTTTTGTTATGTTAAGGACCCCTTTCTTCGGTTCACCACTGTCCTGTTTTTCAGCACCTCTGACTTTCTTCTTCAACTTTTATCTTATTTCATGAACTTCTTTCTGGTCTTGCTGTTTCTATGCCCTTTCAGCATAGATTCCTCATTTTCTTTTCTCCATACTAAATGGTGCCTTCCTCCTTCCTCTCTTCGATACGCTCTATTTTTGTAGCGGTTAGGGAGGCTTAAATTAACTTATAATCTAATCTTTACATATGTCTATTGAATGCCGGTGTTTTCTATTTCGGATCATTCTCTTTGGGTCGTAACTTCGTGTTGCCTGAACCAAAAACAGAAAGTACAAATAGTTCAATTAACTCACATAGGACTCTACTATATAATTTGTACAAAAAAATCGCGTTGACATAAAGTCAACCTCATCATTTCGAAATGAAATATCGTGTACCAATTTTGTTAGGCTAAATGCCCAAGTAAAATTTTAAACACTTCAACTCTACCAGAATGTGAAGTCGTGTAAGAAGGGTGCCATCAATAATTACATTTCATTTCGAGATTGTAGAGCATGGCAGTCATAGAGTGGGATGGAGACGAGGAGCTTCCGGCTCCATATGGGGGGCGCTCCCACTTATCTTCCTGATAAAGTCGCCGTATTCCCAGAAGCTGCTATTGCTGCTATTGTGATGAGTCCTATGGCCCGCAGTTTTCACGTGCTATTACAGCCTTCCTCTTACTGATTCACTAACCGTATCTTCAATTGTTTTTTCTACCGTTTACGCTGATGATAGTTTTTGACACTAAAAAATGGTCTTCTTTATTTCAGACTGAAAGTTACTTCAGATGTGTACATTTTTTTGATGTGTTTTTTATGCGTACATTTTTATATGTAGAGGTGAAGGGCTGTATGTTGCGACCAATTTTTGGTATCCTATTCACGTCCCACACTCGTACCTTGGAGTTGAACTGATTTTAGTGTTGAGTTTTTCGAAGAAATAAATCATTTGCATGTACTTTCGTAACCTTAAATGCCTACCGGCCTAGTTGACATCCAAGTTTGAGAATATTATTTATTTTCGCATTAGTTTCTGTTTAATTATCACGAGGCTACAAATACCAATCGACTGGTATTCGTTGATGTAGAAAAAAGTATACCAATGTATACTGGCGAATAAGCTGGCGACCAATTTGGTTTGTGAATTTGATAGGAATATTCGCTGCTTTCCGGCTACAAATTGTTTTGCTTATTGTTTATTGGTTTTTAGTTTTGTCTTCAGTTTTAACCTTGAATCGCTTTTGTGGCGGATAGGGAGGCTCAAACTAACTAATAATCTAATTTTCTGTTTTAATCACTGTCGCTTCCAACTCTCTACAAAGTCAAAAAAATCCCAAATCTGTCTCGCTGTTCTTGGTATTGGTCATCCATGTATCACCTTCCAATTATGAAAAAACTACACGAAAATAATTTTTTAAAATCTCGAGTTTTTGCCATTGGATATCAAATCTCGGGTTTTTGTTGCTTGCATCGTTCGGTGTTTTTTTACCACGTTTCGTTGTGCCCATTTCTAAAGATACCTGTTTTTCCGGTTTCTACGTTTTCTCCAGCTGCTTCGTCAGTGAGATGTAGCATTTGTTTCTGTTATTTTTTTCGGAATCGCTGTGTTCATTCCAGAGTTAATTGGGTCAGTTCCTAACGAGCTACTGATGCAGCGTGAAAACTAACGCGAAGAATCCAATCCTGTAAGAAAGCGTCGCTTTCAACAATCTATACTTCACATTTACTACCAGTATTCTACATTATAACATGTTTACTGATAAAAATATGATTACACTGCGACTTCAAACACTATTTGATGGTTAAATATCGCTTAACTTAAAGACTTTCTTGTTTGTTTATTCTTACCTTATGATGTTCAGCTCCCGACACATTTCTCCATTCCCCCTCGTAGCTCCTCCACTTATCCCTTATTACACCGTCACTGTCCCCTATCAGCCCCTCTTGAAGGCGACCTCTATTTCTCTCTCTCTACTCCCTCCACTTTCCTCTTATTACACCATCCCTGTACCCTATCAGTCCCCCCCGAAGGCGACCTCCATCTTTCCCTCCTGCTCCACTCCCTATCTTCCTCCTCCACTTCCGGCACTGCCGTGTTGAGTTAGCAGCTTCTCCCGCACCCTCATGTCAGTGCCAGTCGTGGTTGCGGGGTGCGTTTTTTTTTTTCTGGCCAAAATTGTTCAGTTTGGTTTGTAATAAAACATGGGAGCAGAGATGACACAGCAGCTGGCAGTCCTGTTAGGTTTCCGGATACGGAGTGCTTTCAATAGGGAAATTTTGTTTTAAATAAGCTGAATTAGCGAGTTTTGGCCGGTTTAAAGGCCGTGTGGCAACCCTGATGACTGGCAGTCGTCAGCCGCTCATACGTACAGAGAGGGCATGTGCGAAATAGATGAGCAGATACGGGGTGTTTCTGTAGAACTGACTCGCGTCTTCTTGACGTGAACCGGCTCTCATCATATCAACGTGAACTGACTCTCAACTTCTCGACATGAACTAATTCTTCTCGTCTTCTCGACGTGAACGGGCGTTCATTATTCCATCATGGCTCTCAAATCTCGATCGTTGAAACATCTGCTCGCATCATTCTCATGTTCGACTTGTTCTTTTCTCAGTCGTCTTCCTAATATCGATAGCCTTGTGATTGGCACTCGGTCCCCCTCAGGGGGATACAATTATTGTATCTATGGGAACTAGCGGTCCCCGGGGGGCAATGTGAGGGCCTGAGCTGAGAGTTAGGTAGGCCTTCTTTTTGTTGAAATAAAATGTTTTTGTTATGTTAAGGACCACTTTTTTTCGGTTCACTGCTGTCCTGTTTTTCAGCACCTACTACTTTCTTCTTCAACTTTTTCTTGTTTCATAATCTTCTTTCACAACTAACTGTTTCTATGCCTTTCTGCGTAGATTCCGCGTTTCCTTAACTCCATACTAAATGGTGCCTTCCTCCTTCCTCTCTTTGGATCGCAATTGTTGCTGGGTAGGGAGGCTAAAACTAACGACTAATCTAATCTTGTCACTCGGTATTATCATGAACCAAAGGATGTAGACTGTGTGTGCTTGATTATAATTCGTTCTGGCTCTAATTTGCGGACTGCAGTCTCTCGTACCAAGGATGCGCTTGATTTGGTGCATCTCTGTTGTATGTGTGCTACCTTTTTGTTGTATTCTATGGGCGTCACATGTGCTAACGCTATTCTAGACGCAACTCGCAGCTTGATGGTAGTTACTGTTTCTCTTCAGAGGAAAATCTCTACTCAGTCGTGTCACCACAACGGAGTTCATGCGTAAAAATTTCTAAAATTATCAAATATCTTGGGACGTAAAGTTCTAGTCGACTTCTGTGCGTCCTCAATTCTACACCATTTGAATTCGTCCTCAACTTCTGCTCTTGGAGCCCCTTGAAGCTAGAGCTCTAGGAACAGTTTCCGTTCGCATCGACCAAGTGCTATCGATCGTGTCGTGCGTCTACGGCTTCTTCGGTTTGCTGCGTCTTCTTTTTTTCTGTTTCTCCTCCCCTCGAGCTTGTTACCTGCGAGTAATTTTGTATCCCTGCTGGCAACTCAACGAAGTAATTCTGTTCCCATGTAACTTCGCCGTGAACTCTTGTTGATTTTCCGTTAAATAATTGCGGGATTAAGAAAATTATGCTATTTTTACTCCGCATTTTTGTTGTCACGTTCATATACGACTTTGAATCTGGATTCTGTGATGCACAGATGCCCTTCCATTCCGCGCTTGAGTTTTGTTAAGTTCGTATAGCTAAAAATAGACTCCTATTTTGTTAAGGGGCAAGCTGAAATAGATGTGGAAACATGATCGCATCCAGGTAAAATTTAACGTGTAAAATATAAAATTTAACCTATTCCGGATGCTATTATACTCCAATTTCTCACGGGGATACAACTTCTACTGTATCTCTGGAAATAAGCGCTCCAAGGGGAAGATGTGAGGTCCCGAGCTGAAGGCTAGGTAGGCCTGCTTTGTTTTTGTTTTTCCACCTTTTTTCGGTTCTCTGCTGTCCTTTTTCTTAGCTCCTAATACTTTTTTTCAACTATTATCTTACTCCGAAGTCTTTGTTCAATTTTTTCCCATGGTGTGGGGATACACCCTGTGCTTCAATTCCCTATTCCCTTAATTTATACTAAACGATACCTTTATTTTTTTTTCCTTTCAGAGGGTTACAACTATTGCATCTATAAGAAATAGTGCGCCTAGGGGAGAGTGGTTGAATAGAATAGGGGTTGTTTTGTTACGGACCATCTCTTCTTGGCTCACTGCTGTCCTGTTTAACGGCACCCTACAAACTACCATTTCTTCAACTTATATCTTGTTTCTTGAACTTCTTTCTCAATTTATTGTTTCTATGCACCTTATGCCTAGATTCGGCATTCCCTAAACTCCATGCTAAAATGTTCCTACAAATTCTCTCTTTCAATCTTTTTCTTTTGGTAAGGGAGGTTGAAACTGATAGTCATTCATTTAGCGTACCTAAAGTTCAACACTCTACTGAAATTAAAAAAACAATTTTGGTATTCAGCTCTTAAAATGTCATTCGTTAAATGGATCATGCCTCCATTTGGTTTGGGTTAAGTATCCATGAAAATCAAGTTTGTGACTACTGGTGGGTCACATAGCTGTATGTAAGTGCAAGCCTAGGATTTGCGTTTGGGTAGCGTCGAGCGTCGCATGAAGCGTGTCAAGTTTAGCGACAGTATCTCATTGTTGGGTAAATCGGTTCTATACTCTTCGTTTTTACGCTCTACACTTCATTAATGCGCTGAATCAGGAAAATCGTGCGTTGAAATATTTATGTTAAAAGCCTACAGCGTGTGGCTGCTTTGAACCTGCATGTCTTTCCTGCAGTTTGTTTAGTATGGGCTTTATTAAATGACCACGTTTCATTGCTGATATTTTGATGCTCTACTCAGTCTCGAAATAAAACTTGTCACTCTTGAGTGACAAGTCATATCATGTCAGTTAGGTAGTTGAAAAATGTTCACTGATATTGTAAATCAAAAATGATCGTTTCTCGAATAACGCGCATTTTGTGTGCAGTGTCAATTCGCGTTTGAGAATTGTAAACTTGAGAGCGAATGTTGTTTTTGGCTCTCGACTACCCCGACGCATACTGGCTCCAGCTGCCTATATTCGGATGGTGGACTCGAGCAATCGAAAGTAAACTTCTAACTTCCATTCACTACGGCCTCCGGCAGCTTCGCTGCTGCTACCGACTGCTCGTCCTCCTTCATGGCAGGCAGCTTTTTATATTCCGGCGGTTCTTGCTCTTCAGTTTATCTCTGCTTTACGCGTCTTTGTTCCTTTTAGTTTCTGCTGTTTTTATTCGTTTCCTTTCCTTTGCTCCGTTTCTGCGTCTGTTTTTCTTTTCATTTTACAATCCTTCATCTTCCCATAACTATTCCTCAATCTTTACTCATGCTCTTCAGTTTTTGCTGTTCTTTTGGTTTTTGCATTTCTTGTTCGTTAGCTTCTCTTTACTTCGTGCGTCTGTTTTTCTTTTCATTTTACAGGCCCTAATCTTGCGACGATCATTTCCCAATCTTAACGGCAAGCCACTGAAACATTGGCTGCTGTTGCTACCTTGCCCTGCCGCTAAAAACGCTGTTACTAGGCGCATCATTCTCTGCTGCGACTTGTACAGCACCGTGCTGGCACCGCTTTGGTCCTCCCTCTCATTACATGGGCTCGTGCTTCTTACTCTTGCGGCCGTGTTGCTTCAACTTTATTGCGTCCAATGTCGTATTTTGTACTATTCATTTTAATGGTTTAGGTCAACCCTCGTAATGTGTGTTAGCTAATTTTTTGAGCATCGATGTTGAAAGGTTTTCGTTGCCCAACTGGCTTTAGTAGCAAGTTTTATGTATCAAATTTGGCGATTTCACCTGACACGGTTATTTTTATGGTCTTGTGTAATGATTGGATCTTCAATAGGTTTGTATGGTTTATTGGGTGTTACGACTTTGCTGAAGTGATCTTGTCTTGTTGGGTTGGAATTGTTTAGGGGAATATTCGGTACAGAGTCTTTATTTTAAATGAAAATTTCAGAATTACGCTTAGTGAAACTCAGTTTCTATCTTGATCTGTGCGCGGAATAAATCTAGGTATCTTATTTTCAAACCTCAAAATACCTCATTATTTGAATTAACGAATTATTACCATCAATTACAGTATGGAAATCAATCAAATTCGAATTTAAGAACTATATTTACAATTGAAAAATACTGCTTCGAGTATAAAACGACCCAACCTAATGTTTAAGTAATAACATAGTCCGGTTAAGGCCTAATTTTTCATCTCTTAGGCGCGTGTGTACACGTTCTTGGAGGAATGCAACTGTGCGTCGTCGATTGCTTCTCATTCCATCGAAGAAATAAGAACAAATTCGTTCTGGAAGAAATTTTCTGGAATGGATCGTGATTTTCCTTTTTCGCCATTTCTCAAAAAAAAAAAACAGTTGGTGATCAAGATTTCTGGATCAACCTGGAAAAAAACCTAATGGCATCGTTATGCTGCCGCTCACTCGCTTGTGGTTTTACGCGCTATGGAATATTAACCTTACATTTCACGTCAGGGAAACTCTTATTCTTTATCTGCGTAGGACATCCGGTCTGTCACTCCTCGCGTAGCTCTACGTATGATGTTGTCTGCGCATTACCGTGAAACTTGTTTTTCCCGTTAGACTGAAGTACGTTTGTCTATCAGTCTCGTATACTGACATAAGACCACTGATCTAGCCTACAAACGAACGTTCGACTTGCTATTTTCGTTTATTGTTTTTGCCTTTTCAAAATAGTGGTAACTTTCCACTGGGTGTTCTGAATTTCAATGGATTTAACTCGTTTTACATTTATTCATCCCGAATTTGACGGACCTTGTATTGAAAATGAATTGGTTAAACAAGTTGGTTCTATGAGCTAAAATTGATTGGTCTCCTTTTTTTTGCGTATTGATGTTGATGTGCGCACGGGATTGTTGACTGGTGTTTCAACTGGATCTCGCTGAGACTACCGCAACGATAACTTTCTACCTGTGTCACTCCTCAAGGAGATACAACTATTGTATCTATGGGAATAAGCGGTCCCAGGGGGAATATGTGGGGTCCTTAGCTAAAGGGAGGGTAGGCCTTCTTTTTGTTGGAATAGAATAGGTTGTTTAAATACGGACCATCTTTTTTCGGTTCACTGCTGCCCTATTTTTCAGCACCTACGCTAACTTTATCAGCTTTCATTTCGTTTTGGAAATTTCTTCTTCACCTGTTTCTATGTACTTGGTGCATAAATTCTGCGTCCCCTGAAGTCCAAACTAAATGGTGCCTTCCTCTCTTTGGAATGCTTTTGTTGTGGTTAGGGATGCATAAACTAACTTCTAATCTACTTGTTTCATGGTAGCTGAGCGAGTCGGAAACATGAAAATCGTCGACATAATCCAGTTTGAACGGTTGTGTATGTTTAAATGCGACCTTAGCAGTGTTGCTTGCTGTATTCTAGGTATCGGTAAATGTTATGTCATTTTTCGGATAAAAATGTGCCATGTGATGTGTATATTTTGACGCATTTTTTGTATTATATGTCGAATTTTTCGTTATAGTACTCAAGTATCTGTTATTTCGTTTGAGATGATCGAAGTAGCTACAGTACAACTTGAAACGTTATGTAGTTTTAAACACCTAAATTTTACCCTCATCCAGATTTGTTAAACTTGTTGAAACAGTATTGAAGTTGAGAGGTTCTGAGGCACATTATTTCTTTAAACATTCACTTCAAAGCGAGGTCGTTTTTATACAAGCACCCCGACCAACACCAAACGAGTCTCGCTATGGCCATGTACTTATATAGGAAGGGCTACCCTATGCCCGCTTGGCTAGCGTCTCATCGCAGGGACAAGAATACTATCTGCGCGCTTGGCATTTTCCTTCTTCTGAATAACTTTAGGACCTCGCAGGTACATTCTGGAGGAGAAGGTTGGTTTTTGAAAGTGTAATTTCGTTATTGCAATTATTGTAACTGTTTTTTACAGTCTATAAGAGGACGTGCAACCGATGTTAATTTTGCGCCTTAAGTGCGGAAAAAGTTAATACGGTAATAAGAATGTTTTGAAAATTAAAGTTATTTACATTGTGATGTTGAATGTAGAAAGGTGCGTTTTTCTAGCATTTTAAATTATATTTTAGCGTTTGACATGTTACAAGTATTTCTTTTCGATTTTATGCTTGGCTCTATTTTTATTCACTCGCATTTATGCCGCAGGTGTAATGAAAAAATCATTGTGACCAAATTGCGAATAAGATCATTAAACCTAAGATACTGTGAGGCCCCTTTCGTGAGTGAAATTGAGAGGTTTAGCCTAGGTGAGTTGTGTGTTACTATGTTTCTGGACGTTGTTCCGTTTGTATGTAGTCGTGATTGTTGTGTAGGAATTGTAGTCGTGATTGTTGTGTAGGAATGCCCTATATTATGTAGCGTGACACGTACTTTTGACGTTTGCGCACCCTCGATTATTGATGAGAATGAAGAACAACAGAACACATGTTCAGCGGGTGAGTATGTTCACTGCCGGCAGTCACGAGTGACGGACCAGCTAATGTGAACTACATTTTCAAGCTTGCTTTAACTTCACGCTGAGCGTCCTGCTCTGACGCGTACATGAACAGCGCGTAAATTATTGTTGTTTCATGTTCCAACGCTTGCTTGCTAAACTTATCTTTCAATTTTTTGCTTTCAGTGTTTTAAATTGCTTCACCATCACGTTGTTATTGTTTTGGAATCAGCATGTTACGCTAAGTGGAATCAGCAGGTTACATTCCTTGTTGACTTTCATGTAGAAGTACTAGTATGATATAATTTAAGAGCATCTTCGCCCTGCTCTGTACGAGGAATCGTCACCTCTTGGCTACGGCTCTAACCTGTGCCCTAATTTTTCTCACATTAGCCTGTCAGTTTTCATAACTGCAAAGTTGTTACTCATTTTTGAACATTTTTATTAAAAAAGGTGAACATTTCATACGCTCGCTGCTGCCGTTGCAACGTGTTGAGCGTGGCGAGTTGTTACTGCGGCCTTTCTAACACTTTGACCGCAGTTAGTTAAACTGAAGTTCAATATTTCATTCTAATTTCAAGTAAATTTTAGTAAGCAACTCTGAAAATAGCAGACATTAACATAGCAAACAAACATTAAATCGACTCCGTGGCCACCGGTGGCGCACGTTGCGGTCAAAGTGTTTTAGGGTGGTTCATGAGCTTGGTCCATACCTCAAATTATTCTCGAAATTGAAACTTTGCAGATTGACCTACTCCGTTCACAATTTTGACGATGTTTCTTTACCGTTGCTGACTTCAATCTTCCAATCGCTGCGCCTGCTCACTGATCGGCCTGTCTTCGCCCCCATTTATGATCGAAATTAACACTGGAGTTGCGAACTAAACACTTGTTCGAAACAGCGCACCATGTAATTAATACTCGATCCCAAAATATTGTAGGATTACATTGACTTTCGTGGGTATTTCGGATAATTGTTGAACTTATTTCTTATTTTTCAATTTTATTCCTGAAGAGCATTACTATTAACTCTTTCCAAAGTAGTCAAATATTTTGAACACTCGTGTATCATCATAGGATAGGAGTTGATCTTAAAGCTCATACTGATCACCCCAGGGAGTTCGTTTTAAGTGTATTTGTTTTGTTGGCAGCCTAGTCATGAAATAACTATTTAATAATGCTCTGTATGGGAATACATGTATTTTGTCTACAGGAGTTAGCTCTCTCAGGGGAAACGTGTGAGGTTATTGAATTACTGCAGCCTTTTCTCTCAGCAATTATTAATATTTTCTTCATCTTAAATCTAGTTTCGTGAACTTCTTTAAAAATTACTATTTATACGCGCAGGATGTTTGGACACGCTTTGTGCGACAGATGTTCAACTTTTAATTTCATTTTAAGTGACGCCTTTCTCATTCCTTTATTGGGAATCATTCGTTGTGGTTGGGGAAGCGTCAATTAAGTTACTATCCAATGTAATTAACTTCTATTTTAATGGTGAATATCTCGTTACAGGCGACCAAGGAGTTCCTTGAGCGCGTCAACTGCCCTCGGGTGAACGGCAGCAGCAGTGGCGGCAGCAGCTGCGGCTCCAGTACGCCTCTGCAATGGAATACGGCTGTCAAATTCCTCATGGCCAGGAAATTTGACGTCCACAGGTACTGCACTGATTTGTTTTTAGTGGATTTGAGGATAAGTGGCAGGAAATTTGACGTCCACAGGTACTGCACTGTCTTAACGTGTTTTTGATTTTGATGAATTCGGTGATAAGTGGACTTCACTATCTAGTATGTTATTGTTTACGACAAATCTAGCGATAAGTGGGGTGTTCCGCTTTAGGCAGGTTGAGAATTGATAGTTACGTTACTATGTTTTTGTTTTTGATCAATTTAGAGATAAGGGGTGTTCCGCTTTAGGCACGCTTAGAATTGATAATTGTTTTCCTGGAGTGCTCCAAGCGTTGTCGAATTAAAGCTACCGATATTGACGTAATGAATTTAATTGAACGTCTGGCTTGGAAATTTAACTTATGATATCTGTATTTCTGAGTAAGACCAGCTGCATGAGTTCTCTGTAAATTGCACCTCATGCTAGAAATATGGTCAACGGGGTAAGTGGGAATCCTTCATTTGTGTTCATTAAAGTATTTATGCGTTTGGTCAATGAATTCTACACTTGTTTGGATGATTCATTAAAGTCGCATAGCCAAAGTTAAATCTTTTGAAAAATTTATTGCTAACCCATTTATCCTTTACATAAAAGCAGGAATTTGAGATTGCATTTTAGCAACCAGTAAGATTGAGCTTTCACCTAACTTTAACTGGCATTGATTATAAGTTTGAGTAAGTTTTATCGAGTCAAAATTGTGAAGTTCTAAATCTTGTGCTGTCATGGCGTACTTGATAATAGTATGGTGGTCTAAGTACAGTGCTTACTTCGTTTCGCTTTCCTAACTAGTTCCCTAGTTTCTATTCTGTTATCTCCAATTCTATTATGGAATTAAGTTAAGGATAAAATTTTGAATATTCGTTCAAAAATGTGCAAGAGTATAACACGGGCGTATTTGACCGCTGCTGTTTTGTGGGTATATTAATCAATGCAAATCTTGACATGCGTATGTCAGTAGCTTTTGGTTTCTTCAGGGATTTACCGCTTTTATGCTTATATAATAATCCTCCAGGTTTCGATTTCAATTTGAAAAGTCCAAAATGTTCTCCGGTAAGAAATATTTAAGACTGTAATAATTTTTCAGAGCACTCCAATTATACCAGCAACATGAAATTACTCGACAAAAAGAAGGATTGTGCAACTTCGACGTGAATGAAGAGCCTCTTAAAACCGAACTCTCCACAGGAAAATTCACAATACTGGTGAGTGGCTCCTCGTATCATTTAAGAATATTGTACTCCGATTCATGAGGGTTGAGTATCACACTTCAGGCGAAAAGGACCCTGGTTCTATCCCAGTCCGACCTTTGAAGCTTTTCCACAACGCATGCTGAGCTCCTCTGGTGATAATAGAAAACACAGAAATTGGCTAAAAGATGGTAAAAGAGAAACTTTTCGACTGGTTGAGCTTTCCCTTCACTCACTCATTCCTCTCCATCAAGTTTAGGCGATGGAATAAAATTTCTACAATACAATTGTGATGAATAAGCGATAAATGAAAAAAGAACTTAACGAGCAGTTTTGATGTTCCAGTTTTACTATCAATATTCAGTCTGATGTACGAGTTTTAATATTATTATTCATCGAGTGATTTGAATCCATAAAATTCCCTCATCCTGCTCATAACACTCTCTTTGGCCTGTCTGCATTTCATCCGTGTTAATGTGTACACTTACTTGGAAAATACTTGTATTTTACTTGTACACTTACTACTTGAATTAGAGTCTCCTTACAAGTTTACAACCCTACTATACCTTTCCAAATAAATAATTTTCGAGGATCCGAGACTGATAACTTCAAATTTTGATCAATACCTAAATTTGCATTTTTCAGGATGACTTCTCTCCAGAACGTCTTTCATTTCTTCGTCAAAGGGCGCTATATTTACATTTCATTGACACAACGAATACAAGTATACCTAGCATCGATGTAATGTGCAATTATTGACTTTGACTTACCCGTTATATTCTAGACAATAGTTATGAGTCAGTTTTGCGAGAAGAAGGATGCGATGAACCATATTTAGTTTGTCTGATTGTTGGGACCGTGTTCGCTAGAAGGAATTGGCATTTTTCAGGAATGCTACCTTTGCTTTTCTAAATGCGAAAGTCATTCTTCAGAATAGTCGATGATGACCAACTGATCATTTTTTTTACGTTTTTGAATATTTTTAAAATGCTGATCGACTTTTTGAGTGTGTTGGAGATATTGAACAACTGTTTTTTCTACTTTTTTGATTATGTTGAAGATGCTGAACTATTTCTTTCTTCTTTTTGGGCATATTGAAGATGCTTAGCAGCCGTTTTTTCCACTTTTTGAGCTTTTTGAAGATGCTGAACAACATTTTTTACTTTTTAAACGCGTTGAAGATGCTGGACAACCGTTATTTTTCCTTTTTTGAACATATTGAAGCTGCTGAACAACCGTTTATTTCTACTGTTTTGAGCGTGTTGAAGCTGCTGAGCAACTCTTTTCCACTTTTTTTTGAGCGTGTTGAAGATGCTGAATCACCTTTTTTCATACCTTTTTGAGCGTATTGAAGATGCTGAACAACCCTTTTATGCTTTTTTACTGTAATGAATATACTTTTTTGAGCGTTTTGAAAATGCCTAATTGAGTCAACTGCTAACGTGATATGGTGCCCGCTAGCGGTGTCGGGACGTGAGCGGAGCAGCAATAGCGCTCTTCTCTGCCCGCCTCCACGACCCCCGCGTGAGCAGCCACCAGACGACGCTGCAGGCGCTCGTGTGTCAGCTGGACGCCGCCCTCCAGTCCTCCGACACCCAGAGACACGGCCTCATCTTCATCTATGACATGACCGACTCCCTTTATACCCACTTCGACTATCAGCTCTCGCAGAAAATACTTACGCTGCTCAAGGTAAACGTGGCGTCATGCCAAGTCATCTGTGTTACCTTTGAGGTAACTTTTGGCTTTCATGGAATCGTTTTAGTTCTTGCTGCTGCTAATCTTCACGAAAATATTTATGATCGCTGAGACGTATTATTCCAAAAATTACAAACGGTCTTTTGCTCTTATGAAAAATTGACTTTAATTCTTGCTTCTGTCAATCTTCATGAAAAGCTTCTATGGTCACTGAGACGCATGTTATTCCAGAAATTACAAACGATGTTTTGCTTTCTTGGAAAATTGATTTAAATTAGTTCTTGCTGCTGCCAATCTTCATGAAAAATTTCAGTGATCAATTAGACACATTATTCCAAAAATTACAAACGATGTTTTGCTTGCATGGAAAATTGATTTAAATTAGTTCTTGCTGCTGCTAATCTTTGCGAAAATTTTCTGTGGCCTACTGAGACACATGTTATTAAGAAACAGAAAGGATGTGCTAATTTTTTGTGGGTGACAGGGCGCGTACCCAGCTCGCTTAAAGAAGGTCTTGATCGTGACGGCACCTCTGTGGTTCAAAGCTCCCTTCAAAGTCCTCAGACTGTTTGTGAGAGAAAAGCTCAGAGACAGAGTCTACACGGTCACCTTAGCAGAGGTCAGTTCTACTTTTGGGTCACTTAACTTATCAGGCTGTCTCGTTCTACTTAATTACCTACTTCCTTGTTTCTTGTTTTGTGTCGTACATAGTTCACACTTTAGTAGTGGTTTTTTTGCATCGCTTCATTATTCATTTTGTGTGTTTAATGTTTAATTATTTCCTGCATAATTTTGTTTTGTTAGCTGTTTTGATTGCGTGCTCATGTTTGGTTATCCAATCAGTCCACAGCTCCAGATTTCCTTTAACCGAGAAACCCGGTTTGTTCAAAATGTTACGTTGGTTATTCGCAGATTCCGCCTGTTTTGTTCATTCTTAAATCGGCATTTCTATTTCGTTTCATTATTTCATAATCCTCTAGAAGAATGGAATAAAAATAGTTTGAGGTTAGATAGGTTTATCTCTTCTTTGTCATGGTGACTGGTGCCCCATGGAAGGATACTGCTAGATTACCTGAGAATCGGCCTTCGAGAGTTATAACTTTCGTACTTATTTCCAATTTTCATGCCTTGTTTGCTATCTTCTTTCTTTTCTCTTCTATTTTGCTGTTTCTACATGAAAACGCATCTTGTGTGTGTGTCCTTAGATCCCGTGTTTCAGGGAGTCTATACTGAATGGTTCCTTTCACTCTCTTGAGATGGCTTTCGCTCTAGATAAGGAAGTCTTAACCTAATTAATATTACGATAATACCCATCAGTTCAACTTAGTCTATAGCTGTTTGTGAAATTTTTTAAAATGTAATTTCTCATTCCCGTTTCCTCTTTCTCTTTATGTGTTGCTCAGTTGCTTAGAAATTAAGAAAACGGCTTGGTATGAACTGATCATTCGATCTGCTTCACGGTTAATCCTAACTAAATTTATTCTTAGTTTGTCTTCGACTGATGCCCGTCAGAGAGTGTGGTATAAAGGATACGCGGTAATTATGTCCTAGTGCAACTATACTTCACGCTGTTACATCTAGCCTTCAGTAGAATGGTCAATTGGTACCCCGCTGCAACCTAGCACATTATGATACAGTCATCTTTATAGCGAAATGGAAGTTTTAGGCTAGAGAATTTTCATGATAACACTGTATTGTACGGGGCTAATCTGCTCCGATCAGATTATGTTGTACGAAGCTGTGACCCACTTGGCATGGCAAAAAAAATGGCGAGTTGAGATCTTCGGATAATTGAAATGTTGAATGTGAGGTAGAGTTTTACTATTGCTACCCTGTGGTATAGTATCGTGATGTTGTCGTGTCTTCACTGTATATGTTTTATTTCACTCTGAATTTATTCCATATTTTAATCGCTGTTTCCGACCTGTTGCTTTACGAATGTTCTCTCTCTGAGGATTATATCCTTCCACTTGCGTATTTTGAATGAGCACGAGCAGAGGTTCCGAATCGGCGATGTTTTATCTGACAGTTGGCGGAGCACATCCCGCTAGAGTGCCTGCCTGCCCACCTGGGCGGCACGATGCTCATAGACCACACGACCTGGTTGTCCAAGTGCATCCCTGCGCTCGCCTCTGCCTCAGGTGTGTTCAGCTCTCCGTAAATTGGATTATCGTGTTATTATGTTTTAGATTTAGATTTTTACGAGATTAGATTAGGTTGTTGGGTGTTTTTAGATTGTATATTTTGATTTTTAATAGATTCGACGGTGTGTTATAAGATTCTAGGTTTTGTTTTTTAGTAGATTAGATTAGGTTGGTTTTTGTAGATTAAGAGTGTTTAGATTTAGATTTTTCCTATTGAAAGAGTAAAATCTACCCCTTTTTCGTTTGATAGAGACCTGTATTATACACCATGTGTATAATGTACATACATTTTTTTGATTATGCCTCGCCTACAGACAGCAACAACGACGTTGACAACCACTCCCTCGTGAACATGAAGGATATGGAACCGCCTTTAGATGCGCTGGACGACTTGCAGAAGAACCAGCAGCACGATCAGCGGCAGTCATCAGCCTCTCCAAAGGCTTCCGACCGCAGAGTGACCTCATCCGCCCATGATCTCGTCAATGGAGGAGATGCCGTGAGTGGTCTGATGATCCGCATTCTTATTTTTACTTCACAGTCGCGACTTCACACTCTATGTGGGTTAGGAAGCGCGCACTGAGTGGGGCATCAATATCTCTCATCATTATCCATATCTCGGATCAATACCACTAATGGTGTTGAAGCAAAATTCACCCCACGCCTTTTATGTTTGAGTGTATAAATGACACCGAGTTTCTCTGAGCAGACTAGTCCTGAATTTTCCGAGGACGAGGACTCCTCGAACGAAGACTCTGAGTCCGAACAGGACCTGCACGATGCTGAGGATGACCTACAGACGCTGGATCACAGAGGGAGCACAGAGTCCGCAGCCACGGCTTCATCTACTGGCACACTCGCTCCTGACCACCCAGGTAACCTTCTGGTTATATAGTTCAGAGTGGGCTATAAAAACAACCGAAGTCTAACGTTAAATGGCTCTAACATGCTTATTAAATTAATTTTGCGCAGTTTTTATTGATAGAATAAGGAGCGCATCTGTGATACATACATTCAATATACTACCAATATCATTTCAATTCATTATAATTAGACAAAATTAGGCTGATGTGGATTATCGGTATGAAATTTGGTAGAACCTTTTGTGTTGAATGGATTTTTATTTATGATTAAATTGCTGCGAAAATGAGTAGTTACCTTTCAGTTAAATAGAAATAATCAAGTAATTACACACTGCTCCTTTCGTGAATCTGTATGGAGTTTCATTGATGAAAATAAGCTCATGGCTACGCGAGTGGATATTCCTGTACTCTGAGTAAATGACAACCAAATAGTATTGGTTCAGGATTCTATTCATTGGTTGTAGTTCAACAATTTTTCTTAAGATCGTCGCTTCAGAAGTAAGGAGGTCTTGCGGTTTTACTGTGACATCTTTAGGTGAGGAGTAAATTTTTATTATAGTTGTTCATTCCTCATAAAACGACGATTCTTCTGATCCGAAGTCGTAAATTTGTGTTTATATCGCTTTTGTTGGAAAAATTGGATTATTTGTCCAATGTGTTGTAATTATCAGACTAGTGAGTTTTCTTGGGATGCCGACTTGTCCTTGTGGTTAAATCATTAAGAAATAGTTAATTTTCACTGCTTTTGGAGGTTTGCTCGACATCCCAGTTCAGTAAAAAATTCACATGCATAAAAGCATCAGAAACTAACTCATCTCATTGAATGCACATTGAAAAATAGCGTAAAATGTAAAAAGTAATTAGGATAAGGTTAAGAATCTTTTGTCGAACAATATATACCGAAATATGTTTTTCCGTAGCTTAGTGTACTGTATTATGCACTGTTGTAAGGATAGCTTAGTGTAACGTATTATACACAGTTGTAAGCATAGCTTAGTGTAACATATTATACACAGTTATAAGCATGGCATAGTGTAATTTGTATGCATCAATTTTTCTTGTGCAGGAGAGAACGAGGCGAATGCAGAAGACACGTTATCGTCCGCTGCTGCTGGTGAGCAGGAGGGAGCTGTAATCAATGGCCACAATGGTCTCGACCAGAGCTCACGTGAGTTACGGACGCATCAAAGCGCGATTGAACCTATATAATGGATTTTAGCTTGCATGTAATAGGCATGTAACGGGTATGACTGTGATATGTACCTTTGGTACTGCTGGTAACGTTTTTGGCTTCATCAGTAAATAAATTGACGTTGTCGTCCCAAGAGGCTGTGTTAAATTTGTATTTACAGAAGTTAATTAAGTGCAATCTACAGTTTCGTTTGTATTTCACATCTGTGGACAAATTGCCGAGAGAGTTTTCGGGCGGATATGCGATTAATATTGCAGAGCGTGGACTAGGTCGTTCATAGAGAACCAAGTAAGCCGCAGGTAGGTATAAACTAATGAGAACAATATTATATGAATTTATAGTGAATGTAAAAATTGATAGTATCAAAATTGTATTTAAAGTGTTCCGTTGTGCAAGATAAAAATCAAACTAGAGAAACCTAAAGTATGGGACTACATATAATCAAAGCCTGATCTGATTAGATCTGGGTTTACAGAAGCCTTCCCGAGTTTAAGGTGAAAAAGGGAAACCCGTTTCCCACCATAAGGTAGAAATGAACAGACATTAGCTTCGGGAACGTGCTGTTTGATTTTAGTTCGGTTAAAATTCATGACTGCAGACCAGCACGACTGCAGGTTGTGTGAATGGCTTTGACTGGTTTTTGGGCACCTCTACAATCAAGTGGAGTATATTCGTTTCGACTGGAAACATATTCATGCGTGGTCATTGATGGGTCACTTCATTCCTCGTAATAAAAATTTAAATCCGTGTATTAACGCTTCAAGTACATTTAGTGCTTTCTTGGTTTAGTGTTTTTAAATAGTACTTATTTTAGATGAATATACAGTTAAACTGTGACTATAAATTTTGTGCTACAGAGAGTTGTACCGCGCCTTGCGCATTAGAGTTGGCTTCTCTGGAGACATCCTTACACACGGCCGACTGCTCTGGCTTTACCCTCGACCAGTTCGTGGAGCACCTGAAGCACAAGGCTCGTCTCGGCCTCCACACCGACTACATGCAAATTAAGAACACACCCCCGCCCGGCACCTTTGAAAACAGCAGGTTTGTGCGACGTTTACGTGAATTTTCACGCATTTCGTAAAAGAAAAGAACGCGTATTTATATCGCTGCCCTATTTGTTTAGGAGTTATCGCATGTTTGGTGGGTGTGACTGCGCTATGGTGCAGTTTGTGAGGTGATGAACTGAATGGACCAAAATGAAACTAGTTTACTAAGGATAATCGTTTTCTGTTTTACAAAGTTATGGGGCTCATAAAAGGAGACATGCTACCTCAAGTTTACTAGTTTTATTTCAACTTTTTTTCTGTAAAATGTTGAGTGTTATTGAAGTAAAATTTTAGTAGTTAAACCCTGTAAGCATCTCGTGTCTGCTAAGCAAAAGTAAGCTGTAGTTAGATGAGTATTGTCAGTAATGAAATGCGATCTTCGAGTTTATTTAATAAATTAAACGAATATACATATGTATAAGTTAAACCATTAATACATCCACGTATGAAATCTATTTGTTCATAAGTGAAAAACAGTTACTTTTAGTATATTATAATTCTTTCTTATTTTAACTTTGCTTGAGGATATCAAAACTTCGATAGGATTAACTGAAAAAATAAAAAACGTTATGTGAATGGTGTCCAACTCTTTGAAGTAATAAACTTAAGAACTGTTCTTAATTTTTCAGACGGCGGTGTAATCAACTGAAGAACAGGTATACTGATGTGCTCTGCCTCGACCACAGTAGAGTTATTCTGAATGACCCTAGCGAAGAAAAGCACAACGATTACATCAACGCTAACTTCGTTGATGGATACAAACAAAAGAACGCCTTCATCTCAACTCAAGGTGAGTACCACTGATAACATTGACCAAATTCAGACCTAGGATGATCCTCATTCTCTCCCTCAGAGGAATACAACTATTGTGTGTATGGGAATTAGCGCTCCTAGGGGGAAAATGTGAGGTCCCGAGCTGTTTGATAGGCTTTCTTATGTTGAAATAATTTTTTTTCTTTTTTTTTGAGGACCATCTATTTCTGTTTATTGTTGTCCTGTTTTTCAGCACCTACTACTTTCTTCTTCAACTTTATCTTGTTTCATAAACCTTTCTGAATTTACCGTTTTTATGTACCTTAAGCATAGATTCTCCGTTCCCTCAAGTCCATACTAAATGTTGCCTTCCTCATTCCTTTCTCCAGAACACTTTTGTTGCGGTTAGGGAGGCTCAAACTAACATAATCTAATCTGTACCTCATTCATCCATGTACGTACATTATAATCAGCATCTTTCTACTGTATCACAACTGGCATGCCGTCTAGCATTTTGTGCGTTATTTATGTGTGCTGCTAAAAATCTATTACGAATCAATGAATGTGTTTTATTGAAAACTATGCAGTGGTCAGTATGTTTGAATTTTAATATGCTAGTCTTCCGTTATAGACATAACCAGCATAGAGTCAATTCGAAATTTTACACCCCGATTCGGTTAAAAAAAATCAGCTATTGTATTTTATACTAAATTTTTCTTTCTCCTGACCTGCGACTCAGTATTACCTTATTTCTTTCCTCTTCGACCAATACAAGATGGTCCTTTTTGTGATTACAGTGGTATAAATTTAATTTGATCTAAACGTTAAACGTTTTCTGTTCCTTTCTCTTTGCTTGTGACAGCATCGCGTTCTCAACAGAAAAAGTGAACACTTGCGTTAATTATATTTGTTGTGTTGACACGGTCTCTCAAAGCCTGATGAATCTTTTGCATCACGTGCAGAATATTTTCTTCAATCAAAATATAGTGTAGCACACTCAGTTCTTCTATTCGATCAGATGAAAAGCTGCATTCAATCATAATTACCATCGATGACTTGACATGTTTACAAAGTTTAGGTTAACACATTGCTTACGATACGACCCATCGATGGGTCGTGCTTAAGTTTTTCCTGCTGCGAAACGACTCATCGATGGGTCGTGCACAAATCCTTTAACGATCTTTTAAAATTACTTGTTTTTAATGAACCTAGTTTATGTTTGGTATTGATAAAGTTGCAAACAATTTTTTATTTTAAATAAAAGTTGAAAACTGAAATTTAGTTCAACCCATCGGAGTCTACGTGTTAATGGCATTTGTCAATGCATATTCAGGTCCTCTGCCCCACACTTCGCCGGACTTTTGGCGGATGGTATGGGAACAACGCGTGGTGGTTGTTGTGATGACAACACGCGTGGTGGAGAGGGGGCGCACCAAGTGTGGCCAGTACTGGCCCGATATTGTGGGCAACACGATGCGCTTCCCGGCCTGCACCGTCGCTAACCTAGACGTCCACCACGACAGTGACTTCATCACCACCACTCTCAGACTCACCGACCTTAAGGTAGGTTTTTTGTTTATCAAACCTCGCTTTTAACCTTTGACTGTCTAAAATTCTTGTACTCGTGTTACCGGTATTATATCCACCGTTACTGGCTCTAGTATTAGACTGTGGTTTCATATTACCGGTATTATAACCAGTGTTATTAGACTGGTTCTAGCCTCTGGTTGTCTCCAACATCAGATTAGAGACGGAACTGCCACTTGGTTGTGAATTTAAAAAAAAAACACGAAAGAGCATCTGCTCGACATGAAATTAAAAATACGAGCATTTTTATTAATACCATGTGGGGAACGTAAGGCGATAGAGGGTTATGTGAGAAAAACTTCATGGGCTGAAGGATTCTTATTGGATCATCTCTTATTTGTAAAATTGTGTTTCGGTTTGGTTCCAAATTTTAAACAGTATTCTAGAGTGTCTGATAGCCTGGTTTTCTCCTGAGCAAATTCAAAAGTTCACTAAGTATAGTTATAGTTAGGTTTTAACTTATCAAAATTTCACTAACCTTTCTTCCTTGTTTCAAAGGTAGGACTGTAGGTAACATTCTATTCACCTTTACCATCTAAGGAGCGCTTAGAGTACTAACAGCTTAACGAGACCTAAAATGGAACTCTGTGGTGGAAGCATCAGCAAATATTCACTCAGCCTATAAAATGACTTCATAAAATATGCAGATAAAAGTTTATTTGTAAAGTTCAGTAGTAGATATTAGAGGCAAGAAGCGAACTTTAAGTGAGTTTACGACAAGCAACTTGGGAAAGATATCGTAGTACTGGACGATGAGTCTCCCTATTTAAATGCGTGAGACTGCCATCTCTTTGCACTTCTAAATGAGACTGCTAACTCTCTGAAACTCTTAAGTTGATTCGCTTCAGAATATTTTTTATTGAAGCATTAGAATTAAAAAAAACATATAGCCATGGAACGTCAAAGCTTATAATACAAACCCAAACAGCTGAATTTCCTTTAAATATAAGATTTAACACTCTGTTTCCTTGTTCAAAATTTGGACATAGCTGGCGAGATCACTTGATAATTCTATGTTGATCATCATGATGCGATGTGTCCCTTTTGTGTTGTAATGAATCAATAGAGCTTAGATTCTTGATTAGCTTATGCCTTTTCTTGGACGACAAGCAAAATTGAGGTTTGTTTTTCGCACCATTAAACTAACAGAAGAACATTAGTGAAGTACATGTTGCATGATGTTGGCGAGGAATTAAATGAAATTAAAGAGAAATTGCCTTTGGTGTGCGATAAGAATGAAAAGGATCTCGGTTCCAAAACCAAGGTCATCCTAATTAAAAGTCGGTCCTTGGAACTATGATCAATCGAATTTTACGTTTATTTAATATGTATCGAATTAATTATTACTTTCACCTTCCATGTGTGAAAAAAAAATTTCTGGTATTCGCACCACCTTGACACTTTTTGGAAAGTGGCAAGGAAATTTTTTAAATTAAAATCTTAGGAGCTCATGTTTTAACAGTAACACCATCACGTTATAATTGAGTATAGTTTTGTGAGTATTACATTGTAATTTTGTTCAATCTGTAATTTTAGATGTAAAACTGTTTTTAACTAAAGAAAGCATTTTACATACATATACCGGGCTTATCCTCCCTATGGGAGGGTAGCCAACAGCAGGCCACAATCACCACACTTAGTCACTAGGAGGCGAGAGAGGCAGCACTGGCCGCACCTGAACTGCCAGGATCAGCAGCAGCCCAGCACAACCACCTTCCACAGTCAGGCCCGACAGCCATAGCTGGTTTACCCCGACCGCTTCATTGAGTGCAGCCCCTCCCCCCGCACATGACAGGTCAACCCCATCACACGCGGGCAGCTTCCAGTAACGCGTCAAAAATAAAATTACCTCCTTATGCACTGCCCCCACTCACTTCTGTCCGCAGCCATCCCTCTCGCCACGTCCACAGTCAGACCCCTCTCATACAAAGCACGTCGCACCCCATCCATCCAACTCATCCGTGATCTAGCTCGCGCTCGAAGACCACTCACTTCCGACATATATATCTTTTTCACCAGCCGCTCAACATTCATTCTTTCAACATGCCCAAACCATCCAAGCACTCTTTCATCCACTCGCCTGCTCAACTTTTTGATAACACCCGCCTGCCCCCTAACCAACTCATTCCTGATCCTATCTCTTCTAGTTACTCCATACATGCCTCCTCAAACACTTCATCTCAAACACATCCAACTTCCTCCTCTCAGCTGCTCTCAACCCCCAGGACTCTGCTCCATACAACAAAACTGGCACAATCAAACTTTCATACAGTCCCCTCTTAGCATTCATACTCAAACTCCTGCATTCAAAAACTTTCCTCATTGCACCCAATGTCTTACAACCTTCACTCACTCGATGCTTCACTTCTACTTCCATACTATTCTTAACAGTCACATCCGACCCGAGGTACCTAAAATGCTCTACCTCCTCTAAAACTTCCCCATTCAACCTCACATCCAAAGTTCCAAACACTCCACCTCTTGAACATCTCATCACCTTACTTTTATTCACATTTACCCTCAATTTCCGCCTTTCGCACACTCTACCAAACTCTGCAACCAGTCTCCTCAGTTTTTCCTCTGAATCAGCCACAAACGCTGTATCATCTGCAAACAACAGCTGACACACTTCCCAATACATACCATTTCGTCCCACCAACTGCGCACCTTTTCCCAACACTCTGGCATTCACTTCTCTCACCACACCATCCATAAACAAATTAAACAACCACAGCGACATCACACATCCCTGTCTCACACCTGTCACAACTGGGAACCATTCACTCACCTCATTCCCTACTCTCACACATGCTCTGCTATCAATGTAGAAACTCTTGATCGCATTCAACAGTCTCCCACCCACTCCATACAAACTTACCACTTGCCATAGAGCCTCGCGATCCACTCTGTCATACGCCTTCTCTAGATCCATAAATGCCCAATATACATCCTTTCCCTTTAATAAGTATTTTTCATTCACCTGCCTCACAGCAAACATTTGATCCACACAACCTCTACCACACCTAAAACCACACTGTTCTTCAGCAAGCACACGATCCGTCAACACTCTCACTCTTCCAATTAACACTCTTCCATACAGCTTTCCAACGACACTTAGTAGACTTATACCCCTAGAATTACTGCACTCATACCTGTCACCTTTCCCCTTGTACAACGGAACTACGCACGCGCTACTCCAATCAACCGGCACTTTACTAGCCTCGAAACATTTAATAAACGCACCAACCATTCTATAACCACATTTCCTCCTTTCTTTAGACATTCAACCGTGCAGCCATCCAAACCTGGAGCTTTCCCATTTTTCATTTCATCCAACGCACATCTCACCTCTGCACTTCTTATTCGACTTCTATTCACTTCACCAAACACAGGCATTCTAACATCACTTCCAACAGCTACTACTCTCGCAATCCTATCATCCCTCGCGTTCAGCAGTTCCTCAAAATACTCCGCCCATCTCTTTCTCACAACTCTCCACTAGCAGCCTACCATTTGTATCCTTCACTCGTGCCTCATTCTCCACCTGACCCTTCCTAATTCTCTTCACTTCCTTCCAGAAAACCTTCCTTCTCTCCATGATATCCCCTCCCAACTTCCTCCCCCATTCCTCAACCGCCGCCCTCTTCGCTCTCCTTACCATTCTTTGTACCTCTTTCTTCCTCTCCTTATACTCTTCAAAATTTTGCTGGTTGCCTCGTTGCAGCCACCTTTCGAAGGCCCCCCGCTTTCTTTTCACAGCCGCTCCTACTTCTCCGTTCCACCATTCACTCCCCTTTCTAATCCCCCCTCCAACCTTCCTTACCCCACACACTTCCCTAACACATTTTTCCACCGCATCTTTAAACAACTTCCATTCCCCTTCCACTCCACCCACCTCACTTTCCTTCACTCTCCCATACTCCACTTAAATCTTCTCCTGATACTCACACTCACGCTCAGAATCGTGTAACTAGCTTACATTTAACACCTCCCTTCCACTCCTCCTTTTTACACCTCCCCACATTCCACTAACTCTCAGCTTTCCTTCCACCAAATAATGATCCGAAATCCAATTCATCTCACCACGGAACACATGCACATCGAGCAAACGACCCATCACTCCCCTGCTAACCAAAATATAATCCATCATTGCTCTCTCCTCTATCACACCTCCATTCGTCCTCACATATGTATACTTGTTTATACTTTTTTTCTGAAACAAACTATTCCCAACCACTAACTCACTCTCCACACATAACCCCACCAAGAAATCCCCACTCTCATTCACCCTCCCCACTCTAGCCACACACTCGGACAATTTCTCCCAAAACTCCTCTCTCTCTTCCCCACTCCTCTCCGATCCCGGTCCGTACGCGCTCACATACACCCATGACTCTTCCCCCCCATTTCACTCGCACCCACATTATTCTTGATCACACCTCACCCCATTCAACTACTTTCTCTCTGATTCTTACACTCAATAATATAGCCACACCCTCTCTTGCATGTCCCCCACGTACTCCAGACCCTCTCCCTCCCACGCTCCCAAACATCAACTCACCACTACCCTTCAATTTCGTCTCACTCAAGGCCAATACATCCATCTTCCGGTTTAACATCATTCTTCCGATCTCCTCCTTCTTACTCTCAGTTGCTCTACTTCCACACCCCCTTACATTCAAAGATCCTAGTACTAGGGTTTGAGTGGTCTTTCGACCTCTCTCGAGAAAGCATTTTACTTTTCTAATATGTAGTATAGTAGTTGGAAAATTTCTCTTCGGAAAAATTATCTCCTTTCCTGCGTGCAGAGCGGCGAGTCGCGACTCATCTCGCACTTCCAATTTTCTTCGTGGCCGGACTACGGAGTGCCGGAGTCTGCCGTGGCCATGATCGACTTCTTAGGGCGCGTACGTGAAGCTCAGGTGACCAGGACTGAAGAACTCGGCAGCCGTTGGCGGGGACACGAATTGGGCCCGCCCATAGTGGTGCATTGTTCGGCTGGCATCGGTAGAACTGGTGAGTGGGAGGCGTGCTGGTGTAGTGTTGGCATCGGTAGAACTGGTGAGTGGGAGGCGTGCTGGTGTGGTGCTGGCATTAGTAGAACTGGTGAGTGGGAGGCGTGTTGGTGTGGTGTTGGCATTGGTAGAACTGGTGAGTGGGAGGCGTGTTGGTGTGGTGTGGTGTTGGCATCGGTAGAACTGGTGAGTGTGAGGCGTGCTGGTGTGGTGTTGGCATCGGTAGAACTGGTGAGTGGGAAGCGTGCTGGTGTAGTGCTGGCATTGGTAGAACTGGTGAGTGGGAGGCGTGCTGGTGTGGTGTTGGCATCGGTAGAACTGGTGAGTGGGAGGCGTGCTGATGAAGTGCTGGCATTGGTAGAACTGGTGAGTGGGAGTCGTGCTGGTGTAGTGCTGACATCGGTAGAACTGGTTGTGGGAGGCGTGGTGACATAGTGAACTGTTTTGCTGGTGTGAGGCGTGCTGATATAGTACATTGCTCAGCTGGCAGTGATGAGGCATGTTCTGCTCTGGAACCAAATACTGTGTAAATTGCACTGGTCAAAGTTCAATTTACAAACGCAGTAACGACATTGGTAAAAATGGCGGATGATTCTTTATTGTTATTCTCAATTGTCAGTCGATTTGCCTGAATATGTTTCAAATAGTAACTGAATAAAATCAGAAGAGTATCTTCGTGCAATTTTTTCAAAAATTCTGTGCACACCTGCGTTCATGTTTTTGGCGTTGAGGCAAGTTATAAATGGCTATAGCTCGTCAAATTAATTCTTTGTGATGCGCCTTTCTATGGAGTATGCTAGGATGAATATTTTCAGCGATCCCCAGTGAATGCATTTCTGTCGCAAATTAATTTCTGTGAACTAGCCCCTACTTTGTGCTCCTAGAATCACCATCCTCAAAACTTACTAGATCAACCTACGACTGAATAATTTTATAAAAATCTATTACACCTTAACTTGCTCGGTTACCAACTATGGCAAACTTGATGATGATCGTGCGTAACACACTCAGTATAAAATGCCCACGTCCTTGATTTCTTCTCGAATTTGTGCCTATGTGTTTTTTGAAGTTCACATGGCAGTTTCGTCCTTCCTTTGCCGGTGACAACCTGATGCCAGTGCCAATCTAATAAGGGTAATCTGATTGAAAAATTTTAACTGTTCAGGATTAACTACATACAGAAACTTCTGTCGTCATCATTCCTAAATTTCTCAGATATCATTCTATCATAAGCATCGGATGTTGCCGAAATAAATACTAGGTTTTTATAAATTCTTGTACGTGAGATGTGTGTTGAAAAACTTCCAAGTTTTCACATGCCTTGTGTATTGCAGGCACGTTCTGCACGCTGGATATTTGCATTCGTCGCTTGGAAGACACGGGCGTGATCGACGTGCGCGGCACAGTCGAAAAAATCAGATCCCAGCGCGCGTACAGCATCCAGATGCCTGACCAGTACGTGTTCTGCCACCTGGCGCTTCTGGAGTACGCGCTCTACACGAATAAGATGCCTGACGCCGATCTCACAGGTTTCGAGGGAGACGCCTCAGACTCAGATTAGCTGTGGCTACCTGGGACTTACGTCCATAACTACTTCTGATTGTCTTCCTCCTCTACGGTAACGTTCTATGGATTGCGTGCGAATTTTTTCGAGTGCTAAATTCTGTCTCTATGCACTGCGTTCCTAACGACTGGCCGAATGCCAGTTTTCAAATTTTCAAAGCGCAAAAGTGCTTTAATGAGCTTTTGAAAAAAATGAGAACTAGATTGTTTCTTTGAATTATTCAATTTGATGACGTACCACTGGAATTCAATTCAACTATTGTTCAAAAAAATTGGAAACCCGGACAATGAAGCTTTAGCTTTTAGAAGACGGAGACGAACGTTTCGAGCTCTAATATTTGCTTGGAAACTTTTCGCCTGATCTACCTCGGCCGCATTTTTCTGTATTACTTTAATAACTCGCGTGACCGGATAAGTGATCAATTTTGACGTTGGAGGCACAGGGTATTCGAATTGTTTGTCCTACCTCTGCCCAGTAATATTGTAACTCATGAAAGCTGTAAATTCGTTTTATTTTTTAAAAAGAAAAATATTTATGAATATAGATTGTTTTTCAGCTCAGAATGTTTTTTCTATTGAAAATATTCAAGTTCTGTATTTTTTTCTTTCAAACTTGGAAATATTGACGGTTTTTGAATGCCCTGCTTGTAGGTATTGCCAACAGCTAGCGAAGTTTGATGCATCTGTTCAAAACTGTTGTGGGCTTCTCATTTTAGCTGAGAGAGAATCGGTAGTGGTGCATTTCGAGTGCATACGTTTAGTCAGCTTTGGAAAGCTCCTACATCGTGTCTAGTGTTTGCTTCCAGCTGTACATCGACATTCGCCAAGTGCAGAGTGATAACCGAAAGTTGTTAAATAATCAGTTACGCTCACGGACTGGATGTGAATTTTTGAAAGAAAAAGGGGGTTCCAGTGAAGTCGAGACTGATCATAAATGAACAATTGAACATGTTGTTACCAAGAAGTGAGGTCAATAACTATTCTCTTGAGGATTTTTGTAAAGAAAAATGTGCTTCACGTAATTCATATCACAAACTCAGAAGTCGCAATTTCTAAAACGATTACATGTGATGCTGTATTATTTTGGTTATTTGAATACGAATTAGTTTACCGCATTTCTTCCTGGTATGCGGAAGCAAATTCAATATATATATCTATATTTTTACTGTGTATTTCTGTGTGCATAGAGTGTCAATTGTTTCAATGACGCTCTCTCTCGATGTAAGTAAGCTTGTATGTATTTTTCACTATATTAAGCAACATGGAACTTTTTCAGTGTTGTTCTTGGCTCTATTTATTTAACTATTTTATATTTTGTTTCCTCGTAGGAGTTATGCATTCGGGGTTTGTGAGCTGGATTCCAAGTTTTCTTGTAGAGGTGTTTCTGCCAATCGTTATTTGAACACAAATTTACTGTTAAAATCGCTCTAGCGTTTCGAAATGCCAGCTGAAACCATTGGAGATATCCTGTTAGAACGATACAAATGCAATTAAACACGATTAAATCAATGCATCAAACTTCACGCATGCGTGCATTTGTCTCAACGCAGCCTTGGTCAAGGTTAGCTTACTCACACAGCGTTTCGATCGCCTTTGAAACTTGAAGGCCAATGATCAACTTTCCTGGCCTGTTCTTATTGCTTGTATGTCACTCACTCGGAAAAAAAACTCTCATATCCCCTAATATTTCTTCTGATTTGCAGATGATAGCAATCGCGTTCCCATGTCCTTTCATTGCATTTTTTGCAATAATTTTTATTCCAGATGTGATGTTCCATTATTACAAGTAGGAACAGTCCCGTTTTCACTGTGAAATTGCATGCCATGTCTAAAACGTTGCAGCATCTTTTCTGTGAGTAAAACAACAGGATCCTGTCTGTTTCAAACTTGACCGCTCAAAGCCAACTCGTATTAAAGAAGGCTTTAAAATCGGAAATGAATAACAATTATGACTAAAACTGTGCCTATAAAATTAATCTTATTTGTGTGAACTAGTAGGATATCTCTAACAATGTTAACTTGTACGGACGGAGCTGGTGAATTACGCACTGAACTCTTACCTGCGTAAGCCGCGAGGTGAGTATGTCCACTAAGTTTAACGCATTTTACTTTTAGTAAACAGTCATGAATTTCCCTTGGATTATTGCGTCGTTGTGTTCACCTAGACAATAATTGTGACTAATATTATTTAGCTCGTGTACGTATCATAATAACTTCTGTCTTACGTGCGTGCATTTAGGGGCCTTTTCGCTGTCGTCTTCGTAACTTTTGAGTCGAACGACCGACTGTATATAAAGTTCTGTATAATGGTAGCCAATTAAACTTTCGTATTGTGTATTTTATTAATATCGATATAAAGTTACTGAGACTGCTCTCACTTGTGTAGTCTTCTCTAGTGTTCATACTTAGTTCTATAGGCAGGGTTGTACGTTGATGCTGTCATTTCTAACTGAACAGGAATCAAAGCTCCAATCTGAGAATGCTTTATCGGAAAACGTGCATGGATGGAAGATCTGCAATTTTACTTCATTAAACATATTTACGTGGACATATTCGTTTGAGCGATCTGAGCATCATTAATGCTACGTTAACGTACAACCCTGAATTCAGGAATAGCCTCTGAAAAGTATTATATTCTTAAATAACTGGTGAAGAAGTGACGGCACTGCCGCATCAGTCTCATCGATGAGCTGTTTTCTATGTCAAAAGCTATTGCAAAATTTTTCAGGATAGTTGAACGACAATCCATCGAAACGGTGATTTACTCGTAGATATGGAAAGTTGTTTGTTTTCTGGTAAGGATGAAAAGACTGGAACGTGGGCGAACTGTTGAAGCGACCCAAATTCAATAGTCATCGACTGCGAGTTATCACTGCTGTATCAGGTAGTTACGAGCCACTGAATTAAAGCTCAGTATCAACATAGAATATAAACGGTGTTGTTCAAGTGAACGCGTTTCTATTAGACAGCGGCAATTCTTATAACAGAAGTATTTCGAAAGTAATATTCTTGGTAGTAACAACTTTCAGAACTAAATGGTTTACTTTGTCTGGCACTTCAAAGGAAATTTATGCAATAAACTGTATTTAGAAAAAAGTGCAGTCACATGTTCGTCAACGCACCTGCAAAATTTTCTACTTCTCCCAGAACTTGGCGTCTCCATGCACTAATGTTAACTTCGGCAACACTTTGATATTTGTGTTATTGTTGTTCACATTTGCCATCGTTTTTCATGTTTTTTATTTTAATTTTTGATAAGCAATACGTGAACGCAGTTCATTATTTGTTCAATAATATTATGCTTTCACATACACGTAATGGAAAAATTTCAATCTCTGATATTTACATACGTTCTTGCAAGGTGACCAGCAGTAATTGCTATATGACCTGGCGAGTGCATGGTGAATTTCTGAAGTTATGTTTGTGTAAATCTTGATCATATTCACTAAGAAGGTGCCAAAATTCCAAAATTGGAAACAGGGGGCCTGTTCATGAAGCTTTACTTCTAAAGCTTACGAATTCAGTTTTAAGTTTCATTCCTTTAGGAACATTATTTGCAAGTGGCCTAAAACCGACCAAATATTTCGTTTCTATTTTTTCAAATTTTGTGCAACGTGAATGAGAAGCGTATGTTATTCTTCAAAATGTATTTAACCAGAAATTTCTTTTACTAATTTGGGTCTTTCGCTCATTTCCGAAAAATGAAAAGCATCATCACTGGAAACTTTTTCTGGGTGTACAATTCATATTCTTGTTGGATGATTGAGCTGTAGAAGGGAGTTATCAAGAGATGCATCTCAGCTGAAGAATATATTTTTGTGCGTTTAAATAATTTGCCCAACCAAACTTCTCGCCACAACCGATTTGCGAGCTAATTGTGGCCGATGCGATGTACCGGGTAAAATTTACGCTATCCTCACTCATATCATTAGTTTATCGATACTCATAACGCGAGTTTCAAATCCTTCACGGTTATATCGGTCGTTGGTGTGGTGGACCATGCCCATGATACCGTTTCTCATTATTTTCAAGAACCGATACCAAAAATTTTGACGACATCATCGCTTATACAAATTTTTTCAATTTTTTTGACGCTTTAGAAGTATTTGATTCAAATTTCGAAAACATGCTACTACAATTAAAGTAATGAATAATTAGTCCGTTAATACTAACTTGTATCGGTTCGTCCTCACTGCCGTTCAATAATCTGTTTATCCCACTAATAGTCGTAAACTTGTTCCCATGCGGCAGTCCTAATTAGCCGCGCGAATCTCCTTAAGATAGCTTTTAGACAAATTAAGGTTTGCAATGTAAATGAAACTAATTCGCAATATTCTATAATTTATCTTCGAAACCATTATTGGCCTTAGTTTTTTTTTTTGCTTTTCTGCTATGTACATTTCAAAGCTATAACTCTTCGTATTTAAATATTCAGATAACCATCTAGTACTGGTAGGTAGTTCTTGTGGAAGATTAGTAGACCAAGTTACTGTAGTGTCCGATGTCCTATTTTTGCAGCATATCTTATATTGTAGCACAGAATCAAACTTTGAGTGTCTTCTTATATTTCTAGCATTCCCTTCTAGTAAGAACTCTCTCAAAACACACCGAGTGACATCTTCCGCATACTCTAAAAATTTTCTGCGCAAAATCTAAGTTTCACAGCTTGTTTTCCTGATAGACGTCGGTTATCCTTCATTTACAAAATAATAATACATAGAGCGTATCTATCTTACATGAAGCATTTCTATGTTATGAATGTCAGGTTTAAAATTGCTGGATAATTAAACTGTGCAGAATTGACTAGGCTTTTTCTCGGTTGAAGTGAAAAGAAATCATGAGTATAAACTAATCAGAAAATTTTTCTTTCTTGAAAGATAGTCTACGTTTTACTCATAAAAGTTGAATTTTATGTCAATCTAGGAACCCGTACTTGAAATTCTCAGGAAAATAGGAAATTGGAAAACTCGTGAGCACGTATTACATACTTTTTGGAGTGTTAACTATTACAAAAAATAGGAATGTTGACTGTCGACACCCTTGCATATTATCACAGGAATAGGTAGCCAACTTGATAGCCCTGGTTACTGGCGAAAGACCATAGCTAACAATTTACTCGATAATTTAATTATTTTTGCGTTTTCAATCTTCCCCGTAAAATTTTCCTTTTTTGAAGGTTCGTCTATTGTACATATAAATATAATCTGTACCTGAAGTGTACCCAGGAAAATTTCAGTGGTGGAAAGTTTAACTTTCAAAAATTTATGTAAAGAACTCGAACGTATTCAGATCACACTTTAGTCTCAAACATACCCAAATTTTGTTGTACTTCATGAAACTATGTCAAATCAGGATATAAGACAAGGAGCTTATTTCATCGCGAAAAAAAAGATTAGGTGCGACTAGAGAACGACAATAAGAAATTTTTCCTAGCGCTTTACCAAAGATCGTAAACCTTTTATTCTTTCTCTGTACATACTAGTCATACGTCTCAATAAACTTGTAACTAAGAACGTTTTTTCTTCTTCAACGTTTGTATTCCAAGTTACGCAGAGAGAAAAACCAAAGCGATCTTGGGTTAAACTACGTATATTGACCATATAACTTGTCAGTGTTGAAGCAAAATGAAATAGCCTGCGCATCTCTCATGGAGAGAAATAGCAGTCATTCCAGAAGTACATTGAGACGTAGCGGGAGATCGAGAGGCAGAATGATTTTAAGTACATGTTTGAGATATTTGAACAGCATTGTATCAGAATTGAGTCATATGTACAAAAAATATGATATAAAATGTACAATAGCTTCAAATGAAAGCAATAAACATAACTTATCTGTCAGCTGGGTCGGCATCTTTCATCAGGTTCCGTCTCATTGCCTCTTGCAGTTGAGCGTAATGGAATTTTTCTTTTGAGTAATTGTACCGACAATGACACCTGCAAGCATGAAAACACATGATAGCGCGCAAAGGTTAACAGTAATGTTATATTTATACAATAATTTCATATTATTCGACCATTCACCCCGAAAACGTTAAAATTAACTTGAATACACGCTTGCACTGCCTGTGAAGAGAAGAAGTGTCTCAAGCATTCTTTAGAAGTGGAATTAGTTTGACGGTTACCAGATTTCACGTAGGCTTAATATTCAGGGCTGCTGCTATAAAAATTTGAAATAAATTCTCACAATTATCCCCTGGGTGGTAGTGAAAAAGGCAACAACATGTCTTCTATCAGGTCACGTTTACCAGGATCCCTTAATTATAGAATAAGTAAATTAGATAATGAGAAGCTTACTTGAAGAAGATTATATTAGACGTTAGTTTAAGCCTCTTTAACCGCAACATAGGCGTTGCAAAGAGAGAAAAAGAGGAAGGCATCATTTAGTACGGAGATAAGGGAACGCGGAATCTATGCACGAGGTGCATAGAAATTAAGTTAAAAAAAATAGTTTATGAACCTAGAAAACAGTTGAAGAAAAAGTACCAAGTGCTGAAAAATCGGGAGCAGTGAGCTGAAAAAATTGTCCCTAATAAAATTAAGATACTTCTTTCTCAATAAAAGGAAAGCTTTCGCAACCTTAATTCGTGACCCCCCCCCCCCCCCCCCCCCCTATATTCCCCCTGGGAGCGCTAAACTCCTTAGATACAACAGTTGTTTCCCCCTGAGGTACTCCATAGTTGAAGTTACTCTATCCAATCAACAGAGCGAGTTGGACTATGAATTACATTAAGCCTCCCCAACAACCCGAAATGTGATCACAAAAGAAGAAAGAAGGAGGCAACATCTGATTGATTGAGTATAAGAAAGTTTCAGCCTCCCTTTACCGTAACAAAGATGTTCAAAGAGAGGAAGGATGAAGACACCATTTAGTATGGAGTTAAGTGAACGCAGAATCTACGTACAAGGTGCATAGAAACAGTAAGCTAAGAAAGAAGTTCATGAAACAAGATGAAAGTTCAAGAAGAAAGTAGTAAGTGCTGAAAAAATAGGACAGCAGTGAACCGAAAAAAGGTGGTCCTTAACACAACAAAACAAAAAAAAATTATTTCACAAAAAAAAAGGCCTACCTAACTCTCAGCTCGGAGCACCATTCGATATGAAGTTAAGGGAACTGGGAATTAAAGAACAAAATGTTTCCCCTCACCTAGCGCATAGAAACAGTTCGATTGAAAGAAGTTCATGAAACACGGTAAAAATTGAAACAAATAGCAAGTTCTGATGAAAATGACATCAGTGAAGCGAAAAAAAGAGGGTCCTTATCAAAGATGAGATAAAGATACTATCGTACTTTCCTAATTCAACACCAGCATGGCCTACCTAACGTTCAGCTGGGGAACTTATATTTTTCTTCTGGGAGGGTTAATACCCTCAGCAACGTGAGTACGAAAAATAGAAGGCCTATCTATAGATGAGGTAATCTAACCCCTGGTCCCAACATACGATGGACAAACCTGAGGAGTAGTAGTAGTAACATGGGTTTAATAACACTAACCTAAGTAGTAACACTACCCTAAGCCTACTGTACAACCCTAATTTGAAAACAGCATTCAATGAAATAAAGAACAGAGCATGAAAGCATGCGTTGGGTATTATTCCAGTGATAATCAACTTTTGAAGCATAAATAGATCTATAATTATGAGGCATCCTTGAACCCAGCTCCATGTTGAATTGTCAAATCTACCATAGAAAATAAAAACCTTCCACTGAATTGAATTCAAATGAATCGAGTAAACAAAAAATTGGTTTTAACAACAGTTTTTTATCTCTCATTATACTCACTCTAGGTACTTTCTTATATTTCAGTACCGGTTTAAAATTCCTATGCAGTGGTACATCTTTAAAATGAATAAATCTTATACCCACTGTACCACTGTTCCAACGTCTGGTTAGATCCAATTTTCAGTGGTAAATCAACTACTACTGTATTTTATTTTTATGACAAAAAATATGGAATAAATAGAAACGAAGGAACATTGGTTGATTAAAATTCAGTCCACAATGTGATTCTGACAGACATTTTCTGTTGGTGATATTGTACAGTTAACGTACTGAAGTTTTTGCCAATCTCTTCTTCTTGAATGTATAAAAAATTGAATAATGCAATAATATTCGACTACCGATATTATTAGTTTTACCTAACTGAAATAAATTTTGATGATAGTTTCGGCCTATATACTGAACACAGTAAAATATGTAAATACTAATTATATTCTGAAAAAGACTTCCAAAGCAAATAATAATACATCAGATACTTAAATTGTGAGTATATAGTTCCTCATGAGTTCCATTCACACCAAGTCTGTGGCATCAGAGTTTTTATGCCGGTACATGCATAGTAAAAAATTGAAATTTCCTTTCAGTACTATAGTAAGACGCTATGAAATAAGTTCCTACAACAAGTTCCACTTCTTGAGCTGAGCTACGTCTTATTTTCATCTTACTTAACTCACATAATAATATGCGGAAAAAATCATTTTTTTGTTTCAAAATTAACGAATTAGAGCAGAACATACCTCTAGTGCAGCAGAGAACATCAACAGAGAAGTAGAGAGAATACCTCACACATCTAAATTAACCAAAAAAGCACAGAAATTTAATAATGACCCCAAACAAAGCCACAGCCTACTCGAATGGACTAGTAGAAATTTAATAATCCAATATTGCTCTGGCCCGTGAATGGGAAAGCGAATTCCTGACCCGCAGTGAAAATATCACTCAAAGAATGGCCAACACATGCTTTCACGCATTAATATTAATATTATCAAACATAAAAAGTACCAAAATCAACATCGTAAAAGCCTCTCAACTACACAAAACCAAAGATGTTAAGGAAGGACTTTAGACACTTATTGTCTAATACAAATCACAACCCATCACTTTTTATAAAAATTAACTAGTGCACACGGCTCATCGAAAATGACGGGATTAAATATTTTCCTTTAAATTTTTTTCCAGAAATGGATGGGAAAGAAATATAACCATCTCAGTAGTAACAAAAATTAAAATATTCTTGTACTTGAGCACTGGTAAAACTCTTTTCACAGATCATTAAACATCCTTATGAGCGCGACAGAGAGACCTAAGAAATGGACATCAAACAAATATGCAACTGAATAAACACACCAAGGATATTATAGGCAAAATAAAACTCACCAATAGCCAAGAGTTACCACTGTGAAGACACCCAAGCCAAACTTGACGGCTCTTTCCATTCTAGACGTGAAGAGGAAGTATGCCATTGTACCTCCGAGTCCGGAAAACGTGCTCGTCAAAAATGTGGACCGGTAGCACGGAATCTCGCTGAGCTTCCGTCCGAACAGCGAAACGCTCTGTTGAGCAGACGCAGCACAATATGAGGAAACACATTTTTGCTGCGAGCATTTCAACGAAAGCTGTCAACATATTGAACGCGATGGGTGAAACTAAAGTTCAATATTCAATTGAAATCTAAAATCAACTGTGGGACGCAATTTTGAAAATAGCAAACTTTAACAGAATCGTTCATTCATTTGACTTTCAAGCATTTATTTAAATTGCGTTTGTAACTACAGCTCGTTCAACAGCATACAGGTTGGATTCAGAGTTTTTTAAGCCTTTTGAAAATAAAAGGGTCGAGAGAGCGATGGCTTCAATTGCTACTTGCGATTCTAGAGGTAGACATTGGTTAGGGAAAATAAATGCTCCGAAATCTTGTCTATTTCTCCAAGGTGGCTAATGCCTCGAGGTCCGGAATCTTACCTACTTCCCCAAGGTTTCTAATTTCCTAAGAAACCTTGACGAAATTTTGCAGTGAAACAAAAAAAAATACCAATGCTCGCTGTTTAGTGAAAATTGTTTATCACGGAGCTCGTTACGTAATTCTGATACTTAATTCAGTAAATTATAAACATCACGTCATCACGCAACTGCATATTAGAAAGGAAACGAAATAACAAAAAAACTCACGTTAGGGCCGCTTTCATCTTCTTCCATGGCTCTGCTCTCCACGCTACGACCGATAAATTATTGGTGCATCTGCACACAGAGTAACAGCTTTATTAACCTCCGCTTTTCGAAAAATGAATACGAGTTCTCATTCATTACCATTTATTGTGACTAAAGCCTATCATAGTTTTAAGACTTCAGTCACAACTAAAGCGATCTCAAGCGAACGATGAGAAGGGACTGTTCCGTATGGAGAACACATGGTAGGAAATTATGTATAGGGTTGGCCTAAAAATTCGTGCTTTAAATGTCATCGTTCCAACCTCCGTAAGATTATTTTGACATTCTTATTATCTAAATCCTGTATTCGGTAGAGCGAGCATGCTTACGTCAGTGTGTAATACGAGTAAGCCTCCCAGTAGAGAAATTGTAACATTGCTAGCATTCGAACCTTTGAAATGGTAGACCAAAGGCAGAGCGCTACTGACATCTAATGATTTTTACTTTAAAAAAGGAAATCAACAGAAACTACCCATACACATGGCATGTATTTGTGCAAGTAACCGTTTTCTTTTCTTTCTGTGAAGTAAAAAAGCATTAGATATCAGTAGTGCTCTACTTGCTCCACCATTTCATGGGCTCGAATGTAAGCAAAAATGTCAGAACTTCTCTACTTGGAGGCTTACTGCACACTGACATAAACATGCTCGTAGTACCGAATACAGGAGTTAGAGAATAAGAACATAAATCGATCTTCAGAAGGTCGGAAAGACGATATTGGAAAAAAGAATTTTTTGGCCAACCCAATACCAAGTGTGTTCCCACACTGGATAGTTCGTGCGCAAAAACAGTGAACTAGGAAGGAAGAGGAAGAAGAGGCGATGAAAAAAAGACAAAGAAAGAAGAGAACATTGCATTGAAACTGAAAGGACAAAAGTGGACATGAAAAATATGGGTCCCGACACCCAATCTACAATTCAAGTTTCTAAGAAAGCCCCGAAATCTTACCTAGTCTTTGAAAGTCGCTAATACCTTAAGCCCCGACATTTTCCCTATTCCTCAAAGGTCGTTATTTCCTCGCCAGTCCCCATTAGATAATAGATTATAAGCTAGTTTAAGCCTTCCTAACCGCCACAAAAAAGAGCGTATCGAAGAGAGGAAGGCACCATTTAGTATGGAGATAAGAGAATGAGGAATCTATGCAGAAGGGGCATAGAAACAGTAAGTTGAGAGAGAAGTTTATGAAACAAGATAAAAGTTAAAGAAGAAAGTCACAGGTGCTGAAAAACAGGACAGCAAGCAGTGAACCGAAAAAAGGTGGTTCTCAACTTAAAAACAAACTTTTATTTCAACAAAAAAAGGCCACCTAACTCTCAGCTCAGGATAGACAAACATAACTAACCTAAGCTCATTACATATCCTATGCCTCCAGAGGGGATATTTTACGTATTTTAAATTGAATCTTCGTTTGAGACGAGCCAAGTGATAACCACTTAGAAATTCTTACTCGAAAGTGACCCGACGAGAGCGTCAAATTTCTGTGTCACGGTTGGCACAGCCCGCTATGCAGGCACAAGAAGCTGGAAGCTTCTCGATGATACGAAAAATGTAGAAGAATCAGCATCAACTAATAACAGGCAGACACTTGTGCGAAAAATCGGTTTCACGGTACGCTGGCCTCTTGCAACAAGAGTTACTGATGTCACGGAGGGTGGCTAGGGAGCGCTAGTTCCCCAAGGTACATCAACGAGAACAGACACCACTAGCATCCTTTCCCGGTTGTAGCTCAGGAATCCTTATCTCCGAGAAACGTTCGGTTCACAAACTGCTCTGAAGGATAATCCCTTTCAGCAGACGCCCTTGAGAAAATCCACACTAAAGAAGATATAATGAAAGTAAGAAAATGATAGGAACAGTTCAGCATTGGTCACTCCCGTAGTACACACGAGGTGAAATGAGAAGAAAACAAAATGGCCCTCGCAAGAAGAAGCTGATACAAATGCTCAAGGATATAATATTATAGGAAGAACACGGCATTGGTTGCCCACACGCAAGCACACATGAGGGGAAATGAAAACTAAAGTGAGAACATAATAGATGTAACGAAAATAAAGCTGATCCTAAGAAAACCGCTAGGGATAACCCCGGGGAGCGCGACGTCCCCAAGATACGCTGATGAAGTGAAATATTTTCGTCAGCGTATCCCCCTGAGGAGGTGGACAAGAAGTCCAGAGGTAATTTTACTGCGGGAGTGAATTAATGAAACTCGTTGATCACACATTAAATTTATTCTTGCAATCAGAAAAAGCTCCATACTTCACAGAAAACGAAACATATTACAAAAATATATACTCGTGTACCTGTAAAATTAAAGAAGACTTCAATACATAGGGTTAGATAGAACGCAAAAGTCTAATTAATATCGCCAAATCAAAGCCAAATAATCATTTATTTAAAGTATTAGTCGTTTGGCAGTTGCCTTTCAGGAAATTTCCACCGAAAACTAAGGATGCAGAACTGAACGAGCTCCGTTTGTAAATCACCACAAAGGCTACGACAAAAAACAAAGTGAGTCAAGGAAAAAGTACAGCGTAGTCCGCATATACTCATGCACGAATATAAGACCTTCAAAAGCAAAGTCAGTTAACCAGTACGTACACTGGTGCACTTAGTGTCACAACCACAGAACTTCGAAGTGAAAAATAAACCAAGTAGACTCACACCTCCAACACGCACTAACAGTAACCTTGTCAGGAAGATTCTTATGAGCTACATGCTAGTAATACAAGGAAGAAAACTCCACCAGATGAACAGGAAACAAAACTGTACTGTGTGTGACTTCGACGCAGCGTCAAACGGTATTAATCAGCGATCTAACTGTCCAAAATTATCTTTCAAATGAAATGAAAAAATTAATAATTATTATCCTCAGTGAACTCTCAAGCTGTAGAGTAGACATGCAAAACTCCTATTAGGTTTAGACTCTACCCACACTACTTATATAGATAGGGTGTAAATTTGAACAAAGAAATAGTTGGTGTACAGTTTGGACACGAATACTGCAGCAAAACGAAGTATGAACCGAGCAGAGTAATGCGAGAATTAAGTAGACAGAAACTAGTGTAGTACACACACCTGAGAACGAGAAGCGAGAAGGCCTATCCCAACACAACCGACAACAACCTCCCGTGATAAGCAATCCCGAGAAAAACTTCCCTCAGCGCGGCCGTTCCACAGACTAGCAGCATCGGTAGTGGCAAGAGCTTACCGAGGTACGCTGCTTACTCGCCATTTTTCATCAGAGCACTCGCTTATGTTAGATTATTCCCCCCAAAAGAATTTGGTTTCACTTGACGAAAAAACTTTAAGGTACAGGAAATAAACTTCAATTTAAGAACATACAGAGAACTACTGAGACAAATGGTCAGGTCAAAACGGACAAAATTATGCAATCCGTTAACATTAAAATCTACGAGATTAACTGCCAATTATTAACAAGAACACATACAATACGAGATTCTTAAGTTATCAGTTTGTTGGTAACGGAATGATTATATTGTTCTAGAATCTAGCTTTCCGAGTAGACATTACGAATAAAATAGCTATGGCTATAAAAACTTTCTCAACAACAAGATCAAACAATTCTGAAAGCAAACAGCAACAGGATTAGATTAGAATTTAAATCTTTAGTAACACTGGAGTAAAGTCCCTCTAAACTACACATTACAACCAAAGAACCCTAACATCATTTGAACAAAGAAAATAAAGTTGCAGATAACTCGTAGTTAGCTTACAAGTCAGCTATGGCAACACGGACAATGAAAATAAAAAATACTACCTGCATACCAAATAACACCAAAAAGAAAAAATCGAATTACATTTTCACACCCCCACATAAACCATTCAGTTCGCATCACGCAAAATGACCAATGAATCTTACGCTTTCAGTATCTTCGAAATTGGTCATAAAAGAATCCAGTGACTAAGTAAATGGCGATTTTTTTCACGGCAGTATCAGTGTTGTATGCATTCGACGCGTAACGAGCGAAAGAACCGTTCAAGCTTCACAACAGAAATTTATTTGAAGGGCTGTGAGAAAAATGAGATATTGTACATCAATTCTATTCTATAGAAATGAAAACTCAAAGTGCTTAAGACACAATCTTTGAATTTTAAACACAGTGCTACAACCTCAACACCAATAACACATGTGAGTTGAAATGCAAAAAAAAAACAGTGGTACATAATTTTTATGGTAATCGCTATCCAACATGCCACTAAGAATGAACGTTTAAACGTGAGAATGAAGTCAGGAATCAAGTTAGAGAGGCAATTAGAGAATCAAGCTAATCTAACACATTTCATAAAGGAGTGAAAAAAGTGTTTAGTGGATTGTGCCAAATAAACTACGGCAAAAAATGCCATCGCACGTCAGGGCCAAATAAACTATGGCAAAAGAATGTCATCGTACGTCAGTACCAAATAAACTATGGCAAAAGAATGTCACCGTACGTCAGGGCCAAATAAACTATGGCAAAAGAATGTCACTGTACGTCAGTACCAAATAAACTATGGCAAAAGAATGTCATCGTCCGTCAGGGCCAAATAAACTATGGCAAAAGAATGTCATCGTATGTCAGGGCCAAATAAACTATGGCAAAAGAATGTCATCGTCCGTCAGGGCCAAATAAACTATGGCAAAAGAATGTCATCGTCCGTCAGGGCCAAATAAACTATGGCAAAAGAATGTCACCGTATGTCAGGGCCAAATAAACTATGGCAAAAGAATGTCATCGTCCGTCAGGGCCAAATAAACTATGGCAAAAGAATGTCATCGTCCGTCAGGGCCAAATAAACTATGGCAAAAGAATGTCATCGTCCGTCAGGGCCAAATAAACTATGGCAAAAGAATGTCATCGTCCGTCAGGGCCGCCGGAAATTCACTGCAAGTAAATGCTAATAAATACGATCATCACAAGCGAAACGTAGCAAGATTTCAGCTCCATAATTCCTTTAAATGAAGCATTACAAAACTGGCACAGGGCAGTTTAAAACCAAAGTCTAAGGAGCACATTTTACAATTAGAACTAGATTTTCCTAAATTCAAAGACCAAAGACACCGACATAAAATGTTTTACAATTTCTAGCGTCTTCAAAAAAAGTTTTCATCAATTAATATTTCTTATAAGGTTTTCCTTGATATTTGGACTTCAGAATAGGAATAGAACTGCATGTTTTTTTTGCCAAATATGAATGGCTACTCAAAAAAAATTTGCACCTAATGCTTTGCAGGTTTTTAACGAATCAAATACCATCAAACTGCGAATAATTCCTGAGTATTTATAGAACACGCATCACATGGAAGTACTGTTGGCATCGCAATTCTTACAAGAATCCCTCCAAAAAAACCAAGGCTATCTTTTGATTCTCTGCCACCCTTAGAAGGGCTTTTTCAAATATTTGTAGCTGGCAACTGCCCTACCTTATTATCTTTTTCAGTGACTTTCTTACTCGTGACCAAAACCATTATCGAAGTATTGCTCTCAAGGACCCAGGAATAATCCCTCGCTCTTCTTTACTGCAACCAATGAAAAAACGTACTCAGAAGCAACGGCAGACTCTCCTCAGAAGAAAAGGCAGACACTACTGCTTTTTGTGAGCGAATAAACCCGCTTCTGAAGACGTCAAAAATTAGGACAAGCATCACTTCGGAAAGATGTACAAGAAAACAAGACCTATTGTTGTACAACAGCATTGAAAATTAGGATAAACATCACATCAATGAGATGTATAAGAAAACAAAACCTATTGTTATACAACAGCATTGATTGGACTTGGAGAAGGTTAGCTTGAGGGGAAAAATAACCTGCATTATGCTCGGTATGGCATGGAGTTAGAAAATCAGGTTTAATACTAGCATACAGAACTTGCATCAATTACACTAAAATAGCAAAAATAAACAAAGTAGTGAATAATATGAACGCGCAGCATGCAAAAACTGATCTGATGATTTCTAAATAAAACTGAAAAATCAAGAGGACCAGCCGACGGTGAGGAACCTGTCTACCTACAGCAGCAAGCCCATATTGACAAGACCACGGTCTAACACCATTAAAATACAATTGCTCGATGAGACCGTAGTCTACCAATAGCTTTAACTGTTATTCTTAGAAACCGACTGTCCCCAGTCGTAAACAGCAATTAGGGAGCGTAACAATGAGCATGTTCAGAGAAAATGAGCAGAGACAAAAAAAAAACAGCGAACGAGCTATAGGTTGGTCGAATGAAACGTTAGCAGCCATAGTAAAAAAAAAGACGAGGGAGCAAAGCACAGCTGGGAGCTATGATTCTCTCCAGTGTCTTTTGTTCTGGCATGCGCAGACTATCACGTTTCGCAGCAAGTTCAATGAGAGTGCGCACTCAACAATCGTTACTTCCTGTTACATAACTGATTTATTCCTCATTTAATGATGACACTCATCCTTTCGTTTAGACGAGACGAAGAACACTGCATTTCTACAATTAAATTTTTACCCAATGACCGCCCACAAATTTATCTAAAGACGTAAAACCAAAACCTGCTGAACAAAGGTTAGATGCAAGCCTGCCCAACCACAATAAAACCAGCAGAACAGAGGATTAAATGTTACAGCTAAGGGATGGATTAATCCCATTGCTCACATTTTGATTGCTGACACCGCATGGTAAAAGTTACGTCACTTGAATAACAATAATTAATCTAAATTTATGGAACTCGAAATGAATGATAAAGAGGATACCCATCTTTTAGATATCTACTTGTTTATTTTTGCAGTCGAATTAATTTCTACCCGTACCTAAATATTGCTGTGCAGTAATCACAGACGTGAGCAAGGAATCTAAACTCCCCTATTAAAACTTTTCCACAACTACAGTATGATTCATTCTTAGAGAGTAATAACTAAATAAAGAAGATCATTTCAACATTACTCTTCAGAAGAAGTTTCGATTTTGTTGTAAAAGTGCTAGTATCAGAATTAGTATTCAGGAAAACTAATTTAGCATCCGGTGAAACCAATTTAGCATCCGGTGAAACCAATTTAGCATCCGGTGAAACCAATTTAGCATCCGGTGAAACCAATTTAGCATCCGGTGAAACCAATTTAGCATCCGGTGAAACCAATTTAGCATCCGGTGAAACCAATTTAGCATCCGGTGAAACCAATTTAGCATCCGGTGAAACCAATTTAGCATCCGGTGAAACCAATTTAGCATCCGGTGAAACCAATTTAGCATCCGGTGAAACCAATTTAGCATCCGGTGAAACCAATTTAGCATCCGGTGAAACCAATTTAGCATCCGGTGAAACCAATTTAGCATCCGGTGAAACCAATTTAGCATCCGGTGAAACCAATTTAGCATCCGGTGAAACCAATTTAGCATCCGGTGAAACCAATTTAGCATCCGGTGAAACCAATTTAGCATCCGGTGAAACCAATTTAGCATCCGGTGAAACCAATTTAGCATCCGGTGAAACCAATTTAGCATCCAGTTAAACCAATTTAGCATCCGGTTAAACCAATTTAGCATCCGGGGAAACCAATTTAGTATTCGGGGAAACCAATTTAGTATTCGGGGGAAACCAATTTAGTATTCGGGGGAAACCAATTTAGTATTCGGGGGGAAACCAATTTAGTATTCGGGGAAACCAATTTAGTATTCGGGGAAACTAATAGCCCTAAATGCCTAAGAAATGCTCTGGAACAAAGCTCATAATACTAGAACCATTTGAGCGTCATGTGTTTGCACAAGATAAAAAATACAGCCTTAGCACCAGTAAATACGTGCTCATAAATGCATAATTGACGATGCTACTGCTCACTTCATACAATCGTTAAAGACTACAGTCCCACAAAAATAGAGTTCTTCAGTACAGCTGCAAAAATAGATCGACAAAATGCATTGAGGCTTATGTCTTATGAAAATAGAAGGCGCAAAAAGCTTCCAAATACTGATATTTAAATATTAGTCCAGCACGTGCGGCATTCCCTCAGTTCACACCTACACTTGCAACAATTGCCTGGCGTAGAACAAAGAGCAGGATAGATATAACTCGTGGAGTGAGATTTCAATGTGGGTGTCAACTTTTAAATCTTCAATTTCATGAGTTTCCAAGGTGTTTCAAACTCAAAAGGAATCTAGTTTTTACCAATAGCTATAAGTAAGACAAGTATATGCATACAAACTAGACACAACTGTCAGGAATGTCGAAGAATGCAGAATAAAGTTACACAAGTCTTTCTTTGCAGATACGGATAAGGTTATTCTGAACGTCGTAAAATTCAAGTTTATAAATTTCTGTCAACAACTGAGTTAATTCCAGTATCAGACGATGACATGGAATAACGCGCCGAGTTCTCAAGCTTCGCTAACTTAATGAAGTTCAGAGAAATCTTAACACTAATTTTCTTATTGTGATCAGATGTCACATTCAACTTATTTTAAGATATCAGTTTCTCAGACACGTTTCCAAAACATGCTCCTAGAGTAGACCTCCCAGCCTTACCAGTAGCCACTACCAGCACTAACAGCATCAGGAAATGGGTATGTGGTCAATAGAAAACTTAGATTTTGAAATAGATTTTCCTCGTCAGAATATTAGTCACTGAAGTATAACCGTTTCAATTGAAGTTTTAGACTCCATCACCATGAACACTGAGAATCTAGAGGATCGAAATTTCAAGGATTTACACATAACATTCTTGAGACAGGCCAAAAGCCTTGAACTTGATTTGAAATCAACACCACACCTATTAATTCTCTTATAGAGAAACGTACTACTATTACTTCTGTAACATATACTGCACTCTATCTAAAATACAATGAAAATACCTACTCTACTACGTCACCTGGACATCTATGAAGTCGGTAATGAATCTATGAACTCAGTCATGAGAAGTGGAATACTGAACTCTCGTTAGAAGGAACAAAAATGATTAAAGCGGAGATTCTTTAGTAGACAACACCGAAGTTCGATACGCTAAGGAACAACTAATTACTTCTGAAGCTACCACAAACTGACAACACGTAGCAGGCAGTGCAAGGAAATGTGTAACTGTGCTCAATACCATTTCTTAGACTTAGAGTATTACTACAAGACAGGATTTTTTCAACTATAGATGCGCATTGCAAATTGAAAGCGAAGCACACAAATGTAGCCTCCTCAAAATCCACCCGTTCACAAATCATCCCTTGGTGAGGAAATTTTGTAAAACCTCCACAATTGAGGAATGCGGAGGGAACATTTTGAACATATCAACTAGATGGTAAAGACTGACATCTGTTTAAAATACGAGAAATCATCCTAATCAGTCATTTCTGCAGCTGTAAGCATTGACGTTTCTGTACTTTTACACTCGAAAGAAAACTGATCATACTGGCATGAATAACTGCAATATAGGCATAATCTGATGGATCATTAACACTTTTACAGCGATGTGAGAGAATATTCACAATGCTGCTGATCGACCAGTAGTCAAAAACTCAATTTTCATAGGTACAGAAAGAAAACCAAATGATGGCATGATCCAATGAACGTTTGCAATTTTCAACATTTACAATTGACTTTAAATTTGAGTTGAACATTAAACTTCAGTCTTGCCTGCCGCAATCAAAGTGGTGCATGAAAGGAAAAAAAAGCCCTTTCTCTTGTAGTCACAAGACCACAAGTGCGGCTGCTGTTGTAAGCATCGTTATAACTGCATGTACGGGAACACATTTGGCACTCATTTCCAACAATACAAACTCTACTGAAGTAAATCAACCAGGTAAAATATAAAAATCTCTCTATAAACAACAGACAAGATATTAGTGTTAAATCGTACTCGTCCACTAATATGGATACTCCATGAGCTAGTACAATAAAGAAAATTATATTACAGAGAACAAATTGAAGCTCGTATGATACGATACGCTGAGCTTGGAAATCATCCAGAGACTTAAAGTTGATCTCAAAAATTTGCAGCCTAAGCACAATTGCGTCACTTGCTAATAAGTGTTTCTCGCAAGCCATACAACACAGTCATAACTCTAAAGCTTTATAGTTACACCGACATCGCTCACTCAAAGCTGCTTACACTACAGTAGCGCTCACCGCACGACACAGAATACACTTATTGCTAATGCTCGATTCAAGTCGACACCAAGCCTCCTGAAGCAGGCAGAACGCGGATGTCAAGGATCCCATTTGTTCCATTCGGCACCCGTTCCGTGGGACGCAGTGTTCTTCCTCTGTTGGTTTTACCTATAACTGAAGAACAGGAACATCACCACTGATACGCGCAGCGGCAGAGAAATGCGTACTCTAGGCAAACCTTTTTCTCTCTATAGGATATTACGTTCTCTTGACTTTTTAGTCTTAGTTTTTTTCAGGGATGGCCACCATCAGTTTTCTATTTGCCTCTACTGCAACCGTTTGCTTCAGTTGGAATGCACTAGGTACTTTTTCTTACAAAACACTAAAGTCCAATGGTTTGAAGTTTTCCAATGGGAAACGGGCATGTAGTCAGTAGAAGACTTAGATTTCGAATTAGATTCTCGTTTTAGGAATATGATTGGTCACCGATGTATAATAGTTTGAATTGAAGTTTTAGTCCTCAATAAAGGCTCCTACACCCCTCACCCGTGTTCATAGCTTCAATTCGAAAACGATTCAGCTGATGAAATTGAATACAACACCAAAGTTACAACATAAACAATTTTGATTTTAAACATTCAATACCACACGGGTGAAGATCACCAAAAAGTTCAGTCTTATATTTTGATTAAACCTTTTTTCTCGTTATCTTAAGAGGTGGAAGCCTGACGAGAAACTACCTGGAACAGAAAAAACATACTTCACGGTATATTATTGTTTCCATTTTGGCAGAACACGTGAAAAATATTCCCCACATGAAACTCTCAAAACACCTTTAGTTGCATCTCTTTCTATTATGGCACCATTGATTATTAAATTGCTACGAACTGTTGCCCACAAAAAATTATGCTGTATAATTCATTAAGAGATTTCCTACTGCCCTTCATGAATAAGCTCCAGAATTCAAATGGCACTCGAGTTTCTCACTCAAGAAGTTAGGCTGAGTTGAGATACCCATGAAAGTCTTGAGCATGTCAAATTATCCCAGTCGTTTTGCTTTAGAAATTGTTCTGCTTTACGACGAAATATTACTGCAATTTCCCTCAACCCTTTAGCGCCCAAGTGGACTGTACGGTCCTCTTTCAAAAATAACAATAACATATTTTATTTCTTATTCAATTTGTTCACTAATGTGTCCTTTGAACTTCACTGCCGAGTGGCAGTTCCTTCCACATCTTGATAAGAGTGACTACCCAATGCCAGTGTCGGTTTTGTGATAGTGGTTGTGATAACGGTAATATGAGTATAAAAATGTGGGCGTTAAAGGGTTAAATTATCATTCACAAAACCCAGTGCGGTGTTAACTTTTCATAAAGCCTTTTCGAATATAAGAACGTTTTCTTAATGAAACTCCTTCAAAAAAAACTTCGGTGGATAAAGGGCTAACTCGTTTACTAAGCCAGTACAGACCCATGAAAGTGAACAAGTCAGGAGCAGCAGATTGCTAGCGCTTTGCTCCCTAGTTAGGGCACATCGCGCTGAGGGTAACAATCACTAACATGAACTCTACAGCTTACACAAAAATAAGTACGAAGTAACGGTACTAAGTCGAAGATATAACATGGCAAAGGCTACTACCAACACAGTTACCAGCTTTTTGAAATAGAAAGAGCGTTGCACACGCAACTGGAAGCCGTAACTGGGCTGAACAAGCACAATATACTTTCAAGAGATTTATCCAACAGTTTTTAGCGTCATATTTTTTGAGAGCACATTGCTCGTGTCAAGAAATCAGGACAAGGGTTTTAAAACAAGTTTGCTCAGGCTTAAACGCTCCCCTGTTCAGCCCAGTTTTCTAACCACACCACTTGTGAAGGAAATAGACCTTGGTATGTAAATGGTCCCCTACTCTAGCACTCACACTACTTATGAAGGGAATAGACCATTGTATATGAATTGTCGAGGCCACCAATCCCAACCTCTTTGGTGGAGGTTATTTATAGAGCGTCTAGATCAAGGGAGTCTGTGTTAGATGACAAGTCAGCAACCAATGACAACGGAATTTCCAGCAATAGTGAAGGGAATGAGAAGTGAATCCCACCCATCAACAGGAAGATAACTCCAGGAGTTGTTTACATTACCTATCTAATGAGTATGAAAAATGTTTACAACTGAAATATAATTACAGTGAGATGCAGCGCAATTGCAAGAAACTGTATTCATTTTCTCTCAAGTGCGCAGTCTTGGTCATCGAAAAGAAACCGCTTCATTCTTAGAGATTCACATACTGTAAGAGTTGTACAACCAAGCTATTCAAATAACAAGACTAGGATCGTACAGTTGGGACACGGTAAAAGCACAGAAATATTAGTCCCATTACAGACTTCAAATACAATATTAAAGCAAAATGTAAATAGAATCAGATCTTTAATTTTCTAACAATGAGTACCAGCAACTTTCACCATACAGAAGCTTCCCTTTATAAATTATTATGACGATGGTAACAATCAAGATCAGCTCTCCTTCAGATGCGAGACATGGATTTTTTTTACCAATATTAGATTAGTGTCCCTCGACTGTAGAACAGTCAGACGTCCGCGATATTAGTTTTGTAGTTATCGTCAGTGATATTCAATTTGGATACAAGGACGATTCTTGATGCTTTATATGCACGGAACGAAGACATTAGCGACTGACGAGCTGGCAGCAATATCTTGTATTCAAGAACGTCTCTTTGTAACGAGCATAGAAAACTCAAAAGTGATTGCAACGGTATTTCAAACTGATATTTTTAACGGTTTCTTCACATTTAACTGTGCTTACCCTTATTCCAAACTAGGTTCCATCTTTTGCACTTTAGGGATGAGAAATATAATTCAACAGTTCCTTCATATTCAACAACATCTACCCACATTAAATGACGTTCATTCTTCGTCATGCAGGGCGTATTTCAGGGCTGAGAAATAGAGTCAACTCCTAAATCCGGGTTGGTGTTTTTTGTTCTTTTACCGTTTTTGTGCTACCGTTGAAATAATGGGAATAGACCAGAGTGAATCATGGCATGAGAGATGCCAGCACGCCGCTCTAGAGGATGCTTCATTACCAACTTTGTTGTAGCATGGATTCACACCCACACACACACACACACACACACTGGCCAGCCTCACGTGAGCCTCTCCTAGATCACTCCACAGTTTGCCATGGCGATGTTGAGGCAATAACATATCCTCTGCACGAAAATTTACAATTATGGAGATTCGGCAACAAATCTTTAGTATTCTGATACGTAGGTCTTCTCTTATTGTTTAACAAAACTAAATCATAAGAATCTAATGACAAGCATGACAAATACAACAAGCTCTATTTCAAAGCTTAAGCTCAAATTCGTCAGACAATCGAACAGATTCTTCCCTTGCTTAATCTCAGCGATACAATGGCAAGTAGCTACCCATATGAATGTAATCTATCTCAATTTTGGTACATCTCTAAGATCATTTCTGATAACTTGAAGCACGGCAGCAGCTGCACAACACAAACCAAACCCTTACAGAAGAAGTAGGCATTTTTCAACGGAGAAATAAATGGCTACGATTATTTGTATGTTTTGAGCTGATGGTGGAGCTGGACTTTGAAATGTCTTCCCATTAAATATGGCTAATTTCCTTTGAACTTTCCTCATTTTTAAACTTTTCATAAATTTGCGCAAACGACTGGCCCGTTCAGATATGATCTCCATGGAGGCTTCACATTTTTTTACAAATCGTTCTTTACACTCCTCTTCAAATCGTTGTTTAAAATGTTCTTTACATTCTTCTTCAAATAGTTTTTCACTATCTTCTTTAATTCATTCTTTACAATCCTCTCCAAATCGTTCTTTACAATCCTCTCCAAATCGTTCTTTACAATCCTCTCTAAATCGTTCTTTACAATCCTCTCCAAATCGTTCTTTACAATCCTCTCCAAATCGTTCTTTACAATCCTCTCCAAATCGTTCTTTACAATCCTCTCCAAATCGTTCTTTACAATCTTCTTCCAATCGTTCTTTACAATCTTCTTCCAATTGTTATTTCCAATCTCTTTCAAATCATTCTCTAGTGCAAGTTGCCACCCCGCAACTGAGGCAGTTCACCGGTCACACCGCCACCTCAGTACTGCGGGGGCAGCTCTTGCGCGGGCTGCTGTGGCTGCTGTGCGCCGCTGAAGCCCTGCTGCTGCTGCTGTTGCTGCTTCATGGCTTGGAAGAAGCTCGTCTCCTTGTAGAGGAACCAAATGTTGCTCGCAAACAAGAACAGGTTCAAAAACCCGAGGATCTGCAAGTAATTTTGTACGTAAACCCACATGATATTAGAGAAAAAGTGGAACAATTGACTGCAGCTTTCACAGCAGAGCTGTTGAAATGGTACCATTTATTTGTTTATGGTAGATTATAAAGCACTGAATATCACAGCCAATAACTACTTCAAAAAACTTTACCACAACAATGAACCCTTAAGAAAGATCAAAATAGTCACATGCATTACTTTTCATATCTGTTCCAGTAAAATGACAATGTGAAAAAAGAAGTAAAACTATTTCATTAGATGCAGATCCATCTCAATATTTCATTCTCACTGCACTAGCTGTCAGAGTTAATTCGATGTATATTAATATAAATGCTTGGATGAGCCAAGCAAATGAATTTTCAATAAATTAGGTAAAAATTTGACTACCCAATAATTAATTGGAATATTCAATCATTGAATTCTCCATAGTAATTAAAAGCCTTTCTCATGTCTCGCATATCATCAACAAATAAGCTTGAAACTTTTAGATTAATCCAAATTTGTTCAGATTTAAAAATAAACAGAAAAGTAAGAGTAAGACCTAAAAAAGGAAGCTGGCTTCATCTCTGCACATATCCCTAAACGACAGGGTTGGCACATAAAAAACCCACCCAAAAAAACCTACCCAAAAAAGCCCAAAAAAACCCACACTAAAAAACCCACTAAATAGTGGGTTTTTTTGGGTTTTATTATTGTTATGTAAATTTTATTTGTTTTCAAGCTTATATAATAAAATGCGCTAAATATTTATCTTGTCAAAATAAGTATCTAAGTCATGTGCATGACTATGACAAGAAAACATTGAAAAACAAAACAGCAACCCTATACAAATCAAATTAGAAAAACCTTAATCACAAAAAACTCGAGAGACTAATATATTTTCATGAATTCCATTTCCAAAGTAAAAAACAAAAATTTAGGAACAAATGCAGTTTGACTACTCAATATAGAGACTTTTGAATTTTCCCTGTCTTCTAGACTAGACTGCTACTACAATACTCCCCTCAGGGGGATACAACTATTGTATCTATGGGAATTAGCGCTCCCAGGGGGACTATGTGAGGGCCTGAGCTAAAGGTTAGGTAGGCTTCCTTTTTGTTGTAATAAAATATGTTTTGTTTTGTTACGGACCATCTTTTTTCGGTTCACTGCTGTCCTGTTTTTCAGCACCTACTACTTTCTTCTTCAACTTTTTTCTTGTTTCATGAACTTCTTTCCTAGCTTACTGTTTCTGTGCACTTTGTGTATAGATTCCGCGTTCCCTCAACTCCATACTAAATGGTGCCTTCCTCTTTCCTCTCTTGGAACATCTTTGTCGTGGTTAAGGGGGGCTAAAACTTTCTTATATAATAATAATAGATTAGATTATAAGATTATAAGTTAGTTTAAGCCTCCCTAACCGCTGCAAAAATAGAGCGTATCGAAGAGAGGAAGGAGGAAGGCACCATTTAGTATGGAGATAAGAAAATGAGGAATCTATGCAGAAAGGGCATAGAAACAGTAAGATGGGAAAGAAGTTCATGAAATAAGATAAAAGTGGAAGAAGAAAGTCAGAGGTGCTGAAAAAACAGGACAGCAGTGAACCGAAAAAAGGTGGTCCTTAACATAACAAAAAACATTATATTTCAACAAAAAGAAAGCCTACCTAACTCTCAGCTCGGGCCCTCACATGGTTCCCCTGGGAGCGCTAATTCCCATAGATACAATAGTTGTATCCCCCTGAGGGGATATATAATAATAATAATAATAATAATAATAATAATAATAATAATAATAATAATAACAATAATAATAATACTACTACAATACTACTGTTTCTCTTTCTACATCCACTGCCATTTCATCGTTGTCATCCACATCATCATTTGTGAGGTGGCGATACACTGAGACCAATTTCTATGCGCGTTCTGATCCTAATCTATTTCTCAATTTATTCCACATAATTCAAAATGTTGAGAAAATTCTCTCAATGGATCCTGAACTTGCGGGGCAAGAATGAAGATTGCTTATAAACTTGCAGAAACCCTCTGCCAGTGTTTTTTCATGAATCTGCATTTTCTGCTGTTTCATGTCTTGAATATCCCACCATCAACGAGGAGTCATTGTCTTAGTGATATTCTCATTGAACATGTGTTTTGGGAAGATGTTGGAGTCCTTCAATTTATAGGAATACAGCGCACCGATGAACTCCGGATTGTACTCAGCCAACCACTTTTCAATATCAGTCTCCTGTGAGAGCTTTGCCTTAAATGTTGTAAAGGAATCATCAATATCGAGTTCATTATCTTGTTGATCAGTCTAACGTGAAACTAGGCCCTTACATAGTCCCCCTGGGAGCGCTTATTCCCATAGACACAATTGCTGTATCCCCCTGAGGGGTTTAACCCACCACAGCCAACAAAGTGTTAGAACATTTCTTCCAACACTAAATGGAAAGACGAACGGGCAGTTACACACGACCAGACAGAATACAAAAACGATGTTATCAAAGTTTACTTCAAGTAGGGGAACATCTGTAACCTTGAATCTCCGAAACATATCTTATGGTTAATAGTTGCTATTGCAAGTCGGTATCAGATCGAGAAAGTACAATTTTTTACAAGCTAGATGTAACAGAGTTAATTACTGTCCAAATAATATTTTGGTGGTTCAAACTTGGATGAGAACGTCACACAGAATTATGAAAATTTGCATTTAAAAACACAGGCACATGAAGAGTACTGAACTTAAAGTACTGCTAAAAAGACCGACGTTAAAGAATCGAGAATGAAACAATTCAAAACTACACACTCAAAACAAAAGCTCATGAAAAAAAAGTCATGAATGAACCAACCTAAAACTACACACAATCAAAACAAAAGCAAAGAAACTGAACTCGTGTACCCATCTAGAGTCGAGAATGAACCAATTCAAAACTGCTACACACATTCAAAACCAAGCACAGAGAATGCACTCGCGCACCCATCAAGAAGCAGGGGCGACAGAGCATAGGACTTACGATGGACACGTCGAGCTTGCCATAAGCGGGGCTGTCGTGCGCGATGCATTCGTTTGTCTTACAGATGTGAGGGTTCTCCAACACGAGCGTGTCGAAGCTGGTCGCCAGCTTGATAGTCCCCAGACTGTTGGCCCAGGCACTGCTGCTCGCCAGGTACAGCACGGCAAACAGGGCGTGCATCCCGCAGTCCTGCACGAGTGTTCCAAGTGTTACCGACACAATAACAGTAAGGCTTATACCGCACAGATCTTTACCGTCTGAATTTATGGCTTTAATTGCCATCTTCGAAAGCACTTTTTCTGGTCATACCAGCGTTGGTATGACAAATAAAATCGTTACAAGAACTATTTCTGGTCACACCAGCACTAGTATGATAACAAATACTCTCATTAAAAGTATTTAAAGTGAAATCTCCGGGCAAAAGATTGAGATGAAGAGCGAGTTTTTCAGCACTAAACACCAAAAAAATTTTGTCATGGTGTGCTAGAAAATGAGGTAGCCTTATTATTATTATATAAGAAAGTTTCAGCCTCCCTTAATTGCACGTAAAAGATGTTCTAGGAGAGGAAGGAGGAAGGCACCATTTAGTATGGAGTTGAGGGAATGCGGAATCTATGCACAAAGTGCACAGAAACAGTAAGCTGAGAAAGAAGTCCATGATACAAGAAAAAGTTGAAGAAGAAAGTAGTAGGTGCTGAAAAACAGGACAGCAGTGAACCAAAAAAAGATGGTCCATAACAAAACAAAACCTATTCTATTTCAACAAAAGGAAGCCTACCTAACCTTTAGCTCAGGCCCTCACATAGTCCCCCTGGGAGCGCTAATTCCCATAGATACAATAGTTGTATCCCCCTGAGGGGAAATGAGGTAGCCTTTATGCATTTAGTAGCAAAGTAAATTAAGGGGAAATGCCTTTAGCAATTAAATAACAAGGAGAACAGAAGAATTTTATCTCCATCTTTTAACTGTGGAGTAAAACCCTAGAATGAGTTAATAACTTAGGCTGAATTTTAACCGGAAACAGAGCATTTATTTTTTGTTGAACATTCTTGCAGAAATAAAAACATTCAAAGGTTAAAAACAGTTCATTTCAAACTCAGCTGCTGATGATAATTATTTCCAGCAAATATTTTACTCTACAAACATGTGAAATCAAGCCTAGTGCTGTACAGTACAATAACCAGAAATCTACCGTTTCTGGTAGAAGGAAGGAAATCTACCGTTTCTACCGTGGAAGCCGTTCGAGCCCACGAACTCCTCGTACATCTACCGTTTCTGTTAACAGGAAAATTTCAAACCAAAATCTTATTTACCAGTATAACCAATACTAGAGAAAGTACAATTGGTACCTACAGATCTGACTCTTGTACAAAACTGAGGGTGACTCAACACCTCTTGGCCCTATATTGACCACCGTCCTTTCCGTAGAAAATTATAAAATAACTCCCATCATTCGCATTTTCTGAATCCTTTGATTAAGAGTTCACATTCACTGTGTTTCACTGATGATAATTTATGAGAAATTATTGCAATATTTCATTGAAGGCCACAAAAAAATTAGGCGGTTGTAGGGTTAAGAACGTGTGGAAGCCGTCCGACAAGCGTGGAAGCCGTCCGACAAGCGCGGACGCCGTCCGAAAAGCGCGGACGCCGTCCGACAAGCGCGGACGCCGTCCGACAAGCGCGGACGCCGTCCGACAAGCGCGGACGCCGTCCGACAAGCGCGGACGCCGTCCGACAAGCGCGGACGCCGTCCGACAAGCGCGGACGCCGTCCGACAAGCGCGGACGCCGTCCGACAAGCGTGGAAGCCGTCCGACAAGCGTGGACGCCGTCCGACAAGCGTGGACGCCGTCCGACAAGCGCGGAAGCCGTCCGACAAGCGCGGAAGCCGTCCGACAAGCGCGGAAGCCGTCCGACAAGCGCGGAAGCCGTCCGACAAGCGCGGAAGCCGTCCGACAAGCGCGGAAGCCGTCCGACAAGCGCGGACGCCGTCCGACAAGCGCGGACGCCGTCCGACAAGCGCGGACGCCGTCCGACAAGCGCGGACGCCGTCCGACAAGCGCGGACGCCGTCCGACAAGCGCGGACGCCGTCCGACAAGCGCGGACGCCGTCCGACAAGCGCGGACGCCGTCCGACAAGCGCGGACGCCGTCCGACAAGCGCGGACGCCGTCCGACAAGCGCGGACGCCGTCCGACAAGCGCGGACGCCGTCCGACAAGCGCGGACGCCGTCCGACAAGCGCGGACGCCGTCCGACAAGCGCGGACGCCGTCCGACAAGCGCGGACGCCGTCCGACAAGCGTGGACGCCGTCCGACAAGCGTGGACGCCGTCCGACAAGCGCGGAAGCCGTCCGACAAGCGCGGAAGCCGTCCGACAAGCGCGGAAGCCGTCCGACAAGCGCGGAAGCCGTCCGACAAGCGCGGAAGCCGTCCGACAAGCGCGGAAGCCGTCCGACAAGCGCGGAAGCCGTCCGACAAGCGCGGAAGCCGTCCGACAAGCGCGGAAGCCGTCCGACAAGCGCGGAAGCCGTCCGACAAGCGCGGAAGCCGTCCGACAAGCGCGGAAGCCGTCCGACAAGCGCGGAAGCCGTCCGACAAGCGCGGAAGCCGTCCGACAAGCGCGGAAGCCGTCCGACAAGCGCGGAAGCCGTCCGACAAGCGCGGAAGCCGTCCGACAAGCGCGGAAGCCGTCCGACAAGCGCGGAAGCCGTCCGACAAGCGCGGAAGCCGTCCGACAAGCGCGGAAGCCGTCCGACAAGCGCGGAAGCCGTCCGACAAGCGCGGAAGCCGTCCGACAAGCGCGGAAGCCGTCCGACAAGCGCGGAAGCCGTCCGACAAGCGCGGAAGCCGTCCGACAAGCGCGGAAGCCGTCCGACAAGCGCGGAAGCCGTCCGACAAGCGCGGAAGCCGTCCGACAAGCGCGGAAGCCGTCCGACAAGCGCGGAAGCCGTCCGACAAGCGCGGAAGCCGTCCGACAAGCGCGGAAGCCGTCCGACAAGCGCGGAAGCCGTCCGACAAGCGCGGAAGCCGTCCGACAAGCGCGGAAGCCGTCCGACAAGCGCGGAAGCCGTCCGACAAGCGCGGAAGCCGTCCGACAAGCGCGGAAGCCGTCCGACAAGCGCGGAAGCCGTCCGACAAGCGCGGAAGCCGTCCGACAAGCGCGGAAGCCGTCCGACAAGCGCGGAAGCCGTCCGACAAGCGCGGAAGCCGTCCGACAAGCGCGGAAGCCGTCCGACAAGCGCGGAAGCCGTCCGACAAGCGCGGAAGCCGTCCGACAAGCGCGGAAGCCGTCCGACAAGCGCGGAAGCCGTCCGACAAGCGCGGAAGCCGTCCGACAAGCGCGGAAGCCGTCCGACAAGCGCGGAAGCCGTCCGACAAGCGCGGAAGCCGTCCGACAAGCGCGGAAGCCGTCCGACAAGCGCGGAAGCCGTCCGACAAGCGCGGAAGCCGTCCGACAAGCGCGGAAGCCGTCCGACAAGCGCGGAAGCCGTCCGACAAGCGCGGAAGCCGTCCGACAAGCGCGGAAGCCGTCCGACAAGCGCGGAAGCCGTCCGACAAGCGCGGAAGCCGTCCGACAAGCGCGGAAGCCGTCCGACAAGCGCGGAAGCCGTCCGACAAGCGCGGAAGCCGTCCGACAAGCGCGGAAGCCGTCCGACAAGCGCGGAAGCCGTCCGACAAGCGCGGAAGCCGTCCGACAAGCGCGGAAGCCGTCCGACAAGCGCGGAAGCCGTCCGACAAGCGCGGAAGCCGTCCGACAAGCGCGGAAGCCGTCCGACAAGCGCGGAAGCCGTCCGACAAGCGCGGAAGCCGTCCGACAAGCGCGGAAGCCGTCCGACAAGCGCGGAAGCCGTCCGACAAGCGCGGAAGCCGTCCGACAAGCGCGGAAGCCGTCCGACAAGCGCGGAAGCCGTCCGACAAGCGCGGAAGCCGTCCGACAAGCGCGGAAGCCGTCCGACAAGCGCGGACGCCGTCCGACAAGCGCGGACGCCGTCCGACAAGCGCGGAAGCCGTCCGACAAGCGCGGACGCCGTCCGACAAGCGCGGACGCCGTCCGACAAGCGCGGACGCCGTCCGACAAGCGCGGACGCCGTCCGACAAGCGCGGACGCCGTCCGACAAGCGCGGACGCCGTCCGACAAGCGCGGACGCCGTCCGACAAGCGCGGACGCCGTCCGACAAGCGCGGACGCCGTCCGACAAGCGCGGACGCCGTCCGACAAGCGCGGACGCCGTCCGACAAGCGCGGACGCCGTCCGACAAGCGCGGACGCCGTCCGACAAGCGCGGACGCCGTCCGACCAGCGTGGAAGCCGTCCGACCAGCGTGGAAGCCGTCCAACCAGCGTGGAAGCCGTCCAACCAGCGTGGAAGCCGTCCAACCAGCGTGGAAGCCGTCCAACCAGCGTGGAAGCCGTCCAACCAGCGTGGAAGCCGTCCAACCAGCGTGGAAGCCGTCCAACCAGCGTGGAAGCCGTCCAACCAGCGTGGAAGCCGTCCAACGAGCGTGGAAGCCGTCCAACGAGCGTGGAAGCCGTCCAACGAGCGTGGAAGCCGTCCAACGAGCGTGGAAGCCGTCCGACGAGCGTGGAAGCCGTCCGACGAGCGTGGAAGCCGTCCGACGAGCGTGGAAGCCGTCCAACGAGCGTGGAAGCCGTCCAACGAGCGTGGAAGCCGTCCAACGAGCGTGGAAGCCGTCCAACGAGCGTGGAAGCCGTCCAACGAGCGTGGAAGCCGCCCAACGAGCGTGGAAGCCGCCCAACGAGCGTGGAAGCCGCCCAACGAGCGTGGAAGCCGCCCAACGAGCGTGGAAGCCGCCCAACGAGCGTGGAAGCCGTCCAAAGAGCGTGGAAGCCGTCCAAAGAGCGTGGAAGCCGTCCAAAGAGCGTGGAAGCCGTCCAAAGAGCGTGGAAGCCGTCCAAAGAGCGTGGAAGTCGTCCAAAGAGCGTGGAAGCCGTCCAAAGAGCGTGGAAGCCGTCCAAAGAGCGTGGAAGCCGTCCGACAAGCGTGGAAGCCGTCCGACAAGCGTGGAAGCCGTCCGACAAGCGTGGAAGCCGTCCGACAAGCGTGGAAGCCGTCCAACAAGCGTGGAAGCCGTCCAACAAGCGTGGAAGCCGTCCAACAAGCGTGGAAGCCGTCCAACAAGCGTGGAAGCCGTCCAACAAGCGTGGAAGCCGTCCAACAAGCGTGGAAGCCGTCCAACAAGCGTGGAAGCCGTCCAACAAGCGTGGAAGCCGTCCAACAAGCGTGGAAGCCGTCCAACAAGCGTGGAAGCCGTCCAACAAGCGTGGAAGCCGTCCAACAAGCGTGGAAGCCGTCCAACAAGCGTGGACGCCGTCCAACAAGCGTGGACGCCGTCCAACAAGCGTGGACGCCGTCCAACAAGCGTGGACGCCGTCCAACAAGCGTGGACGCCGTCCAACAAGCGTGGACGCCGTCCAACAAGCGTGGACGCCGTCCAACAAGCGTGGACGCCGTCCAACAAGCGTGAACGCCGTCCAACAAGCGTGAACGCCGTCCAACAAGCGTGGACGCCGTCCAACAAGCGTGGACGCCGTCCAACAAGCGTGGACGCCGTCCAACAAGCGTGGACGCCGTCCAACAAGCGTGGACGCCGTCCAACAAGCGTGGACGCCGTCCAACAAGCGTGGACGCCGTCCAACAAGCGTGGACGCCGTCCAACAAGCGTGGACGCCGTCCAACAAGCGTGGACGCCGTCCAACAAGCGTGGACGCCGTCCAACAAGCGTGGACGCCGTCCAACAAGCGTGGACGCCGTCCAACAAGCGTGGACGCCGTCCAACAAGCGTGGACGCCGTCCAACAAGCGTGGACGCCGTCCAACAAGCGTGGACGCCGTCCAACAAGCGTGGACGCCGTCCAACAAGCGTGGACGCCGTCCAACAAGCGTGGACGCCGTCCAACAAGCGTGGACGCCGTCCAACAAGCGTGGACGCCGTCCAACAAGCGTGGACGCCGTCCAACAAGCGTGGACGCCGTCCAACAAGCGTGGACGCCGTCCAACAAGCGTGGACGCCGTCCAACAAGCGTGGACGCCGTCCAACAAGCGTGGACGCCGTCCAACAAGCGTGGACGCCGTCCAACAAGCGTGGACGCCGTCCAACAAGCGTGGACGCCGTCCAACAAGCGTGGACGCCGTCCAACAAGCGTGGACGCCGTCCAACAAGCGTGGACGCCGTCCAACAAGCGTGGACGCCGTCCAACAAGCGTGGACGCCGTCCAACAAGCGTGGACGCCGTCCAACAAGCGTGGACGCCGTCCAACAAGCGTGGACGCCGTCCAACAAGCGTGGACGCCGTCCAACAAGCGTGGACGCCGTCCAACAAGCGTGGACGCCGTCCAACAAGCGTGGACGCCGTCCAACAAGCGTGGACGCCGTCCAACAAGCGTGGACGCCGTCCAACAAGCGTGGACGCCGTCCAACAAGCGTGGACGCCGTCCAACAAGCGTGGACGCCGTCCAACAAGCGTGGACGCCGTCCAACAAGCGTGGACGCCGTCCAACAAGCGTGGACGCCGTCCAACAAGCGTGGACGCCGTCCAACAAGCGTGGACGCCGTCCAACAAGCGTGGACGCCGTCCAACAAGCGTGGACGCCGTCCAACAAGCGTGGACGCCGTCCAACAAGCGTGGACGCCGTCCAACAAGCGTGGACGCCGTCCAACAAGCGTGGACGCCGTCCAACAAGCGTGGACGCCGTCCAACAAGCGTGGACGCCGTCCAACAAGCGTGGACGCCGTCCAACAAGCGTGGACGCCGTCCAACAAGCGTGGACGCCGTCCAACAAGCGTGGGACGCCGTCCAACAAGCGTGGACGCCGTCCAACAAGCGTGGACGCCGTCCAACAAGCGTGGACGCCGTCCAACAAGCGTGGAAGCCGTCCAACAAGCGTGGAAGCCGTCCAACAAGCGTGGAAGCCGTCCAACAAGCGTGGAAGCCGTCCAACAAGCGTGGAAGCCGTCCAACAAGCGTGGAAGCCGTCCAACAAGCGTGGAAGCCGTCCAACAAGCGTGGAAGCCGTCCAACAAGCGTGGAAGCCGTCCAACAAGCGTGGAAGCCGTCCAACAAGCGTGGAAGCCGTCCAACAAGCGTGGACGCCGTCCAACAAGCGTGGACGCCGTCCAACAAGCGTGGACGCCGTCCAACAAGCGTGGACGCCGTCCAACAAGCGTGGACGCCGTCCAACAAGCGTGGACGCCGTCCAACAAGCGTGGACGCCGTCCAACAAGCGTGGACGCCGTCCAACAAGCGTGGACGCCGTCCAACAAGCGTGGACGCCGTCCAACAAGCGTGGACGCCGTCCAACAAGCGTGGACGCCGTCCAACAAGCGTGGACCGCCGTCCAACAAGCGTGGACGCCGTCCAACAAGCGTGGACGCCGTCCAACAAGCGTGGACGCCGTCCAACAAGCGTGGACGCCGTCCAACAAGCGTGGACGCCGTCCAACAAGCGTGGACGCCGTCCAACAAGCGTGGACGCCGTCCAACAAGCGTGGACGCCGTCCAACAAGCGTGGACGCCGTCCAACAAGCGTGGACGCCGTCCAACAAGCGTGGACGCCGTCCAACAAGCGTGGACGCCGTCCAACAAGCGTGGACGCCGTCCAACAAGCGTGGACGCCGTCCAACAAGCGTGGACGCCGTCCAACAAGCGTGGACGCCGTCCAACAAGCGTGGACGCCGTCCAACCAGCGTGGACGCCGTCCAACCAGCGTGGACGCCGTCCAACCAGCGTGGACGCCGTCCAACCAGCGTGGACGCCGTCCAACCAGCGTGGACGCCGTCCAACCAGCGTGGACGCCGTCCAACCAGCGTGGACGCCGTCCAACCAGCGTGGACGCCGTCCAACCAGCGTGGACCGCCGTCCAACCAGCGTGGACGCCGTCCAACCAGCGTGGACGCCGTCCAACCAGCGTGGACGCCGTCCAACAAGCGTGGACGCCGTCCAACAAGCGTGGACGCCGTCCAACAAGCGTGGACGCCGTCCAAACAAGCGTGGACGCCGTCCAACAAGCGTGGACGCCGTCCAACAAGCGTGGACGCCGTCCAACAAGCGTGGACGCCGTCCAACAAGCGTGGACGCCGTCCAACAAGCGTGGACGCCGTCCAACAAGCGTGGACGCCGTCCAACAAGCGTGGACGCCGTCCAACAAGCGTGGACGCCGTCCAACAAGCGTGGACGCCGTCCAACAAGCGTGGACGCCGTCCAACAAGCGTGGACGCCGTCCAACAGCGTGGACGCCGTCCAACAAGCGTGGACGCCGTCCAACAAGCGTGGACGCCGTCCAACAAGCGTGGACGCCGTCCAACAAGCGTGGACGCCGTCCAACAAGCGTGGAAGCCGTCCAACAAGCGTGGAAGCCGTCCAACAAGCGTGGAAGCCGTCCAACAAGCGTGGACGCCGTCCAACAAGCGTGGACGCCGTCCAACAAGCGTGGACGCCGTCCAACAAGCGTGGAAGCCGTCCAACAAGCGTGGAAGCCGTCCAACAAGCGTGGAAGCCGTCCAACAAGCGTGGAAGCCGTCCAACAAGCGTGGAAGCCGTCCAACAAGCGTGGAAGCCGTCCAACAAGCGTGGAAGCCGTCCAACAAGCGTGGAAGCCGTCCAACAAGCGTGGAAGCCGTCCAACAAGCGTGGAAGCCGTCCAACAAGCGTGGAAGCCGTCCAACAAGCGTGGAAGCCGTCCAACAAGCGTGGAAGCCGTCCAACAAGCGTGGAAGCCGTCCAACAAGCGTGGAAGCCGTCCAACAAGCGTGGAAGCCGTCCAACAAGCGTGGAAGCCGTCCAACAAGCGTGGAAGCCGTCCAACAAGCGTGGAAGCCGTCCAACAAGCGTGGAAGCCGTCCAACAAGCGTGGAAGCCGTCCAACAAGCGTGGAAGCCGTCCAACAAGCGTGGAAGCCGTCCAACAAGCGTGGAAGCCGTCCAACAAGCGTGGAAGCCGTCCAACAAGCGTGGAAGCCGTCCAACAAGCGTGGAAGCCGTCCAACAAGCGTGGAAGCCGTCCAACAAGCGTGGAAGCCGTCCAACAAGCGTGGAAGCCGTCCAACAAGCGTGGAAGCCGTCCAACAAGCGTGGAAGCCGTCCAACAAGCGTGGAAGCCGTCCAACAAGCGTGGAAGCCGTCCAACAAGCGTGGAAGCCGTCCAACAAGCGTGGAAGCCGTCCAACAAGCGTGGAAGCCGTCCAACAAGCGTGGAAGCCAACAAGGCCGGGGAAGAACCGTCCACAAGCGTGGAAGCCGTCCAACAAGCGTGGAAGCCGTCCAACAAGCGTGGAAGCCGTCCAACAAGCGTGGAAGCCGTCCAACAAGCGTGGAAGCCGTCCAACAAGCGTGGAAGCCGTCCAACAAGCGTGGAAGCCGTCCAACAAGCGTGGAAGCCGTCCAACAAGCGTGGAAGCCGTCCAACAAGCGTGGAAGCCGTCCAACAAGCGTGGAAGCCGTCCAACAAGCGTGGAAGCCGTCCAACAAGCGTGGAAGCCGTCCAACAAGCGTGGAAGCCGTCCAACAAGCGTGGAAGCCGTCCAACAAGCGTGGAAGCCGTCCAACAAGCGTGGAACCCGTCCAACAAGCGCGGAACCCGTCCAACAAGCGCGGAACCCGTCCAACAAGCGCGGAACCCGTCCAACAAGCGCGGAAACCCGTCCAACAAGCGCGGAACCCGTCCAACAAGCGCGGAACCCGTCCAACAAGCGCGGAACCCGTCCAACAAGCGCGGAACCCGTCCAACAAGCGCGGAACCCGTCCAACAAGCGCGGAACCCGTCCAACAAGCGCGGAACCCGTCCAACAAGCGCGGAACCCGTCCAACAAGCGTGGAAACCGCTCAACAAACGTGGAAACCGCTCAACAAACGTGGAAACCGCTCAACAAACGTGGAAACCGCTCAACAAACGTGGAAACCGTTCAACAAACGTGGAAACCGTTCAACAAACGTGGAAACCGCTCAACAAACGTGGAAACCGCTCAACAAACGTGGAAACCGCTCAACAAACGTGGAAACCGCTCAACAAACGTGGAAACCGCTCAACAAACGTGGAAACCGCTCAACAAACGTGGAAACCGCTCAACAAACGTGGAAACCGCTCAACAAACGTGGAAACCGCTCAACAAACGTGGAAACCGCTCAACAAACGTGGAAACCGCTCAACAAACATGGAAACCGTTCAACAAACATGGAAACCGTTCAACAAACATGGAAACCGTTCAACAAACATGGAAACCGTTCAACAAACATGGAAACCGTTCAACAAACATGGAAACCGTTCAACAAACATGGAAACCGTTCAACAAACATGGAAACCGTTCAACAAACATGGAAACCGTTCAACAAACATGGAAACCGTTCAACAAACATGGAAACCGTTCAACAAACATGGAAACCGTTCAACAAACATGGAAACCGTTCAACAAACATGGAAACCGTTCAACAAACATGGAAACCGTTCAACAAACATGGAAACCGTTCAACAAACATGGAAACCGTTCAACAAACGTGGAAACCGTTCAACAAACGTGGAAACCGTTCAACAAACCTGGAAACCGTTCAACAAACCTGGAAACCGTTCAACAAACGTGGAAAACCGTTCAACAAACGTGGAAACCGTTCAACAAACGTGGAAACCGTTCAACAAACGTGGAAACCGTTCAACAAACGTGGAAACCGTTCAACAAACGTGGAAACCGTTCAACAAACGTGGAAACCGTTCAACAAACGTGGAAACCGTTCAACAAACGTGGACACCGTTCAACAAACGTGGACACCGTTCAACAAACGTGGACACCGTTCAACAAACGTGGACAACCGTTCAACAAACGTGGAAACCGTTCAACAAACGTGGAAACCGTTCAACAAACGTGGAAACCGTTCAACAAACGTGGAAACCGTTCAACAAACGTGGAAACCGTTCAACAAACGTGGAAACCGTTCAACAAACATGGAAACCGTTCAACAAACATGGAAACCGTTCAACAAACATGGAAACCGTTCAACAAACATGGAAACCGTTCAACAAACATGGAAACCGTTCAACAAACATGGAAACCGTTCAACAAATATGGAAAACCGTTCAACAAACATGGAAACCGTTCAACAAACATGGAAACCGTTCAACAAACATGGAAACCGTTCAACAAACATGGAAACCGTTCAACAAACATGGAAACTGTTCAACAACATGGAAAACCGTTCAACAAACATGGAAACCGTTCAACAAACATGGAAACTGTTCAACAAACATGGAAACCACGTTACAAACATGGAAACTGTGTTACAAACATGGAAACTGTGTTACAAACATGGAGACTGTGTGATAAATATGGAAACTGTGTAACAAACATGGAAACTGTGTTACAAACATGGTAACTGTGTTACAAGCATGGAAACTGTGTTACAAACATGGAAACTGTGTTACAAACATGGAAACTGTGTTATAAACATGGAAACTGTGTTACAAACATGGAAACTTTGTTATAAATATGGAAACTGTGTTATAAATATGGAAACTGTGTTATAAATATGGAAATTGTGTTATAAATATGGAAACTCACAACAACAGGGAGGAGTGGGTTGGCGGAGTACATAGGACTGAAGATGGTGTACATGACGAGCGCGGCAAGCACGTAGAGCAGCGCCAGCACCCCCACCGCCACGAAGAATTGCGCGTCCGACGACCCGTCACCTCCGATCACAATGGTTTCTTCTTGGCCACACACTGGCTGCTTCATCTGCAAGTGATCCAGCCTGCAACGCCATACTGAGTTAATTTACAATGAAATGTTTCCCTTTGTTCATGAGAAAAAAGAAAAATTCTATTCATCAGAAAAAGAGGAAAAATTGGAATCATAAGACAGAGAACGAAATTGGGCTCCTTACTCTCAATGACTATTGTTTATAAATTCTCCTTATTCTCCAGGTGTTGACATGGTTAACTAGGCAAACAGAAGTTAGAAGCACTTTATTACACTGGATAAGGAAATTTCACCCCATTAACTTTGTTTATAACATAAACTAATGGTAAAAATGTTGAAGTTTTATTTTTCTTGTTGTTGAGGGGGTCAGAGTTATACACAGATGAAATTCAATCTAAAAAGATGGCAAGAATTGCATGTGCTGCACAACCGTCCTTCAACTGCTTCAATAAATTAAGAAATTGGAACCATAACTTGTTAGTTACATCTTATTTTTATTACGACTTTGAAACCTATTTGAAATTAATTTCTACTCAAATTACTATGTAACTGACCAAGCATATGAAATTAAAATCAGTTAAACAATTCCCTAGAATGTCAAGAGAAAACCCCACAAACTAATGCATTCTTAAACCACAACAAGGAGACCATCACTAATAATAGAACCTTAAAATATTTCCTTTGAAAATGACAAAGTAACAATTAGTGCTAATCATAAATCCCACAAATCATTTAATTAAGATGATATGCGTATTTAATAGTATTCCCCGAGTTCTGGATTTTCCCAGCGTTGTACATACTTCAAATTCTCAATTCAGACAATCATGTTGTCTGATTTGCACTCAAGATGTGCTAAAGTGTAAAAAAAATTAATCAAATATTCTACATGATCATTTCATTTTTTGGTAAAATTTATAACTGAAAAAAACAATAAATACTCAATCAATGACACAAGCATTGAAACTTTCAAGCATTCTCGAAAAGCCAGTGGCCAGGATAATTATTATTTTTCTATCCAATACTGAAACATAATGCAATGTATAAAACACATACAAATGAATACAAAACAGATATTTAAAACAGTGCTGATTGAGGTCTTCATCAGAAGACTGTCACATTTCAGTTAAACTTTTCTTTAAAGATGCAGTCAGAATGTACATTTTGGGGCATTCATCATATTAGCTTCCTTACAGAACCCACAACCCCAGCCAAGGACATCAACCATCGTTCTAAAATTGTCAGTAATACTTGAAGATCTTTGATTCACTTAATTATTGACATTATTATTATGGTTATTGAAACTAATGGAGCATAGATGAGTAAGTGCAACAGTACTTGCCTTTTAATTCAACTCTAAGTGTTAAGAATAATCTTTTCTGCTATCCACCATCAGAGAACTTCCTGCCTCAGGAAATATTACATCTTGATACTATCAAAACGTTCAAGTGGACTTTTTACATTTTCAAGTGTATTTTGTACATCCAAAAAAAAAAACTCACACTAGATAACAAATTAACCAGTTAACTAGTACCTTAAAAGAAAAGGAATTCATTTCATAACATATTCAGTAGCAAAATGAATTCCCTTAGTTAATGAAACCAAATCTTTGCAGAATGTCAAGCTTTAACCAATTCTAGCCATCTAAGCCATCCAACAGCTCAAATTAGAAAATAATAAACACTGATGTCACATCTTATCAAGGTAAATTCAGAAGTAAATAATTAGAATCCCAAATACCAAAACCATACCTGAAATCATACTGAACTGTTGCTTTAACCATAGACTGCGTTCCTTCCTTGCATGTCACGATGAAAGAGAAGGTGTCCGAGAAGCTCGTTGTGGTGGCAAAGGCGCAGATGGTGAATAACTGTAAGCCACGATAAACAATTCATTAAAGACAGTCTAAACTTACATCAAGATTTAGATGAAGTTATTCATCATTTTTGAACATCAAAGATCAGATATTTACTCCTAGAATTCCAAAAGTATTTTCTGAGACACTGCATACAATTTCAGTCAACCTTTTCATTGCCTTTCCTTCAACAACAACTTCAACATCTGTTTATCTAGACACTGCAAATGCATTATTTCAATGCACCAGCATAACCATCATACTCAACTAATTACCCCACCTAACAGTTCTTTTCCTTCTCTCAACTTTCATTGCATCATATTTCCCATAGTAAAACAAGGTCATTTACCACTTTGAACATGAGCCCCAGCACTCGAGGCCCCGGCCCCAGCACTCGAGGCCCCGGCCCCAGCACTCGAGGCCCCGGCCCCAGCACTGAGAGTGTTAGCCTCAGCACTTGAGGTCCTAGCTTCTGCACTCGAGTATTAGCCTGAGAACTATAGGCACTAGTCCCAGCACATTAGGCATTAGCCTCATTTTAAGTGCTACATCAACAACATTCTTTAAATTTATACTGTAAGCAGATGACAATACATTATATCATGAAGTTTCTCTGTTGAAAACACAAACAGTGCTAACTAAATAAATCAGAAATCACACTGATTTACTACAGCTTGTAGCAAACTAAGCAGTTTAAACAAATAAACTAAATTAATAATTGTCTTCTTACAGAAACATACCCATTTCTAGTACCATTAGTAGTGACAAAATTCATGTACCATATTTGATAGCATATAAGAAACAGAGGTATTTATGATGCACCTCTAATTCAGCAGGTCGGATTTAGGAAAATAATGTTTCAGTGTATTTAAGCATAGACTGTTTAAAAGAGTCTAGCTGTGCATTACACAAGCAGAAACATAGCTTTATAAAAGCAATGATCTGGCAATGATTATATCATAGTTTTATTCCTTGCCAACACATGGCATTACTGGTAAGTCAGAGCACGAATCAGCCAAGGTTTATAAATGCTAGTCGCAGCATTTCTGATTGGATTACTTTTATTTTTAAAGCAGAGGTAATAGTACAGTAATACCAGTAATAAAATAAGGATGCATGGAACTTAGGAAAGGTAACAGTACTGGGGGTAAGCTGGGCTAGTGAGCATCAGAGAGATTAGCCAAGGCCTACAGGAGGTCTCAAACTTCAAATTTGATGCCTAAGACACGGGGCAATTTTGGAGCCAAAATTTTGGAAAAAAGTGTATTCTATATGCCATCAAAAATTGCAGATATCATACAATCATCCAGATGCTTTATCCTTTCATGTCCTTTCTGAACATTGAGTGTTTGAACATGGGTCTGTAAAAAATGGCAATATTTAACATTTCAAAAAAATTAAAATGTTAACCATACATATTTAAGAATACTTACAGCAATCAAGTCTCTCACTATGTAGTGTGAGAGGTAGGCTGAATATGCTACAATTGAAAATAGTGATAAAGAACTATAAAGATATGTCATTGAAGAATTGATATATCCTACACAACACTGTAAATTCTCACATGCTCAAAAATTCAGAGCCGAGTATTAATGTGCAACATTTTTAACAAAAAATTGAAAATACACTTACAATCACATACCAGGAAGTTTAGAACATTACAGAGCTACAACCTCATTAACAGAGGCTTAGTTCTATCCAGTTATACTTGAGAACAAATTTTACTGGTAATCGCAGTACTGATGTCAGTGATGTAGCATTAATTAACACTTCACCATTCAAGTACATAGGCGCCAGAAAATAACTCCGCACTGCCATATTTTTTATTATACTTTAAATTCTAGCAAATATAACTAATCATTGAAGCAAACTTTACACCATAAAATTTTACGCCATTTAATCTATAGATATGCATACTCAAATTTATTTTTCTGCCACCCAGTAACTGTGTAGGCGTCATTTTATATGAAATGAACCAAGTCCGCAGGACAAAAAGAAACTCCGCACAACAAAAAAACTTTAATTAAAGAACAATATTGAACAATTGTGATGATTTATCATATTCATTAGGTTAATATTTTGTGGCATAACCTTTCTGTGCCTTAACCTGTCTCCACATGGTCGATCTACCAAGAGGTTTGAAGAAAATGGGTCAACTGTGCAACTTACTGTACATTCATTAATCATGTTAGAAGTTTCATTGGGGGTTCATTGTAAAGAGAGAGAAGAGAGTTGCTCTTTCTGTCAGTGGGGAAAAAAATACTGCTACCCCAATGAAAATCCACGAAATTTGAGTTCTTATTTCGGTAAAATACAAAAAACAGAAATCAGAAAATCACTGGCCATTTTTTATTTATTGCACTTTTATGTTTTTTTGTGATGCATTTTCATGGATTAAGAGTTGCTGAATCTTGTGGTATGTGAATTTTTTTTCAGGTCCAATAGTTCCGGAGTTATGTGCACTATATGTAAAACACAGTTTTTATTTTTTAGTTCATTTTGTGTACAGGCTGTTATCAAGCAGTTTCATTGTTTGTAAAGAGTTTGATATGCACAGAGCTTTTCCTCCCGAATACAATGGTGGTATTATTTTTTGCTTAGGAGTAAATCTGTGGATTTGGACTCCCATTTTTGGAACAAGAAACATAAGAAAATTAAAATGATGGCAACCTTCTTAGAGGCAGAGTGTGTGCTGGTATGCCTCAGCTACACTGCTGGCCTTCTAAGAGGTTGTGCAGCGCCGGTAGCTACACTCCAGACTGAGCAAAAGAATTCATACAGATTTGAGCTTGATACCTCTCCTTCCCTGTTCCTTCCCCCTAATTTTACCTTACATCAATGAATAGCGCTCAACGAGACGCTTAAGACCATATGTGGCAACCCTAGGTTTGCTGATGTGAAACATGTGCTAGCATTGCCGACCTTATAAGAGTCCAGGACGTGGCGACGGGTTAACAGCCCTCAATCTCTTCGGCATGCCCCCGATCAACCTACGGCAATACTCTTGATCCAGCCAGTCCCACTCCTCTTTTATTTAACCCCAAAGTTCTTCCAAATTTCTAATGTTTTCATGCCGTAGTTTGTGCTTGATGTTATGCCAAACATTCTCAATAGGATTAAGGTCTGGAGATTGAGCAGGCCATTCTAACAAGGGAAATTGCGCTCCCGAAGAAAGTTTTTCACATTGCTAGCCGTGTGGATAGGCGCATTATCCAGCATAAAAATGCATTCTTCATTCGGAAGACTTTCAAAATAATCAAAGTGTTGTCCCAGCTTTTGGAGATATTTCCCGGAATTTACCCTGCCTTCCAGCCTAACTAGAGGCCCGGGACCATAAACACTGATGACACCCCAGACCATCACAGATCCATCAACACCTTGCAGGATCAACACTGTACACCTGGGTTTAAATTCTTTGCCCTTGTAGCGTCTAACGTATTGCCTGCCATCACTTCCAAGCCTATTGAATTTGCATTCATCACTAAACAGAACTTTGCTCCAGAAAAAAGCGTCTGTTTCTTCATGGCTCTTAGTGAAATTCAAGCGATGCTTTCTGTTCTTTGCGGATATCATTGGTTTACGTCTGGCAATGCATCCCCTTAGCTTAAACTCTTTCAGCCAATTCTTGACAGTTGACACAGAGCACTTTCCAATAAGACCACACACTTTACGCAGCTCTGGGGCACTTTCAAATCAGTTGCAAAGACTCCGGATCTTGATGGCATGATCTTCTCTGGCCGATGTCACCCTTGGACGTCCCCATTTTGGGATGACATGAACGCTGCCAGTCTTTTGATGCTTTTGCAATGTTAGCCGGACGGTTTTTCATCACAATTCAATCGACGACCAATTTCACGGTGGGATATTCAATTGTTGTGTAGTTTAATTATCTCCTTGCGGTTATCAACGGAAAGATGAGGCATGACTAAAATTTATTAAAGATTTTAGCCCTTTATGGTCTTAACTAGCACTGATAACAATTACAAATGCCCGATCGCAGCTTAAAAGCGGACACTGTAGCATATTTACATCGAAATCCTAACATGGGGAGTTTCTTTTTGTCCTGCAGACTTTTTACATTTCATATAAAATGACGCCTACACAGTTACTAAGTGGCAGAAAAATAAATTTGAGAATGCATATCTATAGATTAAAAGGCGTAGAATTTTATGGTGTAAAGTTTGCTTCAAATGATTAGTTATATTTGCTATAATTTAAAATATAATAGAAAATAAGGCAGTGCAGAGTTACTTTCTGGCGCCTATGTATATTCCTAGGCTCACTTCTACAAACATTTAATTTACTGTATATTAAATTCCTACCCACATGTGTTCTTTGAAGTTCACTGCAAAGTGGCAATTCTTCCCTTATTCTGGTGTGGACAATAACCTGAGACTAGAGTCAATTTAAGGAGATCGTCCCACTTTTTCAACTTTTTTTGTCCGATTCGTTTGAAAATTGGCCAGTATATGTACATTGTGAAAGTAAACCTTTTTTATTTATGTCACTTTTTCGATTTTGGGCTTAGTTGTTAATTTTTTTTTCAAAAATTAGTTTTTTTGGTATATTTTATGGATATTTCAAAATGCTACTCGTCTTCGAGTTTTGATGCTAGAACAAAACCATAGACAGTTTTAGAATCCTTGGAACATTCCTAACACACTCAAATGGGCTTTTTTCAAATTCAAATTTTTTCTAATTTTGCAAATTTTTCAAAATTTCCAAAAACAGTAATTTTTTGGGTTTAGAGCTATATTATCAAAATATTTGTAATTGGAAAAAAGCCCATTAGAGTGTGTTAGGAAGGTTTCAAGGATTCTAAACTGTCTTTGGTTTGGTTCTAGCATCAAAACTCAAAGACGAGTAGCATTTTGAATGTTGGAAGTTAGAAGTGTTGGGTATAAGCATAAAACAAAATTTTTTGTTTAAGTGTAATATAATGAAGAATTTATGTAATTGAATGCAGTTTTAATTTTATTTAGATAATTTCCACACATAACTTCATATTCACACTGTGAATTGTGATTTCCTAATAAAAAAAAAATAAAAAAAAATTTCTTTTTTCACATATATGAAATTTATTATTTTCAGTCTGATTCTTATGAAATTTGACTATGATATGTAACTTTTGAAAAGAAACACAATTTCATCTATTCATCTTAGTTTTTGAAAACATTTGACATTGGTTTTAAGGTATTGATATTTCACTGATATTGATATTTCAAGACGTATCTCCTCATTCAGTTTTGATGCTAAAACAAAAACAAAGACAGTTTTAGAATCCATGGAACATTCCTAACAATCTCAAATAGGCTTTTTTCCATTTCTCATTTGTTCTCTTTTTATATGGGGTTGAAATGGGCTCAAAGTTAAAGATTTTGGTCCCCTTACCCCCCTTCCTGGGGGGGATTTATTGTCCGTAGCGCCATAAAATTTTTAAGGACCGAATAGTCCACCACCTAAGGTTTCTTTTCTACATAAACATGAAAAATTACCACCTGAGTGACAGGGGCCTGGGCCAACCTGGGACGATCTCCTTAATGACAGTGGTCATGATATTCAATTAGTCACAATAATGATCAAAAAATTTAAAATTCTATCAATAAAGAATGATAGGGCATGAACTCATTGTACTACAGACAGACATTTAAGCATCTGGTAAATTGAGCCAGCTTTTGTAATGAGAATATAAAATATTTTGCTAAAACAAGATTTACTTACGAACTGAAGAATTTTCATGAAGCCACGAGGCTCCTTCACCACTTGCCAGTTCATGTTGGCCACCAGTTGCTGCACAAAATAACACAGCTTCAATAAAAATTTGCACCATCTCTTTCTTGGAGAAGAAGCATTTCACACAGAAAGTTATTTTGTCTCATAGAAAAACAACATCTTGGACATGAATATACATATATTTATACTTTTCTTTATAGAAAATACTTTTCTTCCACACCTTGCTAGAGATGTGACTCAAAAAAAAACATGCCGTTTTTTTTAAAAAAAACACGTTTTTTTTACAAAAAAAACCATGGCCAAAAAAAACGTGGATATTTTGGTTTTTTTTTAATATTTTGTCTGAAAATAACTCAGCAAGAAAAAGAACCACATTACATTATTTGTTTTCATGTCAAATTACAAAATAAAACAGCATACTTCTTAATTGATGGTTTTCTATGGTTTTATGAACTTTTTTATTTTCTGCGGTTTCATGCTTTGATATTTCATTTATTTTACAATACATGTGAATGACCTTAAACTCCCAAAATGGTGTGTTATAATAACATATCTTTACTTATGGTCATTGATTGAGATGTGACTAAAAAACCATGTGTTTTTTTAAAAAAAAAACATATTATTTATACAAAAATTATGACTAAAAAACATGGAAATTAATATATTTGTGACCTTGAAAATCCAATGCTGTTTTTTTTAAACATTGTTTTTTAACAGAAAAATCTTGACTAAAAAAACATGGCTATTATATTTTATTGGACCAAAAAAGTTTTTTTTATAAACATTCAAAAAATCATGACTAAAAAAACACGGATGTAAATATCAGGAAAGTTAGTTTTCTTTAATCGAATTGTCTTTAGAAACTTATAAACAAAGAATGCTGTTAATATTGAAATCATGTTTATTAGAACTGTACTAGGTCTTAGAATAAAATATCTACATAGAATCTATTCACTCCATAAAACCTTTTGGAGACCAACTCCATCCTCAGTCATTCTGTAAAATTTGGTGAAATGGACAATGAATTTTCACTGTTCCTTTGAAAAACATTTGACTGAATGACTTACTGAGGATAGAGCTAGTCTCCGAAAGGTTTTATAGAGTGAATAGATTCTTTGTGGATATTTTATTCTAAGACCTAGGACAGTTCTAATGGATATTAATATATCTTATGTGACCAAAAAATCCATGCTGTTTTTTGAATGTTTTTGTTACAAAAAAGTCATGACTAAAAAACACAGATATTAATATACTTTATTTTACCATAAACAACCATGCTGTATTTTTTAAAATAAACATCTTTTTTTACAGAAAAATCATGATTAAAAAATGTGGATATTATTATATTTTATGTGCCAAAAAAAACATGCTGGTTTTTTAAATCATGTTTTCTTAACCAAAAAAATCATGACTAAAAAACATGGATATTAATGACTTTTGGTGAAAAAAACATGGTTTTTAAAATGTCATGTTTTTTTTGGTCAGATAAAATTTAATAACACTCATGTTTTTTGTAAAAAATCTTTTTTTCAGAAAACATGGTTTTTTGGTCACATAAAATAAATTGATATCCATGTTTTCTTTACAGATTAGATTAGTCATTAGTTTTAGCCTCCCTACCCAGCAACAAATGCGATCCAAAGAGAGGAAGGAAGATTATGAAACAAGATCAAAGTTGAAGAAGACAGTAGTAGGTGCTGAAAAACAGGACAGCAGTGAACCAAAAAAAAGGTGGTCCTTAACATCACAAAAACATTTCATTTCAACAAAAAGAAGGCCTACCTAACTCTCAGCTTGGGCCCTTACATTGTCCCCCTGGGAGCGCTAGTTCCCATAGATACAATAATTGTATCCCCCTGAGGGGTGTTTTTTTTACAAAGAATTCGTGACCAAAAAATGAATAATATTAACTTTTTAATGAAAAAACATGTTTAAAAACACAAGGATTTTTTGGTAACATGAAATATGTTAATACCCATGATTTTAAGACACGATTTTTTATGAAAAATACATAAAATAAAACAGCATGGTTTTTTGGTCGCATAAAATATATTCATATCCAGGTTTTCTTATACATCATTGTTTGTAAAAAACCATATTTTTTGAAAAACAGCATGGGGTTTTTAAGGTCTCATAAATATATTCATGTTTTTTTAGTCATGATTTTTTAGTACAAAAACATTTTTTTGGTCTCAAATATATTATTCATGTTTTTTCAGTCATGATTTTAGTAAGAAACATTTTTTTTTTAAAAACTGCATGGGGCTTTTTAGGTCACATAAATATATTGTTTTTTAGTCATGATTCTTTGTAAAAAAAACAACATGGTTATACTTGGTACCAGAGAATATATTAATATTCATTTTTATAAGTCAGAATTTGGTCAATGTGAAGTTTAATCCAATCATGGAAATTAATAATTATATTCCAAGCAATCACTAAAAGAACCCATTTAAGAACATTTTACAAGAACGAAATTCTGCTCGCTGATGCTTTATTTTCGAATCATTGAAATTTGAAGTTGGGCTTCCCGAGCCAAAGGAAGCGAGCATGATATAATTAAAAACGGAAGCTAACCCCCTGTTACAAATGTAAAGAGGTTGGGTCGTGAGGGGGAGGCACAGTTCTTCTAGCAAAAATTATAAATAAAGCTTCTAACCCACCCATTAACGGGACGACCACAATCTTGTTTACATCGGCTCTAAGATGGCGACCACCATGGGCGCTGCCATCTTAGAGCCGATGTCAACAAGATTGCGGTCATCACCCAAATGGGTTGGTTAGAAGCTTTATTTATAATTTTCATTACAAGAACTGTGCCTCCCCCTCCTGACCCAACCTCTTAACGCTTGTAATAGCTTCCGTTATTAATTAAATTCCGTTTCACGCGCTTGCTTCCTTCCTTTGGCGCAAAGGCCAACTTCAAAGTTCAATTATTTGAAAATAACGCATCAGCAAGCAGAATGTCATTCGTGAAAAACGTTCTTAAATGGGTTCCTTTAGTGATTCGTGGGATCGCTAATTATTATTTTCTGATTGCATTAAACTTCACATTGACCCAGAATTTTTTGTAAAAAAAAAAGTTTAAAAAAAAACAGCATATTTTTTTGGTCACCTTAAATATATTAATATCTATGGTTTTTAGTCATTGTTTTGTAATGAAAACATGAAAAAGAAACCATACAGTAAAAGTGGTGGCAGATAACCCACAATTACCTAGAGTCTAAGAGGTACAGCAGGAGCCACAGAACTTATATTGATGGAGTCAAAATTCAGAGCTTATGGTAAATCTGAAGGATATGTCAGTTATCGATTTTCCACTTTTTGGTGCCTGAACCTAATTAATTGAATCAAAATAAACAAGTTTTCTTCTACGCACCTTCCGTCTCAAATGAGTATTTTACGATTTATAGCGATAAGTTTAGTTTCATCTATGATGACGAATGCGCTCGAATAAACAGCTACTCATCGATTTTCGAATTTTTGTTGCTTGAATCATGGTAATAACATCAAAATAAACAACTTTTCTTCTATACACTTTTCTCGTCAAAAGAGTATTTAACGAGGTATAGCGGTAGGTTTGGTTTCGTCTTTGATGACGATCGCGCTGGAAGCGAGTGCGCATTGCAGTGTTGCTGTGAGACGTGCTCCTTGAATTACTTGCCGCTTCAATCACAGGAGTTGCGGTAAGTCATTTACCGTTATAACTAATAAAATACTCATTTGAGACGGAAAGTGCATAGAAGAAAACTTGTTTATTTTGATCTAATTAACTATGCTTAGGTTAGGCATCAAAATTTACAAAATTGATAACTGACATATCCTTCAGATTTACCCTTATTATCTCTGCAAAGTCTGATTTTTTTGGTCACATAAAAATAAAATCAGGCATAGTAGAGATAGTAAGCTCTGAATTTTGACTCCATCAATATAAGTTCTGTGGCTCCTGCTGTTCCTCTTAGACGCCTCTAGGTAATTGTGGGTTATCTACCACCACTTTTACTGTATGGTTTCTATTTGATGTTTTTATAACAATGAAACGACTAAAAAACATGGATATTATTATATTTCAGGTGTCCAAAAAAAAACCCAGACATATGCTTAACAAAATTTAGGTGTGCAAAAAAAAACAAAAAAAACAAAAAAAACACATAAAAAACACGTTTTTTTTGCAAAAAAAACCGCAATCAAATAAAACCGTTTTTTTTGCATCACTACACCTTGCATAAAAAATTTTCTTACAAAAAAGCAGACACTTTGATACTTGACCTTTAAATACTTTGAACAATGAAAAATGACCCTACTTATAATAAAAAAATAGACAGTAAAATTAGAAACATGTTTCCCACCATACTTATGCAATGAGTTATAATAAAGATATGCTTAAAAAAAAAACTTCCAGTAAAATTCATATGTTTCAACCTTGGGATCCATTGCCCACATATTTTTCATTAGAATTGGAAGCATTCATGAAAGTTTGCACAAATGTCTACAATAAAATTAAATAACATATAATCGAGAATTTTTAGTCAGGCATTTATTATTTTTAAACCACTTATTCCCATGGCGTGACCTTCAGCACTGACTTCAACTAATAAAAGTGGAAAGATCTGCTGCAACTCAATGTAAATGAGAAGGTAAAGTATGCAAGTATGTTCAAAAACTCGAGTAGTTATAAAAGAATAGAAGAAATCTAACTAAATTGAACACTTTTCCAACATAACATAGACCATGTGACCAACAAACACATAGAAAGGCAGAATTCAAAGCCAATTCCAACATTTGACAAAAAATAACATTAATGCCAAGTAAGGTCATGGGAGTCATGTAATAATCAAGAAGTAACTTGAAAAACAAGTATTTGAATACTGAATGATTAGATTAGACTTTAGTTCAAGCCTCCCTCACCACAACAATTCAAAAGGGAAGAAGGATGAAAGAACCATTTTGTATAGATTTAACAGAACTCACAATCTATGCACAAGGAATGTTTCCATATAAAATCCCATGTATATAGAAATAGTTAGGAAGAAATTAAGAAAATATTCTATTTCAAAAAACAAAAAAATACTGTAACAAAAACTTAGATGCATAACAGAATAACAAATCTTAAAAACAATTAAAAAAAGCATGTTCTGCATTAATGAAACAAATTAGACATTACAATCTAGCAGATCAGAAAGATTAAAAAAAACTTTGGATACCCAAAGAGCCAACTGCATCTAGAATCTAATGAGATAAAAAATTTATTGCATGACAGACCAGAAAAACCTGCAAATTTAAAGCAGTTGGTGGTGGCTGCTCCATATACACCGGTGGGGGCTGCTTGTAAAGGAAGAAAGATTGAGACACTGTTTACTTGTTTACTTCCAACTTGAGAGAAAGCAAGACAGTATTTGCTGCTGTAATGTAAGAAGGTAAAAGCTTTAGTTAGCAGCTCTTAATTCTCATTACACTAAGAAGCAACCCTTAGTTAGCAGCTCTTAGTTCTCATTACCCTAAGAAGTAACACTTAGTTAGCAGCCCTTAGTTCTCATAACCCTAAGAAGCAACCCTTAGTTAGCACCTCTTAGTACTCATTACCCTAAGAAGCAACTTTTAGTTAGCAACCCTTAGTTCTCATTACCCTACGAAATAAATTATCGATCTTCCAGCATGCAAAGCAAGGCCTTGTGTGTGTATATAAATAATGCCTTTGCAGCTTCAATGCTAGACAGCTCAAGCTGGAAACCCAGACATCAGTGACAGTACTGCCCTGCATGCCTGCTCTAATAAAACATCCCCACAATGAACTAAGAGAGAGAGCAGTTGCAATCCTAAATATATTGTACTTCCATATGAGCATGCAAGACTAATTGCACTATTGTTGCACATAGAAAGAATGGCTAATAATCACAGTCGTAGTTAATTTAGATTTTGTTGATAGATAATACTTATAAATGAACAGTTCATTATTAACAATGTTTTTCCAAAACTTTGCAAAGTGGAAGAATACAGGGAGCAATAATCCAGAAAAAAAATACTTTTTTTTCTTCAAATGAGATGTAAAAATGCTTTGTCATCCAATACACAAAATAAAATTTTTTTGCATGTTCAGGTAATGGACACTTTTTGCCTTGAAAATATCCAGACATACCTCCATGAGAGCAAGTGCAAGAGGAAAAACCCCTCATAATTTTAAATTAAGAACGATTTGCATGCTGCTAACCATGAAGTAATCTTGAGCCATTGTCATGCAGAGTTGATTATTTAGGCCCATCTTGTGTAACCATTATTATTATTATATAAGAAAGTTTTAGCCTCCCTTAACCACGACAAAGATGTTCCAAGAGAGGAAAGAGCAAGGCACCATCTAGTATGGAGTTGAGGAAACGTGGAATCTATGCACAAAGTGCACAGAAACAGTAAGCTAGGAAAGAATTTCATGAAAAAAGAAAAGTTGAAGAAGAAAGTAGGTGCTGAAAAACAGGACAGCAGTGAACCAAAAAAAGATGGTCCGTAACAATACAAAAACCTATTTCATTACAACAAAAAGGAAGCCTACCTAACCTTTAGCTCGGGCCCTCACATGCTTCCCCTGGGAGCGCTAATTCCCATAGATACAATAGTTGTATTCCCCTGAGGGGTCTTGTGTAACCATAACAAATTATTTCAATCACAGAGAATGACTTAATATTTCACAGAAAAAGAGACCTCTGTTCTGATTGAAAGGAATGGTATAATGCATCCATTAAATTTTTGCTTTTTACTAGCAACTTACAGATAGCAAGAAACAGAACTATTGATGATAAACATTTGAGCAGAGAACATACAACACTCAAATTTAAGGACTGGCCTACAGCTTGAGTGTTGTCAGCCATAAGGTAGAGGTTGAAACTAAAACTACTAGTAATAATAGAAACAAGTAATAATAGAAACTAGTAATAATAAAAACCACTACAACTACTAGTAATCATACATTTTAATGCTATCAGTATTAGATGATACTAATGAGTAAAACATTTTTTCATAAATAGGCTACCAAAATATTCAAACTTCAATTTCTCAATTTTACCAAGTTTCCTGCAAAAGGACCTGTTGATGAGTTCCCTTGTACTTTTGTTAACAGTAAAGTTAGAAGACAAAGGCAATAAAAATTCCCTTTTTATGTATACATGATCTTGTATACCATATATACGTGATCATATCTCAAAAAATCTTTCGTTTATTTCAATCGTGAAACTTGAAATTTAATTTAGTTTGAGTAAGATATCGAAACCTCAGTTAATGTAGCAGTTTCATCTTCAACAGGTATCAGTTAAAAAACAAATAAATGGCTTACAAATGAGATGACATTTCAATTTGAATTATTGCAAGCAATGACAAAAATTTAACAAATTAATAGAATGTAGATCCAGAAAAAATATTTCATGCAATGAATATGAATTATTTTGGTTCCAAGGACACTATAAGAAATATTTACAAATGCTTATGAAAGAAGCAAAAAGTTCCATGCTACCAAATATTTCAATTTGCAGAAAGAAAACTGGTAACCACCAGAATATGGGAAAATGAAAAGAACATTGTCATAGCTATTTAAAAAATAAGTGAAAGAATAAATTGCTACAAATGCAACTTCAGTATTAAAATTAATAAAGTAGCATCTTTCATATAGAATTAACCCTTCAAGGTCCACATTTTATACTCTAATTACAGTTATCACAACCATCAGGGTTAAACTGGCACTGGCATTAGGTAGTCACCAATTGCGGGATGAGGAAGAAGCTGCACTTGGTAGTGAAGTCCAAAGAACAAATTAGGAATACTAATTTAAAGAGAAATACAATATATTGAGGCTATTTTCGAAAGCGAAAGAGGACCGTACAGTTCACTTGGGCATTAAAGGGTTAATTAAACACGACTTGAAAAATAACAATGAAGAATATAATTTTTGTTTATCAAGAAATCAAGAACAATTAGCAATACAGTGCGATAAAATATAAAATTCATAAATTAGAAATAATTAAATTGTTAAATCATTAAAATGAATATGCATTATCAACTGGTAATGAATTTTACAATCTTGCATAAACAGACTTACCTGCATATCATATTGTGTAGGCATAGGCTGCTATTAAAAAGTAAAGTAAATAATTACATATTTGTAATTTTTAATTTATTAGGGACAAGAAAATTGTTGTAGCTAGATATTTTTTATATCATCAAATATACATGAATATCATGAATGATTTTTAGTCAATAAAACTTTCTTTAATATGAGAACAAAACAATCAACAGAGAATTAATTACAAGTATTTGAAATAAAAGTAGTATTTGTGAAGGCGAGGACAATAATCAATTTTCCAATTTTTGCTGTCTAAACATTGTTAATTAGATCAATATAAAGGTCAATATGCAGTTTAGGGGATCCAAGGAAATTAAAATTTTTATTCCAAAGAATCACTAAAGAAACCCATTTAAAAATGTTTTATAAGAATGACATTCTGCTCGCTGTTGTGTTAATTTTGAGTTATTCAACTTTGAAGTTATAGGAACGTAGTTCATATACTGTCTTTCACGCGCAAATGGACAAGATGTTCCGACACTGCAGCAAGCGCGCCAAGCAGAATTTAATTAATAACAGAAGCTAATGTCCTATTACAAACGTAAAGAGGTTGGATTGTGAGAGGGAGCCACAGTTCTTCTAGTGAAAATTATATATAAAGGTTTCTAGTGATGTCTGTTTACATCAGCTCCAAGATGGCGGCCTCCATCTTTGGTACCAGGTTGCCGCCATTGGAGACAGACGTCACTAGAAACCTTCATTTATAATTTTCACAAGAACTGTGGCTCCCCCTCGCGACCCAACCTGTTTACGCTTGTAATAGGACGTCAGCTTCAGTTATTAATTAAATTGCGCTTGGCGTGCTTGCTTCCCTGGCGCGCGAAAGCCAACTTCAAAGTTGATTAATTTGAAAATAACGCATCAGCAAGCAGCATGTTATTTGTGTAAAACGTTCTTAAATGGGTTTCTTTAGTGATTCTTTGGAATGGAATTCCTAATTTCCGTGGATCTCCTAAACTGCATATTGACCAAAATAAATAATTTTTCTTCTATGCACTTTCCAGCATAAATGAGTATTTCATGAGTTATAGCGGTAGGTTTAGTTTCGTGTTCCATAGCAGTTCCAGTCATTCAAACGACAGAAACCGTTGCACGCTTGAGCTGTTGGTGTAAGTTTGGGTACTTTATAATTTGTTACTAATATTAATTTATCATTTATTTATTTATTATTATAATTTATTATTTATTATATTTCCTAACTAACTTGATATAAAAATCATCCATATTAGTTTTAGAAATAATTAGCAGAAAGATCAACTGCAATACATACATGAAAATAATAACCATGTCAATGGTTCAGTAGAAATTTAAGAGAAAAACATGAAAAAGTGTTTCCTTGGTTAGGCTTTTTTCAGTTTTGATATTTAAAATTTTGACATGTATTGATATAAAGTCTCATTTTGTCATAGAAAATTAAACTTATGTTTAATTACAATAGAGAGATTTAACATATACATACTAAAGACCATCTAGGCTATTACACTGCAATGCTAATCATTTATAGAAGTAATCTTGATGTGATATTTCTTAATGTATATTAACTTGAACAGTTTACGGTCAAGATTGAGTTTAGGTGATCCACCAAAATTAAACATTCCGTTTTCAAGAATCACTAAAGGAGCCCATTTAAAAATGTTTTACACAAATGCCATTCTGCTTGCTGATGCTGTATTTCCAAGTCATTCAACTTTGAAGTTGGCTTTCACGCACCAAAGGATAGGATGTTCCAACAGCGCAGCGAACGTGCCAAGCAGGGAAAAAAGTTATTGTTTTTGCAATAAATGGCGTATTTAATTATTTGCGGACCCCGTCTTTGTGTATGTATATGTGTATATATATATATATTTGTATATTCATGATATTGAAATTTAATTAATAACAGAAGGGTTTAATTAAATTAATTATAAGCTAACCCCCTATTACAAATGTAAACAGGTTGGGTCGTGAAGGGGAGCCACAGTTTTTCTAGTGAAATTTATAAATAAAGGTTCTAACCTACCCATTAGGATGACGTCCGCAATTGTGTTTACATCAGCTTCAAAATGGCGGCCACCTGGTACGGTCGCCGCCATCTTGGAAGTGATGTTTCTCTGTAGAACGTGAACACTATCAAAGTTGAATAACTCAAAAATAGCGCATCCTTTACCAATTCCTTGGAACTGAATTTTTTATTTCCATGGATATAATAAATTATGCTTATCCTATCTAGCAAAAACAACTTTTTCCCTGCTTGGCTGGCTCATTCGCTGCGTTGTTGGAACTTCCTGCGTGCGAAAGCATGAGCGACGCTTCTATAACTTCAAAGTTGAATAACTCGGAAATGACGCATCAGCGAGCAGAATGGCATTTGTGTAAAATGTTTTTAAATGGGTTCCTTTAGCAATTCTTAGAAATGGAGTGTTTAATTTTGATGGATCACCTAAACTCAATATTGACCCAGTTTACTTGGCATTCCAATTTTAATCTATTCATTCTTTGTCATTAACTAGACATTTGATCTCAGGGCAGTGCAAGTTACTGAGCATAAAATTGCTGTAACAATATGCCTCAAGAGACAGGAGCATCAGGAAAACTTTGTACTTTTATTTTTTAATATAATAAGTAAAAAACTGCCCAATATTTCAATATTGTATATTCATATTAATTCTCATACATTTAAGGTTTAAAATTAACCCGCGCACGGTCGCGCATCCCTCAGAAAAGTAGTCAATTTACCCGCGTTACTCTGCCGTTCCCTGTTCACTTACCGTAATAGGCAGAGATGTAAAAATATGAAGTAATGAGTAAAAAATGTTGCTTTACACTTTGATGTTGTCAGATTTTTGATAACTTGAACCGTTTCTTTGTAATATGGAGTCAAACTCCGTAGATTTTTGCACAACATTGCTTCAAAGAGATCAATGGCCATTTTTGTGTTTTGGGAACAATGTAATGTTTTTCACTGCTATTTTATGCAGAAAATTCTTCCAAACCTGCTGATGTTTTTATTTTTCCTCTACAACAATTAGAAAAAAAGTTATGACCATTTATGTCTACTAGGTGTTATCCATTCTTCGTTTTAGTTCCTACATAAATGCATGTTTGCATGTCTGGTTATATTACTGTAAGTATAGTGTTTCGAAACTTGTAATTTTCACACAATATGAATAAAATACTGCTCTACACGCTACTGACTTCAGATTTGTCTTATTTGCCATTTTTACGAAATAAGGCGAAATAAGGCCCTGAGTAGTTTCGCTGGTAACTGAGGCTGCCACTGACTGTTCGCACGCACACCCTCTCACGGTCGCCTCATTTACCACACTGACTGTGCTTACCCCTCCCAACTTCCAAGTGGTTGGAGCTCTGCCTTAACCCCCACAATGTGGGGGTTTCTGGCTCCAGCTGTGTAGCACTCGCTGAGACGATCATTTTGGTGTATAACAACTTGGGGTTATGCCTTACGTCTGGCAACCAGTGAGCCTGGTAAATGAGGCGACCAGTTACAGTGCGCGGGTTAAGATACTTTCCCTGATAAACACTAAATGACTGAAAATGTTCCTTTTCATCTAACTGCAACCACAACATAACACCCAATACCCACTCTTGAACTTGAACTTGAGGGTCGACAGTGTCGGGGCCTTTGTAACGGCCTACAATTCCCTCCACAATTTTCACACAAAGAGTTCAGCGCCTGGTACCAGACTTGTCCACTAAACTTCTCCGGATCTACCAATCCTTATCACACGCCACCATTGGATGGCATCACCGGGACAACCAGTATGTCTAAACACCATCCCCAGGCACATTGGGTCATTACAGCCCACTCTACCTGACTGGCTCATTCCAGTCACTGTCTCTTACTCCAGGCACACACAAGAAATACTTTCATAGCCTCAATGATACTCACATTACATTCCTGATCCAATCCAGCAAGACAGCTCATACCGCAATCATCTTCAGCACATCTGGCATTCCACTCATTCTCTCCATACTGCTCAAACACCACATTCATAAAACTCTCTCTCTTTCGCTCATACTTACTACATTCCAGCACAGAATGCTCAATTGTTTCCTCCACTCCACTATTACACTGCCAACATAATCTGTTATTAGTGTAATAGTGGAGTGGAGGAAACAATTGAGCATTATGTGCTGGAATGAACATTTTCAGTCATTTAGTGTTTATCAGGAAAAGTATCCTAAATCTCACTCACTGATACGTCAGTCATTAGAGGAAAGATCTGTTCTATGTCTAACAATAAGTAAGTTAAGTGATGAAAAAACATACATTTTGGGTTGTCAAAACCTTACCCGTTCTACATGCAATTTTTTTTTTAATATTTGGAGACTCAACTTATCTAAGTTACTAGGCCATCTAAAGTTTGCGCATAACTTAACTCACCTGTCCCGCATCCATTTTTTCTCAAAGAATGAATTTAGTTCTTCACTTTATAATGACAAAAATCGACCTTGATGCTGTGTTTCTGTTTTCGTTACAATACTTTGGAACCTTTGGTTATGTATCCTAGTCGTACTTCCTAGATGTTTGATCTGCAGGTGACAACTAGGCGTGTTTGCCGCACCTGTGCATCACTAATGAACGTTCCATTTTCGTACCTGATGGCGACGCAAGAGAAGCATTCCAGAAAGCAACCGAAAACTCAGTTTAAATGAAAAAGAATAGCTTTTCCGTTGCTGATATTGTCTATACTTGAAACATCAAAAAAATGAATACATCATTAGAAATTGTACCCAATTTCACTTGAAATAAATATTCGGGTAATCTCCTCAAAAAATTTCAAAGTGATTTAGAAGGAAATGGGAAATTATGCTTTTTAATTGTACAATTGTAAAACGATAATGAGATAGATAAAACACCTCGGATAGTTTGTCTATTAATACACCTCGTATCGTTTGTCTATTAGTAGACCACGTATAGTTTACCTATTAGGACTTCTCGTATGGTACGTGCCTAAATTCGTCTTACATTAAGAAATTTTTTAAAAGCAAATATATTGTCATGTATCTCATATGCCAAACTTTTTGGAAATGAACGTTTTTCTTTCTTTCTTTGATATGCCTCTCGTAGCAGTAATGTAAAATTCATTTTTTACCCTGATTATGACGTTGATGAGTCTTTATTTGAGCGGTTAAGAACGCGCCCTTCACAGAAAGGTGTCAGCAGTTTGAACTCCGGCAGTGTCGCCGGGTAATTTTTCCCTGCTGGAAAAGGGAGAATTCGTCACAATTCCCACTCCACCTAGGTATCATAAATAGGCACCGGCTTGACCAAGGGTAACAGTCAATGCGTCCTACTGGTATTAACTAAAAGGTATTTAAAAAAACAATGTACAAGATATGTGCTCGTCGTAGCCGTGTCGTTATAGAACCCACCCTTCCGTGAAGGTGTCAAGGGTTCGAATCCGGGCGCAATGGGAAGACTTTCTCCGCTGGGTATAGGGCAAAAACTCAAATCTCAATACCCTATTCTACCCATGTGCCTGAAATGGGTACCGGCCTTGATCGGGGGAAACAGTCATGGCGTTAGTTATAAAGGGGCGTAAGAGCTGCAAGGGGCGTAAGAGCTGCAACCCTCCGCAGCTGGTACTACAAGGAAGGATAGTAAGCTTTGTTCATAGTGCCAAATTCTTGGGAATGATTGTAGACGATAAGCTGTCATGGAAACCTCACTTGAATTCTCTCAAGCTTGAGTGCACCCGGCGAATGAATATACTGAAATGTCTATCTGGTTTGTCATGGGGGGCAGACAGGGCTACGCTGCTCAGGCTATACAGGACGCTTATTAGAAGTAAGATGGATTATGGCTGTGTTGTCTACCAAAATGCCAGGGAAACTCACCTGGCAAAACTAGATCCTCTGCATCATACCGCTCTCCGACTGTGCACTGGCGCCTTTCGCACTTCACCAGTGGCTAGTTTGTGTGTGGAGAGTGGCGAGCCCCCTCTCTGGGCACGGCGGCTTACCCTGAGCTTGCAGTACTTGGCCAGACTGGAGCAGCTCCCTCTATCCCTAACTTGGATGAGCGCGCGTACATGCATGTAGCATACCGCTACATAAGCGTAAAAATTATAAATTTGTCATTCATACTTAAATAAATTAATTAGTAGCATTAAAAATCTTACTATAATTTATTATTAATTATTTTCTACTTCTAATTCGTAATCATTGAAGTTTTTGTGTAAATACATGAGACGATAAAATAACAACTTACATGTTGCGAGAGAGAAGCCCTCTGGTGGCAACACTGCGCAGTTGCGCGTCTCTTCGTTCAAAAAGCCACTCTTACTTTGGCGTCCTACCTTAGCGGTGTTACAGCAAATTCTCGTGAGTTTAAAGGTGTTAGAAATAATCGTGTTCTTTCTTCGTCCTCGTGAGTAATCAGCGTTAGAAAATAATCGTGTTCTTTGTTCGTGTTCAGTGAATATTGATAGTTGACAGTGCAGTGTTATTAAGATACGTAGTTATGCGTAGGAATTGAGGTAGCATGTTCTCATTCAGTGTTTTTGTTTTGTTTCTCAGCATGACTTAGCGTAAAATATTGCGTCAGATGTGCATTGCATTTCCGTGTCATGAATTTATTATCAAAGCATAATCATGTTCGTTCCTTTTTCGTTACGATAATCTACTAGTCTACGATAATCTCTGCTCGGAACGAACGCGGTTGAATTCGCCGGCGTTCGTTGTCGATAGCGTCTTGTGTAATGGCGGAACCTCACACCGTCGTCTCTTGTCACTACTCTGTGACTATAAATACCATAGGCATGTGTTATAGTAGCATTTATTCTTTTTTTTACAAACCGACTTGCAGTAGTTTAAATTACGAAAAGTATTCATGCCTATGCTTGATAAATTTTGGAATTTCATTTCTTAATTCCATACTCTTGGAAACCTGTACGTAAACCGCACTTATTTCAATATAAAAACATTTCAATAAAATTTAATTTAACTCATCGCATTCTTGGGACAAAAGACCCACTACTATCTGCCTATCTTAAGTGTGTGCAAATTGCTGGCGGCTTTGGCTGAGGCCGACGCGTAAGCCGCCCGGCTACATCGCCACACACGAACCTTCATGCTTTCGTGTTTTTCTTTCCTCGCGTATTTTCCGCCTGTGAAATCAACGCTTAGGTTTTTCCTTTTCCTTTTATCATTGGGGATATATATTATTCCTTAATTCCTTTATTATTGCAAATGATCTACCAGGATTTTTTAGTAGGATTTATATCCTCGAATTTTAGGATTTTTAGGTTTTTTTTCTTACGGCTTTCAAAAGTGCAGTCACTTGATATTATCACGATATTCCGTAGATCTCGTGTTTACTTGCCCGTAGTCTCTGTAAGGAATCACGATCGCGATTGCCGGAAGTTCTTGAACCTAATACTCAGATTTTTAAAGCCAGAGGCATTAGTGATTAAACAATTTATTCATTGTTAAAAATCTGTCAACCAAAAATCTGTCCTATCTCTTTTGAGTTTGCCAAAAGTGAGAATCCTAACGTAGCTGAGTCAAACCTGTAGGAGTTTCTCGGATTTCTCCGTGTGGGAAGAGTTGTCATTATATGTGGGATTGTCAGTGGTGGAATGTCTTGATGTCTCTCCTGGAACGTTTCATCCAGCGTCTTGGACTCCTGTGCAGGACCTCTACATCATCGCCATACACACAACACTCACAGTTTGAATCTCCCTGGGTTTCCCGAGTGCCATGCAGATTGCTATTCTCACATAAGCTGTGACTGAACTGGCTCCTACTAATATGAGCAAGTAACTTAACTGGCTTCTGCTAATGTGCTAATCTGCTAATGTGCCGACTGTATTCTGCTCACATGAGCCGGATTTAACTTGCTCACTTACACCTCACCTTATTTTGAGTCATTAGTTCTACCTGAACTAAGTCACCGACCCTCACTCAATTATCTCAAATCGCCTAATTCAAATCCCCAAATACAACTCACTCACCCTGCTTACTCCATCACGTGACGGCCTTCGTCGACGCCAGCCTGGTCCTCCGGCACGGATTGCCCACCTAGACAAGCTCTCCGAGATCAAGATCCAAGCCCGTTTTCCTGGTTTCCTCTTCCAATAAACTCCACCTGGAAAAAGCTGAGTTCCAATCCGTTTTTCATTATCCCTCTCATAATTTTCTCAAGATCACTATCGAGCATTGATCGAGTTTTTCTTGCCGTCAAAGATTAATATTTTACATCCAAAAACCCAACGGCATATAAAAACCCGACATGCACCTTTGGGACGATATCTGCGCTTCCCATACTTCTTTCCTTCATCCATGAGCTATCATGTGCTGGTTCAGACCATGCAGCTGGATGGTATGCGAGTGTGCCCCTGTATTCCTGATAGCACTCCAACCTGGCGACTACCAATAGAGACTTTCTGCACTGGGTGTCGGCTGCCCAAAAAACTTTCGTTGCCGGCTAACGCCATTAGAGGCCTGTTTCTTGAACATGTTGCTGACCAGCACGCTGCTTCAGTGAAGATCTACACCGATGGCTCAAAGTCTGGTAACGCTGTAGGGTGCTCCGCTGTCTCGGGTGAGGTGGTGAGAGCTGGATGACTTCTCCCGGAGACCTCTGTGTTCACTGCTGAACTGTATGGTGTCGCGCAGGCTCTGCAACTCATAGAGGAACATCCAAATTACCACTTCACTATTTTCACGGACTCGAAGAGCATCATAGATGCTATTCAAAGCTATGCAAGCAGCCGCCCCGTTATTGGTGAGATTTACGACGTGTTGATGCGACTTGTACGCGTCTTAAAACAGGTCAGGTTTTGTTGGGTGCCTGGGCACGTGGGTGTCTCGGGAAATGAGAGAGCGGACACCGAAGCAAAATTAGCAGCCGCCGCTGAGGGAGACACTTTGAATGCATCTGTGCCCTGCCGTGACTACTACCCTATAATTAAGGCAGCAGTAAGAGATTTATGGCAACAGCGGTGGGCTGCCGAGAATAACAATAAGCTCAGGAAGATTAAAAACACTGTGCGTGAATGGACCTCGTCCAGCTGTCGTAGTCGCCGGATGGAGGTAGCTTTGTGCCGTCTGCGGATTGGTCATACGAGACTTACGCACATCTACCTCTTAGAGCGGCTCCCCCAACCGCTCTGTGAGCAATGCAGGGTTCCTTTGACCGTTGAACACTTCCTTGTCGTGTGCCCGTTGCATGCAGGTGTCCGGCGCGCGTGCTTCCCACGTTTGCGCGGTAATGATCCGGATGCAATGATGCGCAGCATTCTGGCGGAACCTGAGCGTGCCCCTTTCCACACTGATGCACTGAGAGCGTTTGTTGAATCGTGCAATATACTTTCAAAAATTTAATTCTGTTATGAAAAATAAATTTCAAGTTTTGCTATCTTAATGATAAACTGCAATACGGCCGAGCGCGCCTACGTGATGCCCAATGGGGGTTTCAGCGTGGGTACGGCGCTCGGCCGTGAAATGGGTGGGCAGCTGAAACCCCCTGGGGCTCGGCTGCCCAATGAATGCATATGTAACCTGATTTTCTGTTTTTTACGTGTTTCGGAATAATTCCGGGGACTCAATACTAGCCTTTATGACTGATCTGGTGGAACAGTTGTGCTTGAAGCAACTGAATTTAATTTGAGCTTGTCATGACTGATTTTTTGTTGTGTTTGTGGCTGCAATGTCTAATCTGTTTGCGTATTCTTGAATTTGTTGCATGGAGTTCTGTGATGGTGATTGATGGTTATTGTGTACCACAGCGGTGATGTGACCGATAGGCCGATAATTGTGATGCGAGACCTTCGGCGCGATATAGTAGGACCTACTGAAGCGCTAGCAAATTCATGGTAATGCTACTACTACTACTACTACTATAAAGCATTTGAAAACCAATGAACAAGGTGATATGTATGAGGCTTGATTGAAAATAAAGCTTCCGTAGATGCCGATGTTTGTTGTTTAGTGGTACGAGAGCAGATCCTGACATGGGCACGAATTGAAGCCTTGGTCATAGAACACGATAGACAAGCTGTGGCAGGTAAAAATATTGCTATTTGTAAAGAATTATGACAGCGCAATGAATTCGTGCCAGAAATATCGTTTGGATAGGGCTAAAGAGAGAATATCTCGTATGTTTATTAGGAATGCTTGCACTCAATTCTTTATTTGTTTCATTATCAAGATACATACATACATACATATACCGGGCTTATCCTCCCCATGGGAGGGTAGCCGACAGCAGGCCACAATCACCACACTTAGTCACTAGGAGGCGAGAGAGGCAGCACTGGCCGCACCTGAACTGCCAGGATCAGCAGCAGCCCAGCACAACCACCTTCCACAGTCAGGCCCGACAGCAACAGCTGGTTTACCCCGACCGCTTCATTGAGTGCAGCCCCTCCCCCGCACATGACAGGTCAACCCCATCACACGCGGGCAGCTTCCAGTAACGCGTCAAAAATAAAAATTACCTCCTTATACACTGCCCCCACTCACTTCTGTCCGCAGCCATCCCTCTCGCCACGTCCACAGTCAGACCCCTCTCATACAAAGCACGTCGCACCCCATCCATCCAACTCATCCGTGGTCTACCTCGCGCTCGAAGACCACTCACTTCCGACATATATATCTTTTTCACCAGCCGCTCAACATTCATTCTTTCAACATGCCCAAACCATCCAAGCACTCTTTCATCCACTCGCCTGCTCAACTTTTTGATAACACCCGTCTGCCCCCTAACCAACTCATTCCTGATCCTATCTCTTCTAGTTACTCCATACATGCTCCTCAAACACTTCACCTCAAACACATCCAACTTCCTCCTCTCAGCTGCTCTCAACCCCCAGGACTCTGCTCCATACAACAAAACTGGCACAATCAAACTTTCATACAGTCCCCTCTTGGCATTCATACTCAGACTCCTGCATTCAAAAACTTTCCTCATTGCACCCAATGTCTTACAACCTTCACTCACTCGATGCTTCACTTCTACTTCCATACTATCCTTAACAGTCACATCCGACCCGAGGTACCTAAAATGCTCTACCTCCTCTAAAACTTCCCCATTCAACCTCACATCCAAAGTTCCAAACACTCCACCTCTTGAACATCTCATCACCTTACTTTTATTCACATTTACCCTCAATTTCCGCCTTTCGCACACTCTACCAAACTCTGTAACCAGTCTCCTCAGTTTTTCCTCTGAATCAGCCACAAGCGCTGTATCATCTGCAAACAACAGCTGACACACTTCCCAATACATACCATTTCGTCCCACCAACTGCGCACCTCTTCCCAACACTCTGGCATTCACTTCTCTCACCACACCATCCATAAACAAATTAAACAACCACGGCGACATCACACATCCCTGTCTCACACCTGTCACAACTGGGAACCATTCACTCACCTCATTCCCTACTCTCACACATGCTCTGCTATCAATGTAGAAACTCTTGATCGCATTCAACAGTCTCCCACCCACTCCATACAAACTTACCACTGGCCATAAAGCCTCGCGATCCACTCTGTCATACGCCTTCTCTAGATCCATAAATGCCCAATATACATCCTTTCCCTTTAATAAGTATTTTTCATTGACCTGCCTCACAGCAAACATTTGATCCACACAACCTCTACCACACCTAAAACCACACTGTTCTTCAGCAAGCACACGATCCGTCAACACTCTCACTCTTCCAATTAACACTCTTCCATACAGCTTCCCAACGACACTCAGTAGACTTATACCCCTAGAATTAGTGCACTCATACCTGTCACCTTTCTCCTTGTACAACGGAACTACGCACGCGCTACTCCAATCAACCGGCACTTTACTAGCCTCGAAACACACATTTAATAAACGCACCAACCATTCTATAACCACATTTCCTCCTTTCTTTAGACATTCAACCGTGCAGCCATCCAAACCTGGAGCTTTCCCATTTTTCATTTCATCCAACGCACATCTCACCTCTGCAATTCTTTTTCGACTTCTATTCACTTCACCAAACACAGGCATTCTAACATCACTTCCAACAGCTACTACTCTCGCAATCCTATCATCCCTCACGTTCAGCAGTTCCTCAAAATACTCCGCCCATCTCTTTCTCACATCACAACTCTCCACTAGCAGCCTACCATTTGTATCCTTCACTCTTGCCTCATTCTCTACCTGACCCTTCCTAATTCTCTTCACTTCCTCCAGAAAACCTTCCTTCTCTCCATGAAATCCCCTCCCAACTTCCTCCCCCATTCCTCATCCGCCGCCCTCTTCGCTCTCCTTACCATTATTTGTACCTCTTTCTTCCTCTCCTTATACTCTTCAAAATTTTGATGGTTGCCTCGTTGCAACCACCTTTCGAACGCCCCCCGCTTTCTTTTCACAGCCGCTCCTACTTCTCCGTTCCACCATTCACTCCCTTTTCTAATCCCCCCTCCAACCTTCCTTACCCCACACACTTCCCTTACACATTTTTCCACCGCATCTTTAAACAACTTCCATTCCCCTTCCACTCCACCCACCTCACTTTCCTTCACTCTCCCATACTCCACTTTCATCTTCTCCTGATACTCACACTCACGCTCAGAATCATGTAACTAGCTTACATTTAACACCTCCCTTCCACTCCTCCTTTTTACACCTCCCCACATTCCACTAACTCTCAGCTTTCCTTCCACCAAATAATGATCCGAAATCCCATTCATCTCACCACGGAACACATGCACATCGAGCAAACGACCCATCACTCCCCTGCTAACCAAAATATAATCCATCATTGCTCTCTCCTCTATCACACCTCCATTCGTCCTCACATATGTATACTTGTTTATACTTTTTTTCTGAAACAAACTATTCCCAACCACTAACTCACTCTCCACACATAACCCCACCAAGAAATCCCCACTCTCATTTACCCCAGCTACTCCGTACTTACCAACAACACCATCCACCACCTCATCACCTACTCTTGCATTCAGGTCCCCCATCACCACAACTCTACAACCACTCCCCACTCTAGCCACACACTCGGACAATATCTCCCAAAACTCCTCTCTCTCTTCCCCACTCCTCTCCGATCCCGGTCCGTACGCGCTCACAAACACCCATGACTCTTCCCCCCATTTCACTCGCACCCACATTATTCTTGATCACACCTCACCCCATTCAACTACTTTCTCTCTGATTCTTACACTCAATAATATAGCCACACCCTCTCTTGCATGTCCCCCACGTACTCCAGACACTCTCCCTCCCACACTCCCAAACATCAACTCACCACTACCCTTCAATTTCGTCTCACTCAAGGCCAATACATCCATCTTCCGGTTTAACATCATTCTTCCGATCTCCTCCTTCTTACTCTCAGTTGCTCTACTTCCACACCCCCTTACATTCAAAGATTATCAAGATAATCTGCAAAATTCAACTACAAAGATGGACTAAATAGAGCAAGCATTGATTTTTTCAGTACAGTTAATTTTTTGCTGTAATTCACCTTTTATCGAAATCAAATATCAGTGAATAATATTCCATTTATTTAGAAACGTTCAACACTGGTATCAAAAAGATATGATCGTGAGATAGATCTTATTAAGAATAAACAACTAACCCAAGAACAGTTCCGGTACAGCTAAGCACGTCACGCCTATTCTCTACTTCATCTGTGTCAGAGTGGCGTCCTAACACATCCATTGCACACAGTTTCAGATCGTCCATCTCAAATCTACATTTGAATAAAAAATAGTGCAATTTATCAAGGTTGTTAAAACACTAAACCAACGGAACCATGTTACTATTAAGAACTGTAACACATGAGATCTGTAATTTATTGCTTACATATTAGTTTTAGTCATTCTTTACCACAACAAAGATATTCAAAGAGAGGAAGGATGAAGGCACCATTTAGTATGAAGTTTAGGACACGTGGAATTTACACACAATGGTGTTCCCGCAAGGGATTCCATGCGCATAGAAACAAATAACAAGGAAGGCTATGAAACAATATAAAAGTTGAAGAAGAAAGTTAGGGGTGCTGAAAATCAGGACAGCAGTGAACCAAAAAAAAGATGGTCCTTAACTAAACAAAAAACATTCCATTTCAATAAAACGAAGGCCTACCTAAATTTCAGCTCAGGACCTCATATTTTCCCCTTGGAAGCACAAATTCCCATAGAGACAATAGTTGTATCCCCCTGAGGAGCAACACAAGTAATGATAGTTAAACAATTTTTACTTAAAAATTTTAAAACCTTACATTCAGCTATGCATGTCAAATTCCTCTCAACTGAATTTTCTTAGTTCTTAAATCATATCAAAATGCTACTGAAGTACTGCAATTTATGCTTCAATAAATGAAAGAAAAATTTAGGTTTACACAAAAGCAGGAAAAAGAAATAAAACCCTTTAGAAATCAGATGATGGTAAACAGTTAAGAAATTCAAGTTTTGTCAGTGAAGCAAACAGAGGAAAGGTGAATCTTCTTTCAAATTTTGCTGCACTCTAACATACATGGCATCCCTCAAGTCATAACATATATACAAAAATATTCATTATTTACAGTAGATTTTTTTTGCTAACATGAGCAACAGTCACTCACTCCCTGAGAGCAACAGTCACTCACTCCCTGAGAGCAACAGTCACTCACTCCCTGAGAGCAACAGTCACTCACTCCCTGAGAGCAACAGTCACTCACTCCCTGAGAGCAACAGCAACTCACTCCCTGAGAGCAACAGCAACTCACTCCCTGAGAGCAACAGTCACTCACTCCCTGAGAGCAACAGTCACCCACTCCCTGAGAGCAACAGTCACTCACTCCCTGAGAGCAACAGCCACTCACTCCCTGAGAGCAAGTCACTCACTCCCTGAGAGCAACAGTCACTCACTCCCTGAGAGCAACAGTCACTCACTCCCTGAGAGCAACAGTCACTCACTCCCTGAGAGCAACAGCAACTCACTCCCTGAGAGCAACAGCAACTCACTCCCTGAGAGCAACAGCAACTCACTCCCTGAGAGCAACAGTCGCTCACTCCCTGAGAGCAACAGTCACTCACTCCTTGAGAGCAACAGTCACTCACTCCCTGGGAGAAACAGTCACTCACTCCCTGAGAGCAACAGTCACTCACTCCCTGAGAGCAACAGTCACTCACTCCCTGGGAGCAACAGTCACTCACTCCCTGAGAGCAACAGTCACCCATTGAGGGCAACAGTCACCCATTGAGAGCAACAGTCACCCATTGAGAGCAACAGTCACCCATTGAGAGCAACAGTCACCCGTTGAGAGCAACAGTCACCCATTGAGAGCAACAGTCACCCGTTGAGAGCAACAGTCTCTCATTGAGAGCAACAGTCTCTCATTGAGAGCAACAGTCTCTCATTGAGAGCAACAGTCTCTCATTGAGAGCAACAGTCTCTCATTGAGAGCAACAGTCTCTCATTGAGAGCAACAGTCTCTCATTGAGAGCAACAGTCTCTCATTGAGAGCAACAGTCTCTCATTGAGAGCAACAGTCTCTCATTGAGAGCAACAGCCTCTCATTGAGAGCAACAGTCACTCATTGAGAGCAACAGTCACTCATTGAGAGCAACAGTCACTCATTGAGAGCAACAGTCTCTCATTGAGAGCAACAGTCACTCATTGAGAGCAACAGTCACTCATTGAGAGCAACAGTCACTCATTGAGAGCAACAGTCACTCAATGAAAGCAACAGTTACTCATTGAGAGCAACAGTCACTTATTGAGAGCAACAGTCACTCATTGAGAGCAACAGTCAACCATTGAGAGCAACAGTCACTCACTGTCACTGAGATCAAGAGTCACTCATTGAGAGCAACAGTTACTCAGTGAAAGCAATAGTTACTCATTGAGAGCAACAGTCACTCATTGAGAGCAACAGTCACTCATTGAGAGCAACAGTCACTCATTAAGAGCAACAGTCACTTATTGAGAGCAATAGTCACTCATTGAGAGCAACAGTCCCTCATTGAGAGCAACAGTCACTCATTGAGAGCAACAGTCACTCATTGAGAGCAACAGTCACTCATTAAGAGCACCATCAAGGAAAGCGAGCGCATCTATGAGCTCAATGCAGGCCTCCACATCACGACCTGACACCGTCTTCCTGTTTGCCTTGACTGTGTGGTGGTACGCTGAATCTGCCAACACTTCCACAAACAATTCCTGCACAAACATAGACTGGTTATATTTCTGCTTCAAGATCTACTCAAAAGAGACAATTAAATATATTTTTTTTCAAACAATGCCTTTGCACACTTTGTAACAAATATGAACACATTCTACAGGAACAATAAATCCCAATTCCAATACCAAATGAAGGTCTCTACTTCAAGGTTTATTCTACAGGTATAATGGAATTTATTTTTCAAATACAATGAAGTCCCACACTTTGAAACAAATATTAACACAATCTATGGGAACAATGAATTACAATTCTTTAATCCAATGAAGTACATCTTGTGTCAAATGCTTGTGTATCATACATGAAATTCTCAGTCATAAACACATGAACATATTCATGATAAACTCACAGTTGCTTTAGCCATGAGGAAAACTGCTGCTTGGTTTGCCAGCTGTAGATCTGGATCTGCCTTCATTATTTTCTTAATTCTGGTCAGTGGGAATTTAATGCCAAGACTTGACTCTTCACCAGCTTCATTTACATCATCAGTTGGTACAGGTTCTTGTTCCACAGCTACCTCCTGTGATTCATCCACTTCAGTAGTATTCAGCCTCTCATTGTCATTAGAAAATTCATCAAGTACTGCCTCACCAGTACTGGAATTGCCATCATCAGACTCCATGGTGTCAACTCAAATGTATCACAACACTAACTTCTGAAAAAGACAAATTATTATTATATATAAAAGTTTTAGCATCCCTTAATTGCACGACAAAGATGTTCTAAGAGAGGAAGGAGGAAGGCACCATTTAGTATGGAGTTGAGGGAATGCGGAATCTATGCACAAGGTGCACAGAAACAGGAAGCTAAGAAAGAAGTTCATGAAACAAGATAAAGTTGAAGAAGAAAGTAGTAGGTGCTGAAAAACAGGACAGCAGTGAACCAAAAAAAGATGGTCCGTAACAAAACAAAAACCTATTCTATTTCAACAAAAGGAAGCCTACCTAACCTTTAGCTCAGGCCCTCACATAGTCCTCCTGGGAGCGCTAATTCCCATAGATATATTACCTGTATCCCCCTGAGGGGAGTATGAAGACACTATTTAGTAGGGAGCTAAGGGAATGCAAGGTGTGTTTCTCCATAAGATTTTGTGTGTGTAGAAACAGTTAGTTGTAAAAGAATGTTAAAAACAAGATAAAAGTTAGAAAAGAAAGTTTGAATTGATAAATAAGCATAGCAGTAAACCAAAAAAAATCCACAACAAAAAATGGTTATTTCACCAAAAAGAAGCCCTACCAAACTTTCTGCTTGAACCCACATCCCCTTGCCAGGACTAATTCCCATAAATACAATTTTGTACTCCCTGAAAGGATGCAAATGCTCTATAGGACAGTGAGTTAGTAGTTGCCATTCAGAGTAACAGATATATAACTAAATAACTCTAATAAATTCTATTATATGGAAAATTTACAACATTAATTGGTTAAAGAAAATTATTTCTACTTGAAGAGAAATAATATTTTACAAACTCGAACTTCTTACTGTGCAAGATTACAGTCTTCTGAAATTAATGCAAGTTGATATAAGAGACAATAATTAGGCCCTAGCAGAAAACAATAGGCCTAGCCCATCAGCAGAAGTATAAAAGTTAGATACTTGTTTGGCAGCAATAAATGTGATAGAATTCAATACTATTGATTAGGCTTGGACACAAATAGGAAGAGCTATATGTTTCAATTTACCATATTTAAATAAGTAAGAGCTATGCTTAACACATAACCATAATACTTCAAATTACTGTTGATTCGGTAAATCTGAAGGAGATGACAGTTGTCGATTTTCCACTTTTTGGTGCCTGAACCTAATTAATGGAATCGAAATAAACAAGTTTTCTTCTATGCACTTTTCGTCTCAAATGAGTATTTTACGATTTATAGCGGTAAGTTCAGTTTCGTCATTGATGACGAATGCGCTCGAATAAACAGCTACTCATCGATTTTCAAATTTTTGTTGCTTGAAACATGGTAATAACATCGAAATAAACAACTTTTCTTCTATACACTTTTTTTGTCAAATGAGTATTTAACGAGGTATAGCGGTAGGTTTGGTTTCGTCTTTCAAGACAGAGCGCTGGAAGCGAGACGCCATTGCAGTATTGCCATACCACTCGATCAAAGAATTTCTTTCCGCTTGAAAGACTGGAGTTGCGGTAAGTCATTTACCGCTATAACTAATAAAATACTCACTTGAGACAAAAAGTGCATAGAAGAAAACTTGTTTATTTTGGTGTCATTAACCATGTTTAGCCATTACAATTTGCAAAATCGACAACTGTCATCTCCTTCAGATTTACCGTTGATTCTTATAAAAAGAAACAATTTCAAGATTTTCACTGCTATTGAACACATTTGCATTATTATCATGGACCAAAAAATCTATGTTAAGTTTAACATTTATTACTTGTAACAAAAACTCCAAATATTACCATGCTCTTTGTCTTTATAGACTTAAACTAACATCTAATCTAATTTCTGTGCAGCTGAGCCATTGATTTATATACATTTATGTTAACTAAGCAAAAAAATTTGATTATTGATGCAAGTAGCTAACATAAAACTTAATTGCATTTATTGCTCATGAAAAATTCTAAAACTTTATGCTTCATTTCGAGCTATAAAAACGGGTTAATCCGCTCGACAACAAAAATAAGTTCTCATGATACTCCAATGAAAAGACAGTAGAAACCTTTGTTATGGCTTACAATTTCTTCTATTACACTCCACCCAACAGTAATATCCTCTCAAGTTCCTTGCCAGTGCACTAAAATCTCTGAGCAGTCTCATCAGCATAAATAATAACGGCAGCTGCAGGACATGAATGAAAGTTGCTCTAATGTAATTACTATTGCGCTGATCCCCTCGTTGACGTAGTCATGAATTTTACAATCATCCATGTTCATGAATTTTAGAATGCATGATGAATTGATGGTCGCGCGCGTTGCAGGACTACCATCTTCCAGTACAGTGCACAAATGCTGCGCAACAACACACGTGTATATTTATAGAACTTCTTCAGCAAGTACATAGCTAAAAATCTTTTGCATCTGTCGGTCTCAATATAGGTTACTGACAAGTACTGTTGTGATTTACGCAACACAAATCTTTTCAACTGCCGTCGTACTATTCTCCTGGATCGTCAACTTCTTACTGCTGCATTTAAAAAGCGCGGTTACTGCTTCCTCGTTCACCAACACTTCCTGTGGAAATTAATATTTCCGTAGCAAATACTGGTCTATTCAAAGTAATGGATAACATCAGGAAACTCTGAAAACAATTTCATTTATTGTATATTGTATCTCATATTCAGTAAACTTCTTCGTACGGGAAAATTTGCTTGCAATTTTTGGTACGGTTATTATTTACGTATGAAAACGGATTAGAGAAAATTATACATGAATCCATTTTTACGAAAATTTTGACAAAAATGATAGAAAATATATAAAAGCTGCGTGAAAGTAGCCCCACCAATGTTAACAATACGATATATGGAAAATTGTATCGAAATTCATTTAGAAGTGATATTCTCATCAAACAGCTTCTGAGCGACCGGCAGGCCGTGGCGGTCAAAACCGAAACGAACGTTTCGGGCGCCGACCCATCATCAGCTGTAAATCTGCAAATTTAAAGAGAGAATTTATGATTATGACTAGGTAACTGCACATCTAATAGACTACAGATGTTAAGCTGAAGCCACAACCTATAAGCTGAAATCTGGTTAGTATAGGTAAACGAGAAAGTGAATGAAATGTATAATGGAAGCCGGAAGGTAATTGATAAGTAAATAACAGTTCGCTGAGGCTGTGGCTGCCCAAACAAAAGCAAGGCATGCACACTCTGCATATCATTGAAGCTAGTCCATCCCCCTTTATTTAAAATACGATAGAAGGACAAATGAAAGAAAGGGCGTAAAAAATAAAAAAAAATTCAACCTCTCGGGAGTGATGAGGTCGCGTAAACACGGCCTGTTAAAATATTAGACTGGAGCTTGTATCACAGATGCGCTGATCACACACTTCGGCTGGCTTCGAATAGACAGACAGGCAGACAGACAGACGGACGTGGCTTCCATCATAGTATTTATTATAGAGTGGATAGCCCTACACTAGAGCACAGCATAGGTTCCACATAGACAACATAGATAGAGTACTGCACAAAATAGACAATTGCAAGACACAGCAATTTAGGTAAATAGTTCACTCACCTCTTGGATACCTTAACTTAATACTCCATTTTCAATACTGTGGCTAGCAAGAGTAGAGCGGAGATAGACGGGAAATATATAGAATAGCGTAGAATAGAATTAGTACATTAGTTTAGAACTTAAGAAGTTAGATACCAACCACAGTATGGTAATTATTTACACACTCGGTCAACATGTACTTGTTGTTGAACCCGAGGCCAATCGCAGACTGCCTTGCGAGTGTTGCTCTCTCGAGCGTTGTCAACTTATGGTCTCTCTAACTAGAACTTACACTACTCGCTATATTACACCCCTCCCTCCTTAATTAGAAACCCTCCCCCTGTATCCCCAGTCCCCTTATTCCATATAGTCAATCCTAAAGGTCCATTCTCACCACAGTCTTCCGAGCCCGGGTAGACCTGCGTGAGATGTTAGCACTTGGAGGCTCGTGCATCCTAGCCTCCTGGGTGGGAGTCGGGTAATCAGGTGTTCCGGTGTCAGGTTCATTGGTTGAATGGTGATATGGTGCGCTCGTAATATGTCGCATACCACATGCCTTCACAAATTCTTGGAATTCAGCCGATGTGAAACACGTTGCATTGTCAGAAACAATTGTTACTGGAAATCCAAATGTCGCAAAAGTGTGTTTCAGGCACGAGATCGTTTCGCTAGAGATTGTAGTAGATGTGGGAAAAATTTCAACCCACTTAGAGTGTGCATCCACGATCACTAGATAGTATTTTCCATCCATTGGGCCCGCGTAGTCAATGTGTATGCGATGCCAAGGCTTCGCAGGCCATTCCCACGGATGGAGTTCAGCTTTCGTTGGTGCAGCTCGAGTGCTCAGGCACTCGCTGCATGTTTTAGTCGTTTCTTCTAGATCTTTGTCCAGCAGCGGCCACCATACATAGCTGCGAGCTAACTCCTTCATCCTGGATGATCCAGCATGGCCAGAGTGCAGTTCGTCCACAATGGCTTGTCTGAGAGCTTGGGGTACAATAATTCTTGCTCCCCAGAGCACACAGCCATTTTGTGTGGACAATTCGTCTCGCCTCCTAGTATACGGAGCGAGATCAGGGTCACCAATTACCGTCGAAGGCCAGCCTACTTGGCAGTATTTGTATACCTTTGAAAGTACTGGGTCCCTTAGGGTGCCGTCGTGGATGTGGGTGCTGGTGACTGGAGCTGACTCAAGGAAATTAACTAAGGACGTCCATTCCGCAGGAATAGGTGTGGCTTCCTCGGGAGTTGTCAAAGGTAGACGACTGAGAGCATCAGCTGTGCCCAACAGCACGCCGGACCGGTGACGCAAGGTGAACTTGTAGGACTGCAGTAGTAAAGCCCACCTTTGAATGCGCCCGGATGCCATCGGAGGAATGCTTCTACCCGGATCAAATAGTCCTAACAAAGGTTTGTGGTCCGTAACCACAGTGAAATCCTGTCCCCACAGGTAGCAATGAAATTTTCGAAGTGCGAACACCATAGCTAGGGCTTCTTTCTCAGTTTGAGAGTAGTTGCGTTCTGTTGCTGTTAGAGTTCGGGAGGCAAAATAGGCGGGGCGTTCAATCCCATCAATAAGGTGACACAGCACCGCTCACACCATACGCACTACTGTCCGCCACTACCACTATGGGTTTCTGAGGGTCAAAATGGACTAGAGTCTGAGAGTCCAGGAGGGCTTGTTTAGATTTCTGGAAGGCTCTCTCCTGACTTGCATCCCATTTCCAAGGGATTTTGTCTCTCAGTAAGGTATTTAGGGGCTCGAGCATAGTTGCAGATGATTTTAGAAATTTCCTATAGAAATTTAGCAGCCCAAGGTAGGCTCTCAGTTGAGTTACATTAGTAGGGGCTGGTGCATTCTGGATTGCTGCTACCTTCTCTGCAGTGGGGTGCAATCCATCCTTGTCAATTTGGTATCCAAGGTAGGATACCTGTGGCACTCCAATTTGGCATTTGTCCATTTTCAGTTTTAGTCCTGCCTCCTGTAGTTTAGATAAGACTTGATAGAGACGCTTGTTGTGCTCTTGCTCATTAGTGGCACTCACCAGGACGTCATCCAGGTAGCAGAACACTCCTGGGAGGCCCTGCAATAGTCCTTCCATGGCACGCTGAAAGATTCCAGGTGCGGACGCAATTCCAAAACTGAGACGATTGTAGGCAAATAAACCTCTGTGGGTGTTTATTACCGTGAGTTCCTTGGAGTCTTCATCCAAGGGTAGTTGAGCGTATGCCTGAGACATATCTAGCTTGGAGTATATAACTCCTCCTGCTAACCCGCTAAATAGATCTTCCACTCTGGTTATAGGGTAGGTATCTAGCCTAGTGGCTCTGTTGACTGTTAATTTGTAGTCCCCACAGATGCGGATGCTTTGATCAGCCTTGAGCACAGGGACGATCGCCGCTGCCCATCTCGAGTATTGTACAGGGGTGAGGATACCTTCCTGCACCAGTCTATCAAGTTCTGCCTCCACCTTAGGTCTCAGTGTGTAAGGCACGTTCCTGGCCTTACAAAACTTTGGTGGTACAGCTGGATCCACTTCTATTTTGAAATTCCTTCCCATAAAGCAACCTAGCCCTGGTTGAAAAAGGTCAGGGAATTTATTTGCTAACTCTTCAGGGCAGGTAGTCAATTTGTTGACATTATTTGATACTATAGTTAGCCCAAGGGAATCAATCAGGTCCCTACCCAGCAAAGCTGGCCCCTCCCTGTCTACAATCACAATAGTTGCTAGTTGAGGAACCATATTACCAGATTCACGCTGGATGTTAGCTCTAATCTCTCCGCAAACTACTAGCTCCGCTCCCCCATAAGTCCTAAGCTTAACATCAGAAGGTCTCAGCTCGGGTCTTGACTTAGCTGGTATTTTAGAGTAGGTGGCCATTGAAAGGATAGACCTGGCAGCACCTGTATCTACCTCCATCTCTAATGGCACACCATTTAGTAACAATTTTATTTTGATTGGGGGTTTCATTTCCTCGGCTATTGAGAAAATCTCTCCATAACAGCCTAGATTAGCAACTGGATAGTCTGCACAGGCTGCATTGTTAGTTCTATTAGGGTTAGGGTGGTGTTCCCTCCCCCTTTTCTCATGCATAGCATGCACAAAATTATTTTTGTTGTCTTTAGCAGAATTTTGCTTTTTCAATTTAAAGCAACACTTCTTAAGATGGCCTTTTTGGCCACAACCATGACAAACACTGTCTTTATAGGGGCAATCTCTACGCCAGTGCAGATTACCACAGCCGCTGCATGCTGATTTGGGGCTAGCTTGAGCCTGAGTTTTGCCCTGAGGCTTAATAGCAGTTTGCTTTACTCTATGCTGGCCCACATTTAGTATGGAATTAGGTTGCCTTAACACAATCGTCTCCCTCAGTTGAGTTTCTTTGGCAGTTGCCAGATCCACGGCTTTTTTCCATGTGAGGTCATTTTCATTAAGCAAACAATTTTGAACATCATTACTGGCCACACCCAGTATTAACCTATCTAGCAGAGTTTCTTCCAGAACTTCCTGTTTGAAATTACAGGTGTCTGAAAGGGCCTTTAAGCTAGCCACAAAATCAGCAATGCTTCCCTTGTTTCTGGTTCCGCTTATGGAACCTAAACCTTTCAAAGATCTGGTTGCGTGTCGGCTTAAAATGCCGTCTTAACGCTTCCATGATCTCCTCATAGGTAGCATCTAAAAGTCTTTTAGGTGACAGTAGGTCTTTGGCTAACCTAACAATTTTAGGACCCACCAGAGCAATAAATGTTTTAGCTTTATTTGAATCTTCCACTTTATTAATACTAAGGAAGCAGTTTAGCCTGACTTCATATTCTGGGAATTCTTCCTCTAAAGGATTGAATTCTCCCACTGAGCCTAGCATTGGCATTTTTACCCAGCTTTACAGCTAATTGTCAGATATCTACCTGAAATAGTAGTAGCAACAATATCAGTTGCATGAGTAGCCAATTCAAGAGGCTGTAATAATACCCCTTGTTAAAAAAAAATCAGAAATTTACAGCATCAATACTCTAGTCACTGAATAATATAAATTCTGAGTTCCTTCATTAGTCTAGCCTCTCCCAATAGTTCTACAAAAAAATAATCCTCGTCGCCAGTATTATAGAGTGGATAACCCTACACTAGAGCACAGCATAGGTTCCACATAGACAATATAGATAGAGTACTGCACAAAATAGACAATTGCAAGACACAGCAATTTAGGTAAATAGTTCACTCACCTCTTGGATACCTTAACTTAATACTCCATTTTCAATACTGTGGCTAGCAAGAGTAGAGCGGAGATAGACGGGAAATATATAGAATAGCGTAGAATAGAATTAGTACATTAGTTTAGAACTTAAGAAGTTAGATACCAACCACAGTATGGTAATTATTTACACACTCGGTCAACATGTACTTGTTGTTGAACCCGAGGCCAATCGCAGACTGCCTTGCGAGTGTTGCTCTCTCGAGCGTTGTCAACTTATGGTCTCTCTAACTAGAACTTACACTACTCGCTATATTACAGTATTACAACTTATTTCTTGAACAGTACAATTACGAGATTTCACTTTGTCTCGCAGCTCTGTTTCCGCTAAATCATTTCTTTCTTGAGACGGAGGTGCGCTTTCTGTCTCCTAAATAAATTCCATCTACTCCACCCCCCCCCCCAACAAAAAAAAACAATGTAATCATAGGAAGAACAATTGAGATATTTCCAAAACATCACAAAAAATTCACTGAAACACACAAAAATTAGGCTATTCATGCTGCTTGGTCTAAGTATCTGTTGGCTTACCTTCCGCGTAGCTGGGTGCCTTCGCCAACCAGCAACCGCAAACAGCTTCACTGCTGATACACCTTCCGGTTCTCCACAGAATCAAAAGCAAGGCGCTGCCGGCTTTACGAAATGAACACACGGTTGACAGCAAATCTCAAGAACGAAAACACGCCGCGTCTGCACTCTACCATGTCCAACTCGACACTGCCCATGGAGCTAGGATATACTGGAGGGAGCATAGCCGATTCCAATCGGGTTCAAATTAGCTGCAAAAGTTGGGAGACTGGGGCATTGGCAAGGCCTCACACGTGAGCCAACCACAGACGCTTGGCTGAAGCTGGCTCCTACTCGCCTCCTCACCTCCTCTACGATTCGCCCTCCCATTTTCTTAAGCAAGATTTGTACCGCTCCACAAATCGAAGGATGAGGTGCGCGTGCAAGTCGCTCTCTAATTTGTTATATTCAAGGGCCTGTAATCTTTATAGTTTTCAACTCTACATGTATCTTTGCTAATAATTTTGATATTATTAAGTGTCCTCAAGTGAGGAAACACAATTTATTACCTTTCGGAGTCTTAGAATCCGAAATTAATGATTGACGATTAACTCAACAGCTGGAAGAGCATTCAGCGAGCGTGTGCGCATCCCAGCGTAGTCAGGAGGTAACTGGCTTCCGTGCTGACGTCACACTTGCGAGGTGGCTATTGGTTACCACAAACATGGGAGAAATCTCAAAAACTGGTTCTCTTCACAGACGGCTATGCTCCCTCCATATATCCTAGCTCCATGACACTGCCGCCAGCCAGCCGCAGCCGTCCGGCAGCGGCGGAAAGATCCCAAATTAAGACGGCGGCACGCACATCGTTGCAGCGCCCTCTTGCGGCGGCAAACACTTCAACACCACATCTCCCCCAGTTTCTCACGAAACTCGCAGTGCTTGGTGCCTAGCACTCGTACTCATCCAAGTACGTGGGATGCCATCGCTCACGGCGTAACCATCTCAATGGTTCGTGCTCCCCTCGCTGCCCCCCAGCATCCCTACCAACAGCGTCTCGCTCGTCGCGCTCATGTTCCGTGGGCTCATCAGTTGGCTCACAATCTGCCGCTGGCTCAACGGGCGCCCTGTTTAAGGCATCAGCTACGACTCTCTCTGGCAACGCCAAGGGAGTTGCGCCGCAGCCGCCCCCTCCACCGAAGACCATTGCTTTGGGCTCCGCGGCACCAGTGACACCACCATGGTTCTCAGGACCCCCGCCCCACTCACCACCAAGCCGACGTTTCCTAACGTCGCGCACATGCATAGGCATGCCGTCTACGCACACTACATGCTTAGACACGACGCTGGTGACCTCACCTGACGTCCACTGCTTCGTGCATGAGGGCAGGGGGAGGTTTCACCCACACCTCATCACCAACGGCAAAGCTGTTGTCCTCGCAGCCATCAGTCACCCGAAGATTGACAACAAACGGCACTCGCCAGCGATACTTGAAAATACCGCTCGACGGGACCGAGCCAGCCTCTGTTTCCTTTCGAGGCGTCACATTGTACCAAAATGTGGCCTCCTTAGGAGAGATGCCTCCCCTAGCGGCGATCCTCGTGATCGTCCGGTGATTTCTCTCAACGATCCCGTTGCCACTCGAGGCGTAGGCGGCACGGAATCGCAGAGAAATCCCCCACGCATAAGCGAACTGCTCAACAGTCGCTGATCGAAACGCCGTTGAATTGTCCAACAACAATTCATCACACGGCCCTCGCTCAATTACGACCTCACGCAAATGGGCAACAATGCTCGCTGCTGACTCATTCAGCACTATATAAAAAGACTGATGGTGGAGTGAAAGAAAGTCCGGATTGAGAGTTTTTAATTGAACTCAACGAAAGATTAGTAACAACAGTAAACAAGAGTCAAACGAATCAATAGGCGAGGAGTAGCACTGATCGGGCCCGAGTGCACAACACGCAGCTCTTGCCGCACGCCAGCGCCCACCGCTTGACTCGAAAGACCTAGACCCAAGGGCCTGTAGGAAAAAGTAAAGACTTGAGCCTATATGGACATGAAATAACCCCAAACAACTTCAACCCCTACCGGACAGCTGATATATCAGCTGCGGAATTGCGTTCCAATTCTAGTTATAAGTTACACGTTATACGTTATTAAGTTCCAGTTATAAGTTACACGTTATACGTTATTAAGTTCCAGTTATAAGTTACACGTTATACGTTATTAAGTTCCAGTTATAAGTTACACGTTATACGTTATTAAGTTCCAGTTATAAGTTATTATTCGAATGCGTGTGTGGCGTTACACCCTAATTGACCAGAGCACGAAATTGATACGTTGACAGCAAATCACAATGGCCAACCAACCCACGTACCCCTCAGTGCTATCCAGTGCTTCGAAGTAAGACGGAGAGGAGTAACACGGCCCTCGGTGAGTTAGGCTTCCATGGTCAGGTCACACGTCAGCGGGCGAAGAGGCGAACTCTGCTCCCTGACGGAGTGACCAATTCGCTCCACACTCCACCACGGTCTTCCGGCGCCAAACTTCAGCAGTACCTACAGGCCCTCATTCGGTCAACCAAAAATGCTCCGCACCATACGCAGCCCTCGACGACGGCCACGCTGACCAGGATTGCAGGACAGCTGATCTAGTGACACTGTGCGAGGCGAAATCTGGGGCGAGACTGCAGAGGGTTGCATGGCAGGTGATTTATATAGACATGTCTATGTCGTAGTCACCTGACCAGAACAATTCACCGTTAACGCACAAATCGTGACTGGTCAACTCACTGAATAAAATTCCTTTGAGAGGTCACCCTATTAATTAGGTGACCGATATGGATTTCCGTACAAGCACCGTCGCCAGATGGCAAACCGCGAGGGTCCACAGTCAACCATAGACAGGTAAAGCTTGTCACCATGATGGGTTACGTCAACCGCAACCCGGCGCCATCTCTCCTCCACAGAAAGACCCCCTCGCCCCACGAGATTTTCCTCCCGCAACGCGGGATCGATCCGCTGACTGGCCTCGCATCCAGCCAGCTCACGCTTCACCTGCTCTCGTGACAGTTCATTGCGGATCTGACAAGCCAAGTAGAACGTCCGATCGACGCCCAAATGATGCGGCAGATGAGCCGCCCATATGGCATCCTCGAGACTCTCTCCAGTGGCAAGCACGGCAGACACCTCTGCGACAGCTTCACCAACGTCGCGGTAACAAAGCCACCTCTTAGGTACCCTAGTCATCTGATCGGCTTTGTTCTCGATCGTCGAAACGAAGCGAACAGACACGACCAGACCATGCTCAGCGGTCGTCTCACGGATCACCCCAGGACGTCGCTTCACGAGCATCTCCGCCGCGCCCTTCGTGCGAACACGACTGCGGCCATCGACAGTGCTGTCCATCCAGGTGACGACTGTCCGGGAACCACTGGCGCCCGTGAAGGTTTTAAAACTCCACGCAATCGCCAAGTTGATACCCCACGCAACCGCCTCCAACTCAGCCACATTGAAATGAAGGTGGTCTGACTCTTTCCAGAGCCAAGACGCATCCTCAACAATGCGGCCATCGACCTCAAGGGCCACACCGACTCCGAGGGAGCTGGCATCAGCCCACACGGTAACCGTACCATGCGGATCGACACCCCAAACGCCCCCAACAGGGTCCTCCCGACGAGCTCGCGCCAACAGCTCCTCAGCCAACAAGATGACAAAACTGTCAACCGAGTCGTCCCAAGAGCCGCTGCATCCTAGCCGCTTCAAGAAACTGCAACATGGACGCAGCCACCCCGCCACGGGGTAATGGCCGACTAATCGACCACACAAGGAAAACAGCCCTCTCTTCGTTAAGCCGGCATTTACCGAACCAAACTCGGAGAGAGCAGTCCCCCTCGACATCCGAAGATGTCCATTGGAATCTTTCCGTAAGGAAATTCCCAATAACCACCCTCCATCCAGGCTCTCAGGTTCCTTCGTCACAAGTCCGAACCTTGCCAGATGCTCCCGGAGCTCCTGAGCACTGAGAACGGACTCACAAACCACTATATCATCGATATAGTGGTCTGTCCCTTGACGAACTCGGTCGTTCAACCACAGAACCTTGCCGAGAATCACCGTCATCATTCGGGGCGCACACGAGAGGCCAAAGCCTAATCGCGTCAAAGCGTAAGGCACACCCTTAAACTTCACGATCTGGTATCGCCAAAGATCCTCGGAAACGTGGATCTGCAGGTACGCAGACTTAAGGTCGACGACCTTAAGCTCGCACCGCAGCTGCCGCCATTTCCGAATCTTGTCGCCACACGCAGCGACCATGTCATCACCAGTATGACACTCGACAAAGGCGTTCAACTCACGATAATCCATGACCGGACGGACTTTGTCCTTCGTTGGTTGCACGGCGGCCAGCAACGGAATGACGCCCTGGATGGGGCCATGCCACTGCCTCAACCAACCCTTCCTTCAAGATCCAACTCTGAATTTCTGCGCCATTGCCTTCACGCACCTGAGGCGCCCGAGTACATCCGTACTCCGCGATCCGAGTCTGCAACCGGTCGGGTGGCTTCTCGGACCACCGCCAACTGACGGTCCACCGAACGTCAGCGAACCTAGCAACAAAGTCAGGGTCGACAATCTCGATCGGTGCTGGCGCACCTCTGGTGCTGGCACAGGCGAACAGGCATCGGTGCTGGCACAGGCGAATCCATTGCTGGACCCCCTACAGCATCCAGCTGACCAGGATCTCCCCCAGTCAACTGCATACTTTGAGTCAGGACCTCTCCTGACGGTGACGCCCCCCATGTGATCAATGACATCACTCCCTAGGAGGCAGTCCACGCCAAGATTCCCCAACTCCGGCATGACGAGCGCAGTGACACCAAAGCAATGCCCCTGCAACCCGACTACCACACGACAGTGCTTCCCCACATGGGAAGTTCTGCCGTCCGCCGTTAGCAGCGGCCGCCCCGGTCAGGGGTGTTGGCCCACCACCACCCGCGAACAAACCACCGTCCGCTCGCTCCCGGAGTCTACCAGACACCAAGAACAATGCCCATTCAAAATGGCACGAACGACTGACAAACGACGCCGCGTCGAAACGCCAGTCGCTCCGAGCGATCCTAGATCGCCCCACCTCAGCGACACACTCGTGCCGCTCAAGGTCCCTTTTTCCGAGAGGGCGCCGTCACCTCCCTCGGAGTGAGGAGACATCCGGTAAGCTCGGCTTACACGGTTCCCATTGAGGAGGTCGCGTCGCCCCGACTGGCGTCCTCTGCAGAGAAACCCGACCCACCAACCGTAGGCCTACCTACCGCCGGGCAGTCACAAGCAAAATGCCCGACCTCTCGACACGCAAAGCATGCGAACTTCCTTTTGGCGGGAGCTTTCACGGCCACCCTGCCAGCAGGCGCCGCAGCGCCTTGCTTCTGCGGGCAAACCCGCCCGCGGTGTGCACCGCCACAGCGGTAGCAAGCACCCTTGCTACCACTGCCCTGCTTCCCCGAAGCAGCAAGGTCTGCCCCGAGCCTGGCCTCCTGGCCTCGCCCGGCCACAGCCCTCTGTGCGGTCATTCTCTCCCGCACTTTCGACACCACAGCATCGAACGGCGCAGTATACGCGTCCTCACGCGAAACTGCCCAAGTATACAGAGTAGTGGGGAGACCCTCGTAGAACTTGACCCTAAAAATCAAATCATTCTTAGTCGACCCCACTCTCCCACCCAGAAGCGCCAAGTCATCCAGGTACACGTCCACCGACTCCCCGGCTGCAAGCCGACGGTCAGTGAACCGCCTATATATTGAGGTTTGGGTAAGTAAAGCGAGACACTTGGGATTTATATATTGTCAGTAACATACAGCAGGACACAGTAAGTTTACATCACGAGCGATAGCGGTGGAGTGAGGTCCAACCAAGCCTGAGAACCATGAGCTCAGTTCCATGAGAACCATGAGCTCAGTTCTCAACGTAGAGTACTGTTTAAACACATTCTAACACAAGAGCACTGTAACATTATCAGTATTATACACATATACATTCAAGGTGCTACAATAAAGGTTCCAACACTATACGCCTCCTGCATAGGCAACGCAAATTGCGAGGCCAGCGTAGACCGAACTACCTGTCACTGAGCAGCATCACCGACGGTCATGGAGCGAAACACCCGAGCGGCGTTGCCGTCGAGCATGAACCCGATGACGTCGGTCGGAGCTACGCGCTCCAGCTGGCAGAGCCTCTCCAGGTTCTCCAGCTACTTCAGCGCGTCGACCGATCCATCGCCGGTCAACTTAGGCAACTGCTTAGATAACCGGTCGAGGATCGGACCAAGCGCCTGAGTCAGGATGTTAGCCAACAGGCTAACATCCACAAGCACTCCCGATGTGTTCCCCGCCAGCGGCACTGGCGATCCCGCATCGCCAGCTCCGGCTGCCGCAGCCTTTCCAGCTGCGTCAGAAAGAAAGAAATAAAGAAAGATAGAAAGAAAGAAGAAATAATTTATTTCCAATAAAGTACAAACATGAAATATCGATACATTGGTTTTTAAAACACCTTAACATTAACATCCTTAAATGATTATAACACATTGGTATCGTAATACCCGTGTAGAATGTTGAAACAAAATGATTGATAGAAAAGTACAACAAAATTGAGTTCCTTTCCTTTCCTAATCTGATTTTGAACTAAGAGAGCACAATCCTCGCGACGCTCATTTGAAAAACACTTTCATTAGTACGCACAAGTATTGAAAAATGGAAGCGAAAAATGCATTCAAATACCTTAACATAGAAACCCTTAATTGCTATTCATACATGGTTATCGTAATACACATGATAGTTGTAGACACAGGATTTAGGGAGAAGCACAAGTTAATAAAAAATAAACAATAATATGTATAAGAGGATCGTTTGCATTTGGAGGGCGGCACTAAGTTTCAGTTTCTGTGTTTCAATTTCTAAGTTTCGATTTCTGAAATTTTTGCTAGGAAGTGAAAATTTATCTTATTGTACGTGCGCTAAGTCATTCTAATATTGATCTTACTTATTCCTGTCGAATAAAATGAGCATCACAACTGTTGGTTCCATGCAGGAGAATGAGGTTGCTTTCCACAATTACTAGTACTTCATCTGTGGTGCCCGGAAATGGAAATGGAGCTTATTTTTTCTAATAAGTTATCAACTCCAAAATCCAAAAATTCCTTTCGCCCATCCGACAACACTTCACTCCCTCTTCCGGTGATGCCCCGCATCCGGTCATGCCTCTGCATTTGGTTCCGCTTCACATTTGTTTATATCTTACATCCGATGAAAGCCCACATCCGATCTTTCATCCCTATGTAAGGTGTCCCAACGATAATATTTGCTATCACAAAACACAAAATGGTTATGATATTTCTTACTTTCGCTGATAGTACTGGCACAAAGAGTACATCGGGGTTAAAAGACATGAAAAGTATTGTTTTACATCGCTAGCTGTAATATTTTCAACATAGGGGGAACCGTACAAAAGTTAACTATCTAAAATTAGTGTTGTCGTAGTGTATTCACAAGAATAAAAAGGTAAGAAGAGTTTACCACACAAAGCTTACGACAGCCATTTGAGATCAGAATAAGAAGATTTAAATGATGATCTTTAAAGTTATGACATTCGTCAGATCCGAGGCCTTTTTTAAATGTTTCAATGAGACCGAAGTAGAGAAAGTATGTACTAAAATACCCTCACATTTAACATCCTCTCTCTCTTTGCGGTAATTAATTTGGGTTTGGAAATGTAGGATGAAAGTGAGTCACTAAGAACACAAAATCCCTGTGACACATAGCTGAAAATACTCTTGTTAGGGTGCGCGTTATTGGATCACGAGTCCGCAATATTTGCTACATAGCTGGAACACCAATGTACACACGAGCGCAGGAAAGTAAAAAATTGCTAATGAACTACGTCGCATGTTCAAAAAGCTTCAATATGAGCGATAAGTACTTACGAGTATCTTAAAGTTAAGACCATGACTTGAGATCGAATACATCAGCTGCCTCAGCCTTTCCAGCCGCCGCCATCTTGCTACCAACAAGATGGCTATGTAGCATTCGCTACAAAGCGTAGGAATTATAAATTTTCCCATTCGTAATTAAATAAAATAATTATTAGCATTAAAATTCTTACTCTAATTTATTATTCATTATTTTCTACTTCTAATTCGTAATCATTGAAGTTTTTGTGTAAATGCATGAGACAATAAAAAAACACTCGACATTTTTCGAGAGAGGAGCCCCCTGGTGGCAATACTGCGCAGTGGCGCGTCTCTTTTCAAAAACGCACTCTCACATTGGCGTCTTACTCTAGCGGTGTTACAGCAAATTCTCGTGAGTAAATCTGTGTTAGAAAATTATCGTGTTCCTTTCTTCGTGTTCAGTGAGTATAAATAGTGACAGTGTGGGTATTTGGATACGTAATTATGCGTAGGAATTGTGATGTAGCATGTTTTCATTCAGAGGATTCCTCAACATGACTTAGCGTGAATCTTTTACGTCACGTGCATTTCGTGTGTCAGTAATTTATATTAAATACTCAACTACGTTCTTTCCCTTACTGAAAGTCATACCTTTTGCAGCGGTCATATGATATTGAAATTCGTTCGTAAAATACTCATGAGAAAGCACGACAGAACTCCTCGCGTCGTTGTTGCTGGTCTCGTTGTTTTCCAAGATGGCGAAGCACAAAAAAACTGCCGTCTCGTGTCTTTACTTTGTGATTATAATCATACTTACGCATGGGAATAATATTCCTTTTTTCTTTTTGTTACAAAAATACTTTTTCTGGTTTTTCTTAAAGGTGTTTTGACGTGTAATAAGTGGGAATGCCTCTTTAATAATTTCGTACGAAGTAATAGAGTACGCAGATTATTCATGCACATGCCTGCTAAAGTTTTTAGTTATATTTTATATTTCATACTCCTTAAACCTTGCGTCTAATCGCACTTATTTCAATATAAATCATTATCAACAAATTTAAAGCACTTCTGCTTATATTTTGGTGACAAAATACCTACTAGCATCTGCCTTCGCGAATGCGTACGATGTATGCCGGCGGTTTACTGCGACTAGCGACGCGTAAAACCGCCGGGTTAATCGTCGCACTAATTTTCATGTTTCGTCTTGCAAAGATTGTTTTTCTGTGCAAGCAAAAACGTAGTATTTCTTTTCTCAGTGTAGATATTATTCCTTATTTTTATTATTGCAAATGATATTTATCAGTGATTTTCAGTAGGATTTATATCAATGAACTTTAGGATTTTTCTCTGTGATTTCTCGTACAGTTATAGAGATGTTCTAGAGTACATAAAGAAGCATTAATTCTCATTATATGCAATTCTAGACGTTGTATGTTTTTTTACTTTCTGCTTCATGGATATTTTCATGATATTCCGTAGATCTCGTGTTTACTTGCATGTAGTTTCGGTAATGAATAACGATTGTCATTACCGGAAAGTCTTAAACCTCATGCTCATATATTAAAGCCAAAGGCCTTAGTGAACAAGTTTGCCAGTTACAAAAGAATCTGTCCTATCTCCTTGAGCTTGCCAAAAGTGAGAATCCTTAAAGTTAGCTCGTGTCTGATCTGTAGGATTTCTCGGAGTTGCGTGTGGGCGTTTATCATGTACGATGTTGGGGACTGTCAGCACTAGAATTTTCCTTGATGTCTCCTTGGACTGCTCATCCAGCGTTCATCTTTTTGCAGACCTCAACGTCATCACCAAAACGCCACCGACACACACACCTTTGCCCCCTGGGCCTTTGTTGGATTAGTTTTTGGTCCTAAACTGGCCTTATCTAAACTGGCCTTACCTAAACTGGCCTTATCTAAACTGGCCTTATCTAAACTGGCCTAATCTAAACTGGCCTTATCTAAACTGGCCTTATCTAAACTGGCCTTATCTAAACTGGCCTTACCTAAACTGGACTTACCTAAACTGGACTTACCTAAACCGGCCTTACCTAAACTGGCCTTTGTTCTGGCATCCACTCAATTAAATTGACACTACCAATCTTCTCGGGTCTCTCAAAGACTTATAAATTGGACCCCTAGAACTTCTAAACAAACCTACACAGTCGACTTCGTTAACTAGCCGGAGCCGCTTCGCCTGCACGGACTGCGAACCATCTTCAGCCGAGTCCTCCAGAAGAGCAAGATTTGGCGGTCCTTTTTCGGCTCTCCTCAAAATAAACTACAAACAAAAAGCTGAGTTCCCGAGTGCATTATTACCCTCTCTCCTGATTATTCAGATACTTATCGTGACACATGTTTATGTCTGGCTTTACCCCACGGCCACAAAACCAAACACTGGTGACCCCAAAGATAAATAACACTGGTGAAAACCCAGAGTTTTAAAACCCCAAACCTCCTTTAAAAACTTAAAAACTATTCAACTCGATAAGTGTTTGAGAAATTGTGAGAGAGGTTAATTTTGGCATATCATTGTAGTGATAAATTTCCCATGTCGTAGTCTTTGAGAATTTCTATAGGTTTAACCGTGTTAATGGAGATTCTCTGAGCAGCTCTAACAAAAATTTTTTTTTCAGCGCTAACCTGTCCTTGTTTGTTTGATGTGCCTTAGTAGGTAGGAAAAATATTTTTTTCTCCTATTTCCGTGTTTTGCGTTTATTTCTGACTACCGTAAAAATTTTCGCTTCCATCCTCTTTCTCTCCGTTTTCAACGTTATTGATCGATTGAGTAGGTAGGAAAATAATTTTTCTCACCTGTTTTTGTGCCTACGCTAATTGCCGCATACCGCATAAATTTTCGTTTCCAATTTTCTATTCTCTTCTTTCAGTTTCAACTTTATTTGAATGATTGATTAGGTAAAGTAATAACGCTAACTTGTAACACCTTTAATATCAAACATTTATTAGGCGTTGAATACGAACTCCGAGCAAGCATAGTTAATTTTGCTTTCGTAGAAGGGAAGCCGCTAGCATGACTGAATCAGATAATGAAGATCGAGCCCGCACAAAACCCCTTAGTCTTCCTCCCTTCATTCCAGGGGACGCTCACACCTGGTTCAACCAGGTGGAGGCTATGTTTAGGTATCATAAAATAAGGGATGAAACTGACAAGTTTTATGCCCTCGTGTCCGCAGCTCCCACAAAATTGTTAAATGACTCGAATCAATTGCTAGAAAACCCTCCCGATATTGATCCGTACGGCACCTTAAAAAGAAAGATATTGCAGAAGTTGCAGATGTCCGATGCGGACAAATTTAGAAGCCTTGTAGACGCCTCAGCAATTCCATCTGTCTCTGTCTCTTTCTCTCCCACTTCGTTGGTTAAAGAGTTGCGAAAACTCGCAGCGGGTGTTGCCGTAGCTGAGGGATTTCTGAAAGAAGTATATATGACTAAGCTTCCTCACAATGTGCGTCCATTCCTATCGCTGGCAGGCCCTGATCAATCTTTAGAGAAGCTTGCAGAGTCCACTGAGACAGTGATGCGAAACCTAAACGTGTCACAAGCACCGCAGGTAGCTGCTTTAAACCCAGAAACTGCAAATTTTAGCCCCTCAAATCAATCCTCAGCCACAATAGATAAGATGCAGCAAGACATCGCTGAGATAAAGCAAGCTCTCCAGAATTGCCAGTTAGGTCAGAGTGTAGCTCACATTCAACAAGGCCCAGGGAGATTCCAAAGCCACCAAAATGCCTACGACTATCCTTATGACTATCCCTCCAACTATCATCCTTTTCCTCCTCCTCAACGTTTTGATAGAGGTAGATCCTATGATAGGTCAAATCAAGACCGCCGCTTTCGGTCGCGCTCTCGTGATGCTAGTAGCAATTTATGCTGGTACCACACAAAGTATGGTGACCAAGCACGAAAGTGCGGGTTCCGCCTTTGCCCTCGTTATACCGAAATGACCTCGGGAAACGCCAACAGCGACGCATAGTAGCGAGTACTGCGTTGCCTCATTCTCAGACTACTCGCCTCTTGAACATTGTGGATCCCACTACCAAATATCGTTTTCTCATCGATACTGGTTCTAGTGTGTCAATTATCCCAACAACGGCTAAAGACAGAAAGAATAAACATGTGGCGACACTACGCGCCGCAAATGGCACTCCAATAGCCTGTTATGGGGAAAGAATTTTAGAGTGCAGTCTGGGATTGAGGAGAAAATTCACATTTACCTTCTTGATAGCTGAAGTACAAGAGCCCATAATAGGTGCTGATTTTCTAGCCAAGTTTGGCATACTTGTAGATTTTAAAAACCGTAGAATTAGGGACGAGGAGACACAGATCTCAATTCCCGCTTGTAGCATAACCAGAGCTAATGTCTTGCATTCATTCTCCATAGCTTTCAAGGAGGAGTGCATGTTCGAGCAGGTACTTAAAAATTATCCTGCACTAACAAACCCTAACTTAGCTTCTAATAACATGCAGACATGCACAAAGCACTTCATAGAGACGACTGGTCCGCCGGTCTACTCCCGAGCAAGGCGACTACCGCCTGATCGATTGGCGTTAGCCAAGAAAGAATTTGCGCGCATGCAAGAATGTGGCATCATCCGCAGTTCCAAAAGTCCTTGGGCTAGCCCTCTTTTGCTAGTACCCAAGGCTAACGGTGAATTCAGACCGTGCGGGGATTTCCGCAGGTTGAATGCCGTTACTTTACCTGATCGCTACCCTATTCCTTATCTGCACGATTTCAGCGCAAATTTAGAAGGAGCACAAATTTTCTCAAAAATTGACCTCAAGAGCGCTTTCCATCAAATTCCACTTGATGAGAGTGCTATCGCTAAGACCGCGGTAATCACTCCGTTTGGTCTCTTTGAGTTTCTAAAGATGCCATATGGGTTGAGGAACGCTCCTCAAACGTTCCAACGCCACATGGCTGAAATTTTCTCTGATCTCACTTTCGCCTATGTCTATCTAGACGACATCCTAGTGGCATCCACAACCCCGGAGTTGCACAAAGACCATCTTAGGGTCGTTTTTCAAGGACTGTTCGACAATGGACTCCTCGTAAATCCTGAAAAATGTGAGCTCGGAAAGCCATCACTGATTTATCTAGGTCACGAAATTTCTAGCCTAGGTCTAAAACCTTTGCCTTCCAAAGTAGAAGTGATCAAAAACTTTCCTCTTCCACAGACCCAGAAGGAACTAAGAAGGTTCCTGGGTTCTGTTAACTTCTATCACCGCTTTATACGCAACTGGGCTCAAACTTTAGCACCCGTGTCTGACCTACTCCAACCGAAACGAAAAGGTAAATCTATTGAGGTAAAATGGACGGAAGAAGCGCGCAAAGCTTTTGTTGAAATAAAGCATAAGTTAGCTTCCGCGACTGAATTATCCTACCCTATTGCAAATGCTGACTTCAGTCTCGTTGTTGATGCATCCAGTACTGCCGTAGGTGCTGTTTTGCAACAACAAGTAGGAACTAACATCTCTCCTCTTGCTTTCTTTTCCAAAAAGCTGTCGCCCACTGAGCGTGCTTATAGCGCGTTCGGTAGGGAACTCCTTGCTATCTACCTGTCTGTGAGACACTTTCGCTATGCTCTAGAGGCAAGGGAGTTCGTGATCTACACAGACCACAAACCTTTGACCTCAGCGATTAAGATGCCTTCTGAAAGACATTCCCCAAGAGAAGCTCGACACTTGTCCTTCATAAGTCAGTTTACCACTGACATCCGTTTCATCAAAGGTCTCGACAATACTGTCGCTGACTGCTTATCCCGTATCAACTCTGTCCAAACCAGTGGTGAAATCACTTTCGGTAATATTTACAAGACCCAGAAGGAGGATCCTGAACTTCAGGACCTTCTCAAACCTTCTAACACTTCCTCTCTGAAATTAACCTTCGTTGACGGCGTGTACCGTGATGCTGAGCGACTTTCTCGTTTGTATCTTCCTGCGACTCTCCGCAGAGTAGCTATTCTCCACTACCATTCCTTCTCTCATCCTGGTATTAACCGTACATTGCGTTTGATTTCCGATCGTTTCGTCTGGCCAGCGATGCGTAAGGAGGTCAAGCAAATTGTGCAAAATTGCCATGCATGTCAGAGTAGTAAAGTGGTGAAACATAATCGTGCAGCGCTGCAGAGTTGTGCATTCACAGGTCACAAGTTCGACGTGGTCCACCTAGATTTGGTGGGTCCTTTGCCTTTGTCGCGCGGTCATTCTTATTTGTTGACCATCATTGATAGGTTTTCTCGTTGGGTTGAGGCCGTGCCTCTTCCTGATACCCAAACTGAGAATGTAGCGCGCGCTTTCATGTCCAACTGGATCTCCAGATTTGGGGTTCCCTTAAGTGTCACACATGACCGGGGATCACAATTTACCTCCAAATTTTGGAGTGAGCTTAGCATCGCTTTAGGTTGTACTAACACCAGCACTACCGCTTACCATCCGCAGTCGAATGGACTTATTGAGAGAGTCCACAGAGACCTCAAAGCTGCACTGCGTTGCCTTAATTGCAGTCACGATTGGACTGACAGACTTCCAGTAGTATTATTGAGCATCCGCAATTTGCATCGTCAGGATCAGCAATGCACAGCAGCAGAGATGCTTTACGGGAAGACGCTTCGTCTCCCCGGCGACATTGTTGACCCAAAACCTTTGCCTGAATTTTCATCTGCTGACCGTTCCGCCTATGTAACCTGTCTAAAAGATTGCATGCGTCAGATCAAGTATGTTGCTCCACGAATGCCTCAGACTAAGGACAAACTGGATCCTGCTTTGCAAGACTGCACACACGTGTACGTCCGTAATGATAGTATTAAACCGACTCTCACACGTCATTATGATGGCCCTTTCAAGGTACTAAAACGGACGCCAAAATATTTTGTTCTTGAAAGATCTGGTTCACACGACCCTGTGAGCATTGATCGATTAAAAGTCGCGTACACTTCCGATCATAATGTAACTTATAACTCATCATTCTCTCCGCAGATTTCCCTTCCCACTGAGACTCGATCATATCTACCATCTCAGCTTCCTCAGTTGGCTGCATTGTTGCCTAGTCAACTTGAGTGTAATCCTTTCTATGTGCCTGTACATTCAAACCCTACCCCTAAGCCTATCGTAGATTCTAATTCTAGCCTTCTTACTGAAACGGCGACAAGTCTGGATAGACCAGACGAGCCCGCTGCAGTAACTCGTGTTCCTAGAACTCTTGCCGACCTAAATTTGCAGACCCGTTTGGTGAAACTTCCCCGCTTATTAAGATTTTCCGACCGCCAAACCCGGCATGGTCGCGTTGTTAAAACTCCTTCCCGCTACAAATGATTGCAGCGGGTGGACCTTTCGGTCTGCGCCTTGGGGGGTAATGTAGCATTCGCTACAGAGCGTAGGAATTATAAATTTTCCCATTCTTACTTAAATAAAATAATTATTAGCATTAAAATTCTTACTCTAATTTATTATTCATTATTTTCTACTTCTAATTCGTTTTCATTGAAGTTTTTGTGTAAATGCATGAGACAATAAAATAACACTCGACATTTTTCGAGAGAGGAGCCCCCTGGTGGCAATACTGCGCAGTGGCGCGTCTCTTTTCAAAAACGCACTCTCACATTGGCGTCTTACTCTAGCGGTGTTACAGCAAATTCTCGTGAGTAAATCTGTGTTAGAAAATTATCGTGTTCCTTTCTTCGTATTCAGTGAGTATAAATAGTGACAGTGTGGGTATTTGGATACGTAATTATGCGTAGGAATTGTGATGTAGCATGTTTTCATTCAGAGGATTCCTCAACATGACTTAGCGTGAATCTTTTACGTCACGTGCATTTCGTGTGTCAGTAATTTATATTAAATACTCAACTACGTTCTTTCCCTTACTGAAAGTCATACCTTTTGCAGCGGTCATATGATATTGAAATTCGTTCGTAAAATACTCATGAGAAAGCACGACAGAACTCCTCGCGTCGTTGTTGCTGGTCTCGTTGTTTTCCAAGATGGCGAAGCACAAAAAAACTGCCGTCTCGTGTCTTTACTTTGTGATTATAATCATACTTACGCATGGGAATAATATTCCTTTTTTCTTTTTGTTACAAAAATACTTTTTCTGGTTTTTCTTAAAGGTGTTTTGACGTGTAATAAGTGGGAATGCCTCTTTAATAATTTCGTACGAAGTAATAGAGTACGCAGATTATTCATGCACATGCCTGCTAAAGTTTTTAGTTATATTATATATTTCATACTCCTTAAACCTTGCGTCTAATCGCACTTATTTCAATATAAATCATTATCAACAAATTTAAAGCACTTCTGCTTATATTTTGGTGACAAAATACCTACTAGCATCTGCCTTCGCGAATGCGTACGATGTATGCCGGCGGTTTGCTGCGACTAGCGACGCGTAAAACCGCCGGGTTAATCGTCGCACTAATTTTCATGTTTCGTCTTGCAAAGATTGTTTTTCTGTGCAAGCAAAAACGTAGTATTTCTTTTCTCAGTGTAGATATTATTCCTTATTTTTATTATTGCAAATGATATTTATCAGTGATTTTCAGTAGGATTTATATCAATGAACTTTAGGATTTTTCTCTGTGATTTCTCGTACAGTTATAGAGATGTTCTAGAGTACATAAAGAAGCATTAATTCTCATTATATGCAATTCTAGACGTTGTATGTTTTTTTACTTTCTGCTTCATGGATATTTTCATGATATTCCGTAGATCTCGTGTTTACTTGCATGTAGTTTCGGTAATGAATAACGATTGTCATTACTGGAAAGTCTTAAACCTCATGCTCATATATTAAAGCCAAAGGCCTTAGTGAACAAGTTTGCCAGTTACAAAAGAATCTGTCCTATCTCCTTGAGCTTGCCAAAAGTGAGAATCCTTAAAGTTAGCTCGTGTCTGATCTGTAGAATTTCTCGGAGTTGCGTGTGGGCGTTTATCATGTACGATGTTGGGGACTGTCAGCACTAGAATTTTCCTTGATGTCTCCTTGGACTGCTCATCCAGCGTTCATCTTTTTGCAGACCTCAACGTCATCACCAAAACGCTACCGACACACACACCTTTGCCTCCTGGGCCTTTGTTGGATTAGTTTTTGGTCCTAAACTGGCCTTATCTAAACTGGCCTTATCTAAACTGGCCTTACCTAAACTGGCCTTATCTAAACTGGCCTTATCTAAACTGGCCTTATCTAAACTGGCCTTATCTAAACTGGCCTTATCTAAACTGGCCTTATCTAAACTGGCCTTATCTAAACTGGCCTTATCTAAACTGGCCATATCTAAACTGGCCTTATCTAAACTGGCCTTATCTAAACTGGCCTTACCTAAACTGGACTTACCTAAACCGGCCTTACCTAAACTGGCCTTTGTTCTGGCATCCACTCAATTAAATTGACACTACCAATCTTCTCGGGTCTCTCAAAGACTTATAAATTGGACCCTTAGAAATTCTAAACAAACCTACACAGTCGACTTCGTTAACTAGCCGGAGCCGCTTCGCCTGCACGGACTGCGAACCATCTTCAGCCGAGTCCTCCAGAAGAGCAAGATTTGGCGGTCCTTTTTCGGCTCTCCTCAAAATAAACTACAAACAAAAAGCTGAGTTTCCGAGTGCATTATTACCCTCTCTCCTGATTAATCAGATACTTATCGAGACACATGTTTATGTCTGGCTTTACCCCACGGCCACAAAACAAAACAGCTACCACCACCAAAAAGTTTAGATAGCTTGTGTGCTCGCGATAGCCATGTGCTATAGGTTCCGCCGCCGTGCGGCCGGGACCCGGGTTCGAAACTCGGCGCTGGCAGTGGCGATTTTCTCTGTTGGGTATAGGAGAAAAATTCCAAGCACAATACCCCACTCCACCCAGGTGTCTGAAATGGGTACCGGTCTCGACCGGGGGAAAGCGTCATGGCGTCCTGGCGTTAGTTATAAGGCATTTGAAAATCCAATGTACAAGGTGATATGTATCAGGCTTGATTGGAAATGTAGCATCCGTAGATGCCTTCATTATTTTTTTTTGTTGGCTTACCTTCCACGTTGCTGGGGGCCTTCGCCAACCAGCAACCGCAAACAGCTTCACTGCTGATGCACCTTTCGGTTCTCCACAGAATGGGAAGCAAGGCGCTGCCGGCCTTACGAAACAAACACACGGTTGACAGCAAATCTCAGGAACGAAAACACGCCGCGTCTGCACTCTACCACGTCCAACTCGACACTGCCACCAGCCAGCCACAGCCGTCAAGCAGCGGCGGCAAGATCCCAAAGTACGACGGCGGCGCACACATCGTTGCAGCGCCCTCCTGCGGCGGCAAACACTTCAACACCACAGTATCATTGACCCCTTAAAAATGGTGGTGGACAGTGGTTGCTAAATGCTCTTACAAATGTTAAAAGTGCAATACTTAGGTAGCACCATAATATTTACGAAAAGCTCTAGACTTGAAAATAAAATAATATAAAACCTCCGATTTCCAGACTATATAATCGCAGTAAAACATTATACCACTATCTTGAAAAGTGCAACATTAAACTACTTGATAATAAAATGTATTGTCACATTATTACAAAATTTGAAAAGTAAGAAATAGAATTTATATCAGATAGTTACGACACGATCGGGAAAAATATGTGGTATCTCCGGACTTCCGGACAAAACTCTGAAATTAATACACTCAATTAGTGGAAAAGGTTTGATTTAGGCCGTTTTAAATCTTTTAAAAAGTTGGATTTAGTAAAAATAATAGTGAACATTGTGACAAGTCCGTAAGTGAGTACTAGAGCTATTCACAGGTCGGAAAATTCGGAAACTGGGCAAGTGACTGTGAGTAAAGCAAGTGTTAAAAGCTACGGTTTCCTAGGAAAGCGGCGCCGCTATTAACTATTTTGCGGCCGCAATTTGACATGATGCAGTCAGCGTAATATAACGATATGACAACTGATATATGACAACTGATATATGACAATACTATATGACAACTGATGGTATTTTAGCTCATCAAGAGAATGTAAAAAAGTATGAAATATTAACAAGAATTGTGCAAGAGCATTGCAGATGCCCTCTGATTTTGATGGGTGATATGAATGGCCATGTTGGTATACTTGGTGAGCCTGTGAATGCAAATGGACAAAAATTGATTGATTTCTGTGATGAGAATGAACTTGAGAACCTAAATGTAACAATAGGAAATGGCTTGCATACATGGCAAAGCAGGGAATGTAAAACTGCAATTGACTATATGATAGTGAATAGTAGAGCAAGAGAGTGTGTCGAAGAAATGTTTGTAGATGAAGATGATTTTGATATTGATAGTGACCATAAAATGCTTGTACTAGAATATAATTGGGATGGAAAGGAGCCGATGCAGAAGGCCAGCAGAGTAAGAGAAAATTGGTGTATTAAAATGGCAAACTGGGAAGAATTTAGAAATGAATTGAGTAGATGTAACTGGAACAGGTGTGGAAATGTAAATGACCTAAATAAGGAGATTGCAAGAACCTTGTATGATGTGGCAAAGCAAAAGATCGGTAGAATGAAATGCAGGAAAAGTACAGGGAATGCTAGGTGGTTTACGAGTGAGATAAAGGAAAAACGAACGAGAAGGAAGACTTTAAATAAAAAACAACGCAGTATGAGGAAAATTTATAAAAGACGCAGAATTACTGAGGATGAATGGCAGAGTGTATGGAATGAGTACAAGGACCAGCAGAAGAAAGTAAAGAGAATGATCAATGAGGCTAGGGTTAAAGAAGAGAGACACCAAGTTGAAAATCTAAGAAAGAAAGGTCTAGATGGAATAAAAGATTGGTATAGGTTTATACAAGGTAATGATAGAGGTAGTGAAGTTCAAGTTGATGAATTAGTAGTCAATGGTTGCAGTGTGCAAGATAGGATGCAAATGGTGAAAGCAGTTGAAGAATACTGGGAGAACATTGGTGGAATGAATGAGCAGGTTACAGATGATGAACCAATAAATTTTCTGATAGATGAACATGAACTGCAAATGGAAGACAAAATCACTTGTGAAGAGATTGTAAGTTTTTTGAAGAAAGTGAAAAATGGAAAGGCATGTGGCCCTGATAAGATACCATATGAGTTCTATAAATGTGGAGGAGAGAGTGTAGTCAGTATGTTGAAATGTTTATTTGATGAGATATGGAAGAGTGAAAGAGTACCGGATGACTGGAACAAGTGTAATGTAGTTCTGTTTCATAAGGGTGGACATAAGAGTATGAAAGAACTTAAAAATTCCAGACCAATTGCACTGGGTGACACCGTATGTAAGATCTTTTGTGGTATTTTGAATGAGAGAATGAAAAATTTAGTTGAGGAATTAGGAGTCCTGGGAGAAGAACAGAATGGTTTTAGGCAAGATAGACGGAAGGAGGATAATCTGTTTGTAGTGAGTAAAATAATTGAGCGAATGAAGAAGGATAACAAGAAGGTATATTTAGCATTCCTGGATATTGAAAAGGCGTATGACAAAGTGGATTGGGTTAGGCTGTTTGAAATTTTGAGAAAAGTTGGTTTTAGCAGAAAAATAGTGAACATTGTACAGAGTCTGTATGAGAACACAAGTGCTATCTACAGGTTAGGAAATTTGGAAACAGGGCAAGTGAGGAGTGTTAGAGGAGTGAGACAGGGCTGTACTCTGTCCCCCCTGTTGTTTGGATTGTACACAGAAGAATTAGCAGTTCGACTGAGAGGGAGTGGTTTAGGACTGAAAGTTGGTAATGAGAGACTGAGCTGTTTGTTGTATGCTGATGATGTGGTTGTGGTTAGTGAATGTGGTCATGAACTACAAAGGATGCTTGACATTGTGAATGGATATAGTACAGATTTCAAGATGAACTTTGGTGCCGATAAAAGTAAGGTCATGGTTATAAATAGTGATGAGACTGATAGAGACAGACTGTGGAATATTGGAGAAATCAGAATAGATAGAACAGAAGAATACAAATATCTAGGTTGTATGATGAGTGAAGATGGATGTACTAGAACTAAAGGTGAGAAAGTGGCTAAAGCAATGCAGTGGAGTGGACGGTTAGGTAGTGTGGCCAGATACAAAGCAAACAAGTACGAATGTGTGAGAGGAATGTGGAAGTATGTTGCTGTACCTAGTGTCATATATGGTATGACTGCTCTTGCTTGGAATGGAAGTGATCTTGAAAAGCTGGATGTGATACAAAATAAGGTAGGACTTGTAGCATTGGGTGCTCCGAAATGGACAGCTATAGAAGCCATTAGAGGTGACCTAGGGTGGAGCCTATTTTCAGAAAGAATGATGAAAGCTGTGCTGAATTATAAGGTGAGAATTGAAAGAATGCAGAATAGCAGGTGGGTAAGGCGAATCTTCGAATGGAATCTGAGTGTAAGCTATTGGGAGAAAGTATGTTGGGGGCATGCAAGGAAACTCAGTATGCAAAAGATTATTCATGTTAGAATTGGGAGACCTGTGGATGACTGGAGTTTAATAAATGTAGGAGGTGTAGGGCCTGAGTGGGACTGCAAGAGGTGGAAGAAAGAGATTGAGAGACAAACAAAAGAGTATGGATTGAATAAGTGGAAGCTTAGCATGATGCGGAAGCCTACACTTAACTGGTATATGAAAAAGAAAGCACCTAAGTTTGAGCTGTTCTATGATGGTAGTTTTGGAAGTCAACTCTTGTTTGCTGTGAGATGCAAGTCATTGAGTGTGAACAGACGTACATGGAGATGGAATGAGAATAATAACAGATTATGTCAGCAGTGTAATAGTGGAGTAGAGGAAACAATTGAGCATTTTGTGCTGGAATGTAGTAAGTATGAGCAAGAGAGAGAGAGTTTTATGAATGTGGTGTCTGAGCAGTATGGAGAGAATGAGTGGAATGCCAGATGTGCTGAAGATGATTGCGGTATGAGCTGTCTTGCTGGATTGGATCAGGAGTGTAATGCGAGTATCACTGAGGCTATGAAAGTGTTTCTTGTGCGTGCCTGGAGTAAGAGACAGTGACTGGAATGAGCCAGTCTGGTAGAATGGGCTGTAATGACCCAATGTGCTGGGGGATGGTGTTTTGACACACTGGCTGTCCCGGTGATGCCTTCCAATGGAGGCTTGTGACAAGGATCGTAGATCCTGAGTAGTTTAGTGGACAAGTCTGGTACCAGGCGCTGAACTCTTTGTGTGAAAATTGTGGAGGGAATTGTAGGCCGTTACAAAGGCCCCGACACTGTCGGCCCTCAAGTTCAAATTCAAGTTCAAGTTCAACGGCCGTTCATGAGTGTAAAGTTGGGAGTTGTTTTAGTGCATTGCGGCGGTCATTGCGGTGAACGTCAGAATGATGTCAGAATGGACGATCTAAGTAACGCATTATTAATAAGCTTAGAAGATGAAAAGTCTTCGGAAGACGATGGTTCGGACGAAAGTCAGATACTTAAAAGCCGATGTACAGAGGGTGCATTTTCAAATAATGTTGTACCACATGTGATGGTTGATGATGAAGCTTTTGCTCTGCACGAAAATCTGATGAAACCTTACCCAAGACAGCAATCTAAACGATCCATCGAAAACATTATATATCTATGGACTATCTCGAGCTCGAAAGACAACTTTGGAATTTTGTGCGGATATTTCAGGATTTTTCCCCAAACTATTTCTTCTGCCCCAAAAACTACAGACAAATTAATTATGTGTGCCTTTATATCTAATAACATTTTAAAGGAAGCACAAATACTTGCTCCAGGTCAAAAACATCTTGATTGGTACACTTCCAATTACCCACTTAATTTTTAGTTCCTTCAACAACACACAATGTTCTTTCTGGAATGAATTGAGCTGGCATTCGAAAAATATTTAAAAATTACTATAACGGGCCAGGTAGTGTTGAATTGCAACAAAATTATGCAGTACAACATTGATATTCACAGGCATGATATGGCATATTTCCTATGTCATTATTTTACATGACGGTAAGAAAAGCCGCGCAGACACCTCACTATTGCACCACAGTATGTTTGGAGTTAGGGCTGACGGTCAACCATGGTTATCTGTATTTTTTTCAAGTTGATCTCTGGTTCTTGGTATTTTTTGTAGGAATCTTTAAATGTCAACTCTATTGTAGGAGCAAAATCTTTATTTAACGTACTTATTTATTAAAAGTAGCTATGAACATTATGAGTTCTTACAAATATTGTACATATATCACTTTCCCTGTGCATAATAAAATACAAACAAAATATTTTATGTTATTTGTGAACAATTTATATGAACCTACGTGATCTTTTTAAGAGTACTTCCGATATTATTGAAAGTTTATGTTTCAATTAAGTTTTTCTATAATCTTTACTCTTCACATTATACAGAGCTCAATTATTTTTAACAAAATGAACTAAAATTTCATCTTCTTTGCCGTTCCCCACTGTAAAGTTTACTGTTGCAAACTTATAATCAGCGTTTCTACAATGAATGAAAGACACCGCCACCATAAAAAACGTTCACCAACTAGTAGCCGGATGCTACAGCGGCCGTCATGCACCTGGCAGCACCGCCATTTAGCGGCCACCGCTCTCTAGGAAACCAGTGGTGTCTGAATTAATAGACAACGTTTTCGTGACGTCATCCGCCGCTACGTTGCGGCCGTAAAACAGCGGCACCGCTTTTCTAGGAAACCGTAGCTTAACTAAAACAACAGAAGAGACAGAGCACGGCCCAGTCTCACTCATCTAAGTAAAGCTACGGTTTCCTAGAAAAGCGGTGCCGCTATTTTATGGCCGCAATGTAGCGGCGGATGACATCACAAAAACATCTATTAATTCAGACGCCACTGGTTTCCTAGAGAATTAGCGTCTAGCGTCTGAATTAATAGATGTTTTTGTGACGTCATCCGCCGCTACATTGCGGCCATAAAATAGCGGCGCCGCTTCTCTAGGAAACCGTAGCTTTACTTAGAAGAGTGAGACTGGGTTGTGCTCTGTCTCTTCTGTTGTTTTAGTTAAGCTACGGTTTCCTAGAAAAGCGGTGCCGCTGTTTTACGGCCGCAACGTAGCGGCGGATGACGTCACGAAAACGTTGTCTATTAATTCAGACACCACTGGTTTCCTAGAGAGCGGTGGCCGCTAAATGGCGGTGCTGCCAGATGCATGACGGTCGCTGTAGCGTCCGGCTATTAGTCGGTGAAGGTTTTTTACGGTGGCGGTGTCTTTGATTCATTGTAGAAACGCTGATTATAAGTTCGCAACAGTAAACTTTACAGTGGGGAACGGCAAAGAAGATGAAATGTTAGTTGATTTTGTTAAAAATAATTGAGCTCTGTATAACGTGAAGAATAAAGATTATAGAAAAACTTAATTGAAACAATCTTTAAATAATATCGGGAGTACTCCTAAAAAGATCCCGTAGGTTCATGAAAATTGTACACAAATAATATAAAATGTTTTTGTTGTATTTTATTATACACAGGAAAAGTGATACATGTACAATATTTGTAAGAACTCATAATGTTCATACCTACTTTTAATAAATAAGTACGTTAAATAAAGATTTTTCTCCTACAGTAGAGTTTACGTTTAAAGGTTCCTTCAAAAAATACCAAGAACCAGAGATCAACTTGAAAAAAATACATATAACCATGGTTGACCGGCAGCCGTAACTCCAAACATTCTGTGGTGCAATAGTGAGGTGTCTGCGTGGCTTCTCTCACCGTCATGTAGAATAATGACATAGGAAATATGCCATATCATGCCCATGAATATCAATGTTGTGCTGCATAATGTTGTTGCAATTCAATACTACCTGGCCCGTTATAGTAATTTTTAAATATTTCTCGAATGCCAGCTCAATTCATTCCAGAAAGAACATTGTGTGTTGTTGAAGGAACTGTGCCGTATCTGTGCCTTACGTAAGGGTGGATATTGAGTAGACGATGTAGACTTTTTACTTGTACTTGTCGCAGAGAGGTAGTACAACCAAATGCGCTCTGCAGCGCTGAACACGCCCTATTTATAGCTATAATTCGCTGACTCAGCGGCGCACACTGTGCTCGAGTCGCACCAAGGAGTGGCATTACGTACTTACTGACATGGGTACGAAACAAGTACGTAACCATGTCGGCACACACCTCCCCCACCATGCCTGGTGAAATTCCCTTTTTGAATAAAACAATCAATTTGAAAAGACATAACTTCAAAATCAACAAGGGTATCTCAAGGCATCAGTGTTTAAAATTGAAAATTACTAATTCGTGACAATCAGTGAAGTAAACACATCAATGTAATTGGCATTTAGGTATGCAAGGTGAAAAATGCGCAATATACCCCCACCAACAAAAGAAGAAGGTGATATGCCGCAGGTTAGGAACCTGTGCCGTAAACAATAGTGAAAACATATCTTCTTTTTTAAACGATAACCCGTATTGAAAGGCGTACAAGTACAACAACAATAATATATTCATCGAAATTGAAAAACATCCGTAAAATAAAAGTAAAACGCGTCTAAGTCAAGTCGGCAAGAACGCAACAGAACAATATCAGCGTACCGCAAAAATAGTGAAGACATTCCGAATGATCGTACCTAAAAAATCTACGGTACAAGGAACCAACATTTAACTATCTCTACTGGTGAAATACCCGTAAAGTACTCATCGAAGAAAAATAAACGCAACGACGTTAACGAACACAGCAATATCAAACTACGTAGGCATCATATTAAAAAATAAAAAAAACAACGAAATTCATTAAAAAAAATTTTTCAACTTTTAATTAATTCTCAGCTTTAAGTTTCAACTTTTTAATTGAAATTATAATTTTCAACTGTCAATTTTAAAATTTAAGATTTATTACGCATGAAGAATGATAATCATTAAACATCGCATGTATTTTACATTTACATCAACATTCGCCATGAAAACACACTTACCGCAAACATTAATTCATGATGAACAGTGTAAATGCTACGCAGTAAAAATAGAAAATCGCATCTTGAAACAACAATTAAAATACTTTTATTCAAACATAATGTAAGAAATAAAGAGTTTTACCTGTTATGAATTTGTGCTAAGAACAATACATTTGTGAAATAGAAGAATAAACAAGCATGAAAAGAATTCCGACGCATTGTCTATTAAAATTATTTGAACAGAAAATTCGCATTACGTTTACTGAATTCGGAAAACAATTAATACATACTGAGTTACGTTAACATCATATTATTTTTGAACATCAATACTAAAATTTAGAAGGAATTACCACAATTTCAAGACTTGATTCAACTTAATACCTTACAACTAATTCCTGAGATATATTTTAAACATAAAACTAGAATTCCGTTATATAACGCATGAGAAAAATAGTGTCGCTTAGAAGACACGCAAAAAAATAAAGTCCACATATTTAAAAAAACAAGAACAACACATGCTTCACCGACACCTAAACTTCGCTATTTGCTTGCAGGTGACGCAGTGGTTGCTCAGCGTTACTCGATCTGAGCTGCTGACGACGGAGTAGTGCATCTTCGGCGCGAAGGCGATCCGCCAGCAAGTTAAGTTCACGACGAAGATAGAAGAAGGAAACCCCTAATCCCAGAGTCAAAGGAAAGAGAAGGAGAATACCTAAATCTGATATTCGATCGGGAAGGATGTCGACGAGGGCATTTGCCTTAACCCAATCGGAGGACACTCTTCCCTGGTGTTGCTCCAGCGCATTTGTGAGTGCCTCCACCGACACATGGGTCATCCTATTTCCCATCTTGGAAGGCACGAACGCGAGCGTGCTCGGTCTGAAAATGAAACAACCACAGAGTTCAATTAGCATGGCCTCACAAAAAATTTTTCAATCAATTATTAGTACGTCGAATTAATTAAGGAACCAAAAGTCACAGCTGGTCACAGCTGCTATGAAAAAGGAAACAAACATCAAATCTCCACGTAGCTGATCCCACACGGCATCGACAGCTGCACACCTATTTGCAAAACAAATCGGGAGCCAGCCTTCGCTCCCACAGCAATGAGGGGCCGTATTTCTAAACACAGGATGTTATTGAACCGGGCAAGATGTTATTGGACTGAGCAAGATGTTATTGGACTGAGCAAGGCTCTCGGGCAGATGTAAGCCTTGGTGGTAAAGTGAATGGGTACAGACTCAATCACGCACCTTATAACATGGTACACCAAATACGAAACGAAAATATAAGGTAAATACACACGGTTATATAAGGAAAGTTCCAATAAAATATACGTAAAATTAACATCGAAACAAGCATCACACAATAGAATTATGAGCACCTAGTAACATCGTCAGTCGTAAGTCGCATAGTATTCATTCAACTCTTTTTACTTAAAGGTAGTACATGATTTTTATTACTCCGGAATGTTTTATTGCCTATTTTGATTTCTACGTAATTTCGGTTAATTTTTGTTATAATACCGGGTCCATTCCAAGCGATATCTAGCTTGTTTTTTCGCATGTGATTGCGCAATAAGACACGGTCATTTATTTCGAAATTTTTATCTTTGCGTCGAAGGTTGTGATACATGGTTCTTTCACTGGTATTATTTATTATTGTAGCTCTAACATTTTCAACAATGCGGGCAGCTTCCTGAGCTCGAAATCTTATCATATCCACGTTCGTGTCGTGACTGTAATTAGGTTCGAAAGTTACAGCGCTAAACATCGGACATGTATCGCGATTGAAAATAATAAAGGAGGGTGTATCCCCCAATGTCGAATTTAAACTATTGTTTATCGCGTTCTCAGTGCTGTTGAGACACTTATCCCATTCCGTATGCGCTAAGGAGTTAATGTATAGTTTTAGTAAATTCGTAATTTTGCGATTATTACGTTCAACAATAGCGTTACTGTGAGGACTCCAAGGGAGGACCTCTTTTTTTTCAATACAATGAATTTGAGAGAATTTTTTAACTGCCGCAGACTTAAATTCAAGAGCTTGGTCACTTAGAAGTGTTTTAGGATAGCCAAAGGTTGAGAAGCAGCTGTCCAGACAAGAGACAACTGTATCTGCTAATCGATCTGCTGTCGCGTAAAGCTTACAGTAACGCGAAAATAAATCAATCAAAATTAGAATATATTTATTCTGCTGATCTGTGACAGGTAACGGGCCAAGGAAATCCATTGATACCACCTCAAACGGTTCTTTAGCGATGGGAGCGTCTAATATTTTAATAGGTACAGTACTGGGGGCTTTCAAAATCTTACATACATCACACATTTTGACAAATTTACGGATGATACTCTTCTCCAATAAATGAAAATAACGCAACTTAAATTTAAACAACGTATGCGTGGCATCAGTATGGTATAATGAATGTATACTCAGCACCGCCTTGTGCATGAGCGATGTTGGTATTACCGAAGTTAGAATAGTACTTTCCCTAGAGTCTATTTGTCGTCGTCTATAAAGTATGTCGTTCAGAATTAAGTATTTTTGTAAGTCAGGGATCGTAGATTGTCTACTAGATAGTAATGCGTCCTTAACCTCAGAACAGAATGGGTCTAGTCGTTGCTCATTTCTGAATTCGTCTAAAGTCCATGATACGTCTTTTAACTTGGGCACGTAGTCAGTCAGTCGGGGTTTTTCAGTCGGCTCAGGCGCCACTTGGTTTGAGGGCGTCGCGTCTGTATCGTCTACGCCGGCGGTCAGTGCACCACGGCGAGTAGTTACTGCCAACACGTCGACCTCATCGAACTCTGAGCATTCTTCAAGATCAGAAATAGTTAAATGCTCGGGTAGTCTACTTAGGCAATCTGCAACTAGATTCTTTTTTCCTGGAAAATACTTTACTATTGGTTCGAAACATTGCACTGTTAGACACCATCGAGACATAGCCGAATCGTCAGGAAGCTTTTTGAAAAACAAGGGCTGTAAGGGCTTGTGATCAGTGTATAAATAGATCGGATATCCAAGAATGAGATATTTAAATGCTTTAAGTGCGCTCACAATGGCGTAGAATTCTTTTTTCGTCGTTGAATAGCGCTTTTGTGTTGAATTCAAACTTTTACTGTAATATGCTATAGCCTTCATGGATTTTTTTGAATCATTATCTTGTTGCAAAAGTACTGCCCCGATACCATAGTTTGAAGCATCTGTAAATACATGAAAAGGCTTGGAAAAATCAGGGTGCTTTAAAACTGTATCTGATGTTAAGACAGATTTAATCTTTTCAAAAGCTTTCTGACATTCAGGCGTCCAGATAAATTCAACGTTTTTTCGTAACAATTGATAGAGAGGATACGAAATGGAACCAAACATCGGAATGTGATTGCGGAAATAGTTCGCCACACCTAGAAAACTTTGTAGTTCTTTCACATTTTTTGGAATCGGGAATTTTTGTAATTTTTCCGATTCCTTGCAACGGATTCCGTCTGCCGACACAATGTGTCCAAGATATTCAATGGAGCTTTTGAGAAAATGACATTTTTCAAGTTTAAGGGACAGATTTCCACTACGTAGCTTCTCAAAAACACTCTGTAAATCTTTCAGATGTTGATTCATGGATTTGGAAAATACTAGTATATCATCAAGGAATACAAAACACAATTTACCGATGATATTTGCAAGAACAGAAGAAATGATTCTTTGGAAAACTGATGGACTCGAGGATAACCCGAAGGGCAACCTCTTAAATTGAAATTTCTCGTAACCGATACTGAACGCGGTGAATTTACGGCATTTCTTTTCCAACTCGACCTGATGAAAGGCTGAGCGGAGATCAAGACTTGAAAAAATACAATTACCACCTAAAGAATAAAGAACCTCGTCAATTCGTGGGATTGGGTAACTTTCCTTGATAATTATTTTATTGAGTTCACGAAAATCTATGACGGGTCGAATCTCGCCCGACTTCTTTTTCACCACGATTAAAGGAAAATTGTATTCGGAGCTTGAAGGTTCAATTATTCCTTGATTCAACATCTGTTTATTGGCTTCCAATAATTCATTTTGATACTTATGTGGAATTCGATATGGAGGGATGTTAAGTACTGGAGCATCAGGTTTTAATACAATATCATGTCGCATTACATTCGTGACTGCAATATTTTCGCCTTCGAGCGTAATTACGTCCCTAAAATTGTTTAATAAATTCATCAGTAATTGTTTAGCATCATCGTTTTCACAATTTACATCGTTACACGTCAGAGGACGTCTCTCGTTACTGCCTCCTTCTGGGACAACATCTTTGTCTCTATTAATTCCCACTTCATCAACACGATTATCGTTACCACAATGCCTCGTTTTTGCAGATACTAAACCAACGTCTTTATCAGAGATGGCATTGAACTTTCCACCATTAACACTGTCGACTTTGGGTAGATCCGCATTATCTCGGGCATCGCATAAATTTGCATCTCGCACAGCTTCGTGCACGGTAGACATGTAACTCTCGTGTTCAATTTCCATGTCGTTAATTTCTTCAATCGTACTTAACATCGTATTGTCACTCAAATATACCACGTCTTCCGAGACGTTCAAAAGCATTACAGGGACAAACCCATTTGACTTGATATCCACAACAGATTCGGCGACATAAATACCATTCGCGAGAATTGTCTTATTCATAATATACCTTCCGGGCTTAGCCTTTTTGACATACCCATTAATAACACGTAAACAGTTTCTGGGCATTTCAACTGCTCCACAATGAACAACTATTTCTCGTTTTTTACTATATTTCAAACCTCTCGCATGTTCCTTAGTTTCTCTTATTTTCTTCGCATCCTGTTTATTTTTTACTTTCCCATTATTCTCTCGCCCTGTCTTTGGGCCTGGGATACCCTTCTCTTCTGCAGTATTTATCTCTATACCATTATTATCGCCACTTTCCTGGCTCGCCATTTTTGATTCTCTTTGTTTCAGCTGATATCTCCTTATTTTCCTCCTATTCGTAAGCATGTCCGCCATCAGACATTCTGGATTACTTACAGTGTTCAAGAATATCTCCTTCCTACTTTGCTCGTGCAATTCCTGCACATCATGAAACGGTACTTTTACGCCGTCGAGGACAATGAATCCTTCTTTGAAATTAATCACAGCGTCTTGTAAAATATCCCTACCAAGGATTACATCATATTTGAATTCGGCATCTTTCAAAATCAAAGCGCTGGTATTGATTTCCTTACTATTAGGCAGCGTAATAAAAAGATCGAGTTCTCCTGATACTTGGCTTTTGGAATTTACACCTCTGATACTCAGAGCACTGGGCTTAATTTGCTCGTTTATACCTTTTAAATTTCGGTAACTCACTAAACATCTGTCGCTACCGCTATCGATCAGAGCGCTCATCAATTTGTTATCATTACGTAATATAATTGTAGGCTTCTTAGAACGCCGTACTGAAAATAATCCATCACTTTCTTTCCTTAGACGACCTTCTTTCATTATCGTCGCTGACAAACAAACTTCTACAGGTAGTTCAGAATTTGCACCTACATCAAGTTCTTGTTCACCTAGTAATTCAAATTTATTTTTACACAAGAAAAGCGGATCCACCACAGTCGTCGACACTTTAATAGTATCTGGTTTCAGCACCACATTTTTATTGACGGGGATAGCAGCTCCAACCCCGGGCATTGGCAACTCCTTCTCTACTACAAGACACTCTGAATTCTCCGATTTTTCTTTGTCTATTCTAAAAAATCTTCACCCTCGCAAGATGCAGCGTAGAACGCTTCACCTCGCCCTCTACTACGACCACGCGAAAGACACTCACGTGCAAAATGACCCGTCTTCCCACAAGCGTAACAAGCATGGCCTCGGAAATTTGATTTGCTTTGGCCTCTTTTACTCGTGCACATACTCTGAATATGACCTGCGGAATTGCACAGTGAACAAAACGACTTAGATTTATCATTATTAGTCTGTTGTGGGTTTACCACCTGAGCCTCATGGCACTCCAAGGAACCTAATGGTCGATCTCCGAAGTAAGCATGCTGTCTCCCCCTTGGAAATCTAGCAGCTCTCCAATTGTTTCTGAAAAATGGTCTTCGACCATGAAATCGTCGGCTGTTATTTTGTGATGCATAGAAGACCTCGGGGGACGAATCTTTCTCATCCCATTCCCCCTCTTCGGGCACGACCGCAAGATAAGTCTCTCTGGTTTGATAAGGGTACTGGGTATTATTTTTGCGCGCAAGTATTTCTCTTCCCTCAGGGTTATTACGCACAGCGGAAACGAGGCGAGCTAACAATTCTTCAGAGGTATTGAACGGTTTCGAGAAGATTTTTTTACAAAAGTTCTCTTCCAATAATGGTGCAAGAATGGCTGTAGCAAGGCTGAAAACAACTAGATCTCCAGAGAACTTTTTCAATTCAGCTTGATTTGTACTAGCAGTAACAAATGGATGTCTTTGTATTCCTACCTCATTACTATTAAGAATGTGGTCACTCAAATTTCTAATTTTTGACATTGCCATAACCAATTGGGCAGACAACCCTTCGTTTCGTAACAGCCGTAGCTGGTTAAGGTCGCAAGCTAAAGCATGTACAGATCGTTCACCTTTCGAGACATAGATGTCGTCGAGAATATCGATAACCTGATCAAATGAATAATTAATAGCAGGGTCTACTAATTTTGTGACGACGCCATTAAAATCACCCACGCTTTTGTGAGCGCTGCGCACAAGTAACTCTTTTTTCGCCTCATCTGAAGTGACGTCGGGCAACAAACACATGTACGATTTAAGATTGGCTACATGCGTTCGAAAACTTTTCGTTTCACTGAAAATCGGATCTCTGACTCTCTGACGGCCCTTAAACAAAGGTAGCTCTGCACTTGACAAAATAGTACTGCCTCTTTGTAACGTGGTTGTTACACCACCACCTGTCATCGGTCCGCTAGAGGACGTCATTGTACTAACGCTCGGCGTACTGAAAGACACAGTCTGTGTGCTAACAGTGGTCGTAATTACTGTCGTGGTCTGTGGTCCAGACATTATCACACTAGATGGAGTATGTATACACGTACCAGGTAACGTACCACTAAATGCTGGAACAGAAACCCTTCCACTACCAGTTATGGTACTCGTAGAACGGATAAATTCTGGATCTGAATCCGAGTCACACATCAGTTATCGTAACAAGAAAACAATTGTTTCGCACAAATCTAAAAATGAATAATGCCACCGACCAACGCAATATTCCAACGCCACAAAAAAATAAGACTGTAGAACCTCAAAAAAAATTTTTTACCTCGCAAAAAATTAATCACATAACGTAACGCGAAAGACACACGTTACACCAATCGTGGAGATAGTACACGGTGAAATCTCCAATTACATATCACTGAAAATTTAAATCCCAAAATTTTTTCTTGCTACTTGCAAACCGAACTGAAATTAATTAATAACAAGGAACTTGTTACACGAATTCAAAGGTATCGATCCCATTAAATTTTTAAACTACACAAAGCAACAAAATATAAGCTAACGAAGTCACAGAAAATAACCTAACAATCCTAAACAATAATATTATAGCTTACAGAATACTCAGCTTGGAATCAGCGTACTGCAGGCAGAGCAGCCCAACGGCCAGCGAGACGCTGCAGCTGTTTCCAAGGTCGAGTTGGTATACTGCCCAGGAACAGCAGCAGCAGGTGTCGCCCAGCCTGTCTCAAGGTCGTCTGCGATGCACAGGCACAGACCAGTCGACGAGAGTGCCAGATGCCAAGCTCGTACACGAGGCGCCGACACACAGCGGGGTAGCGATGGAAGCACGAGCACGCTCTCCGAGTCTCTACGTATATTCACGGTTCCAGACTGCGTGTAATATCACAGTCTACAGTTTATGTACACGTATGGATAACTTTAACACAGTTTCTTTATAGACTTTAAATAAGCGCACTTGGGTATGCAATCTATTTATCACATACACGCGTCACAAATGTTCTCGAAGATGTAGTATCACAGGAAAATGTTCGTAGAAATTAATGAACACAATCACTTATGCATTCAACTGATAAATGACCACGTTATTCTTTCCGATGGAAATTTACGCACAATTTCATTACGCAGTGATCTCCTTCCTGCTCCAGGTCGACACGCGCTTTGTAAGGCACTCCTACGGGAATGTGCAGGTCCAACTTGTAAGAATCCAGCATATCTTTTTCAGGAACCCGTTTCACAAAAAATCTGAACACGTTGTTATAGACTTTCGGTGCTTCTTGAAGTTCACGTCCCGTTGCCGCAGTCTTCTCCATAGCAGAGTTGCCGAGTTCACCAAAATTATGCTCGTCACACTAAGCGAAGCGTAGATTACCACACGTAGAACTTCCTCCAACCTCTGTAGACACGCGATCTCCAAATCGTCGTCGACAAAACAGATGGAAATTCCCGATATCTTCAATCACCGTACTTGCACCATCCAAATCACAGCAGAAGTACCAAGTTAATTTCACGTCGTGGTTACGCACCAACTGATCCACCAGTGTGCCGTATCTGTGCCTTACGTAAGGGTGGATATTGAGTAGACGATGTAGACTTTTTACTTGTACTTGTCGCAGAGAGGTAGTACAACCAAATGCGCTCTGCAGCGCTGAACACGCCCTATTTATAGCTATAATTCGCTGACTCAGCGGCGCACACTGTGCTCGAGTCGCACCAAGGAGTGGCATTACGTACTTACTGACATGGGTACGAAACAAGTACGTAACCATGTCGGCACAGAACTAAAAATTCAGTGGGTACTGGAAGTGTATTATCAAGATGTTTTTGACCTGGAGCAAGTATTTGTGCTTCCTTTAAAATGTTATACGATACACAGGCACACATAATTAATTTGTCTGTAGTTTCTGAGGCAGAAGAAATAAGTTGAGAGAAAATTCTAAAATAACCGCACAAAATTCCAAAGGTATTTTCGGTTGTCTTTTGAGCTCGAGATAGTCCATAGATATATAATGCGTTCGATGGATTGTGTAGATTGCTGTTTTGGGTAAGGTTTCATCAGATTTTCGTGCGGAGCAAAAGCTTCATCACCAACTATCACATGTGGTACAACATTATTTGCAAATGCACCCTCTGTACATTGGCTTTTAAATATCTCACTTTCGTCTGAACCATCGTCTTCCGAAGATTTTTCATCTCCTGAGCTTATTAATAATGCGTATTTAGATCGTCCATTCTGACAACATTCTGACAGCATTCTGACGTTCACCGCAATGGCCGCCGCAATGCACCAAAACAACTCCCAACTTTACACTCATGAACGGCCGTTATATTACGTTCGCCGCATCACGTCAAATTGCGGCCGCAAAATAGTGGCGCCGCTTTCCTAGGAAACCGTAGCTTAAGGGTGCGTTCACACTACGAGCGGAACGGCGCGGAGCGGAGCGGCAATAATGTTTGTACAGGTTTGAATGCAGAAACGCTTGGCTGTTCACACGACAAGCAAAGCGAAGCGGAGCGGAGCGGCACGCTCGGGAAATTCGTTGGGATTTTTTGACGCTCGCGGCTAGCGTTTCTCCTCGGCTCCGCCTTTGGATCGTCATATCTTACAGGGGTAGAATTGTCATTCGAGTTGAAAAAATCTAGTATATAACTAGTTATTTGTACAACTAATCATATAACAATTATAACTGATCGTGTAACATGTAATATTTTAGTGTAATTTTACCCATTTGGGTTTAGTAATCATTTATTTCTATTTTCTTCTGCTTTCTCTGATAAGTTACTTTATTAATGCTTCAGTTTAAGGAATTTATTCTGCTTTTCTCGTGATGTAGTTTCATCTTTCTTGTGATGCTGTGTATTTTATTTTATGATCTTGATTTAAGTATAATTATGTACGATTTTTTAATAAAGTTTTCATTTTTTCCATAAAATGGGAGAAAAAGAAGGCCGTATGATGATGATGAGGACTCAATGAGTGTCAAATACACAATATGTTGCAAAATTTTATGAGCTTGGGTAATTTTTTCCAATACTAATGCAAAGCATATCAGTATTTTGAGAACTATTTGGTCAGGACAAGTCAATATTTGTCAGTATTTTTCAGTATTTTTCACTTAGGTTTCTCTGGCACAACCCTGAATTTCTGAAGGGAATTACTTTACGTTCACTCACGTTTAAGTCACCACAAGACTTTTTTTGTTCGTACTGGCCTACGAAAACCTGTAGTAATATGTGATACAGCCAATATGGAAAGACTTTAATTTTGCTTAAACTACTTTGCTTTACATGTATCCTCAATAAAAATTTGCGTATTGCTAAACAGCAAATTTATCTAATCTCGTTGGAAATTTTTCTTTCTATAAGGGATTGTAGTACATCAAAAGTTGCCGGCTTCATCCGTAAATACTCGTAGAATTGTGATTCATCTCTCCTCAGTGCTTCAAAGAGATAGTGGTATTCTCCATAGCGATCTCTCCTCATGTTGATGGGATGGATCCAGTGTTTCCTTTTTGCCGTCGAGCAACAGAAGCGCATTCACGGAACGCTCCATAGCGACTGATGCTTGTGTAGGTCGCTCTGCTCAGCTCACATGTGAACACACGCGCCGCGCCGCTCCACTCGTAGTGTGCACGCACCCTTACACATGGAAAAATCAACATTTTTTGACAAATAAGTCATCCCAGTGATACCATCCATTGGTAGCTTGTGATTTAGATTGGTGTATCTTGAGTAGTTCATTGGACTAATCTGCTACTCGGGCTGATTTCTTGAGTGAGTATTGTATTGCCAAGTAAATTGTAGGCCGTTACAAAGGCCACAACATTGTCGCCCCTCACTTCCAAGTTCAAGTGCTATAAAGCTGAATATTCAAAAAATCTCATGTGCTAAAATTAACTGACCTACTATTGACTGTTTTTTCTCAATTTGATAGGGTAGGGGAAGCCTAAATGAGAATGCAAGAAGTGGAAGGAAATAAATTGAAAAATGTTTAATGTTTGCCAGTAATCAATTTTGAAGTTTTCAATGCCTAAACATAGTTAATTAGGCCTAGATCAAAATAAACAAGTTTGGTTGATGTCAGGTTTAATGTGATCACAGAAATTAATAATTCTGTTCCCAAGAATCACTAAAGGAACACATTTAAAATCGTTTTACAAGAATGACATTTTGCTTGCTGATGTGTTATTTTTTTAATTATTCAACTTTGAAGTTGGCTTTCACGTGCCAAAGGACAGGATGTTCCAACAACGCAGCAAGCACACCAAGCGCAATTTAATTAATGAGGGAAACTAACCCGCTATTACAAACGTAAATAGGTTGGGTTGTGAGGGTAAGCCACAATTCTTCTAGTGAAAATTATAATTAAAGGTTCTAACCCACCCATTAGGTTGACGTACGCAATTGTGTTTACATCAGCTTCAAGATGGCGGACACCCAAATGTTTGCCGCCATCTTGGAGCTGATGTAAACACAATTGCGGACGTCACCCTAATGGCTGGGTTAGAACCTCTATTTATGATTTTCACTAGAAGAACTATGGCTCCCCCTCACAACCCAACCTGTTAACGTTTGCAATAGGGGGTTAGCTTCCGTTATTAATTAAATTCTGCTCGGCACGCTCGCCTCCCAAGCGTGCAGAAGCCAACTTAAAAGTTGAATAATTAAAAAATGATGCATCAGCAAGCAGAATGTCATTCATGCAAAAGATTTTTAAATAGGTTCCTTTAATGATTTCTTATAATTAAATTATTATTTTCCGTGATTGCATCAAAGTTAACATTGACCCATTTATTATTCAAGTTAGAAGTTTTATTAAGACTTTATTTTAAAGGAAAAGTGTTGTTCTTTTGTCAGTAAAAAATAAGCTGCTTGCCCAAAAAAAATCTCTAGAAAAAAGTTATTTTGATAAGATGCAAAATTAAATTAGAAAAACACTGGGTCAATTTTTACTTTAATGTTGTCAACAATTTTCATAATTTTGTTGCCATAGATAGGTTATATAGTCAATTTTAAGACTTTTTAGATGCATGACAATATGCTCGCAAATGCTTAGTTTTTGAGTTATTTAAGTTTGAAGTTAATATGAGCGGCGCTCCTGAATGACCTTTTTTGCGCAATTTCAAAGTTGAAACGGAAGCTAATTTAGCTAACTCCTATTACAAACGTAAAGAGGTTGGGTCATGAGGGGTTGCCACATGCCACAGTTCTTCTAGTGAAAATTATGAATAAAGGTTTCTAGTGACGTCTTTTTACATCGGCTCCAAGATGGCGGCCGCCATCTTGGGTACCGGGTGGCCATCATTGAAGATGATATAAACGGATGTCACTAGAAACCTTTGTCTAAAATTTTTACCAGAAAAACTGTGGCTACCCCTCACGACCCAACCTCTTTACGTTTGTAATAGGGGGTTAGCTTCCGTTATTAATTAAATTACGCTTGGCACGCTTGCTTCCCTGGCGTGCACAAGCCAACTTCAAAGTTGAATAATTTGAAAATAACGCATCAGCAAGCAGAATGTAATTCCTGTAAGACAATTTTAAATGTGTTCCTTTATTGATTATTGGCAACAAAATTATGAAAATCGTTGACAACATTAAAGTAAAAATTGACCAAACACTGGCCATTATTTAACTATTGTTCTTTTATGTTTTTTTATGATGCATTATCATAAATTTTAATCTGCTCAATCTTGTATGTGAATTTTTTTTAGGTCTAATAGGTTTAGAGTTATAAGCATTTTGATATAAAATAATCAGTTTTTACATTTTATTCAGTTCATTTGGTTTATAGGCTGTTATCAAGCAGTTTCATTGCTCAGAAAGAGTTTAATATGCATGGATCTTTTCCTTCTATATACAATGGAGGTATTGTGTTTTGCCTAAGAGTAAATCTGCAGATTTTAGACTCCCGTGTATGGAAAAAATATAATGATGGCAACCACTATTTGGTTATGAAAAATATAACAATGGCGATGACTCATAAACAAACGGGAAATAGCATAAGAAATAAATTTAGTCACTTACAAGAGCCAGAGTGGGTGTCGGCATGCCTCAGCTATGCTGCTTGCCTTCTAAGAGGTCGCGCCGCACCGGTAGCCACAGTCTTCACTTGTTTTTTTAGAGGCCAAACTGAACGGAAGAATTCATACAGATTTGAACATGTTACCTCTTCTCCTTGGTCTCCCCCACCTTATTTTACCTTCCGCAAATGAATAGGGCTCAACGAGACACTAAAATCCATACATAGCAACCCTAAGTTTGCTGATATGCTTTATGTGCCATATGTACTAGCTTTGTCAACTTTCTAAGAGTCCTGAATGTAGTGACGGATTAATGATGCTATAGCATGAAAATGTTGCAATGACTTGGAATAGCTCTTAACTAATTCTTTTGGACATGACTAATTCATAGACAAGAAACTCGAGAAAATCATCCTGTTAGGTATATTAGAGTGAATTGCAGTTGGTAAGAAAAACCCTAGCCCCTCATTGTCTTTGTCCCACACTTTCAACCTTTAGTTGGAAGGATAATGGATAAGGATGTTGTGCTCCAAACATCTCAATAAATGAAGAAAATGTGAAAATGAATTTGATATAAACTAGCGACTAAATTTTGTCATTAAACTTGAATAGCTCTTGTCATTGGTCATTCTACTAAAATAGATCAATAGCTGTAGTCACTTGCATCGAATTGTTTTTCATTTCTTACCAGTTTTGCCAGACTAAATTTACTTCCAGATAGTAATGGAGAACTGTGCACCAAAAATTACGCATGTGGACCACCAACTAAAAAATTGTAAATGTCATAGAAATTTGTTTCTCAATTTTAATTGGAGAGTAACTGTTTAAATACGGCAACTAAAAGTGCGGTCCATCCTTACTTGAATCATTATGCAGTACTTCTCAGCATATCTTTAGGCATCTTTTTCAGAATCTTGATAAGTTTAAATCAGCTGATTCAAGATAATTTTTGGTATAAACATCTAACTTTAAAATAGCACGAAGAGGGAAAAGTTCATGTTTTTATCAAAATTGTAATGACAAAAGGCAATTTTTAATTTCATCAAAATAAGAAAAATACCTACATACAGATTTGAATGTAACATATGTGATATAAACTCTTGAGCCATACAAACAACAAAGCTAATTTGTAACTAGCAAATGGATCCTGTGCTACTCTCAAGATGATAGCTGAACTACGTAGTTGGTAATTGAATGCCTCTACTGAAATGAAACTGGGCTCATTACTCTTTGAGGTCCTTGTGTTATTCCTAGGATAGTATGGTTTTTAAATCCTGTGTAGAAACTTTTTTCTGTTTTACAGTGCTGTCACAAACAGCAATAGAAGCCACTTTAAGGAAATTGGTCATTCTTTTGAAGGTTCATTTTCATTTATTCAATATACTGGATGTCCTAGAAAAATGTCTCCAACTTTTTAATTGATTACATCTCCGCTTTAAATTAACATATTTGAATTGTCTTTTTTTCACAATATAGTAAATTTTGTTTCCTTTTTGAAAAATTTAAGTTCTTGAAAAACGTTAAATAACCACTTTACAGTGGTCGATTTACTGAAAGAGGAGTGTTCAAATTGTTCAAAGAAAAAGTTTTAAAAACAAAACTGGTGTTCCTAATTTCTCAATCCCTACTGTTAAAAATAATTTCACAATAATGTATCCAACATAACACCAAGTATTCAAGGGGGGCAACCCAGGCCCCTACTAGGCTTTTGGCGGTCTGATGAGCCATCTTCTGTTTATTGTTGAAAAAGTACCTTTCGGTAGTGGACTATTTGGTCCTAAAATTTTATAGCGTTACAGGCACTAGATACCTTACAACCCAGAGGGGTGAAAGGGGATCAAAAATCCTGAATTTTCAACCCCATTTTGACCCCATATAAAAGGAAAACAAAACGACAAATGGAAAATTTGTTAGAAACGTTTCAAGGATTCTGAAACTGTCTCTGTTTTTGTTCTAGCATAAAAACTCAAGTAGTTCTATTCTTTTGAAATATCAATAAAAATGAACTAAAAAACCAATATGTCCAATTTTTTCAAAAAACTAAAGCCTGAATAAAAAAAATGAATGGAAGAAATTGTGTTTATTTTTAAAAGTTACAGATATTAGTCAAATTTCATAAGAATCAGACTACAAATATAAAATTCCATAATTTTAATAAAAAAAAATTTTTTTTGAATTGACATTCACAGTGTGAATATGAAGTTATGCATGTAGATTATCAAAATAAAAATGAAAACAGCATTCAATTGCCTAAATTGTCCATTATATTACACTTCAACAAGAAAATATTGTTTTTGGCTTATACCCAAAACCTCTCACTTTCAACGTTCAGAAGAATAGAAGTCTGTGATTTTTCATGCTAGGAAAAAACAAAGACAGTTATAGAATCCTTGGAACATTTCTAACATAAGTACAGTAGTAAAATTCCAAATTGAACAGAAAATTTATTTTTATCTAGCTCAAAATCCAAAATTAGTGTATATATGAGGTAGTGATACAATATCGCATATAAAAAACAAAAAGTTACACATGTAAAAATTTTCTACCATACTCTTGTTAGAAATGCTTAAAGGATTCTAAAACTGTTTTTGGTTTTGTTTTGCTTAAAACTCAATGATTTCTATTCTTGTGAAATATCAATAAAAATGTACTAAAAAAACTATTTTTTTTTTTGAAAAGAAATTTGGCCTAAATAAAAAATTAAGAGAAGTAAAATGTTTTTTTTCAACAAATACATATACTGGCCTAATTTCAAACAAATCGGATCTAAATGTAAAAATTGCTGGGTTGATCTCTGCTGACTCACTTTTTTCAGTAATCAAAGAATACCTGTTTGCATTATCATAATATGGAATTGAATACAACTACGGAGATGGTGCTTCAGCATCTTGCTTGACCTCACAAATGCACTAGTTTCAAAACATATCCCATGAGTGTGTTTTGGTGTTGAATAAAATTTATCTATAAGCTTATATGGTGGCTATTAGAAAGCAGTGTGAAATGATTTAATGATAGAGGTAAATAAACTTCCATTTTCTCATGAAGTACTTGCATCTTTCCAGATTGTCAAAAATGCGTCGAAGTGGACTATCAAACCAACTAGTGTGGCGAAAAGCTGTGAAGAACTTTGCTTACCTAAGTGGTTGTTTCTTTTGCTTTTTACTTGGGAGCTTCCTAAGCTTGAGTACCATGGACCCGAGTGTGTGTGACCTCAAGCTGTGCACCAAGAGGCTGCAGCACATGAGTGCTGATGATGCCAGTCTGTGGCAGGGCTACTGGGACAAGCATCGTGTGGGGCAGCGCAAGAATGTCTTTCTGGTCATCCTCATCATGTCTGCTCCAAAAAATTTCAAGTTACGAAATGCCATTCGTCAGTCGTGGCTGAAGGAAGAAGGCAAGGACTGTCTTCACTATTTTGCTGTTGGCACTGATGGCCTTTCTGAAGATCTGAATGTTACTATTCATTCTGAACAAAGAAGATTTTCAGACATGTTGCTCCTTCAAAATCTTGATTCTTATCACAGCCTGAGTCAAAAGTTACTGTCTTCTTTAGTTTTTATTCGCAATAATGTTAATTACCGTTTTGTGTTGAAGGTTGATGATGATTCTTATGTTCAGTTGGATAAACTTTTATTTGAACTTAAGTCAATCCCTTATAAATTGAGAGTCTACTGGGGATTTTTTGATGGAAGAGCCACTCCAATGAAAAAAGGCTTATGGAAGGAAGAAAAGTGGGTGCTATGTGATCGATATCTTCCATATGCGTTAGGTGGTGGGTATGTTTTGTCACATGACCTTGTTGAGTTTGTTGCTTCCAATAATAAGTGGCTGCAACTGTACAACAGTGAAGACGTCTCTTTGGCTGTGTGGTTGGCTCCTCTTGAGTTGCATCGAATTCATGATACAAGGTTTGACACTGAGTACATGTCTCGTGGGTGTCACAATGACTATATTGTCACTCATAAGCAAACAGTGAATAGCATGAGGGATAAATTTAATCGCTTACAAGCTGAGGGAACTATGTGTACAAGTTTATCAAAGCTGAGGTCCTCTTACAATTATAATTGGAAAGTTCCTCCATCAAAATGCTGCATCAGGAATGATTCTTCTATACCCTAGTAACAATTTTGTGGGTAATTTGTTTTACACTTGATTGTTGAAAGTTGTTTTGTCATTAATTTAATTTTTTCTAGCAACATTTGCATTAAAAAGTCGCTTTAATTCTTTAGGCTTCACTTTTTTCACTATGATAGACTGGATGTGCGAAGTAAAGGTGAGCTTCTGTTATTGACAAGTATATGTTAACTGTCAAGTTACTTGGTTTTGTGGGTAATTTTTTATTAGTTAGACATTAGTTTATTTGCAAGTAAATTTTCAATAATAATTTTATGCTATTGATTTTTCATTGCTTAAATATGATGAAGTTGATGAAGCTGTCAGAGATATTGTGTAAAATGTGGTAAATGATTTCTAGTCATGAGTTTTTTCTTGTGTGGTATACATCATTTATTGTTAGTTATATTTAATGTAATGAAATTAATATCAACATGGGTTTATTTTATTTGTAATACTTTTAGATGCATAATGAAATATCTTGCAGAATATTATTTTCTTACTTGGATTCCAATTGTAGCAACATTCAAGTAAGTTTTAAATGGATGAAAACAAAGTTCTTGTTCTCATGTTTGTGTGTAGGTTAGATAGTCTTAATATGTTTAGATAGTCTAAAATTTTGTTGAAAAATTCAGCAAATTTTTTATTAGACGTGTGAGAACTATAATTTATTATATATCCTCCGCCATTTTACTATGTATTGTGTGTTGGGAAATGAATTTAAAATATATTATGATGCAAACACTTAGTTGTACCTGAGTACACGTCTTTTGTTTATTTATAATACATGCAGTTCATGTTTCAAAATTTGAAAATTGCATCTGACCTTGCTAAAAATTAAGACTAGTTTCTCTTTTGTGTTTATTTGGCATGATATGCCTATTGCTCAGAAGTTGATCTACTGTAAATGATAGTTAACATCATGCTAAATGGTCTTACTTTTCCAACATTCAATTTTACACAGTGTCCTTGATGAATATTGCTGACTGAAATCCCTATTTTGTATTAGTTGTAATCAGAGTTGATTGATAGTTATTCTTTGATGATAATTTTTACATTTCATTTAATTCGTCAAATTCAAAACTAAGTCAAATTGCAGTACGTGTTCCTATTTTTATTTTTATTAAACCCTAGTTCAATTGATGGGTTTTCTTTGATGAAAACTTATGTATTCTGTATAGGTTATTTATTATGCCAAACACTGTACAAGCACAAATATTTATTCTCACAATTTTTCAATGTTATCAGTTACTAATATGCATTATTGATGACATACAAGTGCTAAACTTTCATGATAAAATGCAGCAATGTATGGCATGTAGTGAATTGAGTGTGTCAGTTTTAACATTTCAGCAAGTAGTTATTTTGTTCCTGTATGTATTGATAATATTTAAATCAACTATGTCATCACCCTCATACATGTTCACAGTTTGTGTCTGTAACTTGTGAAGACTAGACAGCTGTAGGAGAACTGCTCTCACAGTGTTTTCATTATGACTTCTATATACCAAGTTTGAAAATGCTTTTATTGTCTAAATTACTGGGGATTCTAAACTATGGCCCACTGCCCAAGTTTGTCCAACCAGTGTGATCAATCCTAAATGCAACAATACACAACCGTCATTGCACTTGCCAATTTAGCAAACGAATCCTTGCTCAGGATGCGTACTTGGTGACTACTCTAGGAATTGAAATGTCTTGAAAATTAAAATGGTTTTGGCCATTGAGACTTCTAGGATAATCATTATGGTCCTAAGGCCAGAAAGTTAGGAGACACTTGGTCCTGAACAAGGCTGTCATATTGGCCATTTTTCTCATCCAAGTTTAGATTATTTATATTATTGATCTCCTCCTAGAAAACTCAGTATCTAGTTGTTTCTAGAGGTTTATCTTTGACTAGTGTTTGCTGGTGGTTAAATTAGCATCATTTTTATATTAGTGAAAGCATTAATTGCATACTATGTATTAGAAGAACTATGTTACAAATAAAACTTGCTGAAGTATTCCAAATGGCCATATAATTGTTTTATGATTCTTTTCTTGCATCTAAGGAATGTTTTGGATTTTGTATCAAGTATGAAAGCCATGCTTAAGAAAAAATTGAGTGGTTTCTTGTGTCTGATTTGTTATGTGAATTAAAATTTGCTATTGGACGTTGTTGTATTGGATGTTGGCTTATGAGAGGCCCCTCATAAATGTTACATCTAGGAAGGCCAATTTCAAGATCACTAATTCTTGTTTGAGATATTTTTTCATGAACCAAATTTTTGTAACTGTTATATGGCCATTCTTAGGTAAATTTAAAATATGAGTGATGGTTCTAATATGATCTCATTTCTGTTTCTTACTGTTTTCTTCTCTCATGTTATTGTTTCCCATAAAATATCCAATTTCCCTTCATTTTTTTCACATTTGACCCAATAAAATGAATTTTCTTGTGAAGAGGATTTGTTTTGTTATCTATGTAAGTTGAAATGTAAATATATTAAATAATTGCATTATCTCATCTCTGGGCTTCCTTCTTGCATGTGATTAGTGGCTTACCAATACATAGTCTCAGTAGTTGCATGTGCAAGTTTGCTCTTTTACATTTTTTCTTTGTGTAAAGTTTTGAGAATGTAATAGAATTTTTGAGAATTTTGAGGAAAATTACATTTGGAGGAGAATTTAGTGAATGTAATATAATTATCAGTAACATTTATGTATTTGCATCTGATTGTGTGTATATTGGCTTTGTTTGATCAGAGATCAGCTTATTTCAAGGTAGAGACCAGCATGTTCATTATTTTTACCTCCTCTTTGGTGGTGGTGGGGAGAATGGGTTAAGCATCAAACTTGAAAATAGTAAGTTATTGGTTTATTAGAAACTTGAAAACAAAGAAAACAGTTAATATTGAGATAAAATTTATCAGAAATTTGCAAGGCCTTATAATTAATAATCTACAAAGAATCTATTCCTTCTGTAATATGTTCTGGAAACCAGCTCCATCCTCTTTTAGTCAATCTGTAAAAAATTGGAAAAAAATATTCAGTCAGGTCTAAATAACACAAGTTTGCATTCAACCCTAGTTCAGTAACTGCAGTATTTTCACCAGACCATGGCTCTGGGGTTGTAGTTGAAAATGGAAAATATAGATTAAGAGATTAAAAGGGAACCTCTTCTACTCACAGAGCTCATTCTTGACTCTTCCAGTCTCTCTCCTTAGCTTAAGAAACTGAAAAACCAATTCTAAAAACAGATTATAATAATAGAGTGATCAATAATCAGGTTTGATAGTTGTTAAACAAGGTCTTGAGTTTATAAATTTTAAATGATTTCTCATATTTTTTTATTGGATCACATTTGAATGGACATGAAAATAAGCTTTGCCAGTTCATGAGTATGTTATATAGAGTATGTACTTTGTTTGTGCTCATATTTAAACTGATCCCTCCCATATGACTAGTGGCAGTAACTGTCTAGCTTGTATGCAAAATCGGCTTGATTTAGCATCCACTGAGGCTTTAATTCTGGCCTTATGCAATGTAATTATGTAAATACCCCATTTAGCTCATCATAAGGGTTTGAGGATGAAATAGGTGCACAATGTGGGTAAAAAGATTTTAGTATGATTTTATGGGAGCTGTGCTCATTGGTGTCCTTACTTTGATATTTTGAAAACTTGTGTACGTAACTGATATTGCTTGCTATCCACTTTCACGTTAGGTTTACTGGTTGAAGTTTTTTAAATAAGTTGGTCTTTTCCTTTCAATTATTATCCTTTAAAAGAGGTTGGGCTGTTTCAAAACCAATTGCTTTTTAATGAATGGAAGTTTGATAGAGCAATAAATAGGGCTTTGTTTAGTAAAAGTTACATTTTTCAAGTCATTAACATTTTTTTTATTTCTTGAAATGTACAGTAACTCCTCTTTCTGCAACTCTCTTCAGCAAGGTTTGTTGCTAGACCACCTAAGCTGAGCAAGGCAGAAGGAGCAGGAAGGTACCATGTGTCAGCTCCAACAAAACCTCTCAAGCACCCACGAACTATTAACAAGAAAATCTGTCAGTTAGCCATTGAAACATCATCAAAAGAATCATAAAACTCCGACATGAGACACTTTTTAAATGACAAGCCAACTTTTTCTTGAAAAAGTCAAAGAATTGCACAACACAATGTCACATTGTATGGCATTCCATTTTTCACACATTTTGTTGGAAAAGACTTAGCCTAGTTGGAAACCTGGGGTATTGATGAACCAATATCAAGTGGCTACCTTCTATTGATGCTTCCATCTAATTGACAAAAACTAGACAACTAAGATCCATTGTCTTTGCAACCGAACACTTTCCAGTATTTTATATGACAGTGCACTATTATTTCTTTGTTATCTCACGTGTCTAGTCTGGGCCAAACAATGAGGAATAAATGAAAATTATGTAGGCATATGCTGGAGACTCGTGAAAAAAATTTTTTCAGCGATTGTGCAACAAAAGATTATTGGAACTCAAGAGCAATGGACAGTAATACTCAAACCATAACAAGCCAAACAGAGAGAATCCTTGATGACAGTATTAATTGCAAAATAAAGGTGGAAAAGAATCCACATTCTTTTTGCAAGTAATGTTTGCTGTAAAAATACAGATTTTTATGAGTGAATTAGACTTCCTGGTGTTCTGTTTTGCTGGGAATAATTTTGAAATGTATAAAAAGTTCTTTATGAAATGTGAGGCTTGTGAATTTTTCAACATTGTAATTAAAGAAAACATCTAAGTGTTTAGTAACTATTAAAAAAATGCCTTTTAATTTTGCATGGCTTGTGCATCTATTTTCTTCCACCTCATAAGGCACCTTCCAAAATTCAGGAAAAATGATTTATGTTGTAGAATAGCATATAAGACTATGTAGTAGAAGACTAGAATGCATAATAACCCTTTTTAGTGAACATTCACCTTTCAGGCCAACCATGTCTTTGTTGAAGTATACTTTTACCTTGCCTATTTGATAACTTCTTATATGTGTAGCATACTTTAGATACTGCCTTTAACTTACCATTCTTCATATTCAGTAGCTACTTTTGTCGCATTTTTCTGATAATTATTGATGGAATAATTCAAAATTTCTTAAAAAGTAGCCATCTGCCTTTCATTACAACCAGTTTCAGACATACACTAGAATGAAGTAAGTTCCTTGTTTTTTTTTTCAAAGTATGTTGTATTTATTTTCAAATTTAGTTTCATACTCAGACTATAAAATCTGCTTTGGACAAGATTTTATCCGAGCTGTCCCAAAGAGAAGTTGGAGCTTATTTTTAAGTTTGGACTTATTGGGCTTGAGATTTCTGATCGATAGAAATGAAAATGAGTGAGAGCTCAACAGAACACTGGTGAAACTGAACTCAATTGGTCATTTTGAATAATTAAATTTTATTTTATTATGGATATTTGAATTAAGGAAAAAGAACATTTTTGGGCAGTTGCACAAACTCCTTGCATGAAATAATTTTGATTTTTTGATTTTTTTAAAAATTTTGGTGAGTTGCTGGAGTCCTGTAATAACTCACCACTGAAGTCAGAACTCACCAGAGAACTCACCACTGTTACCCACTGAATCCCGTGGTATCTGGGTAACAGATACCACCACTTAGACTTTGTGTACGCAAATCAATCAATCATCAAATCTGCTAAGCTAAACGAAACGTAGAAAAACGGAATATTCTAACCTCCGTACAAACACTCAAGTACTGTATGAGTATTCATTATTGAATCGCCTCCGTTGCGTCTATGGTGGTAAAAAAATAATGATAACAATAATTTTTGATTTCTTTTAGATTTTTCTCTGATTTCTCACTTATTCTTTCTCAGATATTTTGTAGCAGAATTTTACATGTTTTACTCTTTGTAATTATGGCTGCCATATTCATCTTTCCTCACATTATTTTCATAGTTTTCAATTGTTTCCAAGGAAAGAGTTGACTTTATTTTGAGAGCTTCAGAGAATAAGATTCATTTAATATTTAGATACATCATAAGAGGTCATATGGTATGTAGTAGGTGTGCTTAAAGGCTTAGTTTGAAACTCTCACGTTTAAGGCATTGCTTATCAAGCCAATAACATTAGCTAATTTGTTGTAGGTAAACTTTCTGAGACCAAAAGTTTAATTTTTTTAAATGTTTCATTTACATCTTGCCTCTTGAAAATGTAAGAATATTCACATATCTAATAACTTCTTTTTTCTCTATTTGAAATACTTGAGTTGCTGTTTTGCTGAAGTCATTCATATACATAACCAAATATTATATAAATACTGTGATGTATTTTGAAAGCTATTTACATTATCAGTATTGAAAAAATATTTGCTTGTAACTCCTGAAAGTGCCCTAGAAATGATGATTATACAAGTTTGGAGTTGATTCATCTTCAATATTTTGTTCTTCATGAATTTAATAGGTTTTTACATAATTTCAGCAATCATTTTCTTGACTATATGCTATTGTTTTAAAATTATATATCTTATATAGGTAATTATTGTAAGAGTCAATATGGAGACAACAATTCCTTGTATGGTACATATGGATTCATAAAAGCCTTGCCCCAAATCAAAGTCACTGTATAACAATCCCATCATAACATGTAATAATAGGGATGTGTGGCTAACCTATCAAAGTCACCCCTACAGGTATGGAAGTACATGAAAATAGTCATGTAAAAATGTAAAGTGCTGCACAAGATGGGACAGAAAATGTTTTTATTCACCTATCACATGCCATGTATGTGATCAGATTTCAGGATTTAATGTGTTCAGTGGAAAATGCAGGAAAATACTGGTTGTTGTGCTGACAGTGCAGCATGGTGGCTCTAGGGAACGGTGTACAAACAACACGAGCGGATGCTTTATCTGTGAATTTTCCTTACCGGAAATAGAATCGAGGATAGTAATAACCAAACACTCTAAATGTCAATTTACCAGATTAAAAAGTACCATAAAAGGAGGACTTCTGTACTTGATGCCCATTATTCATCAATAAAAGCCAGGATTAAGTATTTTCTTCCATGTTCAGCTATGCTGCCTTCAAAATGTATCAATTTGTACTAGTAAACCCTGATGTGCACTTGAGATGAACTGTGTTGGCAAAACTAGCATGTGAGTGGCAAGGTAAGGTTGACTGAGGTAAAAAATAATGTAATACCTATTCAAGTTGTTCTGTAGAATGGTTTTCAAATAAAAAGGGTAAAGTGAATTTTAACTGACAATTCCTCAATTCCCAGTGGGAAGAGGGGTGGGACTTGAAATGGAAGGCATAATACAAGTAAACATTTGTGTTTTCTTATTCATTTTTAAAATTATTTTCTTTAATTTTGAAATTCTGTCAAGTTTTCAGCTGCCTGTGCATAGCAAGGCTAGAAATCTACGGCCAAATAGTGTCTTGTTATGAATTGGGTGCCTATTGTTTCCATAAATATACAGAAATAACTTCAAAACATGTTAAATACTAAGCAGTTTTAGACTCAAATGGAAAAATGAATTTTGCATGAACCATTGTTCTATACTTGAGCCTACATTTATGGGAAATCAATCCTCCTGGTATTATGATTAAATTTGGTTTGCACAGCAAATGATACTTCTGAGATTTTCTCTAATTATATCTACGTTGTAAATTCTATTACGGTAGCTTAGCATTCCTAGTGGTCTTCTACCACTTGTACTTGTATCTTTAAATACTGTAAGGTGTAGAAAATTTACAATTTTTGATCTTCTCTGCATTTATCGAGGCATGGAAATTATTTATCAATCCTAGTGCTTGCAAAAATCAATCTATGAATCTAGTAGTCGTGAATATGTAGACTTTGCATTAGTAGTATTGTGGCTTGCCTAAAACTGCATAGGAAATTTTTATATCTTCAATTACCAAGTAAGTACTACTCTTCAATGCTTGCTCTTTGTCTCTTTTAGATAAAATCTGAAAATTTCTTGACTGTATCTTCTTCATTTAAATAGATAATAGGTAGGTGTGACATTTGTGAGTGATGCAGCACTAGCTATCTCATATGCTTATGATACTGCTGCTTATCTTCTTGCTGATAGATCAGTCTCTACTTATGGCTTGTATCATTTTATCTGATGATTTGTCTCCATTGATCTTAGCTAGTAATTGGGGCAATAGCTGTGGCTGGAAATTATGCCCGTTCTTCCATGTAGGGGTTGTGTCCATTGTTGAGCTAGTAGTTGTCTATAAAGTTATAGCTGTTATCTATCTCCACTGTTACTACTGTTACTTGAAGGCAAAATCCCAGTCAATGATGGTTCAATATCACAGCTGTTGATGGGGTCTCTTGCTCTGGCTGATGGCGGTATTCACTCAATTGAAGGTGTATGTGAGCTGTTTACATATGACTAAATTTATTGATGCAAGCTCGAAATTTGTTATTCATTTGGATAGACGCTTTTCCTCTCTGCTGGGGCTTCTCACACTTTTTTAATTTTTTTGAAGGCCTTATTGTTTGTGATAAAATTATGGCTGTCATTCATTTTATGATTCCAGTATTGCACCTTATGTAGCTCTTTCATTGTAAATGATATTGATTCATCTTTTTATTATGGTTCAAAGTGTATAATTGAACTTGTATTATTTTCCTGATGAGGTTCTTTTTATTAATGCTGCCTTTAAGAATTTTACTTTCTGGGTTTGTGTTAAGAATATTACATTTTGTTGAAAGACCAAGCAGAGAAAATGTTCAGTATGATTTTTACATGAAATTTTAGACATTTGCCTGTTCTCATGTGGGAGAGTCATCTTTCCTGTTGGTGGTTAATATAATAAAAGTTGTGCATTTTAAGCAAGCTTTCATCTGGAAACAATAGTATAGACTAGATATTTTCTAAGATAAATATAACTAGTGTGGAAAGCTGGAAGCTTCTCTGGATCATTTAACAGAAATTTTGTCCTGTGTACATACTTTTATGCTATATATTTCTTATCATTTTAATTGTGTATTTCTCATTATCTTGGTTTTATGCCTGTGTAATTCAACCCAATGCTGTTGATGATTTTGCATATCTTCTAAAATGGTCAATACTCACAAAGTTGCAGCAATTCAAGCCATTGCTATTATATTAACCCAAGAAAGCAAACCTTGAGGGATTTTCTCTCTAGGGAAATTGGGGATGATGCCATTCGCCCAGGAGGGTGAATCTGTTCAAGGATTAACAGATGAAGCAATTTAAAGAAAAATTCTGTTGCATTAATTTGCAGTAAAATTATAATTTTTTGTATTTGTGTCATAAAGTATCTGGCTTTACAGTCTGTTATAATGGTTGTTAAGAAATGAAGGTTTTTAGGCTCATTATGGCACAAACAATGCTATTGTGTTATTCTTGTGAATTCAGTATAACATCAGTGCAAGAATTACTTGTATGAATGTGTTGAGTAATCTGAAAGCTGCATTTTCCTGAATACTGCAGCTTGAGTTCCAGGATGAAATATTGAAGTGATTTTTAGCTCTTGTTCTGCTTGTGAACAACTCTGGAAGTAGAAGTTGTTAAGGCTTATTATAGCTGGCCTTTATCAGCTGGAAGGTTTCTGAAAACTAAAAGGACAGCTATTTTGAGCCTGGATAAATTGCTATGGCAGTGGAAATTAGATGAATTTTTAGTATAAAGTTTCATCTTCTAAGAGATTCATAATTGTAATGTGCATTAAAGAAGAAAACCCACCAGGTTAGTTTCAGTCAAGAGTGCAGTTGGATATTCTAGAATAAGAATGGAAAATGATGAGTTTTGATTTATCATACCTTAAACAAGCTATTATGTAGTCAGTTTTGGAGCTCAATAATAATGAGCTCTTGTATCAATTTTTTTTTCTTGTATCTGGAGCTTTCTATGTCTTAGATAAGCTGCTGGCTAGCTTTCCTATGGGATGTAGATTCTTGAAGTTACCTGAAAATGATCAAACAAAATGAAGATCTGTTTACTTTTACTCGCTAATTAAAGGTGTAAAAAGCAACAGGACCAATATGGAGCATTTAGTAGTTACTCTCTAAACACCTAAAGGAATCTAGCTGTTCTTTGTAGAGCCATAACATACATTCATATGGAAAATGCATCTAAATTATTATGAGAATTAATGTGCCTCAATTTTGCAGTCAAGGAAATTTTCTTATTGTAAGTTTTTGGAACTTTGCATTTTCTTCTGTATATGTAGCATTAACAAGCTCCTTTAGACAGGGGAATATGTGACATATATCTCTCCTCAATAGAATACATTTAGGAACAAGTATTCCTGCAAAGTATCCTCATCTACCCAATGCAAATTTGGTAATGCTTGTAAACAGTTTGTATTGGGCATGTCTATTGAATAAGATATCTCATATTTTGCTATTCAATCCCATGTAGATTGCTAATTATCAATATCATGTGTTTCTTTAATTTTGTAAGTTTCATCCTTCCTCTGGTTTGACCATTTTTTATGATGATGCTCAAGTTGCATCTTTTGCTCGCTGTAGGAAGCAATATTTATCTAAACTCTCATACTATCACTTGTAGGTTTTATTGAATTCTTTGTGGAGATTACCTCCATTGACTAAAAATAATATTTCAGCATTAAATTTATTAAGGGGGCAGTGCATTTTGAAGTTGCTTGGAATACTATGTTCTGTCATAACTCTTGATCTCAAAGGTCTTGCAAACATTTTAACAGTAATTTTCTTGTCTGCCTTGAAGTATTGAGGCTTGTGGTAGAACATGAATAAATTTGAACTTTTCTCTAAGAATTATTATAAAATGAGCCTTCATTAATGTTCTGAGGAGACACCCACCTGCATAAATATTTTGAACTACCTGCAGCAGATTCAGCAGCATTGGTTGGGAAATTATTTATTGGTAAGGCTGTAGTTTCTTTGTATTTATAGTTTAAAAAAGAAATGTCATTTCAGTAATTTTCTGTTTGAGAAGAATGATTTCTGCTCCTGTCTTCCGCTCAATTTGATTACTTTTAGTCATGGTGATGTTATGTCAAAGTGACTCTTTGAACTTGTGTGTAATGAGATTCTTGATGCCAAGAATAATATTTGATTTATATGAATATGTTGAATCTCTGCTTGTGTTCATAGTTTATTTAGCAGTGTAATGTGTTGTAGAGTTATGAAATTGTTTGAGCAGGAACATGTTTTGTGTTGTTCTTCATAAAGTTATCTTTAAAAAAATCCATGTTTGTCTTTTGTTGCCTGAGCAAAGTGATCCTGCTTCTGCCATTGTAGTTGATGTGAAGAGATCTGTGTCCAGCAGCAGCGCAGCCAAGGGGAGGCCACGGAGGCCAGTTCAGCCGCCGTTTCAAGCCAAAAGAATAAAAAGATGGCTGATAATTAATGTCTGGCCTCCCCAAAAATTTTCCAGTAATGTCTGTAAGCCAGCTTACACTGCTTAAATGAGTTGGTTGAGGCAGAAGTGATGCAGTTTCCCCTTTGGTTGTTTACCTTGTGTGAGTGACATTGTATGTGGACAAGCCCTGTATTGAATTCAAGAGCATTTCTAATGAGAATATTTAGATGCTTTTTTTCACTTTTCCCATTTTCTCTAGTTAAATATTACCACCATTAAGGTGTTGAGTGGGATAACATCCAATAATATATACTCAGCTAGAGATGTGACTCAAAAAAAACCATGCCGTTTTTTTTAAAAAAAACACGTTTTTTTTACAAAAAAAACCGAGGCCAAAAAAAACGTGGATATTTTGGTTTTTTTTATATATTTTGTCTGAAAATAACTCAGCAAGAAAAAGAACCACATTACATTATTTGTTTTCATGTCAAATTACAAAATAAAACAGCATACTTCTTAATTGATGGTTTTCTATGGTTTTATGAACTTTTTCATTTTCTGCGGTTTCATGCTTTGATATTTCATTTATTTTACAATACATGTGAATGACCTTAAACTCCCAAAATGGTGTGTTATAATAACATATCTTTACTTATGGTCATTGATAGAGATGTGACTAAAAAACCATGGTGTTTTTTTTTAAAAAACATGTTATTTATACAAAAATTATGACTAAAAAACATGGAAATTAATATATTTGTGACCTTAAAAATCCAATGCTGTTTTTTTTAAAACATTGTTTTTTAACAGAAAAATCTTGACTAAAAAAACATGGCTATTATATTTTATTGGACCAAAAAAGTTTTTTTATAAACATTTAAAAAAAATCATGACTAAAAAAACACAGATGTAAATATCAGGAAAGTTAGTTTTCTTTAATCGAATTGTCTTTAGAAACTTATAAACAAAGAATGCTGTTAATATTGAAATCATGTTTATTAGAACTGTACTAGGTCTTAGAATAAAATATCTACATAGAATCTATTCACTCCATAAAACCTTTTGGAGACCAGCTCCATCCTCAGTCATTCAGTAAAATTTGTTCAAATGGACAATGAATTTTCACTGTTCCTTTGAAAAACATTTGACTGAATGACTTACTGAGGATGGAGCTAGTCTCTGAAAGGTTTTATAGAGTGAATAGATTCTTTGTGGATATTTTATTCTAAGACCTGGTACGGTTCTAATGGATATTAAAATATCTTGTGTGACCAAAAAATCCATGCTGTTTTTTGAATGTTTTTGTTACAAAAAAGTCATGACTAAAAAACACGGATATTAATATACTTTATTTAACCATAAACAGCCATGCTGTATTTTTTAAAATAAACATCTTTTTTACAGAAAAATCATGATTAAAAAATGTGGATATTAATATATTTTATGTGCCAAAAAAAACATGCTGTTTTTTTTTAAATCATGTTTTCTTAACCAAAAAAAAAATCATGACTAAAAAACATGGATATTAATGACTTTTGGTGAAGAAAACATGGTTTTTAAAATGTCATGTTTTTTTTGGTCAGATAAAATTTAATAACACTCATGTTTTTTGTAAAAAAATATTTTTTTCAGAAAACATGGTTTTTTGGTCACATAAAATGAATTAATATCCATGTTTTTTTTACAGATTAGATTAGTCATTAGTTTTAGCCTCCCTACCCAGCAACAAATGTGATCCAAAGAGAGGAAGGAAGATTATGAAACAAGATCAAAGTTGAAGAAGACAGTAGTAGGTGCTGAAAAACAGGACAGCAGTGAACAAAAAAAAAGGTGGTCCTTAACATCACAAAAACATATAATTTCAACAAAAAGAAGGCCTACCTAACTCTCAGCTTGGGCCCTTACATTGTCCCCCTGGGAGCGCTAGTTCCCATAGATACAATAATTGTATCCTCCCGAGGGGTGTTTTTTTTACAAAGAATTCGTGACCAAAAAATGAATAATATTAACTTTTTAATAAAAAAACATGTTTAAAAACACAAGGATTTTTTGGTAACATAAAATATGTTAATATCCATGATTTTAAGACAAGATTTTTTATGAAAAATACATAAAATAAAACAGCATGGTTTTTTGGTTGCATAAAATATATTCATATCCAGGTTTCCTTATACATCATTGTTTGTAAAAAACCATATTTTTTAAAAAACAGCATGGGGTTTTTTAGGTCTCATAAATATATTCATGTTTTTTTAGTCATGATTTTTTAGGACAAAAACATTTTTTGGGTCTCAAATATATTATTCATGTTTTTTCAATCATGATTTTTTAGTAAAAAACATGTTTTTTTAAAAACTGCATGGGGCTTTTTAGGTCACATAAAATATATTGTTTTTTAGTCATGATTCTTTGTAAGAAAAAACAGCATGGTTATATTTGGTACCAGAGAATATATTAATATTCATTTTTATTAGTCAGAATTTGGTCAATGTAAAGTTTAATGAAATCATGGAAATTAATAATTATATTCCAAACAATCACCAAAGGAACCCATTTAAGAACGTTTTACAGGAACAAAATTCTGCTCGCTGATGCTTTATTTTCGAATCATTGAACTTTGAAGTTGGACTTCCCGAGCCAAAGGAAGCGAGCGTAATTTAATTAAAAACGGAAGCTAACCCCCTGTTACAAACGTAAAGAGGTTGGGTCGTGATGGGGAGGCACAGTTCTTCTAGCGAAAATTATAAATAAAGCTTCTAACCCACCCATTAACGTGACGACCACAATCTTGTTTACATCGGCTCTAAGATGGCGACCACCATGGGCGCTGCCATCTTAGAGCCAATGTCAACAAGATTGCGGTCATCACCCAAATGGGTTGGTTAGAAGCTTTATTTATAATTTTCATTAGAAGAACTGTGCCTCCCCCTCCCCTCCCAACCTCTTTACGTTTGTAATAGCTTCCGTTATTAATTAAATTCCGTTTCACACGCTCGCTTCCTTTGACGCAGAGGCCAACTTCAAAGTTCAATTATTCGAAAATAATGCATCAGCGAGCAGAATGTCATTCGTGTGAAACGTTCTTAAATGGGTTCCTTAAGTGATTCCTGGGATTACTAATTATTATTTTCTGATTGCATTAAACTTCACATTGACCCAGAATTTTTTGTAAAAAAAACATGTTTTTAAAAAAACAGCATATTTTTTTGGTCACCTTAAATATATTAATATCTATGGTTTTTAGTCATTGTTTTGTAATGAAAACATGAAAAAGAAACCATACAGTAAAAGTGGTGGCAGATAACCCACAATTACCTAGTGTCTAAGAGGTACAGCAGGAGCCACAGAACTTATATTGATGGAGTCAAAATTCAGAGCTTATTATGGTAAATCTGAAGGATATGTCAGTTATCGATTTTCCACTTTTTGGTGCCTGAACCTAATTAATTGAATCAAAATAAACAAGTTTTCTTCTACGCACCTTCCGTCTCAAATGAGTATTTTACGATTTATAGCGATAAGTTTAGTTTCGTCTTTGATGACGAATGCGCTCGAATAAACAGCTACTCATCGATTTTCGAATTTTTGTTGCTTGAATCATGGTAATAACATCGAAATAAACCAGTTTTCTTCTGTACACTTTTCTTGTCAGAGGAGTATTTAACGAGGTATAGCGGTAGGTTTGGTTTCGTCTTAGATGACGATCGCGCTGGAAGCGAGTGCGCATTGCAGTGTTGCTGTCCGGCGTGCTCCTTGAATTACTTGCCGCTTCAAACACAGGAGTTGCAGTAAGTCATTTACCGCTATAACTAATAAAATACTCATTTAAGACGGAAAGTGCATAGAAGAAAACTTGTTTATTTCGATCTAATTAACTATGCTTAGGTTAGGCATCAAAATTTACGAAATCGATAACTGACACATCCTTCAGATTTACCATTATCTCTGCAAAGTCTGATTTTTTTGGTCACATAAAAATAAAATCAGGCATAGTAGAGATAGTAAGCTCTGAATTTTGACTCCATCAATATAAGTTCTGTGGCTCCTGCTGTTCTTCTTAGACGCCTCTAGGTATTTGTGGGTTATCTGCCACCACTTTTACTGTATGGTTTCTTTTTGATGTTTTTATAACAATGAAATGACTAAAAAACATGGATATTAATATATTTCAGGTGTCCAAAAAAAAACCCAGACATATGCTTAACAAAATTTAGGTGTGCAAAAAAAACCAAAAAAAACAAAAAAAACGCATAAAAAACACGTTTTTTTGCAAAAAAAAACGCAATCAAATAAAACCGTTTTTTTTGCATCACTATACTCAGCATTTTAACTCTGGATTGACTTAGCTTGAAACATTTCTCCCTTGCTCTAGTCACATTACAAGTCACAGTATGCACAAAGAAAAGGTAAATGAAACAACACTGCTACTGGTAATGTCTAATGCAATACTAATATCTGATTTTATTGAATTTAGTGCCATTAGAAATATTGAAAACAATATTGTTGATAAAATGTTAATGACAAGTTTAAGAATATATCATGCCACAAATAGTTATCATAAATAATGACAATTTTATGAAAGGTATTTACCTTCATTGCCAATGACAATTTTCTTGAAAGTACTTGGACTCACACTGAGAACATTCTGCTGTTTTGAATGATCTTCTAACTAAAGGCCCTATGTATGATCATTTTGTTGATGGGTTTTGTAGATCTTGCCTGTTACTCCTGGTGGTTTTGAGTTGCAGGTTTACGTTTTGTACCTGCAGCAGATTGTAAATCCTCCAATTCACACTATGTGAGCAAGTTCAGTATCTGACTAAGACTGGACTTGCAATGCTCCACTGACCATTTTATGTCATTACAAATCTTGCTTGTGAACATTTTTCCTCTATACCTCTATTGCTTTTTCCATTTATTATTAACAAGTAGGTAAATTTTTGGTTCTTGAAGTTTGTACTGATAGTTTGGTGTGTTATGTTAAATTTTTTTTTTCATGAGTTCAATGTCCTAAAGAAGATGTGTTGGAAATATCAGAGTTATTTTTAGCTCCTACTAGAGTTGGATGTCAGCATTTGTTTTCTGATAAACATATTTGGGAGTAGGCATTACTTAGGGATGACTCAAACTATTTGATGGAAGATCAACAATTATAAAACAAATTTGTGAGTTAGGATATTATAGGTAGACCTTGTGTTCCAGATTTCCATGTTCTCTTTTGTTCAAACGCTGATATGTATACTTATCAACCTTATGAAGGTTTTTAGTCTCAATGACTTTGAAGTTTTAACTGAAATGCTTAACAAGTGGATGTGGTAGGAAAGCCCAATACATAATCTTCCTCAAATTGTACGTTCTTTGATGCATGTTTACCTTGAGAGAGTTTATATTTTCTATCGAATGATGTTCCTTGTTAGTGTTTTTGAAATGGTGGTTGCAGACTGGGATCATAAGCTTTATATAATTTTGTGTCCAGTGTTGGAATGTTACAATGTTGGGGTATTGCTGTAGTGTTGGTAATGTAATAGAAAAATTTTGGTGTTGTCTCAATTGAATAGAGTGCGTGTATGTTACTTAATATGTTATTGTATTTTACCATTGAGTTTTACATTCTTCATTGCCAAAGAGTGTGATTAAAAATTCAAAATTCATTTTAGTTTTTGCATTTTGTTGGTTTTGTGTGAAAATTTCTAAGCAAAGAACGTGCATGAACTAGGCATTATTTCTGAGTGAATTTTAAAAGTCCACGTTTTTGTATCAGGTTCATTATGTAGTCAGTCTATGAAGTGGTTCTTTTAATAAAGAGAAAAATGAACAATGTTAATAAGAATAAATAATTAAATATTGAATGTCCATCAAAAATTCATTCATTTTTAACACACAGTGTGAAGTCAAGCAAATCATAAAATTTGATTTATTTTACAACCACATAGTTTCATCATTATTTACATTTAAGCATGACATTGAATGTTGAAATAGTCTTCTCAGCTACTTTCTGCGGAGGTTCTAACGTCTTTCTTTGTAACTCTGTCACTTTCTATATCTGCTTTACATTTTATTTGTATTTCTCTTTCAATTCTAACTATCTGTGTCTGTTTTTGGATAGGGACAGAGGGGAAAAAAATCAAAACTAAGGTAAAATTATTAGATTTCTTCCTGTTTTTATGAGTTATTTGGGACAAGTGATGCAAAGGCATACACTGTACAAACTCAAATCATGAACCAGACAAACATGAATTTTGTGAGTTTAGTTGTATACATTAGACCTTTGTTGAAATGTCACACAATTTCTGGGGCAGAAGCTTGCAAGCTGCATATTGGTAACCTCTTGCTGTTACAAGGGTTCATAACCATGAATGCATGTTGCTGCTGTGCTAACAAAACGTTTTGAATTTCTACATTGTACTCCAGATACCTAAGGGTTTAAGATGTTTAGCACCATTGTTCGTCAACTGCATCTCTATTTTTGGAGATCTTTTTTTTTTAGAAATGTCAAATGGGTGGTGTGTATTGTGTTATGTAAACTCTGATGTTTGAAATAGAGTGAGCATTACACATTGGGTGACCATGAGCTTGGGTGACACATGAGCTTACACATTACACATGAGCTTGAAGCATGATTTTTATCAAAGAATTTACTAAATATTATTCTATTTATCATCTAAATTTTAACATTCAATTTCACCAACTAAAGATTTTTTGACTTCTGTGTTAAAAATCAAATTTAGGATCATGTACTGTGGAAGCAAATCAATTTTGTGAGCATCACAATGACTGATATTTTTTGACTTTACCATAGGCTTTGGTTGCGCAGTCGTGTTCCGCTTACTAGAGAGCAAAGCATACAAGTCTACAAGCAAGCGATGCCGGTGTGGAGCAGATTCCAAACTACAACCAGTATTTGCAAGAAACACAAATTGTGTTTAGCTTCATTCAACTACTTTGCTGCACAAGATGGCAGCAGTGCATAAAATTGTTACCATCTGCATTTGTGCTTGAACATACTGTACGAGTTTGATGTTTTAGAAAGTGCATGAATAAGCTCAAAAACTGAATCCTCCACGGCTGCTTGGAAATTTAGTGTTTTAGAATTGGGACAATCAAATAGTAAATGTACAAAATTTTCAAATCATTGTGAACCTGCCTTGATGTGTTTTTTATTGTTTTAAAGTACGAGTATGTATCATCTTTGCTAGGACCTAATCTGAACCAGCAAAGTTGTCGAGTAGCACATCGTGTTCTTTTATTAATGTGTTTTTTTTGCAGAATGTAAAGTACAATCTAGTCCACTCTTTGATCAACGGAGGACAGCTGGTGCTATTGAATGTTATAAATTTTCTTGAGCCTCTGATTCACAAAATGTTCTTATATACTTATTAAAATATATTAAACTTCAATAACAAGTACTTGTTGCGTAGTTATAGCCAAATATCTCTAGTTAACTTCTTTCATGCTATGCAAGTATACTTTTAAGACATCATCTGTAGTTTCATTTCTCATCCTTGTGTACTGGAGCTATGGAGTAGAGTAGAGGCTATGTCTTCATCCCATAATTGTACTAACGTTGAAATTTATAACTCACAACGTCATGAACGGAGTATAACTGTAACTACAACTACTGTAACAACATTCTTGACTTGACCTGACCCTTCAATGATAAAGTACTATTATGGAATTGTGCAGGGTTCCCGCCGTTTTTAAATTTATTTTTGTGTACCAATTGTGTTAGTCCATGAGGGTGAAATCCATTTTTCAAAGAATTTCAAGAAGTTGGGCACTCTACAGAATGTCCTGAAAGAATCCTTGTGTATGCTTTTGTCAAATGTAGGATTACTGGTTTTGTTTTCACTCTACTAAGTTAACTTAAATTTATTTAGCTAACCTCAGGGGAAGTTGCCCTTGTGAAAGTAACTTTTAAGAGTTAATCTATTTACTCAGCGCAGCATGCAAGAGGTTGATCTGAGTTGTATTTATTGTCAGGTCTTTTGACACTAGTGGAATAAACTACTCTGGGCTAGCAGGGTGTCAAATAAAGTAATGTTCTACTACGTGTAATGCACGCTTGGCAGTCAATATACGTGCGGTTACAAGTATTTTAGTAGGGCACGTTGATGCAAAGGCACACACGACAGCTCTGATGTAATACTGATCCAAAAACTCAGGGCCGGTTGAACTTAAGCGGCCCCCATAGACGATCAATTTTGTTGTCAATGTTATTGACAATAATGAATATTGACAATTTATTTGATCGTCTGTGGGCTTGATTGACGACCGTCAAATAATTGACTTAGCGGGCAAAAAAAAGTCATCAATCTTTTGAGTCAAATGATATTGACAGTTCAACTGATCGTCTATGGGCCGCTTAAGGGAAATTTCTAGTCTAAAGGTTTGTTCGTGACACAGGAGTATTCCATGTGGTTTAATCTTACCTGAATTCATAAATTTCAAAACGTGATTCACATCACTAAGTGATAACATTTAAAAATTGACTTGAAATTGCCCTACAAAAATTATTCGAAACCGTGCTCACCGTTTGTTTGGATTCCATGTTTGCGGTAAAACAATAGCTATAACGATACCAATCTGATTCCACAACTTCCTTTCAACATGGATCTCCACAAAGGGAATGAAACATATACATTGGTCGTCAAGTTATTTTCTTAAAAAATTAATCACTAGGTACAACAAAACAATAAATGCATCCTTTATATCAATGCTACGAACGAATGGGCAGTCAATTAGCTGGTGTTTTGTATGAAGTCTTTCAGACACGAGGCTAGGAATACCGGCAACCCAGAAGTGTATGAGGAGCTCGGTAGAGAGTAGGAGTTTATTTTACACATTTTTCCCTTGAAAACACACAATTTACGGTCTCTTTGAAGCATACAACTTGCATTACATTAAGCTAGAAGGAAGAGCAATGGTTCGTTATTTTTTCGTTTTTTTTGCTAGACAACACGATTTACGGTCTCTTTGAAAGCATACAACTCACATTTTACTAGGCTAGATTAGATTAGATTAGATTAGATTATTAGTTAGTTTAAGCCTCCCTATCCTCAACAAATGAGATCCAAAGAGAGGAAGGAAGAAGGCACCATTTAGAATGGAGTTAAGGGAACGTGGAATCTATGCAGAAAAGGCATAGAAACAGTAAGATGAGAAAGAAGTTCATGAAACAAGGTCAAAGTTGAAGAAGAAAGTAGTAGGTGCTGAAAAAACAGGACAGCAGTGAACCGAAAAAAGATGGTCCGTAACAAAACAAAAACCTATGCTATTTTAACAAAAAGAAAGCCTACCTAACCTTTAGCTCGGGCCCACACATTATCCCCCTGGGAGCGCCAATTCCCAAAGATACATTAATTGTATCCCCCTGAGGGGTACTAGGCTAGAAGGAAGACAAAAACAGTAATGGCAACTAAATTGATTGCCAACATATGTTACAACTGTTACAAAAAAAAAACGCTAAAAAATAGACCTTTCAGTTGAAAGTAAAACCAATAGAGTCCTTGACTCTTATTAAACCTTGGTTTTGGCATGTGAGCTTATCAAGTATTTTGAAAAAAATGCTTCCACATCTTACGAACTCTTATAAGTTAGCGTGTACTTGGAGGAAACTTTAGTAAAATTTACACAGTGCTTCACATAGGAGACCTTTGAACTGTTTCCCACTTAGGAGAACTAACATCAGTTCTCCCACATCCTACAGAAAGCTTGCTGTAGCAAGGTGTAAAGACTTTGTCACAATTCCGGGCCTCAAACACTTCTGTTCAATCATCTCACGCTCGTTTGGCACCTCGTATTCGTTCTTCAATTAGATTAGATTAGTCGTTAGCTTTAGCCTCCCTACCCAGCAACAAATGCAATCAAAAGAGAGGAAGGTACCATTAAGTATGGAGTTAAGGGAACGTGAAATCTACGCAGAAAGGCATAGAAACAGTTGTGAAAGAAGATCATGAAACAAGGCCAAAGTTGAAGAGGAAAGTAGTAGGTGCTGAACAGCAGTGAACCGAAAAAAGGTGGTCCTTTAACATAACGAAAGCATTTTATTTCAACAAAAAAGGAGGCCTACCTAACTCTCAGCTCGGGCCCTGACATTGTCCCCCTGGGAACGTTAGTTCCCATAGATACTCGTTCAATTTCTAGTAATCCGAACTTCGCTGTCTCAATGCGCAAATGTCTTCAAGAATTTTACATCAATACGCGCACTTGACGTTAGAGATCACTTACAATTCAAAGCTCAACAAAAATCAGACAGCTACCTACGTATTAATAATAAAAACGTGCACCACGTTGCCCTAGTTTTACGACTTCAGATGAGTTGCGTAAATTTTAATTCCTTGAGGTTTTATGAGTAGTCTATCACAAGCGTACGCATTGAAAAAACATCCATGAATTCTGGTTAACTCAAGAATATTTTTAGTCAAATTAAATCGTCCAGCATGGAAGAAGAACTTAATGTACCCCATTCATTTTTATGTACAATCCTAATGGAATAAATTCACACCCAATGTACAATAGTGAACAACAATTTAAAGCAAACATATTGCTAAATCTTCTATACATTTCCACCGCATTGTATCGCCCGTGAAACACGGTAGTAAAGAAGCGGAAATGTAAGATCAGGTTATACCACAATTCACTTGAATAAGAATCATCTATGGGACCCTCATGGTATTTGAGCATAACCTCACAAAAAGCAAACTTCAGCGCTTTGGCTGGCACAGACCGATACAGCAGCAGCCAAAAAAGTAGCAGCAACTTTGAAATAATCAAAAATGGAAAAATATAGCAGAAACAAAAGCACTTGTCTAAGTGATCAGTAGCAGGGCCAACACACTTCCACGATACAGACAGATAAATGGGAATGATTGGTTGTAACACTATATCCTAACAGACTCGGGCAACAAGCAGTACTAATTTAGCTTTGGGTTTCAATAAAGAGCACTAAAAGGCAAAGGTGATTCACAGACATCAAGGTATATCAAGCCCCTCTTTTAACGTCAGCAATTTTTCTACTCGTACTACCGTTATTACAACCTCCGTCACTAAACTGGCACTGGCATCAGGTAGTCACCGATATCATGATACGGAAGGAACTGCCACTCGGCAGAGAATTTCAGCGGACATATTAGGATAATGGACACAAATGGACATTAGGATAATGGGCACAAATGGACATTAGGATAATGGGCACAAATGGACATTAGGATAATGGGCACAAATGGACATTAGGATAATGGGCACAAATGGACATTAGGATAATGGGCACAAATGGACATAAGGATAATGGACATAAATGGTCATTTGGGAAATGGACACACCAATTTAACAAGAAACTCAATATATTGAAGCTATTTTGGAAAGAGGACCGAAATTTCTTGAGGGAGGTTAGAGGGTTTCAGTAGTTCTGTTTCTGAGTGCCAAGTCTCCTCAAAGGATGCGGAAGAGCAATCTCCCTCAGAGGTCATAAGTTACATTAGAGGCTGCAAAAGAGACCTGAATTTTCCATCGAGAAATGAAGATCATTTTCTTTGGAAAAGGAAATATATACACTAATTCATTACGAAATCTTAAGGACTAAATAAATATCGCAATTACATAATCAACTTAACAAGAAACTCGCAGCTGCATTATCAATTTTGAATGAATATTCTACACATGAGTCAGTGCTAGTTTAACCCACAAGCGCTCAAATTTGTGAAGTAACACAAACGTTATTTGCAACCAGCCATTTATAGATGGAAAATTTACAAACCTGAAACAAGGTTGTTTCTAGTAAAGTTATAACTTTACTAGAAACAACCTTGTTTCAGGTAACACATGTCTATGTGGGCTGAAGAAAGTTAATTTAGGAGCCGATAATATTGCTTTTCCTATAATTTTTACACTGACAAATTGCATCACGTCCAAAAAATTCATTGGTGTTCAAAAACTGTGAAGTTTAGGATTGACCGCAAGAGTGATTTTTCTTTGTTTTTCTCACGCCCAAGCTGGTCTAAAAGTCTTGAGTCAAACACTGCTATTTAAGACTTGATATATCTCACCATGAATTGGCATAGGCAATGTAAAGCAGAGGAAATTTAAAACTGAACTTACTGAATCTCTGACGATGTGACGGCAGCAAAATATTTTGCTATACAAAGCAGCGAGCATCAGTTCCTGGTTCCTAAAATTGCTGTACAAAATAAAAATGTGTTTATCCTGCAGCTAAATAACCATCCCTAACTTCATACACAACAAACTGCCCAATATACAGAACAATTAAAATTAATACAAAACACTGCAGTAGACCGAAGTATAGACAGATGTGAGGCAGGGGATAAGTAGTCACTATTTCTTTTTCTTGACATCGGCACTGCAGCGCGGACAGTACCACTTGCCCTTCGGTTTTGTGGTGAGGTTCACGCACGCGAAGTGGAACCATTCGATGGGACACTGAAAATAAATGAAAGTGAAAAATTTAATGGAATAAATGAAGAAAATGCACTTCAAGCCTGAGTGAAACACAAAGAAATTTCAGACCTGCAATACATACTAAAATATATGAAAGTGCTTAGCGTACAAAATGCACCTTGGGTGAAAAACAACAGAGAAATTTGAGACAGACACACACTGAAAATAAATGTAAGTACTTAGTGAAGAAAATGCACCTTGGGTGAAACGCATAACAGAAAATTTGACACCAACACAGGAACATCAAAGACGTTCTGGAGAGAGGAAGGAAGAAGGCATCATAAGTATGGGAGTTAAGGGAACGCGGAATCTATGTACACGAGTTGCAAAGAAACAGTAAGCTGAGAAAGACGTTTATGAAACAAGATGAAAGTTGAAGGAGAAAGAAGTAGGTGTTGAAAAACAGCACAGCAGTGAACCGAAAAAATGGTCCTTGACATAAAAAAAAGATTTCATTTCAACAAAAAGAAGGCCTACCTAACTCTCAGCGCAGAACCTCACATGTTACCCCAGGGAGTGCTAATTGCCATAGATACAATAGTTGTATTATCTGTCGGGTCATTATGGAGCATAACACAACACAGTGCTCATCACACCGTGCACAACACAAAAGTGGACATCACACACTACACAGCAAACAGTGCACACGATGCAGCACACTTGAGCAAGAAGAGCTGTGCCGCTGATTGATTGAGACTGTATCGTCTCGTCAATCAAAATACATTAATAAACCGCTACCACACCCTTGGCAAAAGTTACTACTAAATAGTAGAATTTAATTTTTTTTTAAATTCTACAAGCTAGAGGCTGGTAGAATTGAAGCGCAAATATGCAGTGTTCAAACCCACAAAACACAGAATTTTAGGACACTCCAGTAAGAGGCGTGGTGTTCATCGCAGGGTTGCCAAACTAACTTTTTCTCGCCAAGTTACTAACTAGGAACTGAACTAGGAACTAGGCCACTCTGTCTGAAGGACATCTACGCCGCTATGAGGTGAAATTATCACTGAATCCACTCTGTTAGTTTTTGACCTCTGATTTGTGGGTTAGGCCACTCTGCACATTTGCTCTCCAATTAATAGCAGTGACATATGCGTGCCAGCGCTTCACCAGCTCAAACAAGCAAAAATAGACCATAAAAAACTGTCAGAATATTTTGTGAAAGACTAACAGCAAATCAAACTGCAAGAATGACTTCTAAAAGCCTATCATGAAAAAAGTGATCCTAACTTGCAAGAGGCCAGTAGAAGTAATAGTAATAGCATGGCTTTTCTTGCCGTTCATTAGCTCAAAGAAACAAAAACCTTTCATAAAAAACTATCAGAATGACTTGTGAAAGCCTACCATCAAATCAAACTGTAAGAATGACTTGTAAAAGGCTATAATAACTATAACTCAAAATCCCTATTAAAAAATTAACAGCAAATTAAACTTGTCAGAAAGACTTGTAAAAGCCTACCATCAAAAACCTGTCCAAATCACATGTAAAAGACTCGCAGCAAATTAAACTTTAAGAATGATTTGTGAAAGCCTACCATAAAAAAAACTATCAGAATCACTTATAAATGACTACCATGAATAAGTGAAACTATTTTACAAGAGGCTTCCACCAAACCGAGACAACTCACATCGGTTTTATCGCAGGCAATCATCTCCCCATAGGAGACCTGGTGGCAGAGGCAGTAGGTGGGCTCGTTGGGGTCGACCGGCATGTCCATCGCCTCGCTCGGGTGCACGATGGATGACAGCGCCGACAGGCCGGGCAGCACTGACGCTATGCCGCCACTCACAGCGCTTCCTGCTGATGCTCCTTCATCTGATATGCATGAGAGTTCATAAATTCACAGAAAAATAGAAAAATATTAATAATGCAATGAAGTTCAACTGTAAAGCACATATGAAACACATCCAGGTAGAGCAAAAACACCGCTTCCCGGTGATGCTCTTTCATCTGGTAGGCACAAGAGTTCATAAATTCACAGAGAAATAGAAAAGATTAATAGTACGAAAAGCCTAGAAATTTAACTGTAGGACACGTATGGGTAAGCATTATTTCACAACCTAAGTAGAAACTTCACAAAACGAAGAGTAATACTGGAGAAGTTGGGAGTGATATGCTCTCATGCTAAATGAACCTTGTCCAGTAGTCTCACAGGTGAAGAATGTTAGTAGCTATGATGATATATTGTGTGTTGGCAAGGGTGCAGAGCCTTCTAATGATTCCAAGTGTTAGCCAAATGGACTCATATACCACACATAGCTCACATCACACACACACACACACACACACACACACACACACACACACACACACATAGGGCTCATACATTTCTTGCACATTAATAAAAGGACACCTATATGACCAGCCCCTCACCTCTGAGTTTCTTCTTTTTCCTGCCAGCAACAAGTTTCACAGGAGAGTCCTCCTGATCAGAAGCAGCAGTACCAGCTCTCTTCTTTTTCTTCTTGACATTGCCCGCTTTGGGAGTAGGCTCTTCCTTCTTCTTACGGCCCTCTGCACAAGCACACGGACATTACGTCTCATGCAACTTCTTATTTCAAACTTCAAAATGAACTTTAAAAGCATCAAGTTAGTACACAGCTAACACAGAAAATATTTTCCCATATAAAACTAGTAACAGCAGAGCTATAATCTAATAGAACACACTTTATTTTCCCATATAAAACTAGTAACAGCAGAGCTATAATCTAATCGAACACACTCAAGTATTCCCTAGTAAATACATAACATTTCAGCAAAAATAGCGCATGTGAAATACATTGCTTTCTCATGAACTCAATATAAACCACAATGTGTACATCATAGAGTTTAGAAAATTTTCAAATTTACAAATGATGATTATAAAAACAAAAATATGAGCTTTGTTTAAAATTGTGAATGAAACACACTAGGTACAATGTTTAACAAACTCTTGAAGTAAAAATTTTAAACCAACCTAACCTCAGCAAGCAGAGAATTCTAGGCTATGCTCAGGACACTCACGAAGGCAATGTCCAGGCATGATGCTATGTCAGGACTGACCAACCTAAATAAAATAGTGAACCAAATTTTGCAATTAATTGCCAAAATAGGAAGAATTTATCACAATTACTAAAGTACAGTTAAAGTAAAAATAGTCGACTCCAACATGTAGTTCAAAATTTTTTTTTGGCAAGTCGCTATAAAGCTGTTTCATTTTCTTCCTTTAGTCAATTATGTAGGAAGAAAACAAATCTCACTTTTCTTTGATGCTGCTTCATCTTCCTTCTTATTGGTCTGCAGGAGGGGTTTCTCTTTCACCTCAGCTTCGAATTTGGCCAAGTCCGAGTCCAGACGCCGTATGTGCTTGTCCACCTTTGAGGGAATTCATTAACATCAGTAAAAAAAAAGGGGGGGGGAAATTTTTCCCTAACATCCTGCAAACAACTGGTGGCACTCGACCTGTGAGTGAAAGCATCTAACAAAGACGAGGGTGAGTTCAAAAGGAAAATTAACCCTTTCAGTACGGAAATTCAAATGGTTTGGGTAAAAACTTCCAGGGGAAAAATTTGTCGTTACCCTGAATTGTCGGTGAAATTGTCCAAGCGTGGATGCTTTTAGCTTAAGCAAGTGCCTACTTCTTTATTTTAATTTTAAAATTTTTTGATTCTTTGAAGCTCTATGCTTGGCAACAGAAATTTTTGATGTTGATAATTAAGTTTTTTTTATTTACGAAGAAATTGTTTATAAGTTCTTGCCCGAATTTATAAGAAAACAAAGTTCAGTTAACTTGCTCAAGTTGAATGAAAAGAGTATTGAATGTGTTGCACAGACCCTGTAGCATGAACTTACGCTTGCCTAAGCTACAGAGTCCTATGGTAATTACAGGGTCCTATGGTAACCTATGGTAATTTACGCATGCAGGCCTCTGGAATAGTTTAAAAACTAGTTTAATGAATGTTTGTAATTTTCCCTAATTTTCTTATTTACTCTAAAATAAATACTCCAACACTAGTTAAATTACTTTAAAACTAGGTTAGATGCCCTAAACTGGAAGAACTACCCAACTTGGCACTGGAGTAGCCGTCAGTACTGAAAGGGTTAAACTATGCAGCCACCACGGTGCTCATGCACTGTACATTTACTGTACAAGTCTAGGGATTTTTGGCTTCCAATTGGTTTTGGGGCTGTAACCACTAGGAATATCCCCACGACTTCAACACACTTGGCAGCACTAATGCTGTCATGATAATGACTGCCTCTAACTAATGCTCTTGACCCACACTCTTCATTCTTGAACACTCACAAATGATTATAAGCCTTTTTTCCCCTTCAGTAGTCAATGCCTCAGCTGATTTTAAGTGCATCTTTCTTACACATCTACTCATCATTTAAACAAATTGATGCACTCTCTCAAAAATCTCTTGCATAACTTTTTTTTTATTTCCACCCATACACTTTTACAACAAAAGTTTTTACTATATTCAAATATCTCATCACTCATGTATGTTGCCAATCCATATACACATTCTTATTTCAAAGACTGAACAGTCCAAAATAATAAAAATGTAACATATATTTTGTCTTTCAGTAGGCTTTATCATATCAGGCATTATTCACTGAAATATCATTCCTATACTCCCCAATGCTTTACAATCAACCCCTGTTATTACTTAATCAAATCCTGCATATGTAGGAGCATCAGCATGGAATCAAATTTAAGGATGTATGCCCTACTCTTCCACTGAGTTTGACTGGAATCCTTGTACATTCTTTCCATTTTATAATCATTCAATTCTTACACCTTTATCCCCAGAAATTCATATCCACTGCATTCATCATTTTAATTTTCAACATTTATCCTAGCATTCATCTCCACTGCATCAAGAATTTAACTTTACCCTCACACATTCATTTCACCTGAACTGATCATTTAACTTTTACACCAATATCTTCGTACATTCATATCCACTGAACTAAGCATTCATTGTTTACACCAACATATAATAGCTACAAACTACTTCAACAGTAACCACCATCAACCTTTTGCAAGAGGTGCTTTGGAAATTTAGGCAACAGAGATATTTCACCACTCAAACCTGCGAGAAAAAGTGCTTTGGAAATTTAGGCGACAGAGATATTTCACCACTCAAACCTGCAAGGAAAAGTGCTTTGGAAATTTAGGCGACAGAGATATTTCACCACTCAAACCTGCAAGAAAAAGTGCTTTGGAAATTTAGGCAATAGAGATATTTCACCACTCAAACCTGCAAGAAAAAGTGCTTTGGAAATTTAGGCGACAGAGATATTTCACCACTCAAACCTGCGAGAAAAAGTGCTTTGGAAATTTAGGCGACAGATATTTCACCACTCAAACCTGCAAGAAAAAGTGCTTTGAAAATTTAGGCAACAGAGATATTTCACCACTCAAACCTGCAAGAAAAAGTGCTTTGGAAATTTAGGCGACAGAGATGTTTCACCACTCAAACCTGCGAGAAAAAGTGCTTTGGAAATTTAGGCGACAGAGATATTTCACCACTCAAACCTGCAAGAAAAAGTGCTTTGGAAATTTAGGCGACAGAGACATTTCACCACTCAAACCTGCAAGAAAAACTGCTTTGGAAATTTAGGCGACAGAGATATTTCACCACTCAAACCTGCAAGAAAAAGTGCTTTGGAAATTTAGGTGACAGAGATATTTCACCACTCAAACCTGCAAGAAAAAGTGCTTTGGAAATTTAGGCGACAGAGATATTTCAACACTCAAACCTGCAAGACAAGGTGCTTTGGAAATTTAGGTGACAGATATTTTAACACTCAATCCTGCAAGAAAAGGTGCTTTGGAAATTTAGGTGACAGAGATATTTCCATCACTCAATCCTGCAAGAAAAGGTGCTTTGGAAATTTAGGTGACAGATATTTTATTTAACACTAAATCCTGCAAAATAAGGTGCTTTGGAAATTTAGGTGACAGATATTTTAACACTCAATCCTGCAAGAAAAGGTGCTTTGGAAATTTAGGTGACATATTTTAACACTCAAACCTGCAAGAAAAGGTGCTTTGGAAATTTAGGTGACAGATATTTTAACACTCAATCCTGCAAGAAAAGGTGCTTTGGAAATTTAGGTGACATATTTTAACACTCAAAACTGCAAGAAAAGGTGCTTTGGAAATTTAGGTGACATATATTTTAACCCTTTAGCGCCCAAGTGGACTTTACGGTCCTCTTTCAAAAATAACAATAATATATTATATTTCTTATTCAATTTGTTCACTAATATGTCCTTTGAACTTCACTGCCGAGTGGCAGTTCCTTCCACATCTTGATAAGAGTGACTACCTAATGCCAGCGTTGGTTTAGTGATAGTGGTTGTGATAACGGTAATACGAGTATAAAAATGTGGGCGTTAAAGGGTTAACACTAAATCCTGCAAGAAAAGGTGCTTTGGAAATTTAGGTGACATATTTTAACACTCAAACCTGCAAGAAAAGGTGCTTTGGAAATTTAGGTGACATATTTTAACACTCAAACCTGCAAGAAAAGGTGCTTTGGAAATTTAGGTGACATATTTAAACACTCAATCACAGCAAGCAGGACAGTGCACACTTTTCACGCTCAAAACATCAATGCTCACCAGCTCGTAGGTCTGCACGGCCAGGTGAACTTTATTGTCACTGAACTCTTTTGCCCTTCCAAACATCTTCAGAATTTTGTTGATATTTTCTGAACGCTCGTCAGATGGCATGCCACGGACCTCCTTTAGATACTGATCTGATGCCTGAAATATGCATAGGTAGAATATTAGGCTTAGTAGCCACACGTTTTGCTTAAATTTAAAAATAGAACTTATAGCTTTGACATACACAGTAACATGAAAATTAGATCACAGAATTTGAGTGAGTAAACTATACTCCCAAATTATTTGTAAAATTTCTCCAAATTAATGTATCATATTGCATACTCTGACAGAGTGAAGTAATAAGGAAACATGAAAAAAATTCCAATTAATCCTTCGATCAACATGCAGGATGACTGACTGTATCTATGTTACACAGAAGGTCTTGAGTTTGCTGGTCCAGCTCCCGCATCTGGTGGAAGTTCCGCTGCAACTCGCTTGGAAGACTCTCCAAACCTAAGGTGAATACCAAAACATTTAAAAAAAAATACAGATCTGATAATCATCAGAATTATCTGGGCCAAAACAACTAGCAACAGTAAATACTTGAATCTCTAATACAGAACTAACACCTTGAATGCTGATGCTCTCAAATAATTAATGAAAAAATTAAAATTATAGTACTTCAACACAAATATACTGCTTTTAATATTTATATATTCTCTACTCTTTTGTAATGTTTTGGGATTTTCAAAGTCAAACAATACAAAATTTCATACATTTTTAAACTCTCCAATGCCTCATGATCCATGGATGGCACACCCTATAAAATACTTGTAGATTTCATTTGTTGAATTATTGTGCTAGTTTTCCTGAAGCTCAGTGCAACGCAGTAGTTCCATTCCTCTTATGATGTTGGTGATACCCTGATGCTAGTTTCACTATAATTATGGTGCTTGTAGTGAAGACAATATGAGTCAAAAGTTTTTACAGTTAAAGGTCAACAATGCAATTCTGATGGTGACACCCTGATGCTAGTGCCACTCTAATAATGGAGCTTGTAGTGAAGACAATATGAGTCAAAAGTTTTTACAGTTAAAGGTCAACAATGCAATTCTGATGTTGGTGACACCCTGATGCTAGTGTCACTCTAATAATGGTGCTTCAAAGTCAAAAGCATGGCTCACATGAGCCTCTCCAACCTCACCTTCCTGTAAATTGTTATGGAAGAAACATCTGCGTGTAGTCAAGCAAAACTTTAAATCAGCACACAACCTTCAGAAAAAATTTTATCGTCCTGAAATGAAATTTCTTAAAATATGCAATTGACAGAAAAAACATGCTGTTTAGCAAAACATAAAACTTACACAATCGTAAAAGAGAAATTACTCAACCAAATATTAGTTTACAAAACTAAAGCAAAATATCTATACTAATATGCACAGACTAAATACAAATTAATTAACATTGTGCTTCATAAAAAAGCAAACATTTTCAGTGAAATAAAAAATTTGAATCCATAGAAAAGTTTACAGTATTTATAAAAATACAGTAATTGAAATTTCTGAAATGAACAAAAACTAAAATTAATTTCACAAAAAGATAAAGAAGATCATTTTTACAACTTTAATGGATCACCCAGACAAAAATTTGAAGTATCAACTTTGCTCTATAAAAAAAAAATGTAAGATCTCATACTGTCACAGAGCCAAATAACACTTCAGGGGATCCTCATCACATTGCACTACATTTGCTGTTTCAAAATCTACTGCAATAGATACCAATAACTCTCTCCCTACTTCAATACTCAGCTAAGTTGACCATCACAGTAAAACTGGAAAAAGCATTAGTTTAGACAATTTCTTAGGATTACAGAGCATTGAGAAGCCCAGCAAACTAGACCCAAAAAAGAGTAAAAGGTAATTATAATTATTGAGGTAAAAGAACTAGACCCACATAAGTACCTCAATAATTATTCATAAAGAAAAAATGAAAAAATTTAAATAAAAGAATGACAAATGCCTCAAAATTTTTTTGCATTAGTTATTCAAATTCCTTGCTCTCTGTACCTACAACAGTAAGAGAAAGGAAAAGGTAGACCAGGCCAAAGCTTTCCCAACAACAAAACCCACAGCAGACTCCTGTAACAAGTGACTGACATAATTAATGGAGGACACTACAGCGGCATCACTCTCTAACTTACGTCAGAAGGACCGACATTATGATAGATATGCTTCCCTGGGTACAGTTTAACAATCAACCTGGTCTCCCAAAGAGAAATAGATCTCCACAACGCAATAAGGACAAGTAATCTTTCTCAATGCTCAAAAAATGCCCAAAACTTATTCTTAGGCTCATGCAACCAGAACATCACAAAAGAAAAATTCAATTTAAATATCTTACAATCATTTACACTCAATGTAAATACTAAATATTAATATAGATATTAATATTCTGAGAGCTGAATATACTGTGTATAATATCAACTCTCATTTCTCCTGCATTATAAATAAAGGAAAATGTGAGAGCAGTGAACAATGCTCCAGCACCTTAACCCAGGTATTGTCTTAAAACTGTGCTACCAACATGCAGTATTATCAAATCATTCAACCATGGGTCAGAGTTTAACTATGGCAAGTATAGCAGAAGAGTTTACATGCTGATATCGAATGCAATCAAAAAAAATTGCTTTTTCAAAGGCAAAGCAAAATTTTGAAAACATTTCTTTCATGGCTGGAAGTTAATGAACTCAGCAACATTTAGAATTAATTCAATATAAACAAAAGTTCAAAGACACAGGAGCATTCACCGAATGCTTAATTTGCTTAAGTTACATTTCACGTCAGTCAAAATTTATTTCAAGCATAGATAACTCAATGAAAATCTTCACAGCTTTGCATTTTGGTTCGCTGGAGTAAATTTCTCCAACTGATTTCCTAATACAGTATTGGTGGACAGAAAAGGTGATATTACATCATTCGGTAACCGACACTAAAATCCCTTCACACTAATGGAAGTTTTACAAATAAATGAACAATAAGTAACCAGATATGTGAGCCACCAAAATAGAAGATATAAAGAAATGATAATTAAATTTGTATAAAAAAGTATCACATGCACTGAGAAGAGATCTGAGGAAACTTAACCCTTCACTGCATGAATTATTTTTGGAAATAGAAAATAATTGTTACATGCTCATAAACTCTTTAATAGACATCTTTTTAGCATATCAAATCATAAGGCAATTATTTTTTTCATTCTGTTATATATTTTTCATCGTGTGTCATAAACGACACAACACGAAGATCAAGTCTTGTAGCACGATGTATGAGTCGTTTATGAAACAAATACAATGAACTCCATTTATCAGTTACTTGACTGATTCAAAATTTTTAATCGCTTATAGATCTATTAGAGTACACAACTAGGTCAATATTTAGAAGAAAACAATTCAATAATTCTCTATGTGACATGTCAATAAGTCTTTTTAGGGCTAACACAAGTTTTTCATGTTACAGAAATTTTTTGAGTCATAATTTTCATAATTTGACAAAGATATACAAGACATTCGGAACCCTGATGTATTTTTGAAACTTGGAATCAGGCATTTTATAGCAGTGGCATTCATTTTTTGGCTAAGGCTATTGAGGAAATCCTTCTGGGTAAACTTTTTTCACAGGGACATGAAGAAAGGGTACTTGTTTTCTTTTCGCCTCAATTAATTGCTTGGTGCAAGTATCATCTCTTGGAATAGTTTTAGAGTTATCAGCAAAGTATTAAAAGCTCCTAAACTGTTCGAAGCTGTTGAGGGACATTATTTCTTGGATAAGTTGCCCATGATGCTGCTCAAATAATCCCAGGCGCACGGAACATGTACGTAGGATAGGATGACACAGATCCCTATACATTCTTGAACATCAAGCTTATCAATATCCAGCACATGAATGAGATCCTTCAGACCAGTGAAAGAATGTGTTTCTTTAAGTATTATTGAAATCAAATATTCACTGAATAAAATCTTGTGGCAATCATTAGGAGTCCCTAATGTTTTCATTTTTATGGTTAGCTCATTACGTCCCTTGAATTTTACGTGCTCTTCTGGTATCTTGAGATTTTTACTTGCAAATAACATTTCCAGGAGAGCTCTTTCTTTTAGAATCACTGCTTACAATTTTCACATCAGTTAGATTTACTTCATAGATGGTAATGCGAGTTTCATTTGAGATCAGAGTGGAATCGTTGTGTTCCATTGCTGTTATTGATTTTTCAATCTGTTCCTGTGATTGCTCAACTCCCAAACAATCTTCAACTTCTTCCTCATAGATTCCAATTCCAATTTCAAATCTTCATCCAAATCTAGTCCGTCAGTTCCTTCCCCCACCTTCAAGATGAGGGCCCGATCGTTTCTCTTGAAAATTCACTTCAAACTCAAATATTCTGAAAATAAAACTGAATAGGTATTTCTTTTTATTAAGCTTCTATACAATATTACTGTGTGACACATTTTATGCAACCGCAAGACAGTTTTTGACAAAACTTTTAGGATAGACGAATGCGCTAATGTTGTTCATCTATCGTACATTCTTTACTATAAAAAATAATATTGTTTTCAGAATATAGTTTCAATGTATTTTGAATATGTATTTTAATATTTAAAAACAAAGAAATAATATAATGAAGCTAAAATTATTCGTGGTAATGAAAGAATATATGGGTTTGTTTCATTTACGACACAAATTTGACCCGAGTTGGAATATACAGCAAAATCGTGTTGTACCATATATGAAACAAACTAAAAACTTTGCATAAAATATAATTATTTTATATATTCTCAATGTTTCTCATCATAGAATCAAAGTAATATAACTTATACACAAACCCAAATTTTTACTCGCCAATAAATTGCATGATATGGCTCTATTATGAACATAACGGTACTGCTGCAGTGAGATCCACACTCGGCTGTGTTGGCGTCCAAACTGAGCATTACTGCTAGAGGAGGCCGGTTGCATCTAGCACGCATCATACGCGTTCATTTCGTGGACAGTGTGTCTCGTTTGCGATACAAGCCGTAAAAATGCTCATTTCTCTGCTAATTATTTCTATACACAAAAAAAAAAACAGGTATGTGTCATATTCGACACACCATGCAGTGAAGGGTTAAAACTTAGGAACAGAACAAACTTTTGAAACCATACTGCACAATTACATGCTGCACAATCATGATCTGCTAGAATTCAATCCTTTTCCTCAATTGCCAGGCTACATATCTCCCCCAAAGTAAATCAACAATAAAGTTACTGAGCAAGAAATTAATTTACTCAAAAAAAACAGCACTAAATGAATAGTTCTACCTGATCCCAAATGCAAAACCGACTGCAAAAATTGTTATAAAAAATAAACAAAAGCAGAAAAGCACAAAACCAGGAAGAAGATGCAGAACAAAACATACCTCAAAATTTTTCCTTTTGTACCAAGAGAGCAACACAGAATTAGAAGCAGAACTAAAGAGGAAGCTACTAACACACCTTTGAGGGCAGACCTGAGAGAGCGTGGGAACTCGAATGCACTAATGTCTGGCAAAATGTGAGCGGGAGGCACATTCTCTTGGTCAGCATTATCTTCAAAAACAAAAGGAAGGCCCAAGCGGTGCATTAGGAAACTGATGCAAAATAAAAGGTGAAAAAATGAGTTAATTGGTGGGCAAATAGGGATAGGGTTTTAGAAAACATTTAGTTTGAAAAAAAAAATGAAAATGGAACATAAAAAATTGAAATTCAACAATCTACTTAAACAAAGAAAAATATATTACACTAGAATTTAATTATAGCAGTGAAATATACACATGATGCCAAAAATTAAAAAAGTCATTTCAAAACCTGGAGAAGAGCATTTAGAAAGTTTATTTAATATTCAAGTTATCAAATTTGTTGCCAATAATTATTCATTTCAGATATTTACTGCTTTTTATTCTTGCAATCAAAATTATGAAGGATTTAAGTTCAAATTATACATGTATATACATATTTATATTTCAATAAGCTGAATTATGACAAATATTTACACTATTGAGTTAATCTTCAAACTTCAGTTAATCTAACATGTTTCATGAAGGAAAGAGGGTACTGATCAAATTGAACAAAGACTATACCAAAGCAGCCAACAGTTGGCAACAAACAAGATATGAATAACTAAAGTTTTTTAGGAAATGTAACACAGACTAGCATTAAAATATATGAAAATAATATGAAAGAATTTATTATTAGTATCTACCTAAACATGTAAGTTATTCCATCAGTTTTCTGATCTCATCAAGCCCTACATGCAAGCCTATTATCTAAATACCTACTAAACCAAAATTAAAATAGTTCATTAGTGTATTTTTATAAAAGTAACTAGGATTGGGAATTAAATTATTGATTAAAGTGACCTTTCCTAGTACTTTATCCCAGTTTATTTAACTTGAGACAAATTCTAACATACAATCTCATACCTTGTTTCAAACAATTACTCAAGAATCTCATACCTCCCTCTCTCACGAATGAAAATTGACTAAGTTTTATTGTCCTGACATTGGTGGATAGAAAAGGTAATATTACAACACTGTGCAACTAACACCAAAGTCACTTCAAACTAATAGAAGTTTTACCAACAAATAAATAATGTATGACCAATGTTGATTTCCTAACATCAAAACTACACTGCAATAAAAAACAGACAGTATCTAAAACTACTAGGCATCAGTCACTAAGTCCTTTAGACCCATATAATTAATAGCTACCATAAGTGTACCAGTCAGGGATATTATAGGAAACTGCTACACATTCCGAGAAAGTCTTTGACATCTTACATGTGTCAATGTAAATTCTGTTTTTGACTATGACAACTGTTAGGAAAACTAGACCAACTATCATTAGTAGAAAACAGTACCAAAACCTTCATGAGGCTAATAAAATCCAACCTGAAGTATCAAGAGTTGTATAGAAATAGATGAAGCTTCAAAATCCATACGAGTCCAAGAATTTTTACAATGAAAAAATTTTCCTAAGTTAATTTTTCAACAAAATTTATATCCTTTTCTAAACTGCATAAATTAATTGAAAAAATGAAAATACATTTTCAATGATACACATGTGGAATCATATTTCTGTAGTACCTAAAAATGATGCAAAGCCAACACTAGGTTAAATAACTCAACCTGTATTTCCAGATAATTGAAATGCTCTAATTGGGATACCAGGCAAGATGGGGAAAGAAGGAGCAGTTCTACATTATTTAATTTTTATGTTTTTCTTTGGAGCTCATTAGTATAAACAACATCTTAGTAAAAATTTAAATGATTGCCAACCATAGAAAAAAAACATAGAGGACATCGGTTTTAAGTAAAATAGAACAAGAAATGAGCATAGCAATAGGTGCCCCCAAGAACAAAGTATAAAAAGGCATGATGCTAGTATTCAGAGTATCCAATGTTAAATATTAAATTTATTTTTACATGTTCCATGTAACAATGTACATACATGCTTGTGGTGAATGAACCATTCAAATATTATCTAGGGGAGGGAAGGTACAAAAATTTCAGATTAGTGGAAACCATATGGCTATTAACTTCCCAAGAATTTCTGAGAAAGAAGTCTTAATACCAAAATTATGCCTAAACCCATATACCATTTCCAGAAAAATCTATCAAAACTCAGGTGAAAAAGAAACCTTCAGTGATTCAGGAGTAAACTAAGCAATAACCTAGGATAAAACAATAAAAACCAGAAAAAACATGAAGGAAATTCAGTAGTAATTTATTTAGAGCATAACTAGCAGTGCTAAGAAAATCAGCAATCATGTCAACAGTTATGAGTCACCTATAAACAAATAAAAATAAAAATAAAAATAAAAATATCAAACATTTTTCAGATAAAACAAAAAATAAAATATCAGCATAAAGCATGAAAATAAAAAGTGATAGTTTCAATTTCAGGGCAAAAAAAATGGCATGCAATAAAAATATTTATATAAGATGTATCTGATACTTGTTCACTGGTGGTTTCACTTGACACTTGATGTATGGTAAATTTAAAGAGCTGCTGGCCTTATAGTAGTTGCTACCAATTATTAACTGCTACAATTACTAAATTTACTACACCACACTGCACTGAAATTAATTACACATTCAAATCATATCCCATTGAGGCTAATTATTACGCTACAATTCATTGAAATTAAGTAATTATTCTATTAAACTTCAATGAAACTAACAACTCAATTAACATTAACTAGCCCTTCACTGCATGAATTATTTTCGGAAATAGAAAAGTAGCAACGTCAGCACTCGTATGAAATGGAGTTCAAACTAATTCTGCCGCTGGAGGGGTGTGTCGAACATGTTCCATTAGCTTTTATTTTTTGTAGAGTATGTCTCATTAGCGGTACAAACCGCAGAAATGCACAGGTTTTAATCAATTATTCCTACACACAGCAAAATTCAGTTTGTGTCATATTCAACACACTATGCAGTGAAGGGCTAGAATAACTAGTCACCCTAGAGCTCATAAATAAGATTTGAGTCACTAAAATAATTGAGTATAATCCTTAGGAAACCATTCTTCATATCTATGTATATTGAATGAACTTTCACACTATAAGCATCCTTAATGACATCAAATGCATTCCAACAATGGCAGTCTATTTGAAAGAAAACAGTAACATTGATAAGAAAGGTTAAATTAAAAGGTAAGAAAAAATTTTGCCAAAGCTACCATGGTCATAAAAAAAGTACTTTTTTATAAACAAGGCCTATAAAATTACATAGATATTTAAATTACATAGATATTTTTACATTTATTTAAAATAGATATTTAACTTTAAATAGGGAGTTGACAGATTTGAAACTATATATCAATTAATAGTTCCGTTGTTTATAATGAACTGAATAGCCACATTTTTAGACACTTTTCAAACATAGACTGAGCATGAAAGAATCCCAAATAGAGTTCAAAATTCAAATTTCAAACACTTAATTTTAACGCTATAAATATATTCTCATACATTCATACATTACTACTATGAGAAAAATTAGGTTATTTTACAAAAAAAATGAAAACTAGGTAAATTAGATAATAGGAGCATTGTAAGATACCAAACTGAACACGAATAAAATAACAAACTTTTCAAAGTGAACTTTGGAAAATTTGAGAATGAGATGGAAGAATTCAAAATGGCCACTTTTCAATTAAATGTCTTTAAATTTGGTTGGATGCCAGTAATAAATTTCTAAAAGTTTGTGATCAACTTAACTGAACAAACATGAATTTTCAATGTAAAACAGTCCAAATTGAATCAGAGAATTTGAATTTTGAGTATGGCAATCTAAAGCTCATGACAAAAATGCAAATTGATGACTTAAACAAAAACTGTTGTGATGAATAATTTATAATAACAAAAACATTGGTAATAGGAGAAGAAAATAATTTAAGTATATACTCCAATCCTCTCTAAATGAAGATGAAGCAGAAATTGGTTAGCATTACCTCTAAAAAAACACAGATGTGGAAGAACTATGACATGCTACTAACTACCAAGATATTATTTGATATATTATTTGGCATGCTACTTACTGTCAAGATATTGCTCCAGGTGTAGCCCTCCAGCCATCTTTATATGAGGCACTTGTCAGTAGTTAACAAATTAAGAGGCTATAAATTAATTCTGTATAAATCCTTAAAAAATTTATTAGGAGATGAAGATGTCACTCTGTCTTCGTACGAGGGAAAATGAACTGCAAAATAAAATACATACCACATAAAATTTAGAATAAAAAATTGCAGTAACTATGCCAATTTTGGCAATGATTTAGAAAATGCAATAAAAAATACAGGCTGAACAATAAAAAATACTACTTTTTGAGGTATTGAAAACTTGTATTACATAATAACAATGGAAACCACAATTGTTATGACACTTTAATTTTTAGCTAATATAAAGCTAGATAAATATTTCAAATAATAACTGATTCAATAGATATCACCCGGAAGTAATATCAAAGAAAAGTAGTGTACAATCCCTCCCAAGGAGTCTAAATAACAATGTTAAAAAGGTATCTCACACAACTCATTATTGCTTTGTATACAGGACAACATAGTGAAATGAGAAATGGATTTGGAACCCAGCAGAAGTGCTTCTTAAAAGTCAATTTATTTGTGCTTGCTGCTCCATACATATTATGCATAGACCAGCAAAATGAAATGGCAAGTGCTGAATATTCCAATAAACACTGCAGTACCCTCACAGCCATGCTTACATAGGTGTTTACCTTTGTCTTTCATATCCACCATAACCAGCAAGTGCGTGCACTGAAAACCTTTTCATTGCAATTGACTTGCTATGCTATAAGCTCTGAAGCTTAACTTTTTTGGCTATAATGCAAATATTTCTTGAATAAAACCAGTAAAATGCAGAACAAAAAAAAACAATGAAACTCTACTTGCTAGTGACTTGATTTTTCCCCATCCCAACAAAATGAACACCAATTTAGAGGCTGCAATTTGCCCCAACCTCAAAAACAATGCTATAGAATTTTAGTTCATAACATGGATCATAATGTGTTAACTGAAACACAATCTTAATCAATCAATCAATCAATCAATCAATCACCTACAATTCCCTCCACAATTTGCACACAGAGAGTTTAGCGCCTGATACCAGACTTATCCACTAAACTACTTAGGATTTACCAATCCTTGTCACAAGCTGCCATTGGACAGCATCACTGGGATAACCAGTGTGTCAAGATACCATCCCCAGGCATATTGAGTCATTACTGCCCACTCTACCTGACTGGCTCATTCCAGTCACTGTCTCTTGCTCCAAGCATGCACCAGAAACATTTTCATAGCTTCAATGATGCTCAAATAACACTCCTGATCCAATCCAGCAAGACAGCTCATACCGCAATCATCTTCAGCACATCTGGCATTCCACTCATTCTCTCCATACTGCTCAAACACCACATTCATAAAACTCTCTCTCTTGCTCATACTTACTACATTCCAGCACAAAATGCTCAATTGTTTCCTCCACTCACTCCATTATTACACTGCCAACATAATCTGTTATTATTCTCATTCCATCTCCATGTATGTCTGTTCACACTCAATGACTTACATCTCACAGCAAACAAGAGTTGACTTCCAAAACTACCATCATAGAACATCTCAAACTTAGGTGCTTCCATTTTCATATACCAGTCAAGTGTAGGCTTCCACATCACACTAAGCTTCCACTTATTCAATCCATACTCTTTTGTTTGCCTCTCAATCTCTTTCTTCCACCTCTTGCAGTCCCACTCAGGCTCTACACCTCCAGGATTTATTAAACTCCAGTCATCCACAGGTCTCCCAATTCTAACATGAATAATTTTTTGCATACTAAGCTTCCTTGGATGCCCCCAACACACTTTCTCCCAATAGCTTACACTCAGATTCCATTCAAAAATTGGCTTTACCCATCTGCTATTCTACATTCTTTCAATTCTCACCTTATAATTCAGCACCGCTTTCATCATTCTTTCTGAAAATAGGCTCCACCCCAGGTCATCTCTAATGGCTTCTATAGCTGTCCATTTTGGAGCACCCAATGCTACACGTCCTACCTTATTTTGTATTACATCCAGCTTTTCAAGATCACTTCCATTCCAGGCAAGAGCACTCATACAATACATGACACTAGGTACAGCAACATACTTCCACATTCCTCTCACACATTCATACTTGTTTGCTCTGTATCTGGCCACGCTACTTAATCGTCCACTCCACTGCATAGCTTTTGCCACTTTCTCACCCTTAGTTCTAGTGCATCCATCTTCACTTATCATACAACCTAGATATTTGTATTCTTTTGTTCTACCTATTCTGATTTCTCCAATATTCCACAGTCTGTCTCTATCAGTCTCATCACTATTTTTAACCATAACCTTGCTTTTGTTGGCACCAAAGTTCATCTTGAAATCTGTACTATATCCATTCACAATTTCAAGCATCCTTTGCAGTTCATGACCACATTCACTAACCACAACCACATCATCAGCATACAACAAACAGCTCAGTCTCTCATTACCAACTTTTAGTCCTAAGCCACTCCTTCTCAGTCGAACTGCTAATTCTTCTGTGTACAATCCAAACAACAGGGGAGACAGGGTACAGCCCTGTCTCACTCCTCTAACACTCCTCACTTGCCCCGTTTCTAAATTTTCTTACCTGTATATAGCGCTTGTGTTCTCATACAAACTTTGTACAAATTTTACTATTTTTCTGCTAAACCCAACTTTTCTCAAAACTTCAAAGAGCCTAACCCGATCCACTCTGTCATTCGCTTTTTCAATATCCAGGAATGCTAAATACACCTTCTTATCACCCTTCCTCATTTGCTCAATTATTTCACTCACTACAAACAGATTATCTTCCCCACGTCTATTTTGCCTAAAACCATTCTGTTCTTCACCTAGGACTCCTAATTCCTCAACTAAAGTTTTCATTCTCTCATTCAAAATACCACAAAATATCTTACATACAGTGTCACCCAGTGCAATTGGTCTGTAATTTTCAAGTTCTTTCATACTCTTATGTCCACTTTTATGCAACAGAACTCCATTACACTTGTTCCAGTCATCCGGTACTTTTTTACTCTTCCATACCTCATCAAATAAACATTTCAACATACTGACTACACTCTCTCCTCCACATTTATAGAACTCATATGGGATCTTATCAGGGCCACATGCCTTTCCATTTTTCACTTTCTTCAAAAAACTTACAATCTCTTCACAAGTGATTTTGTATTCCATTTGCAGTTCACGTTCATCTTATCAGAAAATTTATTGGTTCATCATCTGTAACCTGCTCATTCATTCCACCAATGTCCTCCCAGTATTTCTCAACTGCTTTCACCATTTGCATCCTATCTTGCACACTGCAACCATTGACTACTAATTCATCAACTTGAACTTCACTACCTCTATCATTACCTTGTATAAACCTATACCAATCTTTTATTCCATCTGGACCTTTCTTTCTTAGATTTTCAACTTGGTGTCTCTCTTCTTTAACCCTAGCCTCATTGATCATTCTCTTTACTTTCTTCTGCTGGTCCTTGTACTCATTCCATACACTCTGCCATTCATCCTCAGTAATTTTGCGTCTTTCATACATTTTCCTCATACTGCGTTGTTTTTTATTTAAAGTCTTCCTTCTCGTTCGTTTTTCCTTTATCTCACTCGTAAATTACCTAGCATTCCCTGTACTTTTCCTGCATTTCATTCTACCAATCTTTTGCTCTACCACATCATACAAGGTTCTTGCAATCTCCTAATTTAGGTCATTTACATTTCCACACCTGTTCCAGTTACATCTACTCAATTCATTTCTAAATTCCTTCCAGTTTGCCATTTTAATACGCCAATTTTCTCTTACTCTGCTGGCCTTCTGCATTGACTCCTTTCCACCCCAATTATATTCTAGTACAAGCATTTTATGGTCACTATCAATATCAAAATCATCTTCATCTACAAACATTTCTTTGACACATATTCTTGCTCTACTATTCACTATCATATAATCAATTGCAGTTTTACATTCCCTGCTTTGCCATGTATGCAAGCCATTTCCTATTGTTACATTCAGGTTCTCAAGTTCATTCTCATCACAGAAATCAATCAATTTTTGTCCATTTGCATTCACAGGCTCACCAAGTATACCAACATGGCCATTCATATCACCCATCACAATCAGAGGGCATCTGCAATGCTCTTGCACAATTCTTGTTAATATTTCATACTTTTTTACATTCTCTTGATGACCTAAAATGCTTCCTAAGTAAAACTTGAAAATAAAAACTTGTTACTTGTTACTTGTTGGAGTATGGCGTCCCACCAGTAGAGGCCCGGGCGCCCTCGACCGCTTTGGTTTCAGCAGCTCAAACGCAGGACATCTTGTTCGTGGTTGCCAAGAAAGTTGCAATCGCTTGTGCTGGGAACTTGGGGCTTATAATGGCTTCCCAGGTGACTGGCAGTCCTTCTTTGTGGCATGCTTCCTTTAGGCATCTTCTTTCTGCTGCATATGCTGGACACTCCATAAATAGGTGGCGCAGATCCTCTGTCTGATTGCATCTACTGCACGAAGCAGGCAAGGATTTTGTATAATAGTGCCCGTGGCTTAGCAGGCACACCTCCAACCGAATCCTTGTAACAGCCACTTGGAGAGGTCTTGAGAGCTTCAGTGGTATAGTGTGGCCTATATAAGGCTTGAAGCAGCGTAGGTGTGATGAGAGCTTTGTCCAATTATTTTCCCATTCTCTCCTGTAGAAGGTCTGAATTTTTTCTAGGAAATCCTTGTTGCTTAGGGGAATGTCGACTCTGAGCCGCAGGTCTAATGCCTCTCTTGCTAATGCATCAGCAGCTTCATTCCCCATGATACCACAGTGGCTTGGAACCCATTCAATTGCTATTGAGCCTGGAGGAAATTGCATAATCAAAGCAATGATCCACTGGATCAGGTAGTGAGATTTGCTCTGCTGTGTGGTTAGGGCTTGGATGGCACTCAAGGAGTCAGTGAAGATGATGTATTTTGTTTGTTGCTTGGATATATATTGTAATGCAATGTAGATGGCATATAATTCTGCTGTGAAGATGCTGGAATTTTCTGGAAGCTTGGCTTTCAGTTGGAAGTTACATGAGTAGACTCCACAGCTGGCAGCACCGCTGGTCACCGACCCATCCGTATATACTTGTTTGTGGCCATCATATATAGATGCCACCAGGTCCCTGAACACCATTTGCCATTGTCCATTGTTCATTTGATTTTTGTTGCAGGTCTTCAGTGTTTGCTTTATTGGCAGTGCTGGTTTCCTGTAGCGCAGAGACATGGAGACCGTGGGAATATTTTTGTGGTTTACATTGTTTTTCTTGAATTCCTCCAACAGTCGTCCTGCCACTGGGAGAGGAAGAGGTAGGCTGTTGTACAGTGAGTATGGATAGTAATTTAGCACCATCTGCCGGATTGGATGCTCCTTAATGCTCAGTGTTCTGTATGCATAGGATACCAGTTTCATTTTGCGTCGGATGCTGAGGGGGCATAGGTTGGCTTCTATTTCAAGCTTATAGGTAGGGGTGCATTTGAGAGCACCAATCATTATCCTGGCAGCAGCATACTGTATTCTATTTAGCTTGTTTAGGTTTGTTGTTGCTGCAGTATCATATAAGAAGCAGCCATAATCTATTTTTGACAAGGTAGTTGCATTATAGAATCGGCACAAGGTTGTATAGTCTGCGCCCCACTTATGTGCTGCAAGAATTCTCATTATGCGTAGGTCTTTCTGGCAACGGTTTGTAAGGTATGTAATATGATGGGACCAGTTTAGAGCAGGGTCAATAACCATTCCCAGGAATTTTGTTTTTGATGCAGTTTGGATGGGCTGGTTTGCTAGAATCAACGGCTGTTCAAACTTTGCTTTTCTTTTAGAAAAAAGTATTACTTGTGATTTAGAGGCGGAAAAGGTCAGTCCCCACTTTTGGGACCAGGTGTCTATGCTAGACATGACCTCTTGCAATATTGCCTGGGAATCGGGCAATGTAGGCTGTCGTGTCCATATAGCAATGTCGTCTGCATACATTGAGTGTGAGACGTCCGTTTGGGTGTTGCTGAATAAATCATTTATGTAGATGGTAAATAGAATGGGACTTAGCACAGATCCTTGGGGCAAGCCATATTTTACTGGTTTTGGAGTGGAGGATTTATTATTGATTCTCACTGTGATTTGTCTGTCTTTGATGAAGTCTTCTATAAATGCAGCCATATTTCCAGACAAGCCTGCTTCTTTCAGTTTGCACAGTAGGCCCTGGTGCCAGACACTGTCAAATGCCCTGGATATGTCGAGGAATACTGCAGCACAGGACTGCCCTGTGAGAAAACTCTCTCTCACGGTGCTCTCCAGTCTGGTTATTGCATCCATGGTACTGTGACCTGCTCTGAATCCACTCTGTGCTGCATCAAAAAATGAAGGTCTTTCCAGGTAGGCCTGCAGTCGTTTAGCAATCATTTTCTCAACTATTTTGCATAAACAGTTAGTCAAAGTGATTGGTCGATAAGAATCAAGGGAGGTTGCAACTTTCCCTGGTTTCAGAATGGGTATTACTATCCCTTCACGCCAGTGTTTTGGGAATCCTGTTGTGAAGATGTAATTATAAAAATTAAGCAGGGCATGTAGTTGTTGGGTTTCCAGTTGTTTGAGGAACATAAATGGTATTCGGTCAGCTCCAGGACAGCTGGAGTGGGATGATTTAATGGCTGTCTGTAATTCAGTCATGGTAAATGGTTGGTTGTACCACGGTTGTCCGCATCTTTGAAAAGGCGTGGTATTCTGTTCTGTTGATCTTTGGAATGTTATGAAGTTTATATCATCTGAAATAGCATTTTGCTCTGAAAAGTGCTTTGCAAATGCATTGGCTATCTCTGTTGGGTCAGCTATAGTTACATTATTTTTAATAATTATGATTGCTCTTTTGTTGTTTCCAGTAGAGAGTGAGCGGATTCTATCCCATACCTTTGCACTTGGAGTTTGTGCATTAATTGAAGTCAGGAATGCTGCCCATGATTCCCGTTTTGCTTCCAGGACCGCCTTTCTGAACAGAGCTCTCATTTTCTTATATTGGATCCAGCGGTCCATGTTGCCTAGGTGGTTGCGGTATTGTGTTAATGCCTTGTTTTTATTTCTTTTGGCAGCTGTACATTCTTTATTCCACCAGGGCAGACGTCTTCTATTTGGTGTATTTGATGTTGTTTTGACGTGTTCATTTGCTGCCTCAATGAATGCGTCTATTACTGAAGAGCAGGCTCTATTTGGAGTACTGAACGTTGTAGGAATGTGGATAGCCTTCCTGAAGGCTTCCCAGTCTGCTGATTTTATTTTCCAGAATAGTGGCCTTTCAGAGCTCCAGTCTACTGAAGCGGTTGTTATGAGTGGGAAGTGGTCACTGGTGTATGGGTGTGGCATTGGGTACCAGTGAAACTTAGGTGCAATTGATGGTGAGACAATTGTTAGATCTAGGTGGCTAAAATTACCACTGCTGTTCAGAAATGTGGGCTCTCCATTATTAAGTAGACATAAATTTGATGTCTCTAACCATTGATTTATGAAGTTCCCCCTCATATCCCCCTCGGTAGAGCCCCATGAAGGATGGTGGGCATTAGCATCAGTGCAAATTAAGAATGGCTTAGGAAGCTTACTTACCAGCAAGGGTAATTCTGCAATAAGGATGTCATTTGATAAATTAGGAGGTATGTAAATGTTGCAAATAGTGACACTAATTCCAGGTAGGTAGATCTGCGTTGCACATGCTTCTAGAGGGGTTTGAAGTTGTATTGGGTTGTGTGGTATGTTAGTGCGGACATGAATGGTTACCCCTCCTCCATTTTGGGTAGCTCTGTCTTTACGTACTGCTGGGCATCCATATCCAGGTATCCTGGCCTCCATGTTGGGTTTCAGAAAAGTTTCTTGTAGACATATCACATCAGCCTGACAGTCATTTAGGAGGGTTTTTAAAAATAGTACTCTTGTTTTATAGCTTCTGATATTCCACTGTATAATTTTGATGCTCATTGTGAGGTATTGGCGGATGAGAGACTCAAATTCTGTATGAATTCATTCATGAGTGTTTCAATGTTCAGTACTTGTCCAATTTCTACAAAGCATTCAATCTTTTCAGTCAGTTGGGTGGCCATGCATAGTTTCATTAGTGTTGGTAGCAGTTTTGTAAGATACATGATTACTTCACTATTTGTTGGGGTAATGTTGTTAGTTGATCTTGCATTGGTGGCATGTCTTGTCTCAGAGCAAGGTGCACATTGACTTGAGCATTGGAGAGAATTGATCTGTGTTGCAGTTGTACCTTCATGATGGTAAGCTGGCTGATTACGTAGTTCTGCTAAAGTAGGTGTGGGCAGAGAGAGAGAGATGCTTTCTGTGTTGCTCTCATTGCTGCGGCAAGAGGTCTGTTGGGCTTGGGTGATCCACGTCGATTCTTGAGAGAAATGAACATCATTCAGAGGGGTTGCATTGGGTGTTCTGATTAAGGTTGGGCACATTTTGCTTCTTGGAAGAGGTGGAAACTGTGTTGGCGATGTACTGTCATAGTTATGCTGCAGATGATTGTCTTTGTCTATTCTTTTTGCAGATGTGGCAGGATCAGGCAAGTTAGATTCTTTGGGTGGATTGTTTGCAGATCTAACTCTTGCCCTGGCTTCAGAAAAACTTAGGTTTTCTTCTGCAACAAGCAAACATGCTTTGTTTTCAGCTAAATAATGGGGGCATATTTTGGATATGGCTGAGTGCGGTCCTCTGCAGTTTGGGCATGTTGGCATGGCTTCTATTGAGGAGCACTCAGAGTAAGTGTGGCCTTTTTTCCCGCAGTGCCCACATGTACTACTTGTGCTGGTACATTTCTGCCGAGAGTGGCCATACCTGCAGCACTTACCGCACCTGAGAGGGCTTGGTATGAACTTGTCAATTTTATAGCTACTGTATCCAATTTTTATTTTTTCTGGTGGAGTTGGGCACAAGAATGTAAGCACATAAAGAGGTAAATGGGCTTTGTTTGGGTCTGCAAGCATTTTTCTAATAGCAACTACTTTTAGAGGTTTTAGATACACAAGCAGGTCTTCCAATGTGTCTTCCACAAATTCAGGGGCCCATATCTTACCATATGAGAGTTGACTGGTCCAGGCAACAGATGCGGTGATTGGTATATTATCTTGGTTGATGGGGATGGACTTGGCTTTCAGTAGTGTTAGCACTTGTTTATGAGTTTTAGTTGTTATTATTAGGCTTCCAGATTTTTTGTGCTCAATTTTATCTACTGGGCCACAGAGGAGGTCTACTGCTTTGCCTATTTTGATGGGGTTTATCCTGGCTAGGTTGGGTGAGCCGGAAGAACAGTGGATTATTACCTGCCTTGTATTTTCAGGAATATTTTCCAAATTTAGGTCACTGTTCAGGTCTAGGCTAGCTGATTTGTTTGGGGTTTTTTCCTGTTTTTCTTTTCCAGTGTTAGTTAGCTCCATTGGAACTTGTGCAGATTGTAGGGATTCTTCATCAGAGTCAGATATTATTCCACTTCCTATGGAGATGGATTCTAGCAGTTCTTCCTCTTGCTCTTCGTAGGCGCTGGCTGAGGCAAGGTTTTTTGTTGGTCGAAGGTCGGGGTCGTGTTCTTCTGCTTTCCTTTTTGTTGAGCTTCTATCTATTGTTTTGAAATCAGGAGGAGCTGTGGAAGAGATTTGGCTTTTTGCCTTTTTCTTACCAACACCCCGGCCAGCTGAAGTCGAGCTTCCCCTACTTTTTTCCGGTAAGCCTTGAACTTGAACTTGAACTTGAAATTGAGGGCCGACAGCGTCGGGGCCTTTGTAACGGCCTACAATTCCCTCCACAGTTATCACACGAAGAGTTCAGCGTCTGGTACCAGACTTGTCCACTAAACTACTCAGGATCTACCAATCCTTGTCACAAGCTGCCATTGGATGGCATCACTGGGATAGCCAGTGTGTCAAAACACCATCCCCAGGCATATTGGGTCATTACAGCCCATTCTACCAGACTGGCTCATTCCAGTCACTGTCTCTTACTCCAGGCACGCACAAGAAACACTTTCATAGCCTCAGTGATACTCGCATTACACTCCTGATCCAATCCAGCAAGACAGCTCATACCGCAATCATCTTCAGCACATCTGGCATTCCACTCATTCTCTCCATACTGCTCAGACACCACATTCATAAAACTCTCTCTCTCTTGCTCATACTTACTACATTCCAGCACAAAATGCTCAATTGTTTCCTCTACTCCACTATTACACTGCTGACATAATCTGTTATTATTCTCATTCCATCTCCATGTACGTCTGTTCACACTCAATGACTTACATCTCACAGCAAACAAGAGTTGACTACCAAAACTACCATCATAGAACAGCTCAAACTTAGGTGCTTTCTTTTTCATATACCAGTTAAGTGTAGGCTTCCGCATCATGCTAAGCTTCCACTTATTCAATCCATACTCTTTTGTTTGTCTCTCAATCTCTTTCTTCCACCTCTTGCAGTCCCACTCAGGCCCTACACCTCCTACATTTATTAAACTCCAGTCATCCACAGGTCTCCCAATTCTAACATGAATAATCTTTTGCATACTGAGTTTCCTTGCATGCCCCCAACATACTTTCTCCCAATAGCTTACACTCAGATTCCATTCAAAGATTTGCCTTACCCACCTGCTATTCTGCATTCTTTCAATTCTCACCTTATAATTCAGCACAGCTTTCATCATTCTTTCTGAAAATAGGCTCCACCCTAGGTCACCTCTAATGGCCTCTATAGCTGTCCATTTCGGAGCACCCAATGCTACACGTCCTACCTTATTTTGTATCACATCCAGCTTTTCAAGATCACTTCCATTCCAAGCAAGAGCACTCATACCATACATGACACTAGGTACAGCAACATACTTCCACATTCCTCTCACACATTCGTACTTGTTTGCTCTGTATCTGGCCATACTACCTAACCGTCCACTCCACTGCATTGCTTTAGCCACTTTCTCACCTTTAGTTCTAGTACATCCATCTTCACTCATCATACAACCTAGATATTTGTATTCTTTTGTTCTACCTATTCTGATTTCTCCAATATTCCACAGTCTGTCTCTATCAGTCTCATCACTATTTATAACCATGACCTTACTTTTATCGGCACCAAAGTTCATCTTGAAATCTGTACTATATCCATTCACAATGTCAAGCATCCTTTGTAGTTCATGACCACATTCACTAACCACAACCACATCATCAGCATACAACAAACAGCTCAGTCTCTCATTACCAACTTTCAGTCCTAAACCACTCCCTCTCAGTCGAACTGCTAATTCTTCTGTGTACAATCCAAACAACAGGGGGGACAGAGTACAGCCCTGTCTCACTCCTCTAACACTCCTCACTTGCCCTGTTTCCAAATTTCCTAACCTGTAGATAGCACTTGTGTTCTCATACAGACTCTGTACAATGTTCACTATTTTTCTGCTAAAACCAACTTTTCTCAGAACTTCAAAGAGCCTAACCCGATCCACTCTGTCATACGCTTTTTCAATATCCAGGAATGCTAAATACACCTTCTTATCATCCTTCCTCATTCGCTCAATTATTTCACTCACTACAAACAGATTATCTTCCCCACGTCTATCCTGCCTAAAACCATTCTGTTCTTCACCTAGGACTCCTAATTCCTCAACTAAATTTTTCATTCTCTCATTCAAAATACCACAAAATATCTTACATACAGTGTCACCCAGTGCAATTGGTCTGTAATTTTTAAGTTCTTTCATACTCTTATGTCCACCCTTATGCAACAGAACTACATTACACTTGTTCCAGTCATCCGGTACTCTTTCACTCTTCCATATCTCATCAAATAAACATTTTAACATACTGACCACACTCTCTCCTCCAAATTTATAGAACTCATATGGGATCTTATCAGGGCCACATGCCTTTCCATTTTTCACTTTCTTCAAAAAACTTACAATCTCTTCACAAGTGATTTCGTCTTCCATTTGCAGTTCACGTTCATCAATCAGAAAATTTATGGGTGCATTATCTGTAACCTGCTCATTCATTCCACCAATGTCCTCCCAGTATTCTTCAACTGCTTTCACCAGTTGCATCCTATCTTGCACACTGCAACCATTAACTACTAATTCATCAACTTGAACTTCACTACTTCTATCATTACCTTGTATAAACTTATACCAATCTTTTATTCCATCCGGACCTTTCTTTCTTAGATTTTCAACTTGGTGTCTCTCCTCTTTAACTCTAGCCTCATTAATCATTCTCCTTACTTTCTTCTGCTGGTCCTTGTACTCATTCCATGCACTCTGCCATTCATCCTCAGTAATTCTGTTTCTTTCATACATTTTCCTCATACTGCGTTGTTTCTTATTTAAAGTCTTTCTTCTCATTCGTTCTTCCTTTATCTCACTTGTAAACCACCTGGCATTCCCTGTCCCTTTCCTACATTTTATTCTACCAATCTTTTGCTCTGCCACATCATACAAGGTTCTTGCAATCTCACCATTTAGGTCATTTACATTTCCACACCTGTTCCAGTTATACCTACTCAATTCATTCTTAAATTCTTCCCAGTTTGCCTTTTTTATCTGCCAACTTTCTTTCACACTACTGACCTTTTGCATTGACTCCTTTCTACCCCAGTTATATTCAAGCACAAGCATTTTATGGTCACTATCAATATCAAAATCATCTTCATCTACAAACATTTCATTGACACACTCTCTTGCTCTACTATTCACAATCATATAATCAATTGCAGTTTTCCATTCCCTGCTTTGCCATGTATGCAAGCCATTTCCTATTGTTACATTCAGGTTTTCAAGTTCATTCTCATCACAAAAATCTATCAATTTTTGTCCATTTGCATTCACCGGCTCACCAAGTATACCAACATGGCCATTCATGTCACCCATCACAATCAGAGGGCACCTGCAGTGTTCTCGTACAATCCTTGTTAATATTTCATACTTTTTTACATTCTCTTCATGAGCTAAAATCCCATCAGTTGTCATATAACATACAATCACAACAATACATTCTCTGGCATGCATTCTTTCACACTTAATTGCTAACAAATCTTCACTTTCAGGTTCATTTCCAACAGGAAGTTCCTCTAATTTCCAATTTAGAGCATTCTTTACAATCAAACCAACTCCACCACCTCTTTTTTGCCAATTTACACGCCCTTTTCCTATCATATGATACTTATTCTCCTTACATGTTAAACTGACTCTATCACGCATTTGGGTCTCTACTACACCAACACAATCCAATTTTCCATTCTCAAATTCTACTACGAGGTCATCTAACTTTCCTGCATTCCATCCACGCACATTTATACTTCCAAACCTTACAACACAATTGGACAATTCCAGACGTTCCTCACTTTTGGTCTGACGGATTTTCATTCATCCAGTTCCAGCTTCCATTATGACATGAGTAGCCCTGATCCACCGGATATATTTCTTGGAGAGTTTCATCTCACCTTCTTTCGTAAGATGGACTCCATCTCCAAGAAAACACCCATCCTGGATCACGCTATCCATGTCAAGGAAGCTGGAACCCAGCTCACGCTTTCTCACACTCTCAGCTCTCATACTCATAATCCTTTCATGCAACTCTCTATTCACCTCCTTTCGTACCCTTTCATACTCCTCATCACACGCAGGCCTTCTTAGGAGGCTAGTCACCGCCACTCTAACATTCTTCTTCCGTGCCCTATCAACAACTTTCATAATTGCATTCACCGTACGTTCTCTCCCACATTCAAGCAACCCATTGCCACCTCCTTGCAGTACAACCATTCCTTCATCCATTCCATCTATCACTCTCTCAGCATGCCTACAAATCTCCTCCACTCCTTTCCCTCTCATGCTCATACATCCACTACTGTCACTCATACATACAAACCTATCAACATTCTTCACCATGCTATCTCCACATATTCTAATCATAGGTCTTACTCTCCCTTTCATGCTACTCTTTCGCTCACTTCTTTCACTCAGATCATTCTTTCCATTCATCTTCCTTTCATTTGCTTCCACTACAGGCTCCTGCACCTCATGTGGCACCACAACAGGTGGCTCATTCACTCTCTTTCCATTTTTACCTCTTTCATCATGCTCATTCATCCTTCTACTCTCATCTGTCACATTTGCACCATCATTTGCTTCATTCACACTCCTTGCACCATCATTTGCATTATCATCCACTTCATTTGCACTCCTTGCACCACCATTTACCTCTTCATTCACTGCATTTGCACCATTCTCATTCTTTCCTTCGTTCAGCTTCCTTTCATCCTTCAAGTCAGCCTCTAAAGCAACCATCAAAATTGTCAATCTCTCAACCTCCTCTTTCAACTTCTTACTCTCATCATTCAAACATTTCCAGCACGTAAACACAAGATCACTCAACTTTCTCCGACTCATTTCTCTCAAACCTTTGCATGCATCTATATCTATCCACTCTTTACAAGTCATGCACTCAATCTCCTCATCCATTCCACTTGCACCTCCCTTCCTACGACCAGTCCTATTTCTTGCCATCCTCAAACACAGACTTCTCTCTCAGTACAAATTTCACAGGCAGAAGAAGTCTTCACTCACCAAATCTACTGAAAATCAAGTTATCAAACCAAAAGAAACAAAAACGTTTCCTACTACTCTCACAGTCACTCTCTACAATGTCACACACTATACTCTTTATATGCAAAGAAAGCTTACCAGTCAAAATACCTCAGTCAAAAATTGCAAGTCACCACACCAAAGTCCAATGCTCAGTCTCAACTCTCACGCAACAAAAAAAACTACTCTCACGAGCACTCCATACAAAGTCACACACTGTACTCACGTGAATATACAAACTATACCAGTTTTCAGCAACTTCACTTTAATTCACCACAATTTTCGTCGGAGAATTGGACGCACGTGCACACCGTATCGTACCCGTCGGAGCTTCCCTTATGCAACAGAACTACATTACACTTGTTCCAGTCATCCGGTACTCTTTCACTCTTCCATATCTCATCAAATAAACATTTCAACATACTGACTACACTCTCTCCTCCACATTTATAGAACTCATATGGTATCTTATCAGGGCCACATGCCTTTCCATTTTTCACTTTCTTCAAAAAACTTACAATCTCTTCACAAGTGATTTCGTCTTCCATTTGCAGTTCATGTTCATCTATCAGAAAATTTATTGGTTCATCATCTGTAACCTGAAGCCTGGTCCCGGCTTCATACCCTTGAACTTGAACTTGAACTTGAAATTGAGGGCCGACAGCGTCGGGGCCTTTGTAACGGCCTACAATTCCCTCCACAGTAATCACACAAAGAGTTCAGCGCCTGGTACCAGACTTGTCCACTAAACTACTCAGGATTTACCAATCCTTGTCACAAGCTGCCATTGGATGGCGTCACTGGGATAGCCAGTGCGTCAAAACACCATCCCCAGGCATATTGGGTCATTACTGACCATTCTACCTGACTGGCTCATTCCAGTCACTGTCTCTTACTCCAGGCACGCACAAGAAACAATTTCATAGCTTCAATGATACTCAAATTGCACTCCTGATCCAATCCAGCAAGACAGCTCATACCGCAATCATCTTCAGCACATCTGGCATACCACTCATTCTCTCCATACTGCTCAAGCACCACATTCATAAAACTTTCTCTCTCTTGCTCATACTTACTACATTCCAGCACAAAATGCTCAATTGTTTCCTCCACTCCACTAATACACTGCCGACATAATCTGTTATTATTCTCATTCCACCTCCATGTACGTCTGTTCACACTCAATGACTTACATCTCACAGCAAACAGGAGTTGACTTCCAAAACTACCATCATAGAACATCTCAAACTTAGGTGCTTCTTTTTTCATATACCAGTCAAGTGTAGGCTTCCGCACCATGCTAAGCCTCCACTTATTCAATCCATACTCTTTTGTTTTCCTCTCAATCTCTTTCTTCCACCTCTTACAGTCCCACTCAGGCCCTACACCTCCAGGATTTATTAAACTCCAGTCATCCACAGGTCTCCCAATTCTAACATGAATAATCTTTTGCATACTAAGCTTCCTTGCATGCCCCCAACACACTTTCTCCCAATAGCTTACACTCAGATTCCATTCAAAAATTTGCTTTACCCATCTGCTATTCTGCATTCTTTCAATTCTCACCTTATAATTCAGCACCGCCTTCATCATTCTTTCTGAAAATAGGCTCCACCCAAGGTCACCTCTAATGGCTTCTGTAGCTGTCCATTTTGGAGCACCCAATGCTAACCATCCTACCTTATTTTGTATTACATCCAGCTTTTCAAGATCACTTCCATTCCAGGCAAGAGCACTCATACCATACATGACACTAGGTACAGCAACATACTTCCACATTCCTCTCACACATTCATACTTGTTTGCTCTGTATCTGGCCACGCTACTTAATCGTCCACTCCACTGCATAGCTTTTGCCACTTTCTCACCCTTAGTTCTAGTGCATCCATCTTCACTTATCATACAACCTAGATATTTGTATTCTTTTGTTCTACCTATTCTGATTTCTCCAATATTCCACAGTCTGTCTCTATCAGTCTCATCACTATTTATAACCATAACCTTGCTTTTGTCGGCACCGAAGTTCATCTTGAAATCTGTACTATATCCGTTCACAATGTCAAGCATCCTTTGCAGTTCATGTCCACATCCACTAACCACAACCACATCATCAGCATACAACAAACAGCTCAGTCTCTCATTACCAACTTTCAGTCCTAAGCCACTCCTTCTCAGTCGAACTGCTAATTCTTCTGTGTACAATCCAAACAACAGGGGAGACAGAGTACAGCCCTGTCTCACTCCTCTAACACTCCTCACTTGCCCCGTTTCCAAATTTCCTAACCTGTATATAGCGCTTGTGTTCTCATACAGACTTTGTACAATTTTTACTATTTTTCTGCTAAACCCAACTTTTCTCAGAACTTCAAAGAGCCTAACCCGATCCACTCTGTCATACGCTTTTTCAATATCCAGGAATGCTAAATACACCTTCTTATCATCCTTCCTCATTCGCTCAATTATTTCACTCACTACAAACAGATTATCTTCCCCACGTCTATCCTGCCTAAAACCATTCTGTTCTTCACCTAGGACTCCTAATTCCTCAACTAAATTTTTCATTCTCTCATTCAAAATACCACAAAATATCTTACATACAGTGTCACCCAGTGCAATTGGTCTGTAATTTTTAAGTTCTTTCATACTCTTATGTCCACCCTTATGCAACAGAACTACATTACACTTGTTCCAGTCATCCGGTACTCTTTCACTCTTCCATATCTCATCAAATAAACATTTCAACATACTGACCACACTCTCTCCTCCAAATTTATAGAACTCATATGGGATCTTATCAGGGCCACATGCCTTTCCATTTTTCACTTTCTTCAAAAAACTTACAATCTCTTCACAAGTGATTTCGTCTTCCATTTGCAGTTCACGTTCATCAATCAGAAAATTTATGGGTGCATTATCTGTAACCTGCTCATTCATTCCACCAATGTCCTCCCAGTATTCTTCAACTGCTTTCACCAGTTGCATCCTATCTCGCACACTGCAACCATTAACTACTAATTCATCAACTTGAACTTCACTACTTCTATCATTACCTTGTATAAACTTATACCAATCTTTTATTCCATCCGGACCTTTCTTTCTTAGATTTTCAACTTGGTGTCTCTCCTCTTTAACTCTAGCCTCATTAATCATTCTCCTTACTTTCTTCTGCTGGTCCTTGTACTCATTCCATGCACTCTGCCATTCATCCTCAGTAATTCTGTTTCTTTCATACATTTTCCTCATACTGCGTTGTTTCTTATTTAAAGTCTTTCTTCTCATTCGTTCTTCCTTTATCTCACTTGTAAACCACCTGGCATTCCCTGTCCCTTTCCTACATTTTATTCTACCAATCTTTTGCTCTGCCACATCATACAAGGTTCTTGCAATCTCACCATTTAGGTCATTTACATTTCCACACCTGTTCCAGTTATACCTACTCAATTCATTCTTAAATTCTTCCCAGTTTGCCTTTTTTATCTGCCAACTTTCTTTCACACTACTGACCTTTTGCATTGACTCCTTTCTACCCCAGTTATATTCAAGCACAAGCATTTTATGGTCACTATCAATATCAAAATCATCTTCATCTACAAACATTTCATTGACACACTCTCTTGCTCTACTATTCACAATCATATAGTCAATTGCAGTTTTCCATTCCCTGCTTTGCCATGTATGCAAGCCATTTCCTATTGTTACATTCAGGTTTTCAAGTTCATTCTCATCACAAAAATCTATCAATTTTTGTCCATTTGCATTCACCGGCTCACCAAGTATACCAACATGGCCATTCATGTCACCCATCACAATCAGAGGGCACCTGCAGTGTTCTCGTACAATCCTTGTTAATATTTCATACTTTTTTACATTCTCTTCATGAGCTAAAATCCCATCAGTTGTCATATAACATACAATCACAACAATACATTCTCTGGCATGCATTCTTTCACACTTAATTGCTAACAAATCTTCACTTTCAGGTTCATTTCCAACAGGAAGTTCCTCTAATTTCCAATTTAGAGCATTCTTTACAATCAAACCAACTCCACCACCTCTTTTTTGCCAATTTATACGCCCTTTTCCTATCATATGATACTTATTCTCCTTACATGTTAAACTGACTCTATCACGCATTTGGGTCTCTACTACACCAACACAATCCAATTTTCCATTCTCAAATTCTACTACGAGGTCATCTAACTTTCCTGCATTCCATCCACGCACATTTATACTTCCAAACCTTACAACACAATTGGACAATTCCAGACGTTCCTCACTTTTGGTCTGACGGATTTTCATTCATCCCACAAGCTCTGCACTCTCTACTCTTTTCTGAAAATAAAAAGTACAGAGAAGTAAAATTAAAATACGGAATTATTAACGGTGCGGATTTTAAACCAGAGTGTTTTTTTGTCGAAAAAAAATTAAAGAAATTTTTACTTGCAACTCAAATCATTAGAAGCTAAAATAAAACGAAATAAATTGAAACATAATTCATGCATGTAAATATTGGGATCTTTTCTAGATAAACCTCACCACCAATGCAACACATAAGTTCTCCTACTTCTAAATTTTGAAATAATGTACCCATCGACTTCGTATTACTTCCTAACGAAAGAATGTTTTAATCTTTCGTTTCAGTTATTAAGTTCATTTTACACTAGCGGTGTAGAGCGACGGTGTGGAGCGACGCTGAACTTTTTATAGTTCCTCCCACGAGAGGATTGAGCATCAGTTCACACCGAATTGCTTTTACATTGCCTTTTAATTCGACGCTAATTCCCCCGAGACAGTAATCTTCAGTATTACTCTTGCAATACTGTCAGAATAATTTGCAGAACATGGATGGAGCGACGGTGTGGAGCGCGAAGACACCGCCAGTGTAAAATGGCCTTTACAATTTGCAGGCTCCATAGGTGTGTAGCATACCGCTACATAAGCGTAAAAATTAGAAATTCGCTATTCATACTTAAATAAAAAAATTATTAGCATTAAAAATATTACTCTAATTTATTATTAATTATTTTCTACTTCTAATTCGTAATCATTAAAATTTTTGTGTAAATACATGAGAGATCAAATAATCAATCGACATTTCGAGTTCTTAAGCAGCCCGTCTGGCAACATACAAGCGCGTCGCCTAGTCCACTCACTTTTGCTTGTGGCTCGGTTGCGCGAACATCTCGTAAGTGCAGTGATATTTAGGGTTAAAATAAGAGTAAAACCGGGTAAGAATATGTGCCATGTGTTTTTCGGTGTATTGTGTGTTTTAATCTAAGGATCTGCTCAGTGTCGCGAATTAGGGATAAAGAAATTAGTGTTAAGATTCTGAGATTAGCATGTGTTTTATAGAGTGAATATTGCGTGTCATTTCCCAAACTCCCGCGTGAATTCATACTAGATATTCAGTTAACGTACTGGTTTTTCTCCTTACTGCAAACATATATTGCGGGTTTTGCCAGTATCATATCACGAATCTTTCATAAACTACTTGTGGACGAACGCGGCCGAATTGCCGGCGTTCACTGCCGATAGCGTCTTGTGTTATGGCGGAAAATTCTGCCGTCTTCTGTCACTACTACGTGATTTTTATTTTGCATTTTAAGCATGTGTTCTAATAGTATTTTCTCTTATTTTTTTTACAAATCACTTCTAGCAGTTTTCTTTTCTTAAACTTGTTTAAACGCAAAATAATCATTAATGATGTCCTTTTTAAATAGTTTTTAATAAATTACGAAGTTATTCATGTCTACTTGCTAAAGTTTGGAACTTCATTCTAATTCCATATATTTACGTAACTATGAAGTTTTGACTTCTCCCAAGTTGGGGAACCTAATCGAGTTTGAATTCGTTAAGGTGGAATAGCGAGGAATTTCTCGCGTAACTAGGAGGATGATATTATTACTTTAAGGGCCACCAGTTGGCGTCGAACGCCAACACTTAATTAATAAATTGAATGAAGGTATCTGACTCAGAAGGATTTTTCTCTGGGTAATTCGAGTTGCCTTCCTGGCATCTATTTTTCCACTTGCTCTATTGCCTCTGTAGGTTAATGACGGGACTGATATTCTCGCCTGTTTTATTCATGTGGACTCTGAGTGCCGTGACTACGGCAGCAGTGTGGGGATCCACTTCTTGAGGAAGGAGATCCGGGTCCAGTGAGTGGCCGCACTTCAGCAGGTGCCGCGGCTCGAGAGAATCCGGGGTGGATTCCGGCGAGAATGGATTTGTTAGTGTATATTCCGCAGGTGCGGTATCAGTTAGATTATATGAGTGTAAAAAGGAGTGTCAGAAGGAGGCAGCAATTTCTGCTAGTGCCTTGTGACTTTGAGTTGTTGATTGATCTTTTGATTTGATAGCCGTGTGGCTTGGTTTTGATTGACAGCCGTGTGGCTGATAGAGTATGGGAATTGTTAATTGAATGTTGGTGGTGATTGTTTGTGCGTCGGCTTCCCAGGATCTTCTGTACGGGATGAGAGCTTGGGTTACTTGTTCAAGCATGATAACACAAGGAGAGACAGTCGCTACGCAAGCCAGGCTGCGAGCTTTACTGCTGAATTACAGGATTGCCTCAAAATGGAGGACTCTATGCGGGTGCCTCGGCCCAGTTCTGGCGCCTGAACAAGGGCGAGGCAGTCGCAACAATAAGTACTCGTAAGGACAATCATGAATCTCCCTAATTGGCTTTACTTTCCCAACTAGTATTCTCCGGGTAATAATAATCGTGACGCGTCATGTACGAACATCTCCGGATTGGAGTGCAAGATTAATGCATGAGATAAGAATATTGCTGGGTAGGCAATGTAAGTTAGTTTGTCTTCATTAACATTACAGGCGACTGCCGCCCATTAATCTACGCTTTGACTGCTATTTACAATGAGTATCTTAAGAGTTGGCAGTGTTTAATTCGAACGTTTACGCTAAGCCGCCATCGAGGGCTGGCTGTATTGGTCATAACTAAGGCTAGAATTGTCATACAGATACTTGACTTAAGCTAGGAATTGTGCCAGAGAGGGCACGTGCAGTCTAATTATTGTTATTATTTATTATTGTATGAGAAATGAAAGGTGTCCTACGAGAGGAGAGAGGAAGGCACCATTTGAAAAAGGTTAGAGGGAACGCGGAATCTATGCACAAAGTGCACAGAATTGGTAGATGAGGAGGAGGATCAGAGCACAAGAAGGATTTAGAGATCATCGATCATGCGGATACATAACAGGATAGTATTAGGCGTTCTAGGAGTTATAATGACAACAACCACTGGAGGTAGCCGGCATTACCGAGAGGTCAAAGAACAAGTAGCTACAGTTGAGGGCGACCAATTACTGGTTAAACTAAATTTAACCCTCAAATCAGATAGTTGGATGATTTCTGGATTAGAATTTCCAGGAGTTGGGAATTTAGAATATTCGGAGACTTTCCGAGGTAAGCATAATTACCCTACTTTAACTACTTAATTATTAACATTTTTATATACACAGATTGACCTAACCAAAAATCAATGGTTAGAGTTGTCACCCAAGCGGTTATGATCGGAATTCTTGCTAAAGTTAATGATCAGGAAAGAATGATTATTTATGTAACTCGACTTGAGGTAAGTAACTACCGAGGATACAATCTCCACTGTGTAAATAACCTATCATGGCTTCATTTCCCACGATATGACATTTAAACATTGACTAAAAATCAAGGGAATTCTACAAATTAACTAAATCTGACTTCATAAACATACAAACTGGAGAACACAATTCATTCCAACTGGAACACACAAGAGATGGCAAAAATCCTAATGAAATCATGGGGATCAATAGCTATTCCAATACAATTGATTAGGGCTTGGACACATCAGCAACTTTGCCTGGACAACTAAGGTGGCATAAGCAGTAACACTTGAGCCTAGGTCACAATTAATTCATGGAAAAAATATTGAACATAAGAACGCGGCTTCTATTCCAAAAAAATATGTCAAATGTAGTTAGGTATTTATAAGGAACACTTATTTATGAATTGACTTGAAATGAGTGCTGCAGAAAATACAACCGCGATTTGCTGCAATATCCTATTACATATCTTAAGATTTTTGGACTTTAACGTTGAGTGTTGAACGTGAACAGAATTCCCATACTTGCTTGAATCACGACTTAATTAAACAATTATGGTGAAAATCTACAGCATTTGCTAAATGCAATTGAACTAGAAAACTCATGTTTCCAGTTTTTCTAACTGAAATAAACAATGTACAATGAATATTTAATTCAATTTACTAACTGTCTATTCTTCAGAATCAAGGATTATTTGTGTTTTTTCTAGTTGATTATCTACCTAATTTAATTTAGAAATACAGTTGGGGCAATAATTGGTTGATGCAGGACTAGATGCATTCAGAAGAATACATCTGTGACTCATAAGTAATTGGTGCTAGCCTAACTTGATAAAACATAAACACATTTTGAAATATTGGGCCAAAATTATTTATGACAAAAGGGAAATTCTAGCTTGATAAACAATAACCATACTGAATTTTGGCATGACACAATATTTTTGAAATAACACCACATTGAAATAAAATCACTTTACAAAAGGAGAATTTCTAGCCTGAATAAAATGCCATCATATAGAAATGTTAAAAAAATTATTTTAAGAACAAAAGGAGAAACTCCCTAAAAAAAATGGCTTTACATTGAATAGTGAATTGTTTGCTGAGAACTTTAAGATAGGAAATACAACAATACACAAGGAAAGATGACGTGTGAGGAACCCAAATTCTGGGCAAGGAAAATCCTAAGCGTTTAGCACTCTGGCAAATTTCGGCAATTTTTCTTAATACATACACAATACAATTATTGACGGTTTACAAATCATAAATAAATATAGTTACCCGTAGAACAGCAAAGTCACACACAATAATTTAATTCTCACCAGAGACAACACGCGGTACACACACTTTCAATGACTTAGTACGAGTGGCGCTAGTTCGAGTGAGAATGTTGCCTACATAGCGTCATGGAGGGTTTCGTTACAACGAAAAAGTGATTTCTTAGAGAATGAATTTTTCAGTGCACAATTTTAATAGAATTGAGGATAGAAGTTAATTAATTCCGTAATGAAATTTTATTCTAATGGTTGGATTTATTTTACTGAATTTTTAAATGATCATTTTGAGAATTTCCGAAATTTATACTGAGTTGCGTGCCGAAGGTTCGCTACATAACCTCACTCAATTCGATATCAATCATCTCAATAAAATTAATTTACTTCATCGCATTCGTGTGACAAACACCCACTACTATCTGCCTATCATTGAGTGTGTGCAAGACGCCGGCGGCTTTGGCTTATGCCGACGCGTTAAGCCGCTGGGTCCACCGCCGCACGAAATATTCATGCTTTTGTTTTCTTTGCGTATTTTCCTTCTGTGAGATCCAAAACGCAGTTTTCCTTTTTCTTTTATCAGAGGGAATAATATTCCTTTTATTCCTTTCATTCTTGCCAACGATATTTATCAGAAAAAATTCAGTAAAACCTTTATCAACTAACTTTAGGGAATTTTTCTCCCTGTATTCTCGTACAGTTATCGAGATGTTCTAGAGTACATAAAAAATTTCTAAATCCACATGCTACGTATTTTACTTAATTGATGTAATTCTCCTTTTTGCTTCATAAGCCATGCCTTGTTAAATCATGTGCCTTCCATGATTTCGGGGGAATTTTCCCCGGTTGCCTTTTTGAAGAAATCAAAATAGTCTACTAAAAAAATCTTAAATTTCATGCCTTGCCTTTAAAGCAACAGCAGTTGTATCAGACTTTCTTGATTAAATTCTTCCTCTCTCTTCTCAAGTTAGCTGGAGTCGAACCTGTAGGAGTTTCTCGGACTTCTCCGTGTGGGAAGATTTGTCATTATTGTGTTGGATTTTCAGTAGGGAATGTCTTAATGTCTCTCCTGGAACGCCTAATCCAGCATCCTGGACTCCTGTGCAGGACCTCTACATCAGCGCCATACACACAACCCTCACAGTCAAATCTCCCTGGGTTTTCTCTCTGAGTGCCATATTAAATGTTACGTTGTTAACCTGAGTCATGCTGTAACTTGCACACAACCTACCTTATTATTGAGCCAGCCATTTGGCATTACCTTGGGAAAGGCCAGCAAATCCACCTGAGCCTCAAACCTTTGAGCTACTCCATTTACCCAAGCTCGATTGTCTGCTAGACGTTTGGAAAGCAGACCTCATAACGCGACCACCTTAAGTCACTGTTTAGAACTCCTTCAAGTTTTGCCCCAAATACAACTCCCTTACCACGATTACTGCATCGCGTGCCGGCCTTCGTCAACTCCAGCCTGGTCCTCCGGCACGGATTGCCACCTCAACAAGCTCTCCGAGATCAAGAGCCAAAGAAGCCAGTTCTTTTTTCCTGGTTCCGCTTCCACAATAAACTCCGCCACGGAAACTAAGCTGAGTCCACAAACGTGTTTCATTATCACTCTCGTAATTTATCCAGTACGCTTCGAGAATCGATCGAGTTTTTTTTTGTCTTTGCCGTTCAAATTAATATTTACACTGAACCACCCAGCGGCGAGTAATAAAAACCCGACACTGGTGCGATGGCCGGGAAATTATTTTTTAAAAATAAAAGAAAGAACTAAACTCGAAGTGTTCTGGGGGTTGTGAGAGGATAATGTTGGCGTATCTTTAGTGATAAATTTTCCCATGTCGTAGTGGTTTGAGAGAGTTCCTGTGGATTTTTGACCATGCTAATGAATTTTCTCTGAGCAGCTTAAAAATTTTTTTATCTTTCTTTTATGCTGTTTCCCTGTCTTTGTTTGTTTTTGTGCCTCAGTAGGTAGGGAAATATTTTTCTACTATTTCCGTGCTGTGCATTTATTCCTGACCACCGTAAAAATTCTCGTCCCATTTTCTCTCTTTCCGTTTTCTTCAACGTACTGATTGATTGAGTAGGTAGAAAAATAATTTTTTTTTCTCTCTCCTGCTTAATTTTGTGCCTACGCAAATTGCCGCATACCGCATAATAATTTTTTTTTTCTCTTCGTTTCCAATTTCATATTTCCTATCTTCGGTTTCAACTTAATATGAGTGATTGAGTAGGTAAAGAATTAACGCAAACCCCTCGCTACTTAATCCCAAGTCATAGGCACTGATATCTTAATTGCGCATCCCCAAAAAGAGACTGCTAGCATGCCTGACTCCGATAATGAAGATCGAGCACACACAAATCCCATTAGGCTCCCACCTTTCATTCCAGGGGACGCTCACACCTGGTTCAACCAGGTGGAAGCGGTGTTTAGGTATAATAGGATAAATCAGGAGATAGACAAATTCTATGCGCTTGTGAGCGCTGCGCCCACAACACTACTTAATGATTCTAATGATATTTTAGAAAACCCTCCAGATCGCAATCCTTACGGAATCTTGAAAGGCAAAATCTTGGCAAGGCTTCAGATGTCCGATGCGGACAAATTCCGAAGTCTTGTAGATGCCTCAGCAATTCCTTCTGTCTCTGCTTCTTTCTCTCCTTCCTCGCTAGTAAAAGAGCTGCGGAAACTCGCTACTGGAGTTGCCGTAGCTGAGGGATTTCTGAAGGAAGTTTTCATGACAAAGCTGTCACTTAATGTGCGGCCTTTTCTATCGCTAGCAGGGCCCGAGCAAACGCTAGAGAAACTAGCGGAGTCCGCAGAGACTGTAATTAGAAATATCAATTTGCCACGAGAACCACAAGTTGCTTCCTTGAATGTAGCAGCCACAACTTTTAGCCCGTCAAATACGGCGCCTAGTGAATCCTCAGCCACAATAGATAAGCTGCAGCAGGACATCGCTGAAATAAAGCAAGCTCTCCAAAATTTTCAAATAGGTCAGAGTCAAAGTGTGGCGCACATTCAGCAAGGCCCAGGGAGATTCCAAAGCCACCAAAATGCCTACGACTATCCCTATGACTATCACTCTAACTATCCTCCTCCTCCTCCTCAACGCTTTAATAGAGGTAGATCTTTTGATAGGTCAAATCAAGACCGCCGTTTCAGGTCGCGCTCTCGTGATGCAAGTAGCCAGTTGTGCTGGTACCACATGAAATTTGGTGACCAAGCTCGCAAATGTGCCTCTAGGTACTGTCCTCGCTATACCGAAATGACTTCGGGAAACGCCATCAGCGACGCATAGTAGCGAGTACTGCGTTGCCTCATTCCCAGACTACTCGCCTCTTGACCATTCACGATCCCGTCACTAAGTATCGATTCTTGATTGACACTGGATCCAGTGTTTCAATTATCCCAGCCACGGTGAAAGATAAAAATAACCCCTTGTTGGCGACATTACGCGCCGCAAACGGCACGCCAATACCTTGTTTCGGTGAGAGAATTTTAGAGTGCGGTCTGGGATTGAGGAGAAAATTTGTATTCACCTTCTTGATAGCTGAAGTCCAAGAACCCATAATAGGTGCAGACTTTCTGGCCAAGTATGGCATAGTTGTAGATATTAGGAATCGTTGTATTAGGGACGAGGAGACACAGATCTCAATTCCCGCTTGCAGCATAACTAAAGCTAATGTCTTGCATTCCTTCTCGATTGCTTTCAAGGAGGAGTGTATGTTTGAACAGGAACTTGAAAATTTCCCTGCATTAACCAACCCTAACTTAGTTTCTAACAGCATGCAAACATGTACAAAGCATTTCATAGAGACGCAGGGTCCGCCAGTTTTCTCCCGTGCTAGGCGACTGCCGCCTGATCGATTGGCGTTAGCTAAGAAAGAATTCGCTAGGATGCTCGAAGAGGGCATATTTCGCACTTCCAAAAGCCCTTGGGCTAGCCCTCTTTTGCTAGTACCCAAGGCTAACGGTGAATTCAGACCGTGCGGGGATTTCCGCAGGTTGAACGCCGTTACTTTACCTGATCGATATCCTATCCCCTACCTTCACGATTTCAGTGCAAATTTAGAGGGAGCACAAATTTTCTCTAAGGTCGACCTTCAGTCCGCCTTTCATCAAATTCCCTTGGATGAGTCTGCGATTCCTAAGACCGCGGTAATCACTCCGTTTGGTCTCTTTGAATTCCTCAAGATGCCATATGGTCTCCGGAACGCACCTCAAACGTTCCAGAGACACATGGCTGAAATTTTCTCTGACCTCACTTTCGCTTATGTCTATCTAGACGATATCCTTGTGGCGTCCACAACCCCAGAGTTGCACAAAGACCATCTTAGGGTCGTTTTTCAAAGATTGTCCGACAATGGACTTCTCGTAAACCCTGCAAAATGTGAGCTCGGAAAGCCATCACTGATTTACTTAGGTCATGAAATCTCTAGCCTAGGTCTAAAACCTTTGCCTTCCAAAGTAGAAGTGATCAGAAACTTTCCTCTTCCACAGACCCAGAAGGAACTAAGAAGGTTCCTAGGTTCTGTTAACTTCTACCATCGTTTCATACGCAACTCTGCTCAAACTTTAGCGCCCTTGTCGGACCTCCTCGAACCGAAACGAAAAGGCAAATCTATTGAGATAAAATGGACAGACGCAGCACGGGGAGCGTTCGAAGAGATAAAACATAAGTTAGCTTCCGCGACTGAACTATCCTACCCTATTGCTAATGCTGATTTCAGCCTCGTTGTTGACGCATCCAGTACCGCCGTAGGTGCTGTGTTGCAACAACAAGTGGGCACTAACATCTCTCCTCTTGCTTTCTTTTCCAAAAAGCTGTCGCCCACTGAGCGTGGTTATAGCGCGTTCGGTAGGGAACTTCTTGCTATCTACCTATCTGTGAGACACTTTCGCTATGCTCTAGAGGCGAGGGAGTTTGTGATCTACACAGATCACAAACCTTTGACCTCAGCGATCAAAATGCCTTCTGAAAGACATTCCCCTAGGGAAGCTCGACACCTGTCATTCATAAGTCAGTTTACCACTGACATTCGCTACATTAAGGGATTAGACAATACCGTAGCCGATTGTCTCTCCCGCATCAATACTGTCCAAACCAGTGGCGAAATCACCTTCGGCAACATTTATAATGCTCAAAAGGAGGATCCTGAACTTCAGGACCTTCTCAAATCTTCTAACCCTTCCCTTCCAAAACTAACCTTGGTTGACGGCGTGTATCGTGATGCCGAGCGACTTTCTCGTTTGTATCTTCCTGCGACTCTCCGCAGAGTAGCTGTCCTCCACTACCATTCCCTCAGTCACCCTGGTATTAACCGTACATTGCGTTTGATTTCTGATCGTTACGTCTGGCCAGCGATGCGTAAGGAGGTCAAGCAAATTGTGCAAAATTGCCATGCGTGTCAGAGTAGTAAGGTGGTGAAACATAATCGTGCAGCGCTGCAGAGTTGTGCATTCACGGGTCACAAGTTTGACTCTATACACCTAGATTTGGTGGGTCCCTTGCCCCTATCGCGCGGTTATTCTTATTTGTTGACCATCATCGATAGGTTCACGCGTTGGGTTGAGGCTGTCCCTTTACCTGATACTCAAACCGAGACGGTAGCGCGCGCCTTCTTATCTAACTGGATCTCTAGATTTGGGGTGCCCTTAAGTGTCACGCATGACCGGGGATCACAATTCACCTCCAACTTCTGGAGGGAGCTTAGCTCCGCCTTAGGGTGTGCAAACACATCCACTACAGCATATCATCCGCAGTCAAATGGACTTATTGAGAGAGTCCACAGAGACCTCAAGTCTGCTTTGCGCTGCCTTAATTGCAGTCACGATTGGACTGATAGACTTCCAGTAGTACTACTTAGCATCAGAAATCTGCATAGACAGGATCAGTAATGCACAGCGGCTGAAATGCTATACGGTCAGACCCTTCGTCTCCCCGGCGACATTGTTGACCCAAAACCCTTGCCTGAATTTTCATCCGCTGACCGTTCCGCTTACGTAACCTCCCTTAAAGAGTGCATGCGCCAGATCAAGTATGTGGCTCCACGAATGCCTCAGACTGAGGACAGACTAGATTCTGCCCTGCAAGACTGCACACATGTGTATGTCCGCAATGATGCTATTAAGCCTACACTCACGCGCCCTTATGATGGCCCATTCAAAGTACTTAAACGCAAGCAAAAATATTTCATCCTCGACAGATTCGGCTCGAGCGACCCTGTGAGCATAGACAGATTAAAAGTCGCATACACTTCTGATCATAGTGTAACTTATAACTTATCATCTTCTCCGCAGATTTCTCCTTCCACTGAGACTCGATCATATCTACCATCTCAGCTTCCTCAGTTGACTGCATTGTTGCCTAGTCAGCTTGAGTGTAACCCTTTCTATGTGCCTGTACACTCAAACTCTATCCCTACGCCTATCGTAGACTCTAATCCTAGTCCTCTTACTGACACAGCGACAAGTCTGGAGAGACCAGACGAGCCCGCTGCAGTAACTCCTGTTCCTAGGACTCTTGCCGATCTGAACTTGCAGACCCGTTTGGTGAAACTTCCCCGCTCAGTATCATTTGCCAATTGCCGAACTCGGCAGGGTCGTGTAGTTCGCCCTCCTTCCCGCTACAGATGATTGCAGCGGGTGGACCTTTCGGTCTGCGCCTTGGGGGGTAATGTAGCATACCGCTACATAAGCGTAAAAATTAGAAATTCGCTATTCATACTTAAATAAAAAAATTAGTAGCATTAAAAATATTACTCTAATTTATTATTAATTATTTTCTACTTCTAATTCGTAATCATTAAAATTTTTGTGTAAATACATGAGAGATCAAATAATCAATCGACATTTCGAGTTCTTAAGCAGCCCGTCTGGCAACATACAAGCGCGTCGCCTAGTCCACTCACTTTTGCTTGTGGCTCGGTTGCGCGAACATCTCGTAAGTGCAGTGATATTTAGGGTTAAAATAAGAGTAAAACCGGGTAAGAATATGTGCCATGTGTTTTTCGGTGTATTGTGTGTTTTAATCTAAGGATCTGCTCAGTGTCGCGAATTAGGGATAAAGAAATTAGTGTTAAGATTCTGAGATTAGCATGTGTTTTATAGAGTGAATATTGCGTGTCATTTCCCAAACTCCCGCGTGAATTCATACTAGATATTCAGTTAACGTACTGGTTTTTCTCCTTACTGCAAACATATATTGCGGGTTTTGCCAGTATCATATCACGAATCTTTCATAAACTACTTGTGGACGAACGCGGCCGAATTGCCGGCGTTCACTGCCGATAGCGTCTTGTGTTATGGCGGAAAATTCTGCCGTCTTCTGTCACTACTACGTGATTTTTATTTTGCATTTTAAGCATGTGTTCTAATAGTATTTTCTCTTATTTTTTTTACAAATCACTTCTAGCAGTTTTCTTTTCTTAAACTTGTTTAAACGCAAAATAATCATTAAAGATGTCCTTTTTAAATAGTTTTTAATAAATTACGAAGTTATTCATGTCTACTTGCTAAAGTTTGGAACTTCATTCTAATTCCATATATTTACGTAACCTCACTCAATTCGATATCAATCATCTCAATAAAATTAATTTACTTCATCGCATTCGTGTGACAAACACCCACTACTATCTGCCTATCATTGAGTGTGTGCAAGACGCCGGCGGCTTTGGCTTATGCCGACGCGTTAAGCCGCTGGGTCCACCGCCGCACGAAATATTCATGCTTTTGTTTTCTTTGCGTATTTTCCTTCTGTGAGATCCAAAACGCAGTTTTCCTTTTTCTTTTATCAGAGGGAATAATATTCCTTTTATTCCTTTCATTCTTGCCAACGATATTTATCAGAAAAAATTCAGTAAAACCTTTATCAACTAACTTTAGGGAATTTTTCTCCCTGTATTCTCGTACAGTTATCGAGATGTTCTAGAGTACATAAAAAATTTCTTAATCCACATGCTACGTATTTTACTTAATTGATGTAATTCTCCTTTTTGCTTCATAAGCCATGCCTTGTTAAATCATGTGCCTTCCATGATTTCGGGGGAATTTTCCCCGGTTGCCTTTTTGAAGAAATCAAAATAGTCTACTAAAAAAATCTTAAATTTCATGCCTTGCCTTTAAAGCAACAGCAGTTGTATCAGACTTTCTTGATTAAATTCTTCCTCTCTCTTCTCAAGTTAGCTGGAGTCGAACCTGTAGGAGTTTCTCGGACTTCTCCGTGTGGGAAGATTTGTCATTATTGTGTTGGATTTTCAGTAGGGAATGTCTTAATGTCTCTCCTGGAACGCCTAATCCAGCATCCTGGACTCCTGTGCAGGACCTCTACATCAGCGCCATACACACAACCCTCACAGTCAAATCTCCCTGGGTTTTCTCTCTGAGTGCCATATTAAATGTTACGTTGTTAACCTGAGTCATGCTGTAACTTGCACACAACCTACCTTATTATTGAGCCAGCCATTTGGCATTACCTTGGGAAAGGCCAGCAAATCCACCTGAGCCTCAAACCTTTGAGCTACTCCATTTACCCAAGCTCGATTGTCTGCTAGACGTTTGGAAAGCAGACCTCATAACGCGACCACCTTAAGTCACTGTTTAGAACTCCTTCAAGTTTTGCCCCAAATACAACTCCCTTACCACGATTACTGCATCGCGTGCCGGCCTTCGTCAACTCCAGCCTGGTCCTCCGGCACGGATTGCCACCTCAACAAGCTCTCCGAGATCAAGAGCCAAAGAAGCCAGTTCTTTTTTCCTGGTTCCGCTTCCACAATAAACTCCGCCACGGAAACTAAGCTGAGTCCACAAACGTGTTTCATTATCACTCTCGTAATTTATCCAGTACGCTTCGAGAATCGATCGAGTTTTTTTTTGTCTTTGCCGTTCAAATTAATATTTACACTGAACCACCCAGCGGCGAGTAATAAAAACCCGACAGGTGCTTACCTCATTTTACGAATTACAATTTTAAGTCAATAGATGCTTTATTTCAAAAGTTAGAAGCGGGCGAACTTATGTGTTGCATTAGTGTCGGAGCTTATCTGGAAAACATCAAAATATTGTTGCAAGACAAACTCATGGATGGTTACAATTTGCGCTAGAGCAGGGATTTGAATATTATAATACAGTGATTCTAATAACATGCCCGGCTCATATGAGCTCAAAGCATGGTTTAAAATATCCTAAAGATTGTTATTGAATACTAGTTCACCCATCTGTTTTTCAAGTAAGAAACAGGGTGAAATTAAAGAAAGCCCATAAAAAGGCCTCCGGAAAGGCCTCCAGTACAGATACGCTTATATCGTACTTATGAGAATTCATAGAAATATTGTAAATTCCTAGACAATTCCTAACACTGTGCTCGCCATAACCGTGTGTCTATAAGCCCTGCCTGCCGTGCGGGAAACGCGGGTTCGAGCCCCGGCGCTGGATGGCCATATTTTCTGTTGGGTATAAGGGAAAAATTCAAAGCACAATACCCCACTCTACCCAGGTGTCTGAAATGGGTACCGGTCTTGACCGGAGGAAAGCGTCGTGGCGTCCTGGCGTTAGTTATAAGGCATTTGAAAATCCAATGTACAAGGTGATACGTATCAGGCTTGAAATTGAAAATAAAGCATCCGTAGATTCCGTTGTTTTTATTATTTTTTATTTTTTATTATTCTATTTCTTATAGTCTCCCTATTACGGCAGACTGATTTTGGCTGTTTCCCATTATAGTGCGGTTGTAATGAAAGTCCTAAACATCACAAAGCCTTGAAAACGAGAAGAAAAAGAAAATAACGGTTTATTTCCCTCAAAATTGATATATGAAATACACAGCATTAGTTTTTAAAATAATTTAATATTAAGATTGTCGTAGTCTCAACAAGCAGTTGCGTCCACACCACACCACAGGCTTCAAGCTGCCATCCGACACCCCACGCAACGCACGGTTTCGAGGCTGCTGTCGGATTGCGAGAAGTACAACCTCACCACCAACCGATGAGGAGGCGTGCCTAGCGCTTTACTGCGCTCATCAGGTCTTATATAAGGAGGTGCAGAGGAGGCTCGACCAATCTTCCCACAGCGGCTCTGATCTTCACAACACTCACCGAAGACGCTCATCCAGCAACAGTCTCAACTGCCTCTACCGCCGTTTCGCACTCAATGGTCACTCTATCACCATCTGCGCCTGAAATGTTACCTGCTTAAAATATAGTGTTTTCTTAATCTACTCACGAGCGAAAAACAACAAATTTACCTTGCAATGGTAACAAGAACATTCTAAGACAGGAATAAGAATATAAATAAATGATTTTCTATAAATTAATTACAAAAAATCAATTACGTATTACAAAATCAGCCAGAAAAGAAGTTTGTGAGGGCTTTGAGCACCTAACGAGAAGTGTTAGCTTTACTTTTACTTTAAATTTAGCTATTTAGATGCAATAGGAGAGAAATTAAAGCAGGATTAAATTTATCTTTTTTTAACCTTGTTTTTAGGGAGAAAGATTGGTGTTCAAATGAGTGTTTGCGCTTGTGGTAGAAATTTCGCACTCCGATATACTCTTTGGGTATGAATGACGTCCCTGTGGTCCTTATCAAGCTGAGACATCACTGTCCCTTTCTGTGAGCGCTAATTTACGTAGCACGCATAAAAAAATCTACTTGTATATAAAATCAGCTTATTGCCTGTCTTATCCCTCATAAGCGGCACACAAATAAGAAAAAAAGAAGAGGCATTCAGTAATCATGGTACTTTTCTGTGAGCGCTAATTTACGTAGCACGGATTAAAAAATCTGCATGTATTTACCCTCAGCTTGTTGCATATCTTATCCCACATAAACGGTACACAAAAAAAGAAAAAAAAAAGGCGTTCAGTAAAGTAGGCACTATAACTAGCATTGGTTTCTTGAACACTCTAAAAAGGCTTCAGTCGTCGCAAGGATTGTTTAATTCCCAATATAGGCTACTCTGGGTACCTTGTGTGAGCGACTAATTTTGTTTGATCCTTATAAAACTAGTATAACCCTTATTTCTTGCATTTAGCTTTACTCCATAATAAAAAAGACATTCAGTGCACCAGGTATACTTTAAGAAATGGATTACATCATATTCAAGAAATTTTGTCTGGTCGTTGTAGGCAACACTGCACAGAAAACTCAGAAATCTGACCGAATCAGGCAGTGTATTGTTGATCACAGAATGAGGAGGTTTAGTGACAAAAGTAGTGTATAGATGGTGTGGCATACCAGTGTTGTGGTGTTGAGTCCATGATTAATCCGTTACGCTTATATTATTTTTTGTAGTAATATAACTTTATTTCTTACGTTAGTGCTCTAGGTATTCGATTTTATGATAAATATTGCGTAGAAAGTAGCGTGCATAACTTATTCCCAATATGGGTCGCAAGAGCGGAAAGAAGGAACAACCGCCTATGTTCCAAACATACAAAATTGTCGTTGTTGGCGGAGGTGGTGTTGGAAAATCTGCTATTACAATTCAGTTTATTCAGGTACGTCTTTAATGATCTTAGTTAATATAACCATAGAGAATGAGCGAGTTACAGCAAAACATACAGTGCTGCTACGGAAGAGCCGCGTCTGGCATGCAGAAGCTTTAACACCCTAGATGTTATTTATTTTATTCTGCAATAAAGTATTTTACGTTTTGCATTGTATTTTTCTCATCATAAGATGCACAGATTGTGCATATCAGGATGCAGTGATAAAACTCTAGTGCACCTGTATAGTGATGTTTAAAATATTTTTGTAGTAGAGCTAACACTTTGAGTGCGACTACTAAAGGTAAATCTGAAGGATATGTCAGTTATCGATTTTATAAATTTTGATGCCTAAGCATGGTTAATTAGATCAAAATAAACAAGTTTTCTTCTATGCACTTTCCGTCTCAAATGAGTATTTTATTATTTATAGCGGTAAATGACTTACCGCAACTCCAGTGTTTGAAGCGGCAAGTAATTCAAGGAGCACGTCGGACAGCAACACTGCAATGCGCACTCGTTTCCAGCGCGATCGTCATCAAAGACTAAACCAAACCTACCGCTATACCTCGTTAAATACTCATTTGGCAAAAAAAGTGTATAGAAGAAAAGTTGTTTATTTTGATGTTAGTACCTACCATGATTCAAGCAAAAAAAATTTGAAAATCGATGAGGAGCTGTTTATTCGAGCGCATTCGTCATCACAGACAAAACTAAACCTACCGCTATAAATCGTAAAATACTCATTTGAGACGGAAAGTGCATAGTAAAAAACTTGTTTAATTGGATTCAATTAATTAGATTCAGGCACCAAAAAGTGGAAAATCGGTAACTGACATATCCTACAGATTTACCCTACTAAATATTAAGATCAATGCCAAACTTAAATTTTAAATCAACTATAGTAAACCATTGGTCAATATGTATTTTAGGTGCCTCACAGAAATTAAGAATTCTGTTCCAAAGAATCACTAAAGGAACACATTTAAAAATGTTTTACAAGAATGTTATTTTGCTCCCTGATGCATTTTTTTAGAGTTATTTAACACTAATACTGTTCACGTTCTACAGAGAAACATCAGTTAAAAGATGGCTGCCATCGTAGAAGTGTTTAATTTAATTAATTATAAGCTAGCCCCCTATTACAAACGTAAACACTTACAGGTTGGGTTGTGAGGGGGAGCCATAGTTCTTCTAATGAAAATTATGGTCAATATTGAGTTTGATGTTGTCAACGAATTTCATAATTTTGTAGGTATAGATAGATAATATAGTCGATTATAAGACGTTTTACATGAATGACATTCTGCCTGGTGATGCGTTATTTTTGAATTATTCAACTTTGAAGCTGGCTTGTGCGCGCCATGGAAGCGTGTGCGGCTAACGTATTTTAATTAATAACGGAAGCTAACCCCCTATTACAAACGTAAAGAGGTTGGGTCGTGAGGGGTAGCCACAGTTCTTCATCTATAATTTTCACTAAAAGAACTGTGGCTACCTCTCACGACCCAACCTCTTTACGTTTGTAATAGGGGGTTAGCTTCCGTTTCTATTGCAAAAACAATGACTGCTTTTCCGCAAAAAAGGCCATTCAGGAGTGCCGTTTGTATAACTTCAAACTTCAATAACTCGAAAACTAAGCATTTCCGGGCACATTGTGATTCATGTAAAACGTCTTAAAATCGACTATATTACCCATCTATACCTACAAAATTATGAAATTCGTTGACAACATTTAACTCAATATTGACCAAAATTATAAATGACTGTTCTAACCCACCCATTAGGATGACGTCTACAATTGTGTTTACATCAGCTACAAAATGGCGGCCACCCGGTACGGTCGCCGCCATCTTTTGCTTGGCGCGCTTGCTGAGTTGTTGGAACCTTCTCTCCTTTGGCGCGCGAAAGCCATTTCTGAGCGACGCTCCTATAACTTCAAAGTTGAATAACTTTAAAATAACGCATTAGCGAGCAGAATTGCATTCATGTAAAACATTTTTAAATGTGTTCCTTTAATGATTCTTTGGAACGGAATTCTTAATTTCCGTGAGGCACTTAAAATACATATTTACCAAACTATTTTGAAAGTACCAAACATGAACTTGATTGTGCCTTCATTTAGCTTTAATCAAGTATTTATGCAAATTGGATTTGCGACTAGTGGTTGGTCAGTAGAATTATGAAAATTACCGTTGGATACTACCGGTAATGCACATTGAAGTCAAAGTTTTGAACAGGTTTATGGGAAATTTGGCCATAAATAACTGTTGTGAATTATTAATATTTGAAATAACCATTTAGTCCTTTTACCTGTCTTACTACAGTATATTCCTTAACAATGCCAATTTGCATGTGTTTATTTTTTGGACATACAGTAGATGTATGCCCAAAGGTGTTGAATTTGCCAGTGGAAAAACTATTAGTTGGGAGTTTTGACTATTGCTTTCATGTACAACATTTTTAACACTTTCTCCTTATTTTAGCATTATAACCAGCATGAAGCTGTATCTGCCATCTAGCTGTAGTGTGGTAGGTTGCATTACCTTTAGTTTAGTTAGGATAAATGTGATTATCTACAGTATATAATAAGATAAAACAAAGTCAAATTTTGTTGAATTTGTTTTTTTTTATTCTATGAAAGTTGTCTTGCATCTCAACTTATTAAAATTTGATTAATAAAAGTAAAATTTATACCTTTTGGTATCCTATAAGAGTTTTCTTGCTTTCTTACATGAGATCATAGAACTTGGAGGAATAGGGAAACTAATTTTTCATGCCTTTTTAACCTGTAAAAACCATAATTCAGTAGAAATTTCAAACTCCATAACATTGTGAAAAGAATTAGAAATTTAATTGTCCATATATATTGTTATTTAATATATGTTATTTAAAAGAATTTTTGGTATTTGTTGAGGACTTCACACTAAAGAATTTTTGATGCTTGCACAATGGTAATGACATTAAAATCAACAACTTTTCTTCTATTCACTTTCTGTTGCAAACGAGTATTTAACAAGTTATAGCGGAAGGTAAACTTTCCTCTTTCATTGCAATTTGTTGTTTGTAACAGCAAGAATTAGTTCTTTTTCTGTTTGACTGCTCAAATAGACATTTGTTACATTAGTTTAAGTTAGTTTAGGTTGAGTTGGGTTGGTTGAGGTTTGGTTAGGTCATGTTAGAGTTAGACATGACCACAAACCAATTAGTGTAAAGTTTTCATCATTTACCTAATTTTTAATTAGAAAATAAAGCTATGAGAAAATACTTTAAAACAGAAATTGATCAATAAAGTTTCTGACCAGTTCTTGAATTTCAGAGTTAGCCTAAAATATTTTTTTAATGCTAAGATTTGATTACTGGCTTTCTAGCTCCTTGCCTCTGTCTGTAGATGATGAAATGAAGAAAAAATATGATAACTTATTGAAGGCATAAAAAATTTTTCAAGTAAATAATCAAGAATTGGCATTTTATTTTACAATCATTTACACGAGTATTAAAAAGAAAAGAAGCAATTCTAAAAGTATAGGAGTATCTTTTTAGAAGTCAATTAACTTTATGAAATCAAAGCTATGCTTGGGTTGCAAACACCCCTGCAGAATACATTTATTATATCTTAAGGAATTAGCACCCCCAGGGAAACTGCGTGGTCTCAAGCTAAGAGTTGTATAGGTATTTTTTTGTTGAAGTTGACTATTTTATTTGTTTTGTTAAGAACCATCTTGTTTTCAGTTTGCTGCTGTCCTAGTTTTTGGTACTTCTGACTTTCTTCTTCAACTTCAATCTTATTTTATGAACTTCTACTCAACTTTGTTTCTATGAATGTTAGGCATGGATTCTGCATTCAATTAAGTCCATACTAAATGGTGCCTTTCTCCTTCCTGTCTTTGGAACATCTTTTTTGCAGTTAGGGAGACTTAAAATATCAAATCTTGGACTGCATACAAACTCATTTCTCCTCAAGTTGGAGGATTGGTAATGTGCTTCACTTGTGTGCTTCAAAGATGCCAGCTGTAGATGTTGACCCTTTTGTAGGTTTTGCTTTCTGAGGCATCTTGTAGGCCCTGTATTTTGAATTGCAATTTTGAGATCTGTTTGCAGCATTTACAAGTTTTTTACTGGTGAACTGAAGTATAATATGTTCCAATGGATTCATAAAATTTACACTTTATTCAAATTTGCCTTTTATTATTTGGTAGTGCTTGTTGAATGTTGCTCATTTCTCCCATAGGGATCAAAGATCATTGGTGATAACCTGCTGTTGAATTAGCATTACTTGTTGAATGTTGAATGTATGTTGAATTACTTGTTGAATGTATTCCAATTCTCTATTTGGGATTTGCAGTTCATCAATCAGGTAACCTTCTGTTGAACTACCAATGCTTGTCACAAGAGTTGAAGGGTTTATAGTTGAATAGATTTTACATATTATAACTATGCTGGTGCTTATGATAAGTTCATACAAGCAATCCATATTTTGTAGTGTATTTGATTTGTGTCACGTGTAGACAAGTTACATGTTGATGATCATTATCTTTTCATGATACTTTTTTACTAACTGCATTGTTGGGCCACTATGTTCTCATAACATATCATTTAAAAGCTCGGGTGACGATGAGCTGGGGTGAACTTGCAGTATTGCTGTTACTGAGGAGCAACTCATGTTCATGAAGCACAACTTTCTAGCTCATATTTTAGGTATGGGTCCCCCAGGGACATACAGCTATTGTACCTATGGAAATTAGAGCTCCAAAGAGGAAGATATGAAGTTAATGGGAAATATCAAATCACGTCATTTTTGATGGACCGTGTACAATACAGGAGGTCGTCGGCTCCCAAACGAGTTCCATTCTTACGCACATTTGATACGTAAGTCTAAACAAAGGCCTGTACATCACAGAAATACGCCCTTACGTATATTATACTAACTAATGATAAGAACATGTACATAAACTCGTCTGTGCGCCGCATTACCGCGTAGTCAGCCGCGCGAGGGGAAAAAACTAGAACTAAAAAAACCGAACCCCGCGGTTCGAGGCCCTTACAAAGGCCCTGACTCTGTCGGCCCTTAAATACGAACGGATCGCCCTAAAAGCGGAACATTTAAACAATGTATTAACTACAAAGTGATACAGCAATAGATTGTATCTTAAGCCTAGTACAATGGACATATTTGAGTATAGCTACTTGTGGGCCCTAATAAGTTCAGCGACTTCTAGTGCACCCTAGCATCAAGCTATTTTTAAAGTGTACAGTTACGTTTAACCTAATTTACTTAACCTAGGGGCATACAAGACTGGTGATGTTTCGATGCCTAATTTTATTTTTTTAAATATAGAATTTATTTAAATAGAATAAATAGGGTTTATGGGCACTTGTTCGTAACGGCGAGTTGCCGTAAGTCGAAATGCTGTAAACCGGAGACTCCCTGTAGTGCTATAACGTCTCAGCAGGACTTGTGAACTACTAAGCTTGTGAGTATATGTTGAACATTATTCAAGTGCAAAACAATGCTCATTTTGCTGGCACTTTCTCTAATAAACCAAAACCCTACGTGTTTCTTCCATATTACCTTCGGCATTCAAATGCTAAATTAGCATATACCTCAAAACAGTTCTCAAACAGTATTACTGGACTTAGAAATAGAAGGGATAAACTTTAACGGTAAGTGCCATGTCTTTACCGTGACACCGAAGCAGAGCGTAGCAGCGTGTGATCCACTCTTAACCCGTCGCCACGTCCTGGACTCTTAGAAGGTCGGCAAAGCTAGTACATGTTTCACATCAGCAAACCTAGGGTTGCCATGTATGGTCTTGAGCGTCTCGTTGAGCGCTATTCATTGGTGTAAGGTAAAATTAGGTGGGGGGAACAGGGAAGGAGAGGTAACAAGCTCAAATCTGTGTGAATTCTTCTGCTCAGTCTGGAGTGTAGCTACTGGCGCTGCACAGCCTCTTAGAAGGCCAGCAGTGGAGCTGAGGCATACCAGCACACACTCTGCCTCTAAGAAGGTCGCCATCATTTTTATTTTCTAATGTTTTTTGTTCCAAAAATGGGAGTCCAAATCCACAGATTTACTGCTACGCAAAAAATAATACCACCATTGTATTCGGGAGGAAAAGCTCTATGCATATCAAACTCTTTACAAGCAATGAAACTGCTTGATAACAGCCAATACACAAAATGAACTAAAAAATAAAACATGGGTTTTACATAAAGTGCACATAACTCCGGAACTATTGGACCTAAAAAAAAATTAACATACCACAAGATTCAGCAACTCAGAATCTACGATAATGCATCATAAAATAATATAAAAGTGCAATAAATGAAAAATGGCCAGTGATTTTCTGTTTCCTGTTTTTTGTATTTTACCGAAATATAAATTCAAATTTCGTAGATTTTCATTGGGGTAGCAGCATTTTTTTCCCACTGACAGAAAGAGCAACTCTCTCTCTTTACAATGAACCCCCAATGAAACTTCTAACATGATTAATGAATGTACAGTAAGTTGCGCAGTTGACCCATTTTCTTCAAACCTCTTGGTAGGTCGACCATGTGGAGACGGGTTAATACGGGGAACCCTCTTCCACTCTTCCCTTATTAGGTCGAGAGCTTTATAACACGGGAAATTAATTTAATACATTAAACTTTGCGCTAGCGTTTCACTCTCCCCTTGTTTGGTCAAGAGCTTGTAAACCATTCCAAGCTAAATGCGCTTCAGAAATAAAACGATCGGGAAAGATGTTACCGGCTGTTCGGAGTGAAGCAAAAAAAAAGAATAGAAATATAGGCGTGTGTGAGTCATAGAGAGCTCTGAAAAATGTGTGAAATAAAAGAAAGTTTGAAGTGGAAGTAGCAGCTCATTTTCATAAAGAACAAGAACCATCGCGTCGCTGTGATCACCGTTAACCTCAACTCGAGATTACAGTGATGGCTAGATCTCATCATTTAGTGGCGAGGAAACTGATTCGGACTCGAGCCGTCCTCTGTAGGTGTCGCCAGGCTGACACAAAGCGATGGTGAGACGTGAGCTACGTTCTGTGTTGTACACAACTGCAGGTGTGCTGAAGTGAAGACCTTAGTAGCTTGGCATCGGTGATAATCGGCTGCCTCGTGATGATTTCGTGTTCGGTATTTTGACACTTGAGATTTTAGGACGAGTGGGAGTACGACAATTTAAACGTACTATAAAATGGTAGACGTTTGTTTTTTTTTCATACTTCGTGCCTGAATCATTTACGAAGTTGTTTTAGTCTACTCGTCTTCAGTGCTTCACAGTTTTTTTATAATTGAGGTTTCTTTTTGAAAAATTGTTCGGATTAGCCTTTAAATATTTTCCTGCGATCTTCTGCAAATGAAAGTTTATTTGACGTTAGCAACAAACATCGTCGCGCGCAGGTACTGTAAATAATTGAAATAAAGATGCGCTTATATTTATAAAATATTCTCTATGCGAGTGTCGTGACGGTGAACACACCACGCCCTCCTCTCGCGATCTTGGCAGGCTGTGATGGGGAGACTACATTTACTCGCGTAGTATTTTTTACATTTTTTTATTCGCGAATACTACATTCACTTGCGCAGTATTTTTTACATTTATTTATTCGCGAATACTACATTCACTTGCGCAGTATTTTTTACATTTATTTATTCGCGAATACTACATTTACTTGCGCAGTATTTTTTGGTACTTGTGGGTTATCTGTCTCCACTTGTTCAGTTGAAAAATTTTCTAGGTGAAAAAGTGAAAAAAATAATTGTTTTGTGAATATTGAATTGAAGTTCTGGACAGGATCAAAGGATTTTACGTTGAAAAGGTATCCTTGTTGATTTATAATTATATCGGTACTTGTGAGTTATCTATCTCCATTTCTTGAAGGAAAAAGTGCTTTTAGGGAAAAAAATGAAAAAATGAATAGTTTTATCAATATTGAATTAATGTTCTGGACAGTATGAATGGATGTTCCATGTGAGAAGGTATCCTTGTGGATTTACAATTATTTCGTTACTTGTGGGTTATCTATCACCACGTTTTTGAGTTTACTAGAGGGTCAATACTACAGCTTATGCTTCTAAAATGTTCTGTCCCAGAGATTCATTTTGGCCTGGAACAAAACAAAAATTATAAATATTAAGAATTACTAATAATTTAATTAAGCTAACCTAATTTAACCTAACCTTACCATCAAAGGGAAACGATAAATTGAAAGTGGTGACAGATTACCCTCAAGTACCTATTTTTTATCGGTTTTCTAAATCTTCCTCAACCGCGAGTTGCCCCACCGTTCGAAATGTTTATTCTGACATCGAGCTTTATAATTAGTGTTTGGATATTAGACTTACGAAGTCATATTACGAAGGTATTTAACATGTTCCCCTCGTATTGGGTCACATGTGTTACCAGTAGGTAAACTACTCATGCACAAACCAGTATGAATGAATGGGATTTCATGTTTTGCGATCTTTTTAAGAAACAATTTTTAAATTTCTTAAGGAAGGATGAAAACATAGTCGGGCATTGAAGTCGATTTCCGTATACTGTTATTTACAACCCAACCAAACCAACCGCGGCAACGCGGTGCACGTGTCAACCCACGCGTTGTGTGGTACGTACGCAGAATATTTCTTAACACGTTCTCTGCGTTTCCGCTACTGTTGACGGTTGGTTTGGTTAGATTGTAAGTAGCAGAATTGGGAAATCGACTTTACTGCTTGAATGAATTTTTATTATTCCTTACATGTATGAAAAATGTAATTGCACGATAACATTTTACCTCGTACGGTAAAATTTATTCTTAGAAAAAGTTAATTGTTTTATGAGTATCGAATTGATGTTCTCGTACGGTAAAAGTTATCCATAAAAAAGATCGCAAAATAGATAAAAATGTCGTTCATTTATACCGGCACATAAATGGGCAGTTTACCTGTTGGTCCACATGTGGCCCAATACGCGGGGAACGTGGTGATGCGTGGCGACGTACAACAAAGCGCGCTAGGGCTGGAGCACGTCGTGTATAACAGCTACGTCTGTAAGAGCTTACGTTGTATGATTTAAAGACGTAAAATTTTGTTAGAAATCCGCCCCATATGGTCTAAAATTATTGTGCCAGAGCGTCTATGATTTTAGCCGCCCTTCGTAGAGACTATACGTAAACTTACGTGGCTGAAATCGTGAATGCTTTGACGAACGATTTAAACTGAGGTGATGTGATTGTTGCATCGAGTTATGCTCTCATCTGTAAATTAACTAACTAAACCCTTATACAGGGTGCGGCAATTAATCCTGCATTTTTAGGGTTCCACTGCTTTCTCAAAACGCAGGATTCACTACAGTTCCCTGTATATAGGCTTTGAAATGCGAGCTCAGTAACTCCTTCTTCGAGCGATCAAAAAGCGAATGAAAGTTATTTGTTGACAATGCCTGTGACGAATGATGCTCAGAAATTAGAGCCGGAACTCTTTCTTCTTACTTATTTTTGCTTGATTTCACACTTTCGAAACTTGAAAAAATGATACGTCGAACGTGTCATACACACACGTTATGTAAGTGAGGAAATTTTGCTATTTATACTCGGGATAAATCTTTATCGTTTGGGCCAGTCTTCCTTCCTTTCTTTGGAACGCCTTTGATGCGGTTAGGAAGGCTTAAACTAACATCTAATCTTATGCCAGTCTTTTGATTTAACTCCTGCCTTTAATTTCTCAAGTCCTGGATGCAAATAGAATCAGTCTCGCCGCTCTCAAACATTGGGTGAGCTACGACCCATTTAAGCGTCAATGAGTCGAAGTTTACGACGATGTTGGCAGATAATAAAGTTGGCGAAGAGGGCAATTTGGTCGTGTGTGGGGGCGTGTCAGCACGTTCGTGTGTGCCGTTGGCCAAGGTCAGGTCATTTATATGGGGGAAAATACACCTTCTCTTGTTCGGCCAGCCAATAGAACGGCTTTGTTTTAAACTCGCTGGATGACGTCACCATTGCGACATGTCGTTAGGCCAATAGCGGTGCTAGATTTGGAGCTAGCAGTGTTGTCAGATGCAATAGGAGCGCTGCTATTGGTTCGTTGCCATGACGTAACCATTGCGACACGGTCGACGAAAAAACACTGGTTTGACCCTACCTTGTTTCTTGAGTTGGCAAGGCTACAGACCACACCCCGCTGCTGCTGCAACTGCTCATCGTTTACGATAAGATGCATTTAGCCTTGCATCGTACGCGCCGTCGTGCCTAGCGCTAAATGCAACATCACGATGAATTGCACCACGCTAAGTAGTGATGTTCCGATACCATTTTTTTGGCCGATACCGATACCCATTTTTTGGCCGATACCGATACTCCGATACTTGAAAATACCGATACTTTGACCGATACCGATACTTTTACAATCATCTAACCTAATAATATCCGTTGTATGTTAGTTTATGTATTTGTTTGGTGTCCGCTTCTTAAGAAACATCGGATGTCTGAGTTTGCGGTATCATGGATATCGAATTCATCAATGTAACATAGAAAGATTGTCTGTACATGCAATGATATGTTTGAAATTTTATCAGGATAGGTTAGTAGTATTGGATAGGTTGTTGTGATCGCCGTAATTTGCGCATTTTTCCTAACCATGTCGCTTTTGTGCAGCTTTCAGGCCATATTGAATAATTAAAAGACATTAAATTAAATATAGTAATTTTGAGAATAGCTGTGCCCGAAGTAATCGTTTTTGAGTAATGGTGATTTGTCACTGGAGAGGAACTCCGAGTCAAGAGAGCTTTGTGTGTTCTTGTGCATATGTGCTCAGCATAAACATTTTAAACCTACCCGACTTTCCGTTTCACGTATTGGCAACAGTGGACAACGCGTTAGTGGTGTAGGGCGTACAAGAACCGCAGTTGCTACCTTGTAATGACGATCGCTAAGCCTTCGCGTCGTGAACGTGCTTTGCGGCGGTGCGAGTCACGACATAGAATTAGGATAGCATAAGTTAGATAATGTTGACGGAATTTTTCCATGGGTCCATCTAGCTTACCGATGACACTGTCCTTGGCATTTCCATGGGTCATGCTGCTACCTAATAATACCCTTGCTCTTGGTTTATTTGTTTGGTGTCTGTTTCTTCCATTTCTCTGTCACTCACGCTCATAATGACCGTATCTGTGATGTGAGTTTCACCAGTGCGCAAGTACAAAAACTTTTTTTTCATCACGGGTACTGTTAGGATGGATATACTGTATTTGTTTGTCAGCTACATCTTGAAAATTCGTTCATGAAAGGTATTGAATCCCATTTTTGGCGGACCGTGCACACTTGTATTAAAATAATGCCATTATAAGCCCTACATGGTGGTTATTATAAAATTATTTGCTAATAAATCTAATAATATCAAAATATTGACAATAAAGTTTCCGATTATGAAAAATAAAATGCTCTTGCTATGTTAACTATATATTGAGAAAAATAACAAAATGAAGTCCATTCAATAGATAGGTGTTTCTAATCGTATTGCAACGTAATGTAGACTAGCTATAATAGCAACTGGCTCCAAAAGTGGACCAAAACAATAATTTATCCAAAAAAGATAGTCTTTTTCGTGTTATTCACACCAAATACGAGTACACACTTTGGCGAAAGAAAATAGTAAAATTCGATAAGCCCCGAAACCGAAAATATCCGCAAACACGCAATCATCTTAAAAAAAGAAGCAACCTTAAAATTATACAATTCCGGTACAAGGACACGCTTTTGATGGAAAAGCGAGCCTTTCTGATTTATTCTTACAGTTGTACAGTTGTGTGCAGTGCACATCATCGTACGTTGGCATGACGGCACAAAATTTTTATATCAGAATGGCCGAACATCGGGGTTGAAGCTTCCGCACGGGGAACCAGTTCGTACAATTCGTACGTAATCACGCAGTAAAATGCAACGTACCGATATCCTCCGCGGACTTCAAAATCTTAGATTCGGCTTCAACTACATGTGACCTCGGAATTTTAGATTCGTTACATATTTCTAAACGAAAACCGGCCCTCAACAATTCCGACAGTTCCTACCCATTGCAAATTTTAAGTAGATCTTGTCGATTTTATTTTCTCTGGGACATGTTTTGATTTTTTTTTGTTTACGTGATTTCCTTTAATGACTGTATCCAACATTTTCTTTTTTTCTTTTATTGTAGTCATAATGAATTTTACTTCTACGAACTGATAATGGAGCTAGACTCCGAAACGTATTCCTGGTAAATGTGATCAAGTTCCTTGGAATTTTCCTCGTTTTTAAATTCATCAAGTTGCGATTAAAGCAATCAACTGACCCGTTCAGATGTATTCAACTATAAGATTGTTCGTGAATTTTTCAAACATCTTGACATAGAAGAAAAATAAAAAAATCGTTATGAACGGTGATATACTTGCTAAATTAAAATAAATTCTTAGCTTCGGAATATTTGACGATTTACAAGATAAATTAAAATAGATTTTTCAGCTACTTCTATATTATATTCACAAAAAATTTCATATGCACCTTCAACTTTATTAAATTAGTTTGTTTTTTTAGCCTGTTACATACCTTACAATATGGACATCAGGTCAAACTATTTAGGTTTTAGTCGTAAAAGTATAATAATTGTATGTCGCTACAGGGTTTAACTATTCATGCTACATGGCTTTCAGTTAAGACCGTGACTCATCGGGAACTCAAAGTAGTTAATTCAGTTAGCGGGCCTGATTAAATGCTATAATTCAACAGTTAGCTATCTAATTTACTAGGTATGAATAGGCTCTTTATTTGATTACAAGTACACACAGCCCGTCAAAAATGACGGGATTCACTAACTTTCTTGAACAAATTATCCAAATGTGGTACCCAACGAATGTATTCATCCTAACAGCGCTCGTGCTGAAAAATATTCTTGTACATGCGCACTGGTGAAACTCGTATCACAGATACGGTCACTATAACTCTCCTGAGCGTGACAAAGAAAATGGAAGAAGCGGACTCCTAATAAACCAAGGGTATTATTAGATAGTAGCAGGACCCGTGGAGATTCCATGGACAATGTCATCGTTAAGCTAGGCGGACCCGAGAAAAAATTCTGTCAGTATTACCTAACCTGTGCTAACCTAGCCTATCCTAATCTAAGCTAACCTATCATATCCTAACAAAACCTATCCTAATAAAATATCAAATATTTATATGCATGAAAACGCCATCTTTTAATGTTACACTGAAGAATTCGGTATCCATGATACCGCAAACTCACACAACCTATGTTGAAGCGGACACCAAATAAATATATAAATAAACACACAACGGGTATTATTAGGTTACATACTTTTACTTTCATGATTTATGACCTTCATTTTAATGATAAAATACGTATTATTGGAAAGTACCGGTAAAGTATCGGCCGGATTTTGCCGGTACCGATACCACTAAAAATGGCCGATACTGCCGATACCGATACTGATACATCGGTACATCACTAACGCTAAGCTCATCGCTTACGATACGATGCATTTAGCGGGGCCATGCATTGTGCCCTTATCGTGCCTAGCGCTAAATGCAACTTCACGATGTATTGCACCACGCTAAGCTCATCGCTTCCGATACGATGCATTTAGTAGTGACTTGCATTGTACCCTTTTCGTGCCTAGCGCTAAATGCAACATCACGATGTGTTGCACAACGCTAAGCTCACCGTTTACGATACGATGCATTTCGCGCCTAGCGCTAAATGCAACATCACGATGTGTTGCACCACGCTGTATGGGGTCGACGGATGATAAGTTGTGCAGGTTGGTGGGTATTTATTTTCTTCCTCAAAATATAGACGAGATATCGTTGATGTGCATTGGGGAGGGAAATATCTATTTTCCTTTGGAAAACTTTCTTGGCCTTACTGCAAAAAGGCAAACCTCCCGAATTTATGGGCCATGTCTCAGCGGTGAACTGCTATATTTTCGTGCGGTTGCCATTATTCTATGGATGAATGTATCCGTGATACGTTATTGCCTTTCAGTGTTATAGAGTTCGAGATTCTGTGGCCCAACAGGAGTCATCGGTTGCTAGTTGACTACTGACTTGCAGCACGGTAGAGGAAACAAGGTGGGTCAAACCAGTCTTTTTCTCTTCAGGGGGATATAACTATTGTATCTATGGAAATTAGCGCTCCCAGGGGGAATTGTGTGAGGGCCCGAGCTGAGAGTTAGGTAGGCCTTTTTTTGTTGAAGTAGAATAGATTTTTGGTTTTGTTACGGACTATCTTTTTTCGGTTCACTGCTGTCCTGTTTTCAGGACCTACTACTTTCTTCAACTTTTTTATTGTTTCATGAACTTCTTTCCTAATTTACTGTTTCTATGCACCTTTTGCATAGATTCCGCGTTCCCTTAATTCCATACTAAGTGGTGCCTTCATTCTTCCTCTCTTTGAACATCTATGTCGTGGTAAAAGGAGGCTAAAACTTTCTTATAGTCAATCAATTGAGCAACCATTTTTTTTTTCGACGACCGTGTGGGTTAGCTTACGTCACGACAAAGAACCAATAGCAGCGCTCATATTGCATCTGGAAACACTGCAAGACCCAAATCCGTCTCCACCATTGGCCTAACGACATGTTGTTTTGGTGACATAAAGTTTGTTTGAAATAAAGCCTTTCCATTGGCTAGCCGAACAAGAGGCGTATTTTCCTCCATAGAAATGGCTCTACCTTATTTCCTCTACCGTGTTTGGCAGTTATGGCAGATATTTGTCTCGTTGCTTTTATTCGTCATTATTTAGAACTTTGAAATGAAAACAATTCGCTTCAGGGTACGGAAGTCGATTGGGGTCGTTCGAGAAGTTATCCCTGTAATCCATTTGGGACTATTTTTATAATCGGCTACAACGCAAATTAAACAATTCCAATGGTAAATTTCCCGTAGTCTATTCCCCCCAGTAATCTAAAACAAACAATGACTTGCACAGGAAAAATTTAGTACTAGTTATTCATAACTTGAATCGAGCGCCGCATTAGTCTAACAACAGGGACTATTTTGGTCCGCACAAGTAGAGGTCCGCATGAGATGATATGAAACTCGAGGATAAATTGTGAAGGGATCACACGCTCCACTTGCAACTCATGATGCAATACGAGCTTTTATTGACATGCTGCGTGCCAACATATGCTTGCGTCATTGCCTGTGTTCAGTGTACAGCTGCGGTCGTTGCAGCCTTCATTGCAGCTGCAGCCTAAATGAAAATGGCCTTTAGTATGGGATGCTGTACACCCGTATATTTGGTGAAGTTGTTTGCTTACAACTGCTGTATGTGTATGCTTGCATCAGCTGCAGATCTCTGTTAGCCTCTACTGCAGGTGTGTGCTCAAATCTGCTGCAGATGTATTCACACATCTAATGCAGGTGTATAATGTATATACATATATCAACTGCAAGTGTGTACACATATCTGGTGCAAGGGTACAGTTAATTTATCAACTTTTATCATAGAACAGTGACTTTTATATTAAAATAATGACGTAGGTAATTGCAACTTTGAGTCGAAAGGAGTAACATAGATTAAAGAATGACCTTTATAATAAAAATGCGAACCCAAATAAGAGCCAGTGCTAAAAAGTAAGGGCCTGAACATGTTCAAAAAATTCCTGTTTAGAGTTGTACTGCATGGTATAATGAGGTGACGTGAATTTTAGAGAAAAAATACAAATAATGCCAGTCGTGTCAATACATCCGACCATCAAAGACAAACAAAGACAAACGTGCATGAGCTCGTCTTTTCCGTGAGCAAAGCAACACTTTTTACCATTTTTGGAGACAATCGTCACACCATTGACTATTTTGGGGTGGTGTCGTTAAAGAATGATTCGAAAAACAATTCACGGCCCAGACCTGTGCTTGCAGCATTGATACCATAACGTGTCTGCCTGAAAGTTGCAGTCGAGTAATGATTTGAAAGTCAAATCACGGCGCAGAATGGTAGCATTGATACCAAAACGTACCCGCGTGTTATCTGTAATCGAGTAATGATTTTAAACGCAAACACCTCCCAGGATTGTAGCATTGATAACAAAACGCGCCCGTGTAAAATCGGTTTTTGAGTAATAATTTGAAAGGCAAATCACGGCATTGGCTTGTAGCATTGATACTAAAATGTGTACTTCACGTCATATCTGTATCCGAGTAATGAGATTTGAAAGGCAAATCAAGGCAGGCATTGGCTTGTAGCGCTGATACCAAAAGTTATCAGCGTGATATCAGCAATCGACTAATCCGTTGATGGATGAGGCTATTCCTACGTCCATCTTTCGTTATGATAACGTTGTCACTGATAACACATTCGCAAACCCGCGCTTATGAATTTAAATTTGATTCAAGATATGATAAGAATTTTCAGCCTCTGACCTTGGCGTGTACCACCACTTTTACAACTGCGGATTATGAAACGTCATCAGTGTTTTGATAAAAAAGACTGAACTTCGCGTCCGGGACTTTCGTGACGAATTGTGGTGGTCGCAAGTATCCTGATATTGTTGGTTTCCGTCGAATGTTGTTTTCACCCCTTCAGTTTATATGACCTTTTTGCATAGATTCCCCATTCTCTCATCTCCATACTAAATGGTGCCTTCTTCCTTCCTCTCTTCGATACGCTCTTTTTTTGTAGCGGTTAGGGAGGCTTAAACTAACTTATAATCTAATCTCTAATCTTCACCCCTTCAGGGGAATACAACTGTTGTATCTATGGGAATTTGCTCTCCTAGGGGAATTATGTGAGATCCCGAGCTAAAGGTTACGTAGGCCTTCTTTTTGTTGAAATAGAATGTTTTTTTTGTTTTGTTACTGACCACCTTTTTTCGGTTTACTGCTGTCCTGTTTTTCAGCCCCTACTACTTTCTTCTTCAACTTCTATCTTGTTTCATGAAGTTCTTTCTTAGCTTACTGTTTTTATGCACCTTGTCAATAGATCCAGCGTTCCTTTAACTCCATACTAAATGGTGCCTTCATCCTTCCTCTCTTTGAACATCTTTGTTGTGGTAAAGAGCGGCTGAAACTTTCTTATTATCAGTCATACACTTTGTGCGTTGATTCCCATTTTCTCTTATTCAACACTAAATGGTCCTGTTTCTTTCCTGTAGGGTAACGTCATTGCAATGAAATCGGACCCTTAAACTAAGCACAATGCCAATTTTCTTTTCTAACTTTTCAACTTTTCGAAATAATTCTACTATTATTCTAGTTCATTTAGTGATAGAGTCAGTGCTATAGAATTTTTTTTAGAACTGACCTTGTTTCAGTAAACATGATGCTCAATTTTCTTTGTTTTTTAATGTGTGATGAACTGAAACTGTATTCATTATTTCGTGTGCTTGCTCAAATTGTTCTGGTTCATTCGGTGATAGACAGTCAGTGCTATAGAATTTTTTTTAGAATTGACCGCGTTTTCGTCAATGTGATGATCAGTTTTCTTGTGTTTTTAAATCCTTATGAACTGGAACTGTACTAATTATTTCGTGTGTTAACTGGGTTTTCGTCAATATGATCAATTTTCTTGCGTTTTTTTAATTTTTGATAACTGAAACTGTACTAATTATTTCCTGTGCTTGTGGCAGAGCTACTTCGCGACGGACTACGACCCGACCATCGAAGACTCCTACACCAAACAGTGCCTCATCGATGACGTCGTCGCCAAGCTCGACAGTGAGTGGTTACGATATAGTAGAATTTTATGCATGCGTTGGTCATAGTACTGAAAGTAGTACGCTAATTATAACAGTAGATGTACCTAACCGAAGGCAATAAATTGTTTAATTATATTTAATTTTTTTTTTAAGATATGCCTAACCGAAGAGTTATGCATGCATTACTGTAGGTACTGAAAGTAAAACACTAACGTGATCTTCTAGTTATACCAGGAGATGTGCTTAACCGAAAGCATTGCATTGTTTTAGGTACTGGAAGTAATACGCTAACGTGATCTTCTAATTATACCGGAAGATGGTTTTTCACATAGAACGGGGTGGGTAGCCATTATAAGAATACCTGTGTAGTGTTTTCGCGTGTGGTTTCATCGTTTTTTAGGTTTGCTTGAGTGTTTTTCTAAAACCAAACCTGACGCAAGTGAACTGAGTAATTTATGACCCGGAAGACATCATAGGTGCTGCTGTAGCGTTAGGTCTACCGCCATATATCGCCTCCCCAGTTGCAGTTTGGGATACACAAATAAAGTGTTTATCGCCAAATTAAATGCATGTAAATAAGTAATATCCATTATGGATGGAGGATGCAGCGATCGATCTCACGCTGTGGTACTAGCTGGAGGCAGATCTCATGCTATAGTGTGGTAGACCTCACGCTATAACAGCACCTCCTCATGTTCGTCTGTGTCAGCTGCAATGCTGGTGCCGCATCGAGACACGAAATCTGCAAGATTGAAAAGTTAAAAAAATAAAAAGTAATTTCTAACAAAAATTCTGCAACATTGAAAAGTTGCAGTTGAAAAAGAAAAAGTAATTCCTAACTAACCTTAAGCCTAGGACCTCAATGTAAAGCCTGCATGTGTGTAACGAGACACCGCCGCTCTGAGTGTTGGTAAATATGACTCGCTTGTTCCGGTCGGTCGGAGTGCGGTTTTAGGACCGCTTCTGCGATGCGGTTCTGTCCTTTCTTAAGGTTATCTTGATCTTTTAGGGGGATGCAACTGTTGTATCTATGGGAATTAGCACTCGATAGCGTGCTGGGCGCGGAAATATCTAGTCTTGAGTTCGAGCCTCGCGAATTTACGCTCTCAGGGGGAAAATGTGAGGTCCTTAGTTGAGTTAGGTAGGTTTTTTCTTGAATTAAAATGTTTTTTTTTTATGTTAGCTACCATCTTTCTTTGGTTTAATGCTGTCCTGTTTTTCAGCACCTACTACTCTCTTCTTCAACTTTTTCCCTGTTTCATGTACTTCTTTCTCAACTTACTGTTTCTATGCCCCCTTTGCATAGATTCCGCATTCCCTCATTTCCATACTAAATGGTGCCTCCCTGCTTCCTCTTTGCGATGCGCTCATTTTTTGTAGCGGTTAGGGAGGCTTAAACATGCATGCAATCTAATCTGTTTTCTTGTTACTCATTCATTGCTTTTGAAAATTTAGTTGAAGTGTTAGTCGCCTATGGGATTAGGAAACTCTCACGTTCTTTTTGTTTATTGTGTCACTTAGTGGGACGCAACTATTGTACCTGAGAGAATTAGTGCTCCTAGTGAGATGTGTGAGGTGCCGAGCTGAAGGTTAGGTAGGCTTTCCTTTGATTAAAATGGAATTGGATTTTTGTTTTGTTCCGTTCAGGAGGCATAGAATAGTGAATGGGTGTAGTTTGACTAGCTTTGCCTACCTTGTGCTATGGAGACTAGTGCCCCCAGGGGAGTTACTGTCATGCACCCTCAGGTTTAGATACGGCTTCGTTACTTCTATCTTTCATGCCATCCCTCTGGGGGATACAACTGTTGTATCTATGGGAATTTGAGCTCCCAGGGGGAAAATGTGTTAGGGCCCGAGCTGAGAGTTAGGTAGGCCTTCTTTTTGTTGAAATAAAATGTTTTGGTTTGTTACGGACCATTTTTTTCGGTTCACTGCTATTCTCTTTTTCAGCACCTACTACTTTTACCTTGTTTCATGAACTTCTTTCTCAATTTACTGTTTCTATCTACCTTTACGCATTCCCTTATCTCCATACTAAATGGCGCCTTCCTCTCTTTGGGACGCCTTTGTTACAATTAGGGAGGCTTAAACTAACTTCCAATCTAATCTTCTGTGCCAACTGAGCTTCATTTGGTTTTCATGCCATCTACGGTATTTATTTTCTCTGTTTTCTTCCTAACGCGGCGTTTCTAAGCACAAGGTATGCTGTGTTGAACACACTTGCTGCTTAGATTCCCATTTTTCGACAGTTCATGCAAGATGCACCTTTCTCCTTGCTCTTTTGAGATCGCCTTTGTTGTGACTGCGGATGTTTTGATCTAATGCAACAACATAAATAATTCACATCCCGTTATTGAGGGGCTCAGCGCTGCTTGACGCCCCGTTATTGAGGTGCTCAGCACCGCTTGACGCCCCGTTATTGAGGTGCTCAGTGCTGCTTGACGCCCCGTTATTGAGGTGCTCAGCACCGCTTGACGCCCCGTTATTGAGGTGCTCAGCACCGCTTGACGCCCCGTTATTGAGGTGCTCAGTGCTGCTTGACGCCCCGTTATTGAGGTGCTCAGCACCGCTTGACGCCCCGTTATTGAGGTGCTCAGCACCGCTTGACGCCCCGTTATTGAGGTGCTCAGCGCAGCTTGACGCCCCGTTATTGAGGTGCTCAGCGCTGCTTGACGCCCCGTTATTGAGGTGCTGAACCTTTACTGAAGTGCTGAGCGTGCCGTTATTGAGGTGCTTTGTACATTCAAAATACAATTTTTTATACGATGTCTTATGATCCTTACTAAGTATGCAAAGCGTGCTAAGGCGCAGAGCGTGCCGTGACTGCAGTGCCTTTCGTCTACCATGCTGCAGCGGTCAGACGCAAAGATGCGCTATCATGGGCGTATTTGCGCTGTGTGGCGATACGCGCTGCGGTGCGTGGGTGACTCACCCACCCACTCGCCTGACTCACGCCTCTGCCCTTCTTCCCTTCCTGGGCGTGTGCACCCTGCCCCCTCTGTCTCCCTCGTACCCTGCTGTAGTGCCTTCTCTTTAGTACGTTGCTTTGTTGTATTTCCTCTTTGTAACATTGGTTTGTTGTACCTCATCTTTAGTGCTATTGCGTATCCTCTTTATTGCTAACTTTGGTTTGTAGTGTAGTACCTCCTCTGTAGTTCTGTGGTGTGCAGTGCAGTACCTCCTCTTTAGTTCTTTAGTGTGCAGTTTAGTACTTCCTCTTTAGTACATTGGTTTTTGGTATCTCCTCTTTAGTTCTTGGTACCTCCTTTTCACAGCTGCATTTGTGTGTGCGCAAGAATGAATATTATCTACCTCTACTGGGCCTGTACATAGGACCTTAGAGGGGAAATGTCGTCGCCTGTGACGGATAATTGAAGAAAAAGCAATGATGCAAAACGGAAGAATCTTGTAATTCTGATCAGTCTACATCGAGATCAATTCTAAATTTCCAACTATATGTATGGAGATAATTATTTAATTATAACATCGTCGTCGTCTCGTGTCCTATTGAAGCATAGTCTAGTACAATTGGCAGCGCATAACATGTGTTGCATCGTTCACCTCGGATGCAGTGCGGTCTTCTTGGTGAGGACATTCTTTATCTTTCCAGTTTTATTCACTGAAGTGTGACATTCTTTATCTTTCCAGTTTTATTCACTGAAGTGTGACATTCTCTATCTTTCCAGTTTTGTTCACTGAAGTGTGATATTCTCTATCTTTCCTGTTTTGTTCACTGAAGTGTGACATTCTTTATCTTTCCAGTTTTATTCACTGAAGTGTGACATTCTCTATCTTTCCAGTTTTGTTCACTGAAGTGTGATATTCTCTATCTTTCCTGTTTTGTTCACTGAAGTGTGACATTCTGCATTCAGACAGGTGTTGAGAATGTTTTCACAACAGCCAGGGTAGGCGGCTTGTGTATGGACGAATTTTGCGTCTGTGTCGATTTTTATGCATTTCCGGCAGTGTTTTGTCTTTATCCTGTGATTTATAGTACACCAGCCCATGTGTTTTTCGTCGACATTGCTTCCCTTGCTTGGCGATGGTCCTCTCCGAAAGTTTTGCAAATGAATCCGCGAGTTGTATGCGAGACACATGGAAAGTACGAACGCAGCTGTCATAACGAACAGCGGACGTGTGTGTTTTACGGTGAAGGTTTGAATAAAAAATTAGACTAGATTTAAAATTTACCCAAGCTTATCACTCACGAACCTCAACTCAAAGTTTTTCAGTTATTCACAAATTAAATGCCGCATCAAAGGGTCACAAGTGGGACAGATGCTGTCGTGAAATAACAGCAAAAACCTTATGAGATTTAACTGAGGTAAATTTAAATTAAAGGTTTTAATCAACTGAAATTTGATATTAACATTGAAAATACAGATTGCTTCGTACATCTATCCCAAACGCCGGTAGTGAGTGTCGGAGCGCGTATATTTGTTTGGACCGGACCGTCTAAATCTGTGCGCCGTATCTAGGATACGCTCGCATCTCGAATCAGAGTTTGACTCGGTTATTCACAAATAAAATCCAACATCAAAGGGTCACAAGGGAGACAGATGCTAAGCATCCCCATCACAGTCCAGCGTCGAACCGAAACGTCTGTATTTGTGCTCCGTATCGCGCATATACGCTCGCATCTCGAATCAGAGTTAGACTCGGTTATTCACAAATAAAATCCAACATCAAAGGGTCACAAGGGAGACAGATGCTATGAAGCTCCATCACAGTACAACGTCGGACCGGACCGTCTATATTTGTGCTCCGAATCTACAATACGCTCGCTGAGGAATGCGTGCCCTCAGTCAGGGTCAGTCGTGCTCGTGACCTCCAGATGGTCTTAAATACCGTGGATTTGGCTACGGTAGAGGAAACAAGGTAGAGTCATTTCTATGTAGAGTCATTTTTATGGGGGAAAATACATCTCCTCTTGTGTGGCTGGTCAATAGAACGGCTTTATTTCAAAAACATTATGACGTCACCAATGCGTCATGTCGTTAGGCCAATAGCGATGCCAGATTTGGGGTTAGCAGTGTTTTCAGATGCAATATGAGCGCTGCTATTGGTTCGTTGCCATGACGTCAGCATTGCCTGCCACACGGTCTACAAAAAAAAGACTCGTTTGACCCTACCTTGTTTCATCTACCGTGGGTGTGGCTTCGCTACGTTTCCCAGTCACACAGCTTGACCAAGATCACTTAGAAAAATTCATGTTGTTTGTTGAACCGCTACGACGCCAAAATCTTTTTTAAAAAACTAGTTGGTGGCCTTATCGGTACAAACGGCTGCGAAAATTCTCATCGACTTGGCTATTTTAGAATTCTTCAGTTCTTAAAAGTGGTTTCTCATTTGCGTCAGATAAATTCATGCAACCTATTAATTTGTGAATTTCCCCGTTTGTTTTATCGCGAACGTTATATGCAGGTCAATGTTATTCTAAACATAAAACAAACTTAATCATGTTCATCATAATTATATACCAAACCTGAATTACTATGAATATTGCAAACTTCATTTCCTTATAATATCGTCTGCACACTTTGCGCTTGAAGTTACATCATAGGGTTCACATACCCAGTCTAACTTTTTCGCCGCCTAAGGGATTTAATCGCTTAAATCGCTTAGGCGGCGAAAAACATGCATGCTGGCGGCGAAAAAGTTAGACTAGGTAGCAACCTTGCTTACGTACACTCCTATCGTCCTAATTTGTATATATTAGACCAACAATAATGAAGTTTCCATTTTTTCAAAATTTTGAGATCAGCCAAGACAATTTCAATTTTTTGACCCAAGCTTTCGGCTAGATTAGCTCTAGCGATGGTTCTCTATTCAAAAAATTGAAATTGTCTTTGCTGATCTCAAAATTTTGAAAAAATGGAAACTTCACTACCAAAACGTCCTCTATTTTAACAATTGAAATAATGACGTTGTGGTGGCATTCCAGATCTGGTGAATGTGGTGGCAAGACGCTACAAATGTGTTGCTCATTTTGGTTCAAGTTGCGTGCAAGCATCCTTAGTTACCACTATTATGGAAAGGTTCTCAGAATGATCAATAATTAATTATTAATCGATAAATTCATTAACTGATCAATAATGAAGTTTTTATCAATGAATTCATTAACTGATCAATAATGAATGTTTGATCAATAAATTCATGAACTGATCAATAATTAGTTCATTATGATTATAATAGTGAATTTATCCAATACGTGACCATAATGCTACTAAAATTTTACTATCACTCATGGAAAGCTTCTCAAAATCTTCATTTCATCCAATAATTGAGCATCGCGCTGCAAATCCTGACGGTCGACTCCGTACCCTGTACCCGGTTGTGACTCACCCATTCTAGCCCCTTACGCAGTATTTTTGTACATTCTCAGTGTTTCCATGCGTTTCCTGAGACTAATGCGGTGTTGCAACCGCACACCGCAATTCAGGGCACCAGCCCACCAATTTTGTGTAGATTCAAGCCACAGGTTTGGTGTGTTGATCGTGCCTGGCGCTGTGTGTCTGAAATCGGAAATGCTGTCGTGAGTCACATCTTTTCAAGGGGATACAAATTTTGCACCTATGGGATTAGCGCTCCCAGGGGGCAATGTGTGAGGGCTCCAGCTGGAAGTTAGGTAGGCCTCCTTTTTGATGAAATGAAGAGTTTTTTGTTATGTTAAGGACCATTTTTTTTCTGTTCACCTACTACTTTCTTCTTCGATTTTGATCTTGTTTCATAATCTTCTTTCTCAACTTACTGTTTCTACGCCCTTTCTGCATAGATTCCGCGTTCCTTTAACTCCATACTAAATGGTGCCTTCTTCCTTCCTGTCTTTGGATCGCCTTTGTTGCGGATAGAGAGGCTTAAACTAAATAATAATCTAATCTGCGTTCGCTGGAGAGGAAGGTGGAAGTCACCACTTAATATGCAAGTATCCTACGTTGAGCTCGAGTGCAGCAATTCGAAGAATGAGCGCTCGATGGATGCGTCACGACCTGACTCGAATGGATGCGTCACCCTTACGTCCTTCGATCTGATTCACTGGATTTGGCGCCGTGACGCAACGTTGTTTCCCCTCGGCGAGCGTCACAACCCGGGCCTGAATTTCACGTCAAGCGTTGAAATCGAGTAGCACGCAGAGTGAAGTTCAAATGTGGCTGGTAGGTTGTAGCGTTCTGGAGAGGATATCTGTAAGTCAAGTTCTCTAAGCTGTTTTTTTTTGTGTTAGTGGTACTACTGATTGTTTTTCCGAGTCGACTTTGCTACGTTGCGGCATGTTTGTTCTGTGTGCGCCACAGAAATGATGCTCAAAAACTAAGGACAAATATAGTAATTGACGCAGACTTTTGCACTAATTTCTTGAACATTAGCACGAACCGGAATAGCTTTTAATTCAGATGTCATCGCAACTCTTCCCATGTTTCGTACACATGGATCGCACTGCGAGGTTTAAGGGTGATCAAGTAAAGTACCGACTATCAACGGAATATCGATCCCACTCATGTTTGTTTTGGGAAGAGCAGTGCCTCGCTTGAAGGATCTCTTCGACAAACCAAAAGATCTTCGCTTAAGGACCTCGTCACTGTACGTCGAATACCGTGATCCCCATGAAACAGTCTTACGTGTAGCGAAGGTGGTTCAGTGGTGACGGTGTTGATGTGTGCACTAGTGCAGGCTTGCCGACGAAAGTGACGGTATTTGTGAGTTAGAGCTATAACTCAGTCGTGAAAACTGTTCTTCAATGGGCAGTTTAATTAACACGTTGACTAAGATTGCTCAGTTCGTAAGGTTGGTTTGGTTAGGTTGTAGAAACAGAATTGGAAAATCGACCTAACTGCTCGAATAAGTTTCCTTCCTTTATGAGAACTGTATAAAATATAAGTGCATGATATTATTCACCCCGTACGATATAATTTCTTCAAAAAGAAGTCACGAAATGGTTGTAATGTTATTCATTAACATATGTGCGTAAATGAGCAATTCAGCTAGTGGTACACATTTGTCTCAATACGTAGTCAACGCGTTTAATATGCGTCGTTTCTAATTTCAACTCCATTTTCGTGTGAGGATAACTTCGGAGTGAATTTTCATTTGTAGAAATAGATCGCAGTCGGGAAAAACAGAAGTTTTCAGCCTTAATGTAGGGTTCATGTTTGCAGTTTACAATGGGAACGGGGACGGACGCACCGAACTAGTGTGTCCCCTTAGGGGAGTACACCTATTGTATCTCAGGGAATTGGCATACTCATGAGGAAGAAGTGAGGCTCCAAACTGAATTATTGGTATTACTTTTTCTTTAAACAAGTTTTCATTTTGTTAGAATATTTTTCAAGTCCACTGCTATATTTTTCTAGGCATCTAATACTTTCATCTTAAAGTTTTATCTTGCTTAATAATCGTCTTTCAATTTCGTTGGCTCTGTGCGTAAGGTGTAGGATGCACCTCGTGCATAGAAACCCCGTTCCCATAATATCATATTCAACAGAATATTTTTCTTTCCTCTCTTGGAAACACCTCGCTTGTTGTTCGGGAGGCTCAAAATAACTACTGTTCTAAAATGTAATCCTAGAACTAGTCTGTTGTTTTTCTGTGGGAAATTAATTACGTTGTATCCGTCATAATATGATCCAGCCTTAGTGCATTAAAAGTTTATTTCAGACAATAGGTCTGCTTATTATTTTCCGAAGGAAAATGTAATAAAAATGTGACGAATGACGATGACCTAAAGAATGTCAACGTTTCTGATTGTGGTGGGCCAATAAGCAAAAATAAGCTTGGTGGGCCAATAAGCTTGGTGTGTGTGGGCAAATAGGAAGGCAGGCAAGCATGTGTGTTGTGGTGCGTGCGTGTCGAGTGAGAACGTTAAATTTAGACTACCCTAGACCTCCTTATCACAGCTACGCGGCCACACCTCAGCTACCAGATGGCCATTTCGTTCCCTAAAATCCCCAGTTTATCATTTCCATGCTAAATTTCCATGTAACCTCACCCTGGACAAAAGGACTCTGCTTTTCTGAATCCTCGCTCCGTCACTAGATGCTGAAAGCTCTTCATATTTAAACATCCCCAGTTTATCTTTTTGATGCTGAATTTGCTAATAACCTCACCAGAAAAAAAACCTTTCAGACGTTTTATTTTTCTATGATAAAATGGGAATTGTTGTCCAAAAAAGAGGGTATTGTGGCCAGAAAAAAAAATGAAATTTTTTGGCAGAAATAACGAGAATTGTAACCAGAAAAAAAATAAAAACTGACCAGAAAAAAACAGAAATTTTTGGCCAGAAAAAAAAATTGGGAATTATGGCCAGAAAAAGACAGCATGCCAGCCGTTCCCTCGCACCGCACCCGTCACGCTACGTCGAGTTGCTGCTCAGCGGACGCTTGTTTACCTCAACGAGCCTGGCCTCCTCTTCGGCGCCTTGCTGCTTGTTTCGAATGTGCGGCACCTCGGGTGCTGAATTTTGTTCATTCGCTCGGTGCTTGCATGTGTAGTTCTGATGAGCGAGTAGCGTTATGGTATAGTTGTATCTTGATGGTGCGTCACAGGACTTCTCTATGAGTTGGATGCTATAGTTCTGTTATCTTGGTGATGCGTTGTGGTCTTTGTATCTTAATGATGGGTTATAGTTCTTCTATCTTTATTTAACACTGTATTTATTGCGGTAAATAAATTGCTGAAATTATTTAAATAATGCGTTATAGTACTTTTATCTTGGGGGTGCGTTACAGTACTTCTATCTTGATAATGAGTTATAGTGCTTCCATCTTAATTATAGGTTATAGTATTTCTATTTAAATGATGTGTTATAGGACTCTTGTCTTGATACGGTGTAGTACTTTTATCTTAATGATGCGTTGTCATATTTCTATCCTAATTATGCGTTATAGTACTTGTATCTTGACAATGGTTTGTAGTACTTCTGTCGTAATGATGGGGCATAGTAATTCCATCGTAATGATGCGTTATAGCATTTCTATCTTAGTGATGCTTTTTATTATTTCTATAATTATGAAACTGGCTCTCACTCTACTTGTTCATTTGAAATGGGCGACACTTCTGATGCAAATTTTTGTTCATTCACTTGGTGTTCATTTATACGAGAGTGATAAGTAAATTGAATTACAGCACTTATACCTCAGTTATATTCAGGATTAGTTTTTGCAAGCACCACAAGTGTTGTGCGTGTATCATGTTTGACTGCTGCACGCGAGCGCTATGTATCATGTTTCGGTTATGACGATTTGTTTACCATCAGTGATAAAACAGTGAATTATTGCTTAAGTCTAATACAATGGACACATTTGAGTATAGCTACTTGTGGACCCGATTAAGTCCAGCGACTTCTAGGGCATCTTATGACCAACGCTATTTTAAGGTGTATGATCATGTTTAACCTTTAACGCCCAAGTGAAGCATACGTTCCTTCTTCAAAAATAGCCTCAATATATAGTATTTCTCGTTAAATTAGTTTCCTGATGTGGTCTTTGAAGTTCACTGCCGAATGGCAGTTCCTTCCTCATCCTGGTATCGGTGACTACCTGATTCCGGTGCCAGTTTAATGGCTGCTAGTGATAACGGCAATATGAGTACAAAACGCGGACTTTAACCCATTACAGCCCCACGTGCCATATATGGCACACTCGCTGAAAATGCCAACACAATTTTTTGCTCGTCGAATTTGTGCCCTAATGAAATTTTTGAAGCTTTCTGCCGTCCCCATTCTGATGTTGGTGATGACCTGATGCCAGTGTGTCTAATAACAGTGGTTGTAATATTAGGCATATGATTAAAAAAACTTGGGCTGAAATATGTTGAAGGGCTAACCTTTTATTTCGGTTATGACGATTGAAGCAGTCCAGTACATCATCGTCTCGCTAGGAGCTTACATGAAACGTTTGCAAAAAGTAGTCTTATGACAGCTGCACTCAGGTTTTTGAAATAAAGGTAATATAAGTACAAAATGCGGACGTTAAAGGGCTAACCTTACATTTCGGTTTTGACCATTGAAGGAGTTCAGTACGTCATCGTCACGACAGGAGCCTCCATGAAGCGTGTGCAAAAAGCAGTCTTATGGCAGCGGCTTTCAGGCTTTTCAGGTCCCCTCGCTGTGTTAGTGCCCTCAATGGTGCTTTGTGCACCTTCTGCCCTGCCCGGCCATATATCCCCAACTCAGGGGAGATCTTAGAAAATCCGGGATTTTGTTTCAGTGGAAAATGATCTCATTTTATTTCCAGTGGAAAATAATCTAGTTTTATTTCTTATGAAAAAATTTATTTTTATTATCAATGGAAAATAATTCAATTTTATTTCCAGTAGAAAATCGCTCCTAGGGGGACAATGTGAGGGCCCGAGCTAAAGGTTAGGTAGGCCTTCTTTTTTTTAAAATAAAATGTTTTTGTAATGTGAAGGACCACCTTTTTTCGGTTCACTGCTGTTCTGTTTTTCAGCACCTACTACTTTTCTTCAACTTAGATCTTGTTTCATAATCTTCTTTCCAAACTTACTGTTTCTATGCCCTTTCTGCGTAGATTCCGCGTTTCCTTAACTCCATACTGAATGGTGCCTTCCTCCTTCCTCTTTGGATCGCATTTTTTGCTGCGGTAGGTTAAAACTAACGAATAATCTAATCTAATCCAGTAGAAAATGATGTGATGGTTAAAGAATTTAATAGTATGTTAACGATAATTTTCAGTTACCCAGAATCTACAGGAGCCTATACAAAGGTTACTAACTTATATGATTTATTATTAGTGTGAGCGTAACTAACATCTAATTCTTATCTTATCCTACGCTTGGTAACCTCGTGATCACACCATACTGTACTGTGTCTTTAAGACCATTCCGCATTCAGGGTGACATTCAGGGACTACGTAAGAGTTTTGACAAAATAAGAATTTTGTTACCGTCAATTGGGCGCCTTTGTGGCGGATATAGAGGCCTAAACTAACTCATAATAATGTAATCTACCGCAAATTTGATGGCCCATGCTAGCAATGTCTGAAAATCAGCTGTGCTCGTCATTCCTATGCTGACGACGCATAATGTTGTGTTCTTACCTCAGTGCTGGTCGCGAGAACTAGACGGTCTGATACGCGCTTCCAGGGGGTATATGTGAGGTTCCGATCCTCTCTTTAGAATATCTTAGTTACGGGGTAGGGAGGCTTGAACTAATGTCTAATCTTATGTGAGGTCCCGAGCGGAGAGTTAGTCTGACTTTTCTTGAAATTGAATTGTTCTTTATT